>JAWWEE010000074.1:16642628-16826801 GCA_035221455.1 Xenops minutus
GAGAAGAGACGAGAAGAGAAGAGAAGAGAAGAGAAGAGAAGAGAAGAGAAGAGAAGAGAAGAGAAGAGAAGAGAAGAGAAGACTGAAAAATAATGAAGGAAATGCACATGGGGCAGGGAACAATATGTCTATCAATACTTAATATGCAATATTCTGAGAACTCTTGCTGGACTCATTTCAGATGCTCTATATGTGGTTTTAGGCCAAAGAAACAGAAAACATTCTTCTAATGTAAGAGTTAATTGCTGAAAGTTGAGCCATACAGATTCATATATACATATCTCAACCATATCTGACATGAAACTGCAAAACATGCATTCTCCATAAGAAATGATGGAACTCTTGGCTGGAGTTAGCAACAGTCATTACACTTCTGTGTTTTCACATTGACTACTGAGATATGGGATCTTTCAAGCAGAGCTTAGAAATACTGTATAACTCTTGATTACCACAACTTTAAAAAGAATAAAAGAAACTATGGCATGATTAAAAAGTCTCCTCCAATCACATCTCTCTTTACTATTCTACATCTCATCTTAAAGCCACACAATGTGACAATTTGCTAAAAGCGGTTTAAGGGCCAAAACCCAACCATTATTTCTCTCCAATACAAGAATGAGATGCTAATTGGAGGGGAAATTGCCTACTGCTGTTTGAGTCCACAGAGGTGGAGGTCCTATATTTTCCTTAAACTTCATTTGCCTGTGGGGTAAAAGAAATTTTGCATAGTGCTCCAAAAAGCCTTCTCTAAGAAACCGATTCCTCCTTCAACCAGAGTCAGGCTCCAACGACAACTGTTGCCTCCCAGTTCAGAGCATGCAGCTATTCATACCAGGCAAAGAAGTGCAACTGCTTTGATAACAAGGACGTCATTGTTAAAGAATCTTATTTAGCAAGTAATTATAATGCCAACATCACAATTAAGAGAGTAATTCAAAAAATCTTTTGAATTTTACAAACCCAGAGGATATGAGCATGTGAGAGCTGATTCTAGGGACGAGATAAGCAACATACAAGTATGCTGTGATTTTTCATGTTTTTGTCTGTTGGATACTTTGGAAGGGCAGTACCATTTTATTTAAAGAGAACAATAGTTCATTTTTCTCCCTATGATAAGTGCATAATTTAAAATTGTTCAAGTAAAATGCGATTTTTACAAATAAGCTATTTATGCAAACACAGTACAAATTAAATGTAGCCTTCCGGCAACAACTGGATAAATTCCCGTTCCAAACCACAAAGACAAAACAGTCTGTTGCTAGTGTCTCAGTAATACTGAAACTGTATCAGGGATTTTCATGTTTTTATAATGTCACCACCCCACATATGCAAACCTGAGAAGTCCTCTTTGGCCTTTATTAAACTATTCTGTTTAAAAAGAAAAAAAATAAATGGATTCTCTAAGGACTACATCCCATCTCAGTGCCAAACACACAAGACTTCCATGGGAAAAAATCCTGCTGCATGTTTGCTTGACATTCCGGCATTATTACACTTAAAGACCACACTTCAGAAGGGACATTACTCTGCCCAATGGCAGCATTAAAATTGTGCAACAGTTGCTCTTCCTAAAGCCATTGCAGAGGATCAACTTGAGCTATTTAATCTCCTCAGATGGTGTCACCTCATGGAGAATTACAACTGTGTCACTTTCCTGTGGACTTTCCTAGTCCCAAAGGAAGTGAAACATCAATTCTGACCTAAGGGTGGGTAAGGAAATGAGGATGCATGAGGAAACCTGCAACACTTCCCACCCTCAATCCACAGAAAATGTTGCCTGTATCCCTAACTCTCCCTCTCCTCTCGTCATAACATGGTGTTTATTTTAATTTTAAAGCAAGGAGATAAATGAAGATTTGCAGTCTAAATACATTAATTTAGTCCCCCTTAGATCCAGAAGTCTCCCCCTCCTCTTATGGGAGTTGATCTGAAATCATATGGATGTGATGCAGGATTAAGAGTTAGTGTTCTTTGAATAAACACAGTCTGGCAGGAAAAAAATGAACCACACACAAATCCAGAGCCAAACAGCAGTGCAGCAGCAGGCTTCTCTGATTCCTCCATAAGGTTACACAAGGAGACAAATGATGCCTCCAAGGTGTTATGTAGCAAACTGCAGATCTCCTAAAGATCCAGACATGCTTGTACGGGAGAAATATAATTAGGACCATTACTGCAGCCCATGTAAAGACCTTACTATGAATGAAATTTGAAGACATTTGGGTCTGAATCCAAACCTGAAGCATAGCTTACTTTGGAACTTTCCAAAATATTTCTTAACTGTCTGTGTTTCTATCCAAACTCAACACCACACTGATGCCTTCATCAGCACTCTGATGACCTCAAGGGTATTTAAGGAGGGAAAACAACAATGATCTATTTCTTCCTTTACTTTAAGATTGTAGGGGAATATTACTTTTTTCCATCTGTGGGCATGCATGTGGATATATATAGTCCACAATGATGGGAAATGAATTCAAGGAAAGCTTTACAATTGCCAAATGCAGCAAGAGCTGCAGTCTTCCCCACCTCAGGAACAGGTTCCTGGGACAATCTGCTATCTCTTCCTTCCCTCACTGACTCTGTCATTGTCCCAGAGAGATGAGGCATCAAAACAAATACCCAGCATGAGGGGAGAAACATGATGTTGGAGCAAATCCCACAGAAGATTAAAAAACCCTGGACTTGACTTAATAAGAAGAGCTGTGTAGTTCAGAACACTCAATCAGTGTGCTCTGAGCAACCTCTGCTGGCCAGCAGACAGGATCCCATGCTTCCTCCTAAATGAAGTTGTACAGAATCTGTGACTTGATTCTCTTATATGAGTGCAGATCCTTGGCTTGAATGAACATTACCTGACCAGCTCAAATGGTGCAAGGAAAACCTATAAAACATGGGCCTGTCACCTCCCAGTGAGATGGAAAAATGACAGGGATATCCACTGTCTATTAGCAAATACCCTCAGAGCAAAGGGCTTCTGTTGAAACTAATGTTAAGTCTTTATGAGTTGTGAAAGCAAATAGCCAGAACACACGAGTTACCAACACTGGTACATGTTGGACTGTCATGCAAAGAAACAGATTGATACAGACAGGTGGACATATAAAGGTAATATGCAAAAAATCAACAAAAGAGCATATGTAATTTCTGCGGGGAAAAAAGTGGAAAATATTAGAGACGAGGGAGAGTGGAAGCTGGGGCTGGGACAGAGCATGCAGGAAGAATTGCAGAGCAAGTGTGAAAAAACTGGCAAGTATGAAAAATGGCAAGTATGAAAAAAAAGGGGTGTTACATGGAGAAAAACTAATTTAGGGAGCCAGACGTTATTGTGATGAGAAAGGTACAGAGACAAATGTAATAGCTGCAAAACATCTTGGTTTTGAACTCTAAACCTAAATGGAGCAAATGGTGGCCCTGGAAAAAGGCACAGAAAGCTAAGAGTCATAGGAGGAAAGCAAAGTTGCCAGGAATGTGCTGAATGTCATCAACCTAAGTCAAAAGAAAAGTCTGGTGAATACCACTTGTAAGGTAGTACCCAAAGGATTATCACACAGCAATTTAGGGAGGACAAGGATTAGTACCTTGGGGCTGACTGACTGTGTTACTCATTATCCCAGAGCCCTCAAAACAAGGGGGAATGAACTGCAAGTCTGCCTTGTGGGATCTGCTTGCTAAGCAGATCAAAGGAAAGTATTCACTATTTAAAGCAGGATCAGGCCTGTTGAACACTGAAATTCTAAGTCTCCAGAGGAAAACACAGATGCTTGAGACATTTGTGTTGATGATTTAGTAGGAGACATCTGTCCCCCTGAGTCAGTCTGAAATAATGTCACAGAAGGGTGTCAGGAGCACAATGTGCTCCCTCCGCAGGAATGTGGCACTGCTGTTCTTGCTGGCAGTGACATACAAGCCAAAGTGCCTTTTCAATGAGGTACTGGCAGTGCTGCCAAAGAGGAGAAATCAAGAAACATGTTAAGCTTTCCCTTTTTTTTCAATCTATGTAATATGCCTTTGATTTATGCTTCTGACGAATTTCAAAGGGGAAGTCCTTACAAAAGCAGAATACTTTAAACATATTTATAATGGGTCACCCAGGAAGATGACACAGTTGTTGAGACAAAAAATGGATAAAATCAGAGAAAGGAAGCAGTATGGAATGAAGCAAAGACGGGTTAAGCCAGGACCCCAGGACATTATGATGACAATTAGCGTTCCAATGACAATTAGCATTCCATAGGTTTACAGTCTCTGGGTGAAATCCTGCAGAGACATGCAATCACTGAAGCTGCAGGGAAATGATAATGAGAACACAAAGGGCCAGGGATGAGAATGTAGATGATGATATACAACTAAACAAGATGCTGACTCATAAGTCCTCTTAAACAGCTTGAAACTGAAGGAAGGAAATGAGGATCAACTGCCTATTTCCTGTGCGCAATGGTTTTGTGTTGAGGATGGGATAAAATGGTGTTTCTCAACAATCCTGGGATGGGAAAAAGTCAGGATAGTAACTCAGTTGGGATCAGGCCAAAGAGGTTCTTCCAACAGAAATGTTTAGCACACAGGTATCTGCCAAAGAAGTGAAAGGGTGAAATCTTTTATCACATAGAAACACAGTCAATGTACAGGATCAAGTGTTGGCAATCTACAAGACAGCATTGAAACAACTGGGAGGGGAGGGGGGCGGAGGGCAGGGGGATGGTGATGGCCAATGACAAATTGTGCAAAAGGAAGTATGGAAACAAAAAGAACAGTGAAATGTAAAACAGGAATGCACTCTGAGAGATAGCAAAGGAAGAGTCTGCACAAAACATTAGGACTTCTTATGTTTCAGATTTACATTTTCCAGCATGCTCTACCTCTACACCATCCCTCAAGCAGAATACATTCTTTGGCTCAAACTCATTGAACACTACAGATGAAAATGACATGTGTTAACCAGGCAAACTATTTTGGTTTAGATTTCCAAACAACAGAATAAAATGAAAAAGGGTCTTCTCTTCATTGTTGTTTTTGTCTTTTTCTGTTTGTTTTTTTTTTTAACCTAAAAACTTGTGTTTGCTTTAATTTTAGGGAGGATTAAAGCTAAAATATTATTTTATATAATAGCAAACATTTAGAACTAGACACATAAACCCCCCAAAACCTCGCAGGAATCCAGATCATAGTCCAAATCATACTTTTTCAGAGATATAAAACAGTTATACCTTTAAAGTAAAAATCAGTCTGGTATTCAAGATGTTAAGTAGTTCTCCAAGGTCAGTCTCTCTCCTTTTCCTGTCCTTCCACTCATGTGGAGATGCTGTGTTGAAACACGTTGTTTTTGCATTGTCTCAATGTAAATACAGTATTGTATCTATACTGCACTTCACGTGCAGTATCAAGGAAAAACATAACTTCTTGTTCACCTTAGATGACTCGTAAGTCTAGGGTTTTTTAAGCAAGAACCTGGAGGGTGTTGTATATTTCAGTCTTGGCTTTATGCTTAAAGCATATAATTAAGCACATAATTAAGAATAATCATATAAGAAATCCATGAGACTGTTTTCATTAACAAAGTTAGGCATGAACAGATCGGTTGGTTGTCCTTGGGCCCCAACATCTACAGAGGTAAATGCTCATAAGACTCTTCTCTTTCCATATTTAACATAAAAGTAACCAAGACAATGCATTTAAAAAAAGTATTCCTGTGTTTATGATTTGTCTGTCCCCTGCTACAGAATTTAAGTATCACTGTGCAATGCAATATGCAAACCCAGACTGGTTGGTGCAGGTTGAAGAAAAAATGATGATTGGGTCTGGTTTCTCTAAGGTAACCTGAACCTGATCTGAATCTGTGACTCTGAACTTGCATCACTCTCTTGTGATGCAAAATTCTGTATGTGAAAAGCCTCTATTATACAGACCTGGAAGACTGAAAAAACATTGGCTGAATATTCCAAAGTTCATTGCCTAATGAGGATTAGGTGTTTGCAAGAAGGTACCTGGCTGTGCCTCCTACTAATTCTGGTAATATTTACATGAAACAGGCAAGTTTTGAATTAGTGGTTCAGCTGGGGGTTGTCAGACACTGACATGTAATATCTGAGGTATCTGACAATTTATATATGGATTCAGACACTAAACTTATACTAAGGGTCAAGAATATTGCTTACCAGTCTTCTGTATTTGGCTCACAGAAATTGGGACAATTAGACAAATACAGTATCTTTGTTTCAAATAGTCTGTTTCCCCTATTATTCACTCCCTCCTATCATTATCTCTTCTTGTAATCACAATATACTGCTGAAGATAAACAACAAAAAAATATAAATCTTTATAAAGGAATAAAGAAACAATGATGACTTAAGAAGAAAAAGATTTTCATGAGCTGTCTCCAGTATTTTGAAAAGTAAGTAAGAATAATAGGGGAAATCTGATGTTTAAAGAATATAGCTGTTTCTTTCTCTCATTTTTCTGTGGTATTTTTCTCCCAACTTTATTTAAACAACTGGCTGACCTGGTTAGTCATACAATAACCATCACGGAAAAGCACAGTATGGTGTATGCAATGACAACTGATGGTCTACTGAGAACAATATCCTCTGAAATGAAGAAAAATGCATGAACTTCCATTGCTCAGATTTAATTGTAATATTTCTAAGTTCTTTCTTTTGGACTTCATTTTGGTCTTCAATATTGATTAAGTGTACCTAATTTTCTAGGCCATGATCAGCATATTCAATTAAACCTTATAAAAGCTACTCAAAATGATAAAAAATTGGATTACTTATTGAAAATGGTAAGGTTACAGTTGTTCCCCTGCCCCAAAAGTTAAAAAAAAAAAAAAGAGGTAGTTACTCAGAAGACAGCATAAACAAAAATGTGTACACATATATACATGTATTGTTCCATCTTTTTGCTGTGTACCTCCAGAACAACTTTAATGGACACATTTTCTAACAACTTAAAGCTCACAACTCCAAATGACAGGAAATGCAGGTCTCAGCCAAACCCCACCGTTTTAACTACTGCCCTAGACAACCTTAAGAAAGAGTTCACGTAGTACCTGCCTATGGTGTAACCTGGGTAAGAAAAATCAACGGATAACTATAGTGAAAACCTTATTCCTCGGAAAGTGTTCTCTTGCCAACTATTTATTTATATACTAAAGTGTTCTTAGAAAACTTTAATAAATTGGAATTCCCTTGACCACGGAGAAATGGGTGAATAAATTCGGTCCAATCATATGTTTCTATGGTCTGGTCCCCATTTCAGTCTTTAGAAAACCACTTTTCCTGTCCTTGGCTCAACATATACAACAGAACTCACAGTACCTCTGTACCTTACATGGCTTCTGCAATAATTAACTCATGAACAGTTTCCAGCATACTGCAGGGAAAACTGCTACAGAAAAGCGTTACATTTATGCACCACATTAAGTTTGCTCTTAACCCCTTGTAAGGATCACAGTCTCAGCACAGCAGGGAGGTTTTGCTAAGCACAGTCTCCTATATTTTCCCTTAGAATACCTAAAACTATGAACTACAACATCAAACATAAAAGGTCTACCTGTTTTATTATTAACTGAATTTATTATCTTCCACTCTTTCTTAAACACATACTTGTCATCTACACAATTACAAGAGAAATATGAGGTCAGAAATGCCTTTGTGCAGCATATACCAGCTTACACTTGAATAGTTACAGAGTAATTAGAGTGGAATCCAGAAGAATAAGCCAGTCTTATTCTCTCATAATATCAATTATCACATATAAATGAGATTGATAAAGATTAAGTACGTATAATGTTATACACAAACAGTGAAATTCTGCAAGGTCCCTAGTGAATCCTGTTTTTGATACAATCACATATTGCTGCTATGGTGCTAGGGACTAACTAACTCCAGCCAGCTTTAGGCTATGGAAAATTATTGGGACATCACTATTGCAAAACAACACTGTAAGTTTTCATTGATAAGGATATTTAAATATTAATTTCAATTTCAGATTTATAGATAGATAGTCATACATTGTTCAGATGTCCTTACTGCAATATGGTTTATTATGTATTGCAAAACTTTCTTCTTAAACTTATCTACTTACGTTTAAGAGATACAATGTAAAACCAATAATAAACAAACCATAACATTAGTTTATTAATCAGAAATGTCAGTTTAATTATATCTCATTTGGAAACAAAGACAAATGCTACTGGCTTTATAAACCTTACAGAACAGGGAATAGAGCTAGAGTTGGATTTCAAAAGTTGATGTCATCATTGTTCGCAAGCCAACGCAGGGCTTTAAAACTGAAAAGAATCTACAGCAATAAAATGGTTTCCAACTTGTAAGGGGCCAGGCCCCAAGCCAGTGGATAATAATTTGCAATACAGTTTTGAGGTTTTTTCCAAGGACAAGCTGGGGGAGGGGATAGCACACATTCATTCAGAAAGGAATGTGCAATTCCATTATGTGCTACAAAGACAGAAAATCTGATTTACTTTTATTGAACATATCCTCTCCTCAAATTCTTAAACATTTCCCAAGCTGGGATCTTTACATTTTAACATCTTTGTTCATCAGAAAGCTTTCCAGCTAAAGGTATTCTATCACTCATAAATGACAAAGTATCAAAGATTAGGAGAAAGCAAGCCTAATATCCGTGGAGATGAAAAGAGCATGTACATTTGAATTTTATCTTTGCTGATTTACTTTTCTTTTAGCACATATGCACAATGCAGCACACAGTATTCTTAGAACTGCTGAAAATTTACCAAATCAAATGTTAAAACTTTAAAATGAAGGAAGCTTTAGTAGACAAAACCAGATGAGCAGTACATCGCTTCTGCTCTTGTGTGAATATTCAGTGACCTCATATTCCTCAGTGCCTTCTCTGTCCTGAATTCACCAAAAGACAATGTCATCTGTTCAAACAAAAAAAAAGTATACACAAATATTTGAAAAAACTGTCTCAGTCTCTTCTAATTACATCGCACAGCCAATAAATACTGTAGCCAGGACATAATGGAGGCTTGTACTTGAGATTATCCATTTGCCTGGTTACTGATATTATTGACAGCACGTGTCTCATGATCTACAGGTATGCACACAAGAAGAATTCTGACTTCACAGAAGCTCATGGAATGTGTTTTACTACAGGCAACCCTACAGGTTACCCTCTTTAAGTGTTTGTAAGCCTCAAAAAGAGATTTGAAAGATTCAAACTGAAGAAAGAATGGGCTCTAATGTATTGCTCTTTCAGGAATTTTCTGAGAATAATTCACTTTCCAACAGGTGGTTCTGTAGGACTTATAAAGCAAAATATACTGGCAGTGGTCCTTTTAGATGTGTCTGATTATGGGTGAAAGAGCATAACTTTTTTTTTTTTTGTGTCTCTGTTCTTCATCCTTCACTTGCCTTTTTTTTGGATAGAAATACAACTTTTTTTCTCTGATGCAGCTGTTAGCAAGGAAAATTCTCTGTGTGGTATGTTACAGCATCTAAACATGCATTGCAGAGGTGCATATTTTCCCTTCAATGCCCTCAAAAGATTATATTCTTCCTTTCACTTTTATCAGTTCTGATTGAGAGAAATCACAACCCTGAGATACACACAGCAGTGCTATGCTATTCAACATGATGTTCACAGCACAAACTGATGACACAGGCATTGTTATTCCCAGGAATTATCTCCATGTTGAGTAGCTAGAAAACATAGCTCTTATTCCCATCCACTCAGAAAAGAAATGCAAAGATGTTTTACGTGGCAGAAAATAGTTGTATGAGAAATATTCCATACTATAGGATCTTCTAGCAGATCGCGGCAGAAGAGAGATTGAGGAACTCCCTTAAAAAAAAAATCCTGAAGGTTTTGAGCAAAAATAATCCAAAACTAAAGAGATACTCTGATTTTATTAACTCAAAAGGCAATACTAAGTTCTTATGAAGAGATGAACATATTCAAGACTTTTATTTACATTGACTGCATTATCCTATTTTCTCTGTAGCCCTCTTAAACGTGTTCCCATCATCAGCCATTCTTCTCTATAGTTATTGAAATTCCCAGAAGTATCATTACTTCTCTGCTTCTAAAAATCAAACAGAAAACCCAGTCAGACAATGAAAGTGGATTAAGGAGAATTCTGTGAAAGCAGATGTTACAGGGAGTTCACTGAAGGTTAGGTAGTGTAAGAAAGTCAAGTGGAAAAAAAATAATTTAGTGGATGTTCATATCTGCTCTGACATGCATTGACTGAGCTTTCAGTTCTGTTTATCTCAGGAATTGAATAAATGGCTAGTAATTTCAATAGCATCCAATAAGGCAGGAGTGTAAGTTGTACAACACTGCTCAACGAAGGAAGATTGCATTTTATTTTTCTGAAGGAACACTGAATTCTAAAGAGAAATAATAATTTATTTCAGAAAATATTAGTAAATAATTTCATGTCATATATATGTCTGCCAGAACTCTAACAGCAGAAAGTAGGGCATAATGAAAGGACCCAGTAGCAGCAATACCTAGATGTCTGTTCTGATTCACTGGTAATTCAAGAAATTGATGGTTCCACAGATCCCTCTGGGATGTGAACTGAGGGGCTGTTTGTTGATTCTATAAGTAATGGTTTAGATTCCTTCCCAATATTCATTACTTTTTCTTATAAATTTCATTTAAATGTCCCTGTCTGGAAAATTGAAATTTAAGGGATTTCTCAGGAAGGAATTTTAGGTACTAAATGGTAATTAGGACAGCATTTGCTGAATTTCAGAACTCAAAGGTGTGAAGTTTAAATGCATGTGGCCACTCGTTTATATGACATAGGAATAATTCAGTATCCAACTACATGACTTATAAATTAGTGGTCTAAAAATTTACATAAATTTACAAAAATTGGGGGTTTTATTAGAAAGATAGACCCTTCTTTAGTAGAAGTTTGACTGATAAGGGTAAAAAGAGCTCACCAACAGTATTGCTTACATTGATGATTACAAAGATAACTTCTGTGCTGAAGGAAGACTGAAATTGTGCTATAAAGAGGCATGAGAGAAAGGCAGACAGTAGAATAATGTGAGGAAAATACCCATACATGAAGAGCATCCAGAAGAGTATGTTTCTAAATTAGCTAATTTTTTTTTTTTTTTGCCTGAAAAGGAAATGAAAATTTAATAAAATATGTTTATGTGGCCTAAGAGTACAAACCGCTCCCCCCTTGCTCCGATATCTTTAAAAGTATTCTGTAGACAATGCTATTTTGAAAGAATTCATGATGGGAGAGTATCTTTCCTTCTAGTTAACTAAGCCTGCATGCCCTGTTCGCATGAAATACTTTAAGGAAACTTGGAACAACAACTATTGTGAAGATGGGCAACTCTATTTTTATGGCTTAGTAAATACCAGACAAATAATAACATATGGTCTAGAATGAATCCCTGTGAGATAGCATTTAAAATGGGGAAGGGGGAGGAGGGGAGAACAAAACAGTACTTACCCTTTGAGACTTTTCTTCTGAGGATCTACGACAGATACCTGCTTACTAAAGTCTGCAACTCCAGCTGCAGTATTTATTGTGTGAGGACCGAGAAAGGTGTGTTATCATGGCCCAAGTAGCAGGTAAAACAGTTTGGAAACTCCTGTTACTTTTCCAGGTGCATACTCCAAGCAAGGAAACAAACAAACAAACAAAAAACCCTACCAAATACTAACCCTCACAAGGGAACAAACCCATTTTCAGATGAGCTCTCAAGCTCCAGACCACACATTCATAGGTGGGATACGCCTGATTTCGGCTGCACGGATGATGAGGCAAGCAGCTATCAGCCACTTTGAACATTCTCAGCTCCTTGAAGCAGAGGCCATAAAAGTCATGTTGTGACTCAGATAAGTTAAGTTGGCTACAGACCGCTCCTAAATTGCCCCATACTGGGCAGTTTGAAGGAGCTACAAGCACTGGGGGACTCAGCTCCAGCCCTACACCCTTCATGTGCCAGGGGTCGCTGCCTATAGAGCTGCCTATGTTTAAATCTGGGCAAATCCCCAGTGGCAATTTTTGCTAGCTCTCATGCTACTTGACACATGTTGGTGCAGGGCAGATCACCAAGTGAAACAAGGACAAAACAGCTTTTCCAGTCACGGCCCCTGTGATGACGCCTCAATTGCACTTGCATGCATTGCTGCATCAAATATTGCCATCACTTATACAGGGAAATACTATATGAAAATACATGGAATAGATTAAGCTTCATTTAATTCACATCCAAGAAGAAAAGTCAGTCACATGTGAAGAGCTGAGTCTCTCTCTCTCTTGACTGCCACAAACCATCAATGGGCCACAGCTAGGAACATCTGACTGACTATACCTAGCATTCACACAAGCCTTACGAATTATCTGGTATTTCCTTACTGCTTTTAACATTTGCCTTTTTTGCTAAAAGCAACAATAAAGTAATATTTTAAAAATGCATTACAAAATATTAAAGCCCTTGGGAAATTCTTCTAAGTATCTGATCTTTTTGGGTAAGAGAAAGTGCATCTCTTCTACAGTCAAAACTGATGCAGCACAAAAAAAAAAAAAAAAAAAAAAAGGGAAGACCAGTAATTGTGCAAACTAAAAAGTCTTTCTAGTGAATATGAAATAGTGGGATCAGGAAGGGCAACTCTTCCTTTGGCCAGCATAGTTTGCAAAGGAGGTGGTCTTCCACTTCTTTATCATGGGAAGTGAAATAGCAATTAAAGTAAACGGATAAATACCTGCAGAAAATGCTACGCAAATTGCTACAAGTACAGTCACAACCTACCACCTCAAAGTCCTGCATTCCTAATGTCTGAATCTGCTATTTCACAACATCCTGTATTAACAGCAAAACACATGTCCAAATTGCATCTCTCTATTTTGTGCATGTTCTTTCCATACTAGGCTTAACTCATTAGAACCAAGAAAACTCCCAAAAGCAATTTAGATTTCCTCTGTCTATTGGAACAACAGAAGCCTCACAAGAAACTTTTTATCAGTGTGCTAGTGGGAAAAAAACCCTAGGAGGCAGAAATGGGATAAAATCCTTCTAGACCTCTTTACAGTTGAAAATTGGCCAATTCAAAGAATAATTTCTAAAGCAACAGACCATGCTTCATCTCTTTTCCAATTACTATTTTCTGGTTAATATATATGACTTCCCTAGCACGTACTACAGCTTTCCTAAGGCACTGTGCTTTCAAAAAAAAAAAAAAAAAGAAAAAAAGAAAAAAAAAGGAATCTTAGTAAACTTATTGACAAAGGAAAAATATTTTAGTATTAAAGTATAAAATGTTTGCCAACTATGTTTCAGGCTCTCATTCCTTTTCTTAATTTTCTTATCTTCACTGGAGTGGTTCAGAGGAGCACACAAAAATGCTTACTGTGAAGAACACATTTTGCTGGAAGGAAGAAGTCAGCTATTCATATAGCTGAATTCAGTGACACAGAGCTGATGCAAAGTCTGAAGGACTAATGTTGCATTTCTATAAGCTACAAACAAAAGCTTGGAATTCTGAAAATTAGTAGCTTTAACAGTCTGGTTTCTAAAACAAGGGTCACCAAAATGATGTTAACTATCAGTTATTAGTTGGATGTCATGCAGAAGAAAAGAAATTATGTGCCCTATTACCAGCCTTCACTTAGAATTTTCAGTGACTGCTGTGTTTCTGACAAAGAGGTCTCACAGTAATATACCTTAAATTACTTGCTAAATAAAGCATGTAGATCCCATCACACTATTTATGCTTCAGCTGCAACTGCTTGCCTATCCAGAACCAAACAAGAGCCGCAATCTGCCAGTAACTATTCAGATTTTAGAGAAGAGAGAAACAACTGCTTACTGTTTACTAAAATGGAGATTAGGTACTAACAACAATGTACCTGAACTCAGAGACATGTTTTGGTTCTCAAATATTTTCAAGCAGTCAAATTCCGCTAGCCTAACTCATGTTGAGCAGTGATTAATCCTGCAGCAAACCTCTCTGAATTTCTAGCATTGAAAACAAACAAACAAAAACAGAGTCAGAGGGCTCAAAAGAAATGCTCCAAGTACTTTCAAGTAGGTGGAGGCACAGCTGGTCGTGTCAGATGTTTAGGGGATTTCTTCTGTATATTTTGTCTTCCCAGTTTTATATCTATATTTCATCATTCACTATTACCTTTATACTCCTACCTCTATTTTCTTCAACTGGTGATTCTTATGGCCATGTCTCTTACCCCTACAATACTTTGAAGACATGCAAAGTAAACACTGCACATGCACCTGGTGGCTGTGCGTTCCCACAGACCACTGTAGTAAGGGCTGAGGCTTGCCACAAAAAGTAGCTCAGTGGCACATGGCATGTCAAAGGGATCTCAAGTTTCAAAGCAAATTGCTATTTTCTCTAAGGATTCACCTTTGCTGGTAAATAATACCTTCATGTCAGCTTTGGCCCTGAGAGTATTCAATATCCAGTGTCCAACACTTTGCAACACTCAGTTACCACCCATGGTGGACCATGGGAGCAAGCAGTCTGGGGAGGGAGATGTCCTTGCAAACTTTCTGCCCAGTGATGAATGTACACAGGGTCACATATGGCACTTACCCATGAGGGAGGGGTCTCAGCTAATCCTGCCTGGTGAGCTCTACCAGACATGTTTGTAAGGAGGTCCCCTGATTTGTAAAATTTTCAACAAGATGAAGCAGATACAGAACATATTGTTAATAATATTACTGAAATACTTCAGATCTTCAGCACAGCTGAATTCTTCTGTACTGTGTCCCTCAAATGGTCTGAAACCTTCCGTGTTTATACAAAACCAGATATCCCTCTGGGCAAAGAGCACTCCACATTTCAAAGCAAAGTCAAATACCAAAAAATTATTCATTTGGAACCGCAGCAAAAGTTCAGGCATGTTACTGAGCAGATTTCAATGAAGGCTCTAATGATCTAATCAGGATGACTTAATTGCATTTGGCTTTGAAACCAAAGCATGGCACCCATAAAGGAGAGGGTTGTTCTGCAGTACAGTAGCAGCTCCCAGCTGTAAGAGGAACTGAAGTGAGAAAGGATCCACAGATAACTCCTTGCAGAAACTCTGTTGTCATAACAAGATCATCTGGAACTGCAAGCAGAAACAACACGCCTACTTTTAGAAGTGCACTTGATGTATTGCACATGTGAGGATCTGAACACCTTCTGAGAGACAGAAAATGATGAGGTTATGAAAATTTGTACAACAATTTGTTTAAAAGCTTAGAAAACTTATGAATTATAATCTGGGCTAACCTTTCAGTAATCACTTTCTTCCTGCTGTATAAAACACATTATTTGAAAACCATCATCACTGCTACCTTTTTTATCATGCTCCTTCTTCCCCAACACATATCTTGCAATTACATTGCAACTGCACTCTGAAGGAAGACCTGAAGACAAGTTTTGAAAATTCTCTTTGTAAATCTGTAAACAAAAAAGAAATATAAAAACCCTATGGCCCAAACAGCCCCTTGTATTGATTAAGGTGGAGAGTAGCACAGCTTTTATTTTAATTCAAAGGGTTCAACAGTTCTTTGTTCATATGACTATTTCTCCAGTCTGCTACCCTATTATTGGAAAGATTTCATCTCCAAGTATAACAGAAAAGCAGAAAAGCTAGTATGCTGCAACCTGCTATTATAAATTTTCTGATTGTTTAAATAGATGAGAATTAGAAATGCTCACGTTTCTCCTAAAATTAAAACTCACAAACCAAGATTTAGTTAAGAGGAAATGACTAGTCTGAACACAGGCATGGGGGCTAATCAAAATTAATTTCTATTAGAATAAAGCACATATTACAAAACCAAACCAAACCAACTAAGCCAGCCAACACCTATTTCAGTGGATAGTTTTCCTCAGTAAAAATATGGACTCCAACGTGTGCATCTTGGCTTGATTTCAAGACATTTTGATCTTGACTAAAGTTGGGAAATCCTGCTTACTCTGATGAATAATCTTCTTGGCTGTTAACTAGAAGGCTTCCCTGGGTCTTCACAATTCAATGCTCCTTTCGAACTGGGGAAAGCAGAACTAGAAAAAACCTTTTAGGAATAATTCCTTCAATTTCAGTTGGGCAAGCAGCACCATCTTCCTCACATTGCTCAAGAGTCCTCTGCTTCTACAAATCCTAAGGCCAGGCAGAGTCTGCCACTCCAAGTCACATCAAGAGGTCATGATTGGTTGACTATCTAACAAGAGCTTTCAATTTCTTCTGAAGTCAGTGCTTCCAATGCCTGAGTCCTCAGCATCTTGCATGGCCCACGTTCTTTGCTCCTGCATGTATGTTTTGACATCTGGCTGCACTGAAAACTGCATTATCGCTTTGAGTTGAGTCAAAGAGTTGATGCAAATCATTTTGCGGCCAGCCAAAAAAAGTGGAGTTGATTACAGCTCCTCCATTCTATGCACATTTTCTGGAATACTGGGAGTTTCAATTAATATTGAAATAGTCCTTTTATTCTCAATGTTCAGCTAGTAAAATTATGTAAAAAATTTTTTATGTCTCTATCATTAAAAAAGGCAAATCACAAAGAGTGTAGGAAGAAAACTGCCTAACCTGAAGAGCAGTCGATGTAAGTAAAGTCCTCAGACCAGATACCAAGAGGACAAGACCAACTTAGAGAAAGGGGCATAATTCTGTTTCTTCAAAATGGAACAAAGGAAGAAAAAAAAAATTAAAACAGCTTAGATATATTACTCATACTGCTGTAATGAAATAAAATAAAACTAAGAAACCTTAAGCAACTACCTAAAAAATGAGAAAGAATATAAGTAGTAGAATATTATGTTTTAAGAATAACGGTTCTTTGAGTGTGGGGAGATCAGACTTCAGATATGTTTCTTGGACCTGATCTGCAAACAATATGGTTAAGACTTTGAAGTTTGATAAAAAAATAAAAAATATGCTGTTTCCTTGCAAAGAAACTGGAAATGCCCAAATGAAAGTAACAGATAACAGAGGAGAAAAGATTTGAAGGTCAAAAGTATACCACAACTGTATGTGTCAAATGAGAATAAATAAATAAACTTGCCCTAAGTGCCCTCTGTCAGGACATACATCTACCAAAAATGCAATTGTTTTTTCCATTTCTAGAGGGACTAATTAGTTAACCAGGTTCATCACAATAATCCTCTACCACATCACAAAGATGCACAATTCACTTTACTAGACTAGGAAAAGATCTTCGAGTGTTGTAAAGGAAGTGTGTAAATGCATGCGCATACATATTCAGGTAATAGATCCCTTACCTGCTTGTTGGACCATTAAAAACAGGGAGCTTACTGGCAGAATACAAAAAACTTGCAAGACATAAACAAATAAACACCATGTCCTAAAGCTGGAACCACTGCTTCTGACACCCTAAATGCCAAATACTTTGAATTCAGATGCACGTGGAGCATGGTGATACAAATGTGAGATCTTTCTGTAGTAATTTTATAGGTAGACATGGTCCACAGAGATCTGTCTGTTTAACATATTAGAACATTTATATATAGAAATCTACATTAATATAACTTGGTTTTTATACATACATTATATATAATGACGTGGTTTTGCATTAGTATCTACCCTCCATTTTTTAATAGTTTTCACTTATATATTACCTCTGACTTTAATTTGACAGGCACTCACTTTGAGCTTTTTACCTTCGTTTCTTTGCCACAACTATCAACAAGAAACCTTTGAAAAATGTCTCCCTGCTGAACTAGGAAAATAAAATATTAACAGATAAAGTTTCTTGACCAAAGAAAGTTTAGCCTGTTGACAGATATTCAGCCTGTTTGCTGTTGAACTCAGTCATACTAGAAGATGGATCATTAAGCATAAATCCATATCTGGGTTTATAATGATCTCTTTTCTATCTCAATGCAGAGCAGGTCAAGTACTATGTTTTTTAACCTATTCCAGAAGAAATAACAAATGGAGAAGATAAAAGAACTGCTGAAAGTTTGTGAATAGAACTTTCTGCTTCAGATCAACATTTGAAAATCATTCCCAGCTGTTACATCTGAATTCTTAATTGTACACAAGAGGTTGAGGAGAAAATAATCAGCAGATGCAGCTACAGTTTGTTATATCTGTGATTATCTATTCGCTTCATGATTTACGGTTTTCAACCACTTCTGGAGAGACTGGCACCAAATTTATTCTTCCAATACTGCTATCTGTGCACAAGTGTTTAATTATAGGCTCCCTCACAGTTTCTATGGAATAATTCTTGAGTGCAGAATGCTATATTTCAATTCCTGGAGCTTGTACTCTCAGAGAAGAGAAAAAAAAAATATAAAAAAAAATCAGAGACTCATGGTGGCAATTCCAAGATGCTAAAAGCTCAGCCCCACTCCCTGAGCTGTTCTGTCCCCTAAACACCTGCTCTCCCCAGAGATTTCAATAAATCTGGGCATAAGGAAGACAAAAAAAAAAAAAGAGAGAAAAGAAAGAAAGAAATGCTCAGGGAAGAGAGGATGGGGAGGGCAGAGGCAAACACAGCAGTTTGGGTTATCTTTTCTTTTTTCCATCACCTTACATATTCCATCTGCATACCCCATGTCTCAGACAAGTCTGTAAAATTACGCTCTACATGTGCTTCAACATGTTGGCTGAGGGAAGCAATTTACAGAGTTCAAGCCTGAACAGTTCTCCATTTACAACCTTTAATCATAATGTCTTCCAAGCATGTTCACCTGAATGCTAGGAGTAACACGGTGCTTCCAGGTGTGCTAAAGTGCACTGGGGTCTCCTCATGTCTGGTGAAGCCTGTGTGCAGACAGTGAGGGTGACAGTATGGACTTTCAAGCTCACAAATGTGTTAACAATTTATTGTCTAGGTTTCTGATGCTTTCATGTCAGAGAGGCAGGAAAAATGGATATTTAACTCAGTAAATTGTGTTGCTCCGTAACACAGAAGCCATTACAATATGGATGAGATCTGGAATCTATTAAAAGACATAATGGAAAATAAAAGCTAAACACATAAATAACTCATCCACTTGGAATTTCTTTTAAAAATATTGAAAGGCATAAGACACAAGATTAAGTGTCTGTAAAATATTTTTTTAAAAGAAACATTTTTTTCACTGGGGCATATGAGAACAAAGCAACATCTAAAACCTCAACAAAGAGAAGCTTTATTACTTCTGCCTAGAAATTTTAGGCTCCAGCCTTAACTCACTTTGTTCCTACTGGCTGTAGTTGGAAACTATAGCAGTTTACTTGGCATGCACCTTATCGACTATGGCAGAATATTCACTGAGGGCTAAAGATGCGCAGAGACTGAAACACTGAACCTTTCAAAACCAAGGACTAAATTTCAAGGATGCACTGAGTATACACTGGACCATGGGAGTTCCTCCTCAATGACCAAATATCATGTATTATTCAAGACAAGGTCTCTTTAAAACAGATGGTTCAGTGGTATGGAAATGGTTCTGCACAGACTGAAAATTTTTAACCATTAATCATAACCATGCAATGAAAATTAGTTCCAGCATGTTGTATTTTATGTAGGAGAACTTATATCTCATAAACTAAAAATCTTTTCTTGTTAAATTATTCTAATGGTCACTTAGCTATCTTTTGGAAGCTATTAGATTGAGAAATGTACATATACAGAAATTCTGTATTTATACAATGGCACTGATTCAATTAAACCTTTAGCAATGTATTTTCGCTGAAACAGCTACATATGGAAAGCAGACGAAGCAAGATGAAACTATTTTTTAAGCTAAAATCCTAAGTAAAAAAGCATGTATTTAAGTAGAAATACATCTTCTGTTAAATATACCTTTGTTCTTCAGTGAACTGTGGAGTATTTCTCTGATCATATATACATTCCACGAGCACTAAACTAAGGCAGAAATCTATAGGACTACTTAAATAACCACAATATATATGCTTCCCCAATGGCACTTTGTTTATAATAATTTATAGTTTTAACATTTCCAGACTACACAGAGGTGGTGGGATAACATACCAGCATTGCTCTGGACTTCAGACATTTAAAACAAACACTGGGTAATGACACTACAGCTTGGCAGTGAATACAAGTATTAAAGGGCCACACAGCAAGTGTCATTCCCCTCTGCAAATGCTTGGGCAGTGGCTGAAGAGAGATGACTCAGAACAATTCTGACAATTACACTAAAAGACTAAAAAAATTTAAGAACTGTATGATCATGGATATATAGCAGGAGGGCAGGTAAACAAACACTCCCTAAGCAAAGTACTAGGGACTATCTTCTCTGGTTGTATCTTGTAGTGGTGGAGCCCTGGCTCCCTGGACAGCAGAAGACAGGATCCCAACCTGGCCCCTGATATAGGGAGCTGCGTCTAACACTGGACCTACTGAGCCAAGGACGTGACCACTGGGAGAGGATGTGGGTTCAGTCAGGGCATTAATTTGAGATTTTGGACAGGATCCTGACTTCTAGACCTACAGAGATTGGTGCATGTTCTGAAGAATAAAAACACAGCCCCAAAGTATTAATTAAAAAAGCCTCTTCCCTTCTCTTAGCAAATGGGATGTTGGACAATTTAGCCTGGGGGTTGCACAAGATGGCAAGGCTTGCCCTAGAGTGGCAGGCTGGCATGGGCAGCAAAGAGGAGGCGGGCAGCCAGGCTCTGAAGGCCGTGTCAGATTCTCCCACACTTCTCTGATCCACAGATAATCCTTAGCTTCGCCCTTAGGTAGCAGCAGACCACGCCACATGGAGCGGGACCTGCAGCAGGGCTCATTTTGCCTTGCATCACTGAAGAATCAGTGGGGAAACCAGCTCAGAGGAAGACCTCTCAGATCAGGATCCCTTCAGCTTCTCCAGGATTGGCACCAGTATCTTTTCAGCTCCAGCTCCCTGAACAGCTCCTGTCATCTCCTGCATTTGCTTCCAGACAGGGCAGGCACAGAAGATCAATCCAGGCTGTGAGGTAAATCTGACTGTTATCGTGGAACCAGGAAGGGGAGAAATGGACAATCATCTTTTAGATGAGACAAGGGCTTTCAGTCTGAAATGGGCTCCAAGAAACACCTTGACCAGAGGAACAACTGGTCTCCTAAGCAGAACAAGGAACATCCCATAGAGTCCTTTTGCTACAGCAATACTGGGCGATCAGAGAAAGGTAAAACCATCAAGTACACTGAAGCAAAAACCCTCTGCAGGTACAAAAAGGAGTAAAACACACATATTGCAAAGAGGACAACCTGCTCCCCAGGAGACACACAGTATCCGGCCCAACAAAAGTACCTGAAGTTCCTAAAATAGTTATTCTTTTAGTGTAAGTACTAGGTGAGCTTTTCCTTCCAGTACAAAAGTTTCCATGATGCAAAAGGTCCCATGCAGAACTTGACCTGAGCCCTATACCTTTAACAGCAGAGAAAAAAGACACAAGATTGAGCAAGTTCTTTGAAGCACTGAGTGTCTGTTCTCCACCATAAAAGACGCTTTAGTCGATTTGACAGGACTTCTAAGGGTTGGAGACCATATATCTGCCAGGGTCTGACAACTCTCAGATTTGTTCTAGTGAGGACATGGAGGTGTTGTAGGAGCTCAGGCGCTGGAGCACAGCAGGCTCTACTGATCAGGGGATGCTAAGTTGAAGGACTGCCAGGAGTGAACCACAGGAGAAAAAACAGTTGCCATGAACAAACTCATAAGTGCACGCTTGAAAGTCTTCACCTTCTGCTGCTTGATTTTTTAAAAAAGGAAAAAAAAATATAGTTTCACAACCCTACGACTGCTCTATTAATAATGAGATAAAAGGAGCATATGTAACAATAAGAACTTAAACATTTGCCTCATAAACAGTTAGTGAAGAAATGCAGTATTATGAAAACAGTAGGTTTAGACACCAGCAGTATTATCCTGCTCCATGTGCCAAGGAATGCAGGCTTGCTGTGCAATTAAATTCACGCTGCCATGGTACATTTCATGCGCTGGTAAGGAACAACTAACCTTCACAGGACTGTCCTAAAAACAGTCCCCACATATAAGGAAAGACCTTATGAATAACATTATGATGGGGTGACATTAAGTATAAAACATTTATTCTCCTAAGCAGTCCATGAAGGATGAATGAATACATCATGAACTCAGTAAAACCAGGTTCACTACAGGTATAGAAACACTCTGGCCAGTGACAAATTTGGACCTCAGTTTCCCCACTTCAAAATAAAACACAGTTTCCCAATCTACAGGATATTGTAGAACTGTAATTCTTTGTCGAATATGGGAACTGTCAAAAAACTTCAGGAAATAATAAATCACATTGCTTATTATATGATTATTGATACACCTTGCCATCAGTTAAAGAGTGTTGCTCAGCAGTAATTTCTGCCTTGCATAATTAAGGTCAGGAAATTTGTGAAACCTTTTCTGGTTCTGCCACTGACAAATCACAGTCTTTAAGGTAACAGTTTAAAAAACACACAGCAACAACAGACCATGAACTCCCAATGATATGCTGCACCAGTGAATACAATATATGAAGGGAATTCAAAGTAACAGTAGGAAAGCAGCACTACTCCTCTACATGGCTCTGACAGGACCATAAAATAATGCAAGGTTAGTTCTGGTGTGTGTGTATTTCAAAAGTAATGTTGAAAAACTTCAGCACATTCAGAAAAGAGCTATAAAATTCTGAATTATAGATGATGCCAGAGAAGTTCTCCCTGCAGGCTTTATTCAAAAGAGTAGGAAAAAGTGACTTGATCATGTAATATGGGTACCTATGAGAAATTTCTGATAAAAGAATACAATTCAAAAAAACCCCCATGTGAAACAGGAGGTAAAAAAGTTCTTGTATCAATCAGTTTGGTCCTAAAATGTACAGATGCAAGTTTTTTTAAATATTAAGGTATATTTCTGAAGGTGAAACCCTGATTTTAGTTGATGGAAAGAGTTGTGACTTCAGCAAGACAAATATAAGAGGCACAAGATTACTGAGTCTAATCTTAATGGAAATGTCAAAGTGAAGGTAAACAGATACTTCCTTTGCATCTGCATCATGCAAACAAGCCTCTATGCAAACAAGAACAAAAGAAGAGCTGAAGCTTGGTTTTATTAGAAATTGCTCAGGCACTAATGAGACAGAGAGAAGTTTGTTTTGAATCTCATTGTTTAAAGTTATCTCTGTTTTAACAGCCTTGTGGATGCAAACTTAGCTACCTTGCTGCTGTTCCAGTGGCTATGTCATTAACAGATAAAGTTCTTAGACCTTCTCCTATCTCCTGGCAAAAAAGACAGTGCCACCTGCAAATACACAATTCAAGAAAATGCCACTCAACCACACACAATAATCATCCACCCAAGTTCCAATTTAGTAATGAAACCAATGGGAAAAAGGATTCCTTTTGGGAAAACCACATTTTCTTGTTTTCAGATGACCTACATAGTGAAAACCACAGAAAGAAAAAGTTGGCTTGTTCTGTCCACTACATTACTCCAGTAAACCAAGTTGGTTTAAATCAGGACTTCAAAAGTCTGAAAAAAGTCAGGGCCTGTATGAAGTCATGTCTGATAGCATTTTCCCTAGCAGACTATCCTGCATGAAAAAGTGATGGGAATCAACAGAGTTCACACTGAAAGGTCAAAAATAATGATTGCTGTGTAAGCAGTATAGCTCACAAGCATTTGTGTCCATGATACACACTGTGTTTAATTGGTCTGTTGATATGACTTGCCTTCAGTTTTATGAGCTTTCAGTCTTGCCCTATAATAGTCTCAATGAGAACACTAAATTTCCAAACAAGCCAGCTCTTGTAATCCTGCCAACAACAGTACAGCTTAGCTCTGATACATCAATGTCTAATTGCCACAAATATATATTTGCTTTTATCATCAGTGGCAGCCCACAGTCCTATCACCATCCACGTAACAGCTAAAAACATAGCCATGAGAAACCCTGGAGCTGACTCAGCTGTTCTAGGAACTCGACACAGAAATTTCCAAATCATTGTGCATCCTGCCTGCTGGGCTCCTATGGAGAGAATAAAGGGAGTCAAAATGTTAGCAATTTCTGTGCTTCCTCTCACCCATCGCTAAAAAGCCAAACCCAATCTATATGAGTATTGAAAGTGTCTAACTTGAGGAATTTCTTTTTACAAACCCCTAAAAATTTTCCAATCGCAGTACATGACCAGAAAATTGAAGCTTCACAAGAGCTTTCTTCCCTCTCACAGAACTTTGGGACCAAAATGAGTGGGGGTCCATGTCTCCCCAATCCTGCAAACACAGCTCGGATACTGGAATCTTGTTGACAGAGGACTAAGGGTAATATCTCACCATTACCACAAATCCAGCGTCACAATCTTTGGATGCCCATTGGAAATTTCATTTAGCAGAGCTTTGTAGATTAGTCCTAGTCCCTGCTCCAATGCCAGAGGCCATTCCAGAAGTCAGGAAGAGGATAGTTGGCCACAAAAAACAGCTTGCAAAAGAGAAGCCATGAGAGGTGAGAGAGGAGCTGTTTATGCACACCCAGAACAATTTCAAAATGTGAGTAGGAGAGTGCAGCACACAGGATGTGCTGTTCCCTGCTAAGCTTTAGATAGCCAGGCTCAAGGACCTTAAAAAAGTTGCTAATTTTAAAAAAGTCCCTGGAACTACTTAAATGAGCAGCACAGACTATGTACAAACTGTGCTGTTCAATTCCTGGGGACACAACAGCTACTGAATTTAGCAACAAAAAAAGCCACAAATTGCTGCTGCTGTTCATCTCCAACCTACTAAAACACATTACTGGTTAGAGAATAAATTATAATATTTTCCTGATATGGTACTTCTTTTTAGATCTTTCAAAACTGAAGAGGCAAAACAATACGTGATCAGAGAGTTGCTTCAGAAACACGTAAGCTGCTTATAATTATTTTCCCAATATTTGAACAGCACAAAGAAAAAGATAAGACTGATTGTCACTACAGATGATCAGAAGTGCTGTTTCCTCCTTATTTAAAGCTGCGCAGTTTAATAAATATTACTTTCTGAATTACGAAAGGTCCTGCCTTCATTCAACACACTTAGTCTGCCCTGTGCCTGTGGGTTCCTTCTGGGGCAGCAACAGGTGCCCAGCAGAGCTGGCCGGAGAAAGGGGAGGGCAGTGCAAAAGTGATTAATTTGGAAACAGAAAACAGTATATGTAGTTTTTATGAAACTTGTTTTCTTCTGAACCTACTTGATCATTGTCACATACAAGAGTATTCGGAAGGTAGCTTTGTTAGTTCACCTGGGCTGACACATATGGTCTCTTCATGGACTCCCCTCTACCACATTATTTTGATAGTCACATCAGTATTTTTCTTATTCCAGCCTCCCACATGCCAGTGGGGTGTGACAGGAAAGATGCTGCAATTTCTGTAACATCACTACAGTTACCATTTTCAGCACTGCCAAAATATTTGTTTTAAAAGAAGTTTCTTTACCCTCACCTTTTATTTGTATTCAAGAAAGTACTACTGTCATTATTAGCAGATGATACATAGACTCTCAAGAATCTAACCTGAGAATACATTTTTTTTAACTAAGACTATAATTTATGAATTTAGTAACTAAATATTCTGACACTTTTCCTTTCCACTGCTGTTTCTTCCTTCAATTATCCTACACAAGCATCCCACACAGTACATATTAAAAACACGGAGTTCTTTTTGAAAGAAAGAACACAGGATAATTAAGAAAATGCTTTAAGTATGGCTAGTAGCTATACAAATTTGGCATGAAAAAATAGGTTGAGTCAAAAATTATAAATGGACCATCCTGAGAGTAATTGGTAGGAAAAAATAACAGTACCAGTAAGGAAAAAAGCCCGTACTGCAGCACTGTCACCACCCTCACTGTCCAGGTTATCAATAACCGCCCAATGCCCAAATGATCCCAATGCCAGAAGCCTCCTCTTGACTCCCCAGCACACTCAACCCCTGGGAGGCTCCAGGTGGGGCATTTTAAATGGCTACAGTCATTAAAAGCTTGAACTAAAAATCATAACCCCCATATACTCTGCTAAACAACAATCATCATAAGAGCAAAAAGAGAGAAGAAACAACTGCCAAGTTAATGGCCACTGAAACCAGTGACCTAGCCAGGCCTCAGGGACTTGTCATGGCTCAAAGGTTGACCCAGTGACTGAGCTGTCCCCTGCCTCAGTAAGGCCAGGATTTCACCTCATCATGACTTTTGCTTATCTGGTAATCATCTCTTCTACTTTCAGAAACAGATGATACATGCTGAGAAAAGTAGCATAACGAAGTGATGACTGTATATCTTTTCCAGCATCAGCATTTTATTAGAGGGATTTGTTTGCCAGCTTATTTTTTACAGGAGCTCAAGAGGCCAGACTGCATATTTGAGAGCCTGTGCTGTGCTCCAGTTTTTGATGACAAAATGCCAAAGTTTAACACGCAATGCCAAACATTCCAGAAATCTCCTGCACAATAGCCACTTTAAATGATGTCTTATTTTTCCTGCTCTGTGAGGCATACAGAGTAGCAAAAATGTTCTTGTCTCTTGCTTTTTAAAATGCTGTAAGACACAGTAATGATAGACAGTTACCACTTCAACATGGAAAAGCAAACAAGCAGACTAGCCCAGCTATTCAATCCCTTGTTTTGCAAAGCCAAAGACTTGTAGCAATTCACAGATCTTACTCCTCAAGTATGTTAGCATTTACTGTGTATAGAACAGAGACATGCCAAAAATCAACCCCAAATCCATATATACAGTGTTGTAAAACACTGAATTGTGTTTTCCCAAAAAAACCCTGCTTTAAATAGCCAGGAAACACTGTAAAACTAGTATATCATGTAGGAATTGAGAAATAGGAACAAACCCCCTTTTGAACAAGGCCAAAATAAAGCAAAAAATGTTGAAATACAATATATCTGCACTGCACTGTTAGAGATGGTCCCCGGCTGGGGATTGGGTCTCATTGTGCATGGTACTTTACACAGGCTCCTTGAAGCAGGCAGCAAAATCCACTCCAAAGCCACAATAATGAAAATGCATGGTCAAAGACAAAACATTAAGACACAAGAAAGGTTGCACATTAGGGTTGGTTCAGTAAGGTAGCAATTAGCATACCAGCTACCCAGTCACTCATGAGTGTTGTACAGGCAACCTGATAGACCTGAGTTATCAAGAACAATTTGAAAGAGGGTGTGTAAAGCACTTTGAGGAGTTCCTAATACAAATGGGAAGAAGCATGTGGGAGTTTGAAAATGTTGATGTAGCCTAGCACCTTTCAGCACATCTCTTCCATAACTATCAGTGCAAATGTCATCATGAAGCACTATGACTCACAGCAGAACAAAGGAAATGCTTCTGAATCTGAAACACAGTGGACCAAAACCCAACTAAATTCAGGTCGTTATGGAATCACCCCACACCACTATGCCCCACAAAACCTCCAAGCATTAAGAAACTCATCTGGAGACAAATTCACTGGATGTCTTTCTAATGACTGTGTTGTATTAAGTCAGCCACTTATAAGAAGTTTCAACAAGCTACTTCAGTCCCCCAAACCAATGTACTCAGATTTTATTTTTTTTAAGCTATTGAAAATACTACTAAACCAGAAAGCAGATTTTGTGTTTAGGTGTTTTATTTTGTGTTTTAGGAAAAACTGGATACAAATGGGGTCATCAGTAAGAAATTGCAAGCTGCTGGAAAACTGAGGGCAGAGGGACATATGAGTGATAAAAGAAATGAAAAGATTCTATTTCATGTAAGCGTTCTCACTTAAATGATGTTTTTTGCCTTTGTAAAAAAAAAAAAGAAAAAAAAAAGAAGAAAAAAAGCAAAAGAAGCAGAAGTAATGACTGCTGTGTCTGAAATTCCATATACTTCCTCTGAGAATACATGCACCTCTCACATCTTTCTTGCTCACAGATTTGCATTTCTTTCATCCCCACATAATAGACATTTATCTTCTTCTCAGTTTTTACCCAGGCAAGGCAAAAGTTGTTTTCTGCAAAATCTCTATCTTATCCACTTCCCTATTTGAAAGATGCTCCACCTTTCAGATTCCTAAATTGAGAGCTAACAAACACCACCTCGCATGTCTCCCTGAAGTTTTAACATGGTGTTACTACTTGACACTCTCACATACATACCTTCAAAGAATACTAACAATCAAAGGGCAAGATGAAGGCAAGTTCTGATATGTATTGACATATGCAAAAACTAATTTATAAATGGACATAAGCATATGTGCATATATACATAGAAGCAAACATTACACAGTTACACTCTGTTCCAAAGACCTATGAAGAGTAATTTCTTAAGGCAGGTACATGATATGGAGAATACATTGCAATCAATTTTACTTTACTCATTTTTGTTTTATGGCAAAGCCGGCCTTTTTCTTTACTACATTTCAACATGGAACTCAAAGCAGACACAAGATACTAAGCAGTACAGTACACACAGCTCACTACTGCAGTGTGACTGAGTTAGGAACTCTTAAAGCAGACTATATGATTATGGATCATTCAACAACAACAAAAAAATCCACTTAAATGATATGCTGTTAGATAAGTTAATCATATTTTTTCATCAAATAGGTTTAAACTATTTTACTATTTTTTTTTTCCTTTTGTCCCTCCCCAACAGGAACAGATTATGATGATTACATCCAAGATTTGTTATTCAAGTTCTAATTCACTGATGATAACATACAAAAGCCTTCCTAAATTATGGCCAAGAAAAACAGCTTTGCCCACATAACAATGCAAGGCATTACTTCACATGCCTGGAAGAATCTCAGAGCTTCTACTTCTGTCATTCTTTCAGAGCCTTTATGGTAGCATATCTAGTTATGCAGTATCTGGTCTACTTTTATAAAGCTTTTGTAGCTTGGTGAAGTTATTTGCACTCCTTTTTGTTGATTTTTAAGTGCTTTTGTTCTTGACACACATACAATTACTAAAATCATCTTTCCAATTAACTTTAGAATTGCAGTGTGTTACTTTGCTAGGCTTAAAAGTGGCACAAGCTTCTTATGAATTTGTCTTTTTTTCTCTGAAAAAAACTTTTCAAACAATTCCTTATTAGATATTATGTTTCTTATTTTCAGTTAGGTTCTTCTTGTTTGTTGTAAAGGCTGCTGTGCACACTGAGATGCTTAATACAAGTCCTATATTATACAAAAGCTTTATGCGTGGCATTCACAACATTTGAGAGCACCTACATTAAAAGTAGACAGGAAAAAAAACTCCATAGATATTCAAATAGGTTTTGCCACCTTATCCATGTTGTTAACTATGCTTGAGCTAAAACTCACCACATGCAATTCTGGAAAGCTCATATGTTAATTTATACCCTGTGATTATTTCTGCAGTATACCTACACCACAAAGTAGTAATGTAACTCTACCTCTTAGTGTAACACTACACTTTAAAGTGTTCACAAAAGTGTAACACTGCTAAGGTTCTTGTTGGTTTGCTCCACAGTTGCACTGGACAGAAATGTAGTTTCATGCTTGCAACTCAACAAAGAAGTTGCAAGAGTATTCAAACAGACAGCTCCGTGCTTGTGCTAGTGAGTGGAGCACCACATTATCCCAAAGGTCCTTATGCACCTGGCTGTTTTCAGTAAAGACTCACTGACTAATGCACAAAATGTGATTAAAGGGTTTTACACGAAAACAAGATCAAAGCAGAAGTCACAGTGAATAGTGATTTACTAATTCAATCTGCAGCTGTTATCATATAAAATTTAAGTGCATGGTCTATTTTCAGTCAATTTTATCTACACAAGCTTCCATTTATAGTCAGTCTACTCCAAATACAGCATGAAGGACATCAGGCCATGAACAAGAACATACTTTAAAACAACCTTACCTCAGGGATGTAGTGGATGCTAAATAGTGTCTTCCACTTCCAGGTTTACCAGCTTCTACAGGAGAAGTGCTGCAGTTCACTGCCAGGGAATTCCTGCCTTACAGGTAATGTCTAATGCTGATCACGAAACACCCAAGTCCAACTTTTTTTCTTCTACTGCAAATAAGGTAACTTTACTGGAGATAATGAACACAGAACTAACTGCAAGCACCAGCAGCTGAACCTGACAATGGACGAGGGTGAAATTAGACAAACCTCAGACATGACAAGAGCCACGATCATGTGTAGCTTCCAGGAAGACAACTGATGGGCCAGGTTCCACTAGGTCATTTCTCCTTCACAAACAGTAACAATGTTTTATTCTTCTCAAAAACCTGACAAGACTAAACTTGAATGGTTTTCCTTCCAAGGCAAACAAGGAACATGCCTCTTCTTTAACACACATTAGTATAAAAAGAGAATTCTCTTGATAATAACCATGTGGTGATAACTCACCTCATTATTACCAGGGTTTTGTCATTTCATGACTTCTCATTTCCTTAAAATATCAAAGTAGATAAAATATAAAAGGCCCATTTGTGTAGCACAGCAGTGGTTAATGTTCACTACGGAAGGCAGAAATAATCCCTCTTTTGCTGTGGTCTACAAACTGCTGTGGTAATTGGCTAAAAGGCTCCTGGCGACTCTTCCTGTGGAAAGGAAACTATTCCCCTCATATCTGCAGGGCAGAAACAGTTGACGTGAACAGTGCCATTTCTCTTTAGGTTTTTTTTTTTCGTTCCCAAAATAAAATAGGTATTAAATAATGAACAGGATGGAAGACCTTAGAGGCAGGATCTATTCTGTGAAGGAAGCACCACATAAGTACTAAATGACTCCATTGCTGCTTGCAGGCAGCAAACCCTTCTCTTGGGAACAATTGTACATAGGACCCTTCTCCTGACACACACAGATTGGAAGGGTTGTGAAGGTGTAAGGAAACTCAGCTACACATGAATCCTATCTGCCAAACAGAAATGAAAGGCTCCATTATAGAAAAGAAAATAAATAACAAGGAGGTTATTTATAACTTAATTCTTTTCATCACTTAAATATAATAATATAATCCAGTTTCTGAATACTACTAGTAAGTTGTTTTTTCTTACTCTAATTTCAGACACACTACAACCATTATCTTGGTTTACAAGAAAACAGAAGAACTGTGAATTGTCTCCTCATTCTTTCAACCTGTTGGTCAGCCAGGTGTCTGCTTGTCAGTGCACTGCCCTTGTTACTGTGATATATTACAATAAACATATTGATGCTCTGATCTAGCAGACAAAAGGTGCTCATATATCAGTCCCCAGTGCATCTGCGGTCCATGAAACCTGTCTGCAACCTTCTAAGGAACATTTCCCTTCTCAGTACTACTGAAAATGAAGGTATTTGTTATTCAGATGGCAGTTCAATGTCTCCCCATCTCTCCTTAAACTCTGCAGAAACTCGCATATACTTAACTTCAAGAAACCTGCCTAACGTTTGTAGTACTATAATACTGGTGCCTTTAAAGATAAACTCAGGTACAAGAGCCTGCAAAATGAGATCTTTAGGTAACACCAGGAAAAAAATGTAGAATGAATGAAAAAGTTTCTATAAAGGAGTTGCTAAACCCTTCAAAACAATAAAAGGGAGTAGTCAGAACATTGGTAGCCACTCTTGTGCCTCTTGCACACCCACAACTACTTTTGAAGGCAACAGAAGAAGTGTATACAGGTAATAAAAGAAGGGACAGAACAAACACCCTACCTTTTTCCCAGCTCATAAGCCCCAATTTTAAGCTAGAGCTAAACCAACACAATACTAGATATTCCACATCAATTCAATGACAATAACTGAGGACAAAAGCTGTTAAAATTATATAACTGAAGTATATATGCAGGTTTCCATATTGTTTTGTATCTCCAAGGACATAAAATGAATTACCATTTATGCATGGTAATGTGATACCTAATAACACAAATTAATTTTCTTCAAAAAATAGTTTTTTAAGTTTTATCACTGTATACTAAGAAATATTTCTTAACTTACATACTATTTTCTCTTTACTTGATTCCAACTAGTGCAAATGAAATTTGCATGCCTTTGCAAAGCACAGAAAAAGTTGCAAACCAACTGATTTGCTACCACTAGATGCCTCTTTAAATGTAATCAGCCACTTTGGCAAAGATCATTGTGTTGCCACCGTTCAGTGGAAGGTGGTGAAGTCACATGAAAAAGGGTTCTGCAAAGGCCGCAACTCTGAAACTTGTTTTGCCTTTCATCCCTGTCCTCTATCCCCTAAGTGTCCTCACCTGTCCACCACAACAGTGCAAAACCTACATGCACTCCCTCCAGCATCTCCACTGAGGAAGGACAGATGCAGTTAGCGTGGAATAATGTATGTGTCACATGCAGTCAGCTGCTGGCAGTGCTGCCTCTGCTCCCCTCCCAAAGCAGACTTGGAGCAGTGTACGGCACTCACTTGGGATTGCCTCCTCTGCCCAGAATATCTATTCTCCTTTCAAAGTTTAATAAAATCATTGAAGACCATTGTGCAGACAAAAAGACACCTGATCAATCATGGAAGGTTTCTCCTCTTAGGAAATGAGTCTAAAAGCCAAATATGCCAGTGCATCTGCCAAGGCTGTGCACTGCAGGACGGATCAGCAAGAAGCAGAGAAGTGGCTTTGGGAGGCAGATGAAAAAAGGGAGGTGGCTGATGCTGACAGAGAAATCCAGAGTACATTTTAGTCTTGTCCCAGGAGCTGATCACATCACCAGTGACTGGGGGGGAAACAGGAAATCCCAAATTACTTACTTTGCTAGTAAATTAAGACTGTAAGCACATTACCAAAAAGTCTTGGATCTGTTAAAATCAAGGTGCACTATAACATTAATGTCAATGCACTTAAAATTTCACCCTCATCTGCACTGGGATACCAGCATAAGATTTATTATTACAGCCTCAATTACAGGCTTTTATTGGGTATATTGGCTTTCATTTAATGTTTAAAGTCTGAGTTAAATATAGCAAATAATTTTGACTCTGTATTAAGTTTCCTTGAATTTTAGTTCATGATGTAGCATTTTGGCACAGGACCATGGACTTAACTCTGTCTCTAATTAGGTCTTCAGCATACTCATTTACTTAAATAGGATCTTACTCATGTGTCTCTGGAGGGACAAGTGAAACAAATGGTTATTTTGCATCTGAATAAATAGTTTTGCTATCGGTGAAAGAGCTTCAGCAGTGACTCCTTGGGAAGGGCAAAAATGAAAAATTACATTATGAACTAATTAAGGCTGAAGATACATATTTCTTGCGCAGCTGATCTAACAGCTCAGCGCAGCTGGGTGGGGGGATGACTTCTCAGTACTCCTGCCCTGATCCCAACCACATATCTCCAGCTCCCTCTCTATGCATAAGGTGGAATGATTTGTCTTCTCTCATTCCCCAACACCAAATTTTCTCTTGTTTCTGTGAGTCTTCAAGTAGTGTATGGGAAGAGAGAAAAAGAAGGATAGAAAGTTGTTAGATCAATATAGACATAACATCCAATTTTAAACTAAGTTAGCCTTGCTGCTGTAAAAATTAATGGAGATAGCCTCTTTATACTTACTGGATAAATGCCTGGCCCAAGGTCAGAAAAGAGGAATCCAGTGGCCCTGGATACCCTCATCACCCAACTGGCACTTACATGCTTCAGTGAAGCCTAGGCCTTTCTCCTTCAACAAACACATGTCCATAGCTTTTTAAAAAGCAAAATCTGGAGAGCTATAATTTCCTTAACTAGATGTCATTACCACTAGCATACATGGTACTCCTCATATCAAGCACAGACAGAGCTACCACCTCATCTTTTGGCTCTTCCAGCTGCCATCACCAGCTTGCCATGGTGCTCTCTGTCTCCTCTACCCCAGCCTCCACAGGAGCTCTGCTCCTCACTGTGTGGACCTTCACCCCTGTGTCCCATCTGGGGACTGCATGGCATACCACAGACCCAGGCATGTTACCCAGGCATGTGTGCAAGGGTGACAGATGGAAACAATAAAGGCAAAAGAAAACCAGTCTCTCATGCTTCACAGCAGAAGTTAATGGATGAGAAAAGAATACAATGATATGTTACAGGCACATAAAGGTGATGGAAAATTCACCTAAAACCACCTGTAAAACTATGTTTCATCAGTGATTTCCCCTATCGGCATTATCTGCACAGATTTATGGGCTGAAGCATTTCCAATAGCAAATACAAATCCTGAGGGAAAACACAGTATCTAAGTTTTTATGCCAAATCCAGGCCTGTAATTGTTTGCACAGTTTTGACAGCTTAAGTCTGTAAATTCCCCAAATCATGTTTCAGATCAGGACAGCTTGAAAGAATGTGCAGTACTCCTGGAGGTGTGTGAACTCCTGCCCTGCTCAGGTGGCCAAGCTCTGTGCCAACACCAGCACTTTCATGGTGGCACAAGCAATAAGGGCAACATGGTCCTGTGAAAGTCCCTTCACAGCTGGGCTGGCTTTTGAGGCAGAAAGTTTACAAGGCAGCCTCTACAAAACTCTGTTTTCCCATCATCTGGGCATGCCCTCTTAATAATTCAGTCACATATCTACTAAGGAACATGGCACTGGGATGGCTTACCTGTAATGGACATGAGAGCACAAAGGCATAATAACTTTTGCTGGATTATCACATCCATTCCTTACAGGCAATTAAGCATAACAGAAGATTGATTTTTAGAAACAACTTTTCTGCTTAGACTGCCCCAGAACAGCATTCCAACTATCCCAGCAGCATAGTTGCTTGCCCACATTCCCCCAAGCCAACACATACCACCTGGCCTTATGCCAGCACTTTCCTTTAACTAGTCCTTTTGTGCCCCACTTTTTCACCCATCTAATATATTTATAGGGAACAATCAAACACATTCAATATCAAAGCTCTCTGGGAAGGGACATCACTTTTTAAGGTGTGCTGCTTATTTCCCCTCAGCATACAAGTTGCCAAGATGGCCTCTGTGCTCTTCTCTCTTTGGGATGATCTCTCCCATTAAAGGGGACATGTAAGTCAGTAAATGCGACATATCATCCTTTAGGGACACCAGCCCCATGACAGAGATGGGCAGGAGCACAGACATCAGAGGGGACCTGGAAAGCTACATGGCTCCTCATCCCAGCTGCTGGGCACAAAGGATCATGTCGATGTTTTCCTGGATGTTTGCTCAGTTTCTGTTCCTGACTCATAGATATTCATTACAGGTTAAGGATCTTCCCTGAACTGTCACTGTGAGCACAATAAGACATAATATCTACCTTTCTCTTCTTCACATGTCATGGCTTGCAACTACCACAAGGGCACATATCCTTCAGGACATATTCTTCCTAGCCTTCACGTCTGCCACTGCCTTGAAATACTCCATTGCTTGTTAGAAGCTGTTTATGAAAGAGCTGGGCCACACGACTGCTCAGTTTGAATTTGAGCAGCTGTTAGTCTGTTTTGATAAATGGATAAAATTATGAGCATAGTCCAAATGCAGTATTGGGATTCCCATGAAACTAATGAGCTCTGAACCAGCATTACATAAAATTTCAGTGTAAAAGGTATTTTCTGTTTCAAATGGTTTCAGCATTTGATTAAAGGCTGATTATACATTAACATAAAAGATGCTGACATTTTAAAAAACACCATTGTAATTGTGTCAGTTTACATTCTATAATAATACAATTATCTAAACAAGCAAGCTGTAACATAAAACTGCTAGCTGCTCCTACTAACCGGCAGGTTGACCATTTAATTGAGCTATTAATCAATTACCAAGATAAAGGTAAAGCAGTCCCAAGTTTCAATCATACATAAAGAAAGTGTAATTAAAAAAATTAATTTATATGCAAGACAAAGTTGCACTGCAGGCATGAAAAAGTGTCATATTTTGGATAATTGGTTTTAGGAAAAAATACAAATTACAAAAATATCTCCAAAAGAAAGTGTCTTTAATTGCATATAAAATAGTTTATGATTATTTCCTGTAATTAAAGTCATGATTTTCTGGGACTAAGCCTTTTTGCAGATGAGTAAGGTATTTTTGATTCACACAATCCTCACTAAACCAGAAGAGCACAGTAGTTGCTGTATTTAAATGCGTTATCATAGATTTGGCTTTTTATGTGTTATTTAAATCCAAACGAAAAGTAATTACAGGCGTTTGTGTGAGATCTGAAAGGGCTGTGACAAGGCTGACCAGATGGCCTCTTCCTTGCCATAGCACTGGCCGTGGTCAGGTTTACTTTGGGTCTCACTCCCACACTGGTGTGGTCCCTTCAATGAGAAGGGCACAGCAGAAGCAGATGGAAAGGACTCTCCCTGCTCCTGGAGGTGATGGTCCCATGGAGCCGCCTCTGCGCACACTGCAGTGCTGCCTTGGGTAGTGGAGCAGCCCCAGCTCCAGCCCTCACTGCTGCCCCGCTCCCTCAGAGCCCCTGGGATAGCCCACAAACTGCCTGGTCTTTGTCTCTGCATTTCTTAAGAGTGGATTACAGGCTACTTGGAATTCAGCTTCTTGGGAGTCAGCTTCTTACACAAGGTTAAAGAGGACACTCTGGGGAGATCTGAATGAAATAGCCCCAGGGGAAATAAATGAGATGTATTTTTAACTAGTGTGGAGCAATCTAAGTCACAGTGGGCAAGCTTCTCAGTAGCCACCTGTTGCTAATAAGTTTGAGGACTTGTCTCATTTGGAGGCAGAACCTCCTCCTTCATTCTCCCTGATTCCAAAATTATTGGTAACTGATGGCCTATTTTTATTCACTTAACATATATTTACTTGTTAGTCTTAAGCTAAGACCTTAAAATTTATATTGCACTTTGATTTCTGAAGAATACCATAAATAAGAACCTTCTATTTCTCTACATCTAATGCTGTCAGGGTGCTGGTGTTCCTCTTCCTTTCCACATGGCCTGTGACAGGCTAAAGCACATTTGAGTCAATCCTGTGATCTTTTAATGAACAAGAACTCCAAAAGAGGAGGAAGCAACCTTGTTGTTTTCTCTGCCTAGTATCCTCCCAAACCTCACATCACTATCTCAGGGACATAGTGCACTAAACTGCTATGCAGATCAAGTATCTCAAACATTGCTCCAGAAGAGTGGGCCTTAAAATCTAAATACCAGGAGCAGGACAGCATATCTTGAACACTGTATCAGTGTGTGAGAGAGAGAGATCAATTTACTATCCTTCTTTACAAACACTTGGGAAAGAAAGAGACACCAAATTTCGTCTTTAAAAGACCAATACTAAAGAATATCCGTGCCAGGTTGAGATACGCAGACAAACAGGACAACAGACCAGCAAATGCAGCAGTGTCATGTATAGGCATTTCCACCAGATTAAGTTTCTGGAAGAAAAGGAAATGCTGAGTTCCCTTTCACAAGACTGAGTGACAGAGCTTTCCTGCCCACTGTGTTAAATCAGCCCATTTGTGCTTCTGCTCCACATTTGTCACTTCAGTGTCTGCATCCTTCCTCAGAAAAGGGCATACTCTGGAAAGGTTCCCAGCAGTGGCTGCAGAGAAGATGGAAAGGGGTGTTCCCACCAGGGCAGGGAGGCACTGACCTGTCACTCTAGCACACAGGTTGGCAAATCAAATGTGATATGAGTAAATGCAGGGCAGTTTTGTAATCACAGCTCAGCACTGCACCAAAGGCAGCCAGTGAGACAATATGGATGTGTAGCTCAGTTTCTGACTCACCTTTTATTTCCACCCTGCAGTTGTTGCCTTTCTGTTTCCAACACTGGCAGGTAACGAAGGTTGACTCGTTTCACCCTGGATCACAGCAGTACCAGAAGTATGCTGTGCAATTCTGTAATCCAGGGTACACCTTCCTTTTTTGATCAAATCATCTGACTCCAGATCATCTGACTCTGTATTTATCTCTTCCAAACTGCAAAGTTAGCAAAGTCACAGTACATGGTACAACTTCACCTTGCAGATCTTCAAAGGCACAAGGACAAAGACAAAATGTCTTCAGGAGCTGCCTGAGGAACTAGCCAATGACCCACATAGTGCAGCCAGGAAAAGGATTAAATTAAATTTGTTTTAACCACAGATTCTCTTCGAAGGCTCATGTTTTTCCTGAAAAGTTTGCATTTGTATTTGCTGTGTACCATGGTTACACCTCAAAGAGAAAGCATTTATAGCATTTCCTACTACACAGACGAGGAATTTCCCTTTATGCAGTGAAGTATCCCAATCTAAGATGCATCATCTGCCTATTTGCTCTATTACAAAGATTCTTCCAAGAATAAAGTATGTTAAAAAATAGGTAAAAAACTTTTATAATGCCCTCTTTATAGAATTCAATGGGTTTTTTACTACATTTCTTTTTTGTGCTTTTTTTTTCTCCCCAGAGACTTGTTCCTCCAGCAACATTATGTGCCTAAGGGGCTGCTTTGAGCCTTACTCTCTTACTGAGGAGCCAGGAACCAAGGAAGGCAGCCTATTTCTGTCCTTTGCTCCTCTCTTTCTAAGGGGAACTACTCAGGATGACTGAGCTACAAACAGTGGGGCACCTTTGTTCTCAGACAGTAGGAAGAAAGCAGTTTTAACACAGGTAAAGGCTGCAGCCACTGCTGAAGGAGGAAGCTGCAAGTCCACAAGGCCCCAAAAGATCTTGCAAGAAGACACAGAGAAATGTGCTTACTTCACTGTGTTCTTCTAGAAATGGGAAATACGTCTGCCTCACTGAGGACATGAGTAAAAAGTGTTCCTCTGTATAATCTAATAAAAGCTATCCAGAAGGATACTGCTTGTCCCAGCGGTGAGATTGGAGCTTTAGTGTTGGTGATTAAACAGTGTTGGAAATAAGATGATGCATGCATGCATGAACAGTGCACTTAAATAGTTACATCCACAAGAGCTTCAACAAGATTTCCAAGACCTGGAATTGAAATAGATTCTTTTTATTTTTATAAACTGATGATTTATTTCTCCCTCACATCTTACTGCACCTCATCTATAAATCCCACCAAAACCTTCTTTGGTTGACATTTCTTCTGAGGCAATCTCAGGAAAAAAGAGCCTCTGGCATTAGGAAGCATCAGTTCAAGAGCCTCCTGGAGGCAAGAAAGATTCAGCAAGTCTGTTTTCTAATTGGAATCAGAAGAAACCATGTGAGGTTCAGACTAAGAATCAACTTTGCATGTACCTTACTATGTTCAAGTAGCAAGCTAAAATTTAAACACAGCTGAAAACTGCCCACCTCTGTGTGCAATTACTGACCAAACAAACAAACAAACGCCAGAATTATGATTTAACTAAACTAAGCTACTAAACTATATACCAGACTATTGTCAATTTTACATATTTTCATCTTTTTTAAGGTTTGACACAATATTCTTAATCACTGTGAGGCAAAACCCCTAATGGCCACAAAACCTCCAGGAAAGGGAACCAGTAAGGTGCTTGGCCACAAAACATCAAAAGCAGCTCAGACACAATCTTCTGCTTTGTTCTCCAGGTGTACAAATCTGATATCTCAGGCAAAGTTATTAATGAGTAAGGAGGCCATGAAACACAAATTTATTCTTCCTGCTCTTTAGCTACAATAAATTCTAAGGATTTAAAGTCCTCATGCTACCCTTGTCAACCACTGTCAAAGGAAAATTTACTTCTTCAGTGTGTAGAAAGAAAGAGGTAGGTCACAACCAAATTTTTTGACCACTTCATTTAGGTTTTGATGATGTTCTGTGGTTAAAACAACATACCTTGACAAAGTGTTGAAAATCATTAGAGGGACACTAATAATGTATTCCAGAAGACAGATATTTTCCCCCATAGATAAGTATCCAAATGAACACATACCTTGGATAACAATCTTACTGAATAGTCAGACTATTTAGAAAAATATATTACAAAGTAAGTATTCTATTGAACACCTATGCATTCTTAGGGGAGAAACAGAAGTCAGACCATTGAATCCTATTAGCATTAAAAATATTCATTAAGTAATGTTAACTTATTCTAAATTGAATTTATAACAAATACAGTCCCCTTTAGAAATCAGTACCAAGACCCCTTCTCTTTCAAAAGATGTCAATTAAGGAGAAGTGGATTATGACTATTGGGCTACCTATTATTGCTGTAGATTTGCAGTTATGTTTTCTTCTGAAAAAAACCCCAAGCCAAATCAACCAACCAACCAAGTAAGGAAGAACTGAACAACACATATCAGGAAGAAGATAAATAAACTCAAATACAAAGGAAATTTTTCTCTAAACCTTCTGTCTAATGACTTCATTTATCACTTCCACAATTTTTCCAAGACAAAGTAAAAATTCTAAGTCAATAGTGTTTCTTTAAAGGCAATTTGTGCACAAATTTAATAGGATGGCCAACTGTAACGTAGGCTCTTGTTCTCTTCTGACCTGCCTTCTGACATTTAAGTTTCACAAGTTCGAGTTCAATTTAGCAGGAGAAAGTCAAAGGTCCTGTGTAAGATGATATAAGCTGCTTGTCACTAGGTAGGCATTTAACTTAGTATGGCACAAGGATGGAAGGGGATGGAAAATTTTCAACAATACACTCCTGCCTCCCACTCCTCTGACTTCCATACCTGAAACAAAGCAAGCTGGCTGCATACAGCCAGGCTTTTATTTGTACTGCAGACCAGCTACTGAAAAAACCTGAAAAACTACATAGCCAGGTCAGGAAGGAGATGGTCCAAGTATCATCAAAAAACAATTAAAACAATAGCAGGTCAAAGGAGAAATTGGTGAGATTGTGAGAACTAGAGATATTTTGGTCTCAGTGCTTACAGCAGGAGACTCAAATGGCAAAGCCACCACTTTTCTCCCCAAACCTGGTGCTTCTCCGGGTGTTATGCTGTACTTCATCCTTGCCACCCAGGGGTTACTGGGGCCTAGAAATTATTTCAGGAATAATGGCTAGACCAAGGGTCCAGCTACTCCAGTAGCCTGTTTACACCACAAGCTTGAAGTAGGTACCCAGGCAACTGGTTAAGAACAGTGATGCTACTCCAAAACTCTCTCCCAGTCCCTAGAAATTTTCAGCTCTGTAACTTCCTGTCCTACAAACCTCATACCTAGTTTTATTACACCATTTTTGTGCTGGAGGCAACTGGACTACGCACATCCGTAAGTTTATAGCAGCAGGTGATACTCTCTGTCTTGTTCTCTGTTCTCTTTTTCTAATAATTACAAACATCAGATCTGATTTTTTGTGTTGTTATTGAACACTGCACTGACATTTCCACAGAGCCATAATAGCCTCCAGATCCTACTCCTGGGTGGTAATGCTCAGCCTAGCACTTACCATTGTATACAGGAAGTTAAGATTAGTCTTCTTCAAGTGGTGCATTTTACAATTATTTAAATTGAACTTCACCTGCCATTTTAACATCAAATCTGAAGATCATTTTGCAATGCTTTACAGTAGGCTTTAAGCAATTGCCAATTGTCAAACATTTTGAGACATATCTCTGGAAAGTTATGTATTTCAACTTACGAGACCATAAGGGAAAAATACACTTTTGTTTTCAAAATACCAAAACATTTCCAAAATACATCATCTACAGAGTAGGACATAATAGTCTAATTCTGGTGTTCAAATAAGCTTTTAGATTACTACATCCACTGTCCCCTGTGCCCCAATAACGCAAATCAAGTGAAGCTATAATGGCATATTTGTGTTAAATTATATTTCTCACATGCTAGAGACAATATTTTCCTGATTATTCAAAGCTGGGAGGATACACTCAGATGACCAACATGAGTAGTGTTGTAGCTTAGCAACTTTCAACTGTTTAACAACCTTCACGATTATAGAAAATGTTAAGCTCTCAGATTTCAACTCTTTCAACTCTATACTGGACAAAACCACCCCAACTGAAAGACCAACTTACACCAGGTACTCAACTACAATTATCCGGCCTCATATTTTTGACGAGAGGTTACTACGTAACTGCAACTTAATGAATCGTATCTTACAGATTATGTATTATTTTTATATATTTTTTGTAAGGAATTGAATCTAATAGATTCCAATCTCCAATAAATCTCATCTTTTAAACAGTTTGAACAAACAAGACACCGACACCACCACTTTCCTGTTTGTTGTACCTAAATATCAAGCATTTTACTTCACAGTATTCTCAAGCACCTACTTCACAGGGAGAGCTCAATAAACATGTTTGTAATAATTGTTATTTTTACACATGCATATATATACACATACACACAATATATAGGCACACAATGTAGAGGTAGTAATTATATATCATATATATAAATGCTTTCATTTGAGCATGTACTTTTAGTACAGCTTAATGATTTATTTGACTTCAAGGAATTCTAAAGGTCGAAAGCTCTATGAAGAACCATGGTTGTTATCTGGTCTTTATGTAGATTTTTGTGAATTATCTGCCCAGTTTAAGAATACTTACATATTCTTATCTGGATTATATTAAGACTAACAGAAGCACCACCAGGTCCCAGTCAACAAACACATATATCAAAAAACCACAATGGCTATAAAGTAATTGTCTGTCATTGCAAGCAGCTGTTTACTAATAAGCATCCACATGAGAAGACTTTGAAGGAAAAGTTATAGGAGAAAAGAAAGGGTACTTTAATTCCTCCCCACCTCCAAAAAAAAAAAAAAAAAAAAAAAAAAAAGAAAAGAAAAGAAAAGACATGTGACTAAAAGCACTTCTGAACTGAAACCATAAGTCTTTCTGGCATCCTTCCCAGCTACTATTTGATTCTATGCCCTGTGTGACATTTTATATATCCTCGTATTTGAACTACCCAGCCATATTTTGTTTCTTCCTTCTACCGGTTTTTGAACTACTGCCACAATGGTGTCACTGTGTAAAGGAAATGCACCATTCTGCAGTGCTTTTATGCTTTCTATTTGTAACCTGATTGAGGAAGCTGTTTAAAAAATATAATTTATCAAAAAGTTCCTCAGGTATCTCAATATTTTTCATGAAACAGGGCAGGATCTACAGTAAGAATTCTGAATTTGGAACTGAGTTTTGCATCCCTTGTGTTGCCTAGTAACGTGGTTTTGGCAGCCTTGACCCTAAACTCTAGAAATTGTAATTCCTCTAATTAACTAATTAACATGACAGTATCCACTACGTATTAAGCACTGGACAAACAAGAAGTTAGATGGCCCCTTCCTCAAAGAGTTCAAACTTTACGAAAAAAAAAGTAAAAGATGGCAATGCACTAATTACAATATTTTAGAAGACAAAACTATTCAAATGCTGATCTTCCCTAACACTAACCCAGGACACCTACACTGTAGATTCCCACAGGGTGTGTTTTAAGGATAAGCTTACCCCTTAAGAATCAGCCGTCATTTTTAAGACACATCTCATCTGATCCATTTTAGGTAACTCCTTCAGGGTAAATTGAGATTCCACTCCCCAAGGGGAGCTCCTACTAATTAGGAGGTTGCTCGAGCTAACTAGCCATGCCTCTGCACCGTGTTAGTCCACTGAGATGCCATGGTAAGCACAGATCTCACAGAGGAATGTGGCAGTTGGCAAGAGGGATTTAAAGGCAGAAAAGGGACAAACGTATTCAAGCAACTTGTTCAGGGCTTAAGGGGTGCATAAAAGAAAGTGAAAGAAGCAAGCAGAGAAACATTCTGCAAAACAAAGGAAAAAGTATAATGGAGTGAGTAGTAGTAAATGAACTCTCACAATTAGTTTGCTGGAAGTAATATTTGGCAATAGAACTGAGAATTTCAGAGAAATTCCTCATGCTACACCCTGTCCACAGTGAGAAAACAAAAGAAATCCACCAGGAAATTGTTCATATTTCACTTGGCTCCTCCTGTAAAAGCACAAAAAAAAAAAAAAAAAAAGGCAGCTCACAAATATCTAAATTACTTTAATAGACTCAGCTTAAGTAAGTCATCAATGATCTGGATTTACTGTGTGCTGCCCTGTTACCTGTGGGGATCATTCAGATACTGTAAATCCTGAAGAAATGTTTAAATAACTGTAAGCTCCCAAACATCTCATCATGTAAAAAAAAAATCAGTGTCATCCTTCCTCACTGGATTGTCCCTCCTCAGTGCAAGTATACAGCTGTCCAAAAGGATCAAGTTTCATCTTCCTAAGCCATTTCAGTTGTGATGGATCCCATACTGCAGTCTGTAAACAGCCTTAGGTACATCATTGGTTATGAACTGGTACATTTCCTAAGCATCATTAAAATACAAGGCAGTTCACTGAACTTGGAAAATGCTAAGAAATTATTCTCCAGAGTGTAACATCTGGTATAAAGGAGGAGAAAAACACCGTTTTCAAGTGCAAGGCATTTAAGAACTGGAGGCTAAACCAAAACCCATTAATCTATCTCCACCCCCATGTTCAAAATGAAAAACACAAAAAATACCCTTTGGTACTTCACATTAAGAAGAAAAAATCTGAGATGTCTCCCATCTGTCTTGTTTGCTGTTTTTTAACAAAAAGGCAAAATTACCCTGTTTCTTCTTTCCTGTTTTCAGTAGAAATCCTGAAGAATATTTTCAGACCTATAGTTCCAAGGTTTTTATACTATTCTCATCGCATATTATTTGAGTACCTGTCAAATTTAACTACTCTGTCTCATTGAACCAGTGTCTGAGATTTTCAGATATTATTAAAATTATCCTGACCCAACTTGCACAAATCACAGATCTGGCTGAATTTAGGGACCCAGGTAGGGAGGTAACTCCCTCTGTGCTCCTCTAATAAACTCTTGACCTCTCTGGTACAACTGTGACTAGCCCATGGACTTTTTAAGCCTCTGCTGTCCCCAGGAAGCTGCCAGAAGCCACAGACCACCAGACAGTGATAGCACCAGCCACGACCCCTTCACCTCACCCTACAGTACCACCACAAGGAAATTGGGTAGAGTTAGACATACCGGCTTTAAATAAACTTGCAATTTCCTTTCACTGGAGAAATTCCTGCTGTCTAGTCAGAACTTATGGTTTATCTGCATGGTCAGAGGAATGACTCAAAATCCCACCTGCAATGCTCTGGTATTGCTGGGAAGGCTCCGTGGCCAGTGTCATTAATCCTCACTGCACAAACACTGCTGTACACACTTTCAAGAGTTACCTACTGATCTTGGATGAAGAGCTAAGAAAAAAATTGTCTTTCCAGTGGACAAGAAGTGTTTGAAGCTGGTAACTGGACAACTTTCTTCCTATCTAAATGCATCCCTCTTGTGCTCATGGCCCTGAAGAGCCACTTCTGGCTCACTTCTATCTGGATGAGATTTTGTTCTACTTTTCTTTTTATTTTTTCAGAGAAAGCCTCCATGCCCTGGCCCATCAGTTGAACAAATACTAGCTCACTTCACAAATCTTAAAATAGTATCTGTAATAGATGCTCCTCTTCCTACATATTTAAAACCGAATATAAAGCCAGTCACCTCTTTTAAGGGACAATAAAATAGTTTTTAAATCCTTGTTGTGCCAATGTCAAATTCTCTGTGACTCATGCAATTTAAAGTCTTACATTTTAGATATGCATAGACTGCAAACCAAGGCTGAAAATGGATTATAACACTTGGGTTTGTTTTTCTAAAACAATGGCTGCCTTCATTATAAACCAATATCATATATTATACATAATAGAGATCTCTCTAAAATTCTCCACCAGTTGTAGGTGTGGTAGGATATGTCTTTTTTAAAAAAGATACTGAGTGAAATTTTGATGTTCATTTAAATTGGGAGTATGAGTTTCTTCAACTTTCGGCAAAGAAAACAATTAAAAGTAAACATATTCTAAGATTTGTTTCCCACAGTCAAAATTTCCTTATGTACAGTTGAGTAAATCATGTCTCTCCATCCAGATACAAACATCACACAAGTTAACTTAAATAGTAATACTCTATAATTGCTTCTCAGCCTCTTGGCAACTTTCAGTGCAAGTGGCTGGAAAGTTATTATTTCAAGCTTATTAGAAAGAGGAAAATATTTTCAAGGTCCCAAATAAAATGTGCTATTGTTTCACTCTTGCAACACAACAGCACAGACACATTCTTTCAAGTAACACTTTCAGTATTGAAAAGAATTACATGAACTTTCTAAAGTGGTATGAACTCAGATGTCCTCATCTCAGTGTCTTATTATCCCAATAGCATTATGCTGTGCAAAATGCTTCACTGGCAGCAACCATCAATATGCTACTTCATGTAAACAGAGAGCCAAACTCCCCTCCTCTCCAAGCTTCAACACAAGAGACTTCCACAGATATGCTGTGGGAGTACATTTTCCCCTGGGAAAGGTCACGCAGTGATACCACTGACCCTGCCTGCTGGCATGGGAAAGCCAAGGGACACTGAAGGTCACTGCTACCCGGACACACTTGGCTGATGGCACAGGTCCACAGGCTGTCCCAGCCACTTCACCAGACTCATTCGTGCTCTCACAGCCATCCCTCCCACTCCCCTCCACGGGCTCTCCAGCCGTCACCACAGTGAGGGAAGGCAGGAATCTTGTGGTATTTTATAAGGGAAATAGCTTTCTATGCAAAAAATGAGATCGTGTTAATTTAAATATACGATGTGCTCACATTTCAGAGAAATATTTGGTAGCATGTATTCAAATGCTGCCTTCACTTCAGTGATCTGTGGCAGGAGAAAGCCATGTCAGCCAAGAACAGGTCCTGGAAAGACAGGGTGTACCACACACAATGTTGATCACTTCAGACCACGGAGAAATGGTCAGAAGCCTCCAGGGATGACAAAACTGAGGCTTCACCAAGTGGTGGAACAAAGCACAGTGTGGGTATTTGCAGAGAGGGTGGTTAGTGAAAACAGTGCTGGGTCTGTAACAGCAATAGATCCAGGGGGATGGATGAAAAAATGCTTTCACAATCTAGTGTGCTTTCCAAGGAGCTTTACAAACTGAGTCACTCCATCTCATGCTCGTTAACATGTAATTTTAAAGGTCTTCTATAAGCTTAGTATTGTTCCCAGTGCTTATACAGCTCTATCAACCCACAGCCAGAGAACTACAGGCAGAAATAACGACCCAGGTCAAGCAGCAAGAAATATTGGAAGTGCATTTTTCATCAGCCACAAAGCTCTGCACATAGCCTGAAGACTTTGCAGAGAACATGGCCCAAACTCAGGAGAGTACAGACAGAGAAACCTAGGACTGCATAAAATACATCAGGGTGCATTTCAGTGTTGGGATTGGTTTTTTTGAGTAATTAATTGGTTGAATCCACCACCCACACCCTACAGGTGTGTTGTAGTTGTCAGCAAAGTTCAAAAAGCCTGCGCCAAATAATACTCAGCCTCACCAAGAACTCTAATAAAAGCAACTGTACACTTGACTCATTAGCACGTACTCTGGATGCTTTGTTTTCCTTCGAATTATTGATTTCATGACAGATGAAGAACTGAAACTCTTTTAATAAAAAGTGACGTGAACACTAGACTTCTATTTTATATAACAAAACATTCCTTCCTTTTAAAAGGGAGGAACTGCTGGTTGAAATGAATGTTACAGGGAATTTAACATACTCTCAGTATGAAGAATGTTTTAGATCACAATTATCTGGAAAACAAAAAATAACTGCTATACTTTCCAAAATTTCCATTCAAAGGTGCTTCTTTTTATGGGGACTGAGGAATGACATTTTGGGAGCAGAGATTAAAAGACAGTTAAACAAAGTATTTACCATTTTAATGAATGAAGTCCCACGTCCACAGCCTTAATTATTGATTCATCTGCTTAAATGTGGCATATTATTCATTTGAAAATGATCTGAACTCTCACAGTCCACATATTAAAGGAGGTACTCCTCATCAAAAGATGCACTTTCAAAGTATTCCATTATTCCTTCTTTTGGTTGAGACAAAAATTTCTTCACAGCATTTCAGAAATTCTGCTTTCAAAACTAGAAAGCACCATTAAAACAAAGATTTCTTCTTTACACACACACATACCCCCACCCCTACACAGACACCCTTCACATTAAAAATAAAAATAAAGAAAGCGAATTAAAATTAAAAAAGGTACACTGAGACTGGGACAAAACTGAGATTGACATGCTTCACTCAGACTGAAATTTCAGAAGAAACCAGGAAAATGTTTCTAAATTCTTGGCAACTGCATTTCTTTTTTTCACAAATTCCCCTCCTCTGCATTTAAACATCAGTAAAAGACCCAGATTAAATTCTCTGCTTATTTTTCCCAGCCAATGCAGCTGACAGTGAGGTTGTAAACCTCTGGAGGGTCACCCACGCAAGCCTGGAAGGCCCCAGCACTGGGGTACAGGGAAAATTTAGTTCTATTTATTACTGTTGAGCTTGCTACAGTTTAATGCAATAGCAGGATATTTATGAATGCAAACTGGCGAGACTATACAAAGTACAAACTGGATAGAGACACCTTTTTTTTTCCTAACTTAGGCTATTATCAACTTTTATTACAGATTTGTTTCTCTCAAAACAAAAGCAAGATGTAAGAAGAAAGAAAGCAGAGCTGGATAGCTACTTTACAACTGACAATACCATCAATTTACTCCTCACTTGATTGGGAAGTACAAATCAAAAAAACTTTAATTTTTTGCTCATGGTTTCAATAAAGAAATTTTTACAAGAAAATTATATATTCTTATGTACATATATTTTAAACTAGACATAGTTCAGATGGTCTCTAGGTCCATTAGGCCAAACTCCGAACTATCCATACAGTGAAGCTCACAGAATCATGGACTAAGTTAGGTTGGAAGGGACCACAGTGGATCATCTGGTCCAACCTCCCTGCTCAAGGAGGGTCATCCCAGAGCACATGGCACAGGACTGTGTCCAGACAGTTCTTCAGTCTCTCCAATGAGGGAGATTCCACAACCCCTCGGTGCAATCTGTTCCAGTGCATGGTCACTGCACAGTAATGAAGTTCTTCCTCATATTCAGGTGGAACTTCCTGTGCATCACTTTCTGCCCACTGCCTCTTGTCCTTTTGCTTGGCACCACTGAGAAGAGCCCGGCTCCATCCTCTGGACACCCTCCCTGCAGGTATTTACAGGTACTGATGAGGTCCCCACTCAGAACCCCACACCCACCTTCAGCTGGGCTACACAAAACCAAATCAAAACCCGATTTCCCCAGGCACATACAGACATACAGACCTCCTGTACATCCTTTAGGACGTCCTTCCCAGATACTAGAGTTAAGCTTCTCAGCACCAGCAGCTTTGTGCAGCCCTCACTCACCTCTGTCGCTGGGTTCAAAATGCTCCTCTCCTGCTGCAGTCAGCTCTGCCGTGCAGCCATTCACTTAACCCCTTCTGAAATGGTGTACGCCTTTCTGCCAGACCCATGTTATGCCTCCAGCCTGTTACACTACATATGCAGTACATTTCTTCCTTTCTTTTTTTTACATACTGCCATGATTATAAGAGTATATCAACAATTATTTTGTGCTTAGAAATTTCCCCTATTACTTTAGCAAACATAGCACTTGCTCTTTTTTTGTTTCTGACCTGAGTCCTAACAGAAGTTCCTCGTTCTCAGACTATGTCACTTTGTTCTCATTCTCCCCCGGAAAACTAATTCTGATTTCTGTCACCATCTTCCTCCAGACAGACTCCCATTCTTCATTCTGCTGTGCCAGCAAATGATTTTCAAATGGTGCAAAGTCCCATTTTCAGGTACACTTCCATGCCCTGTGGAACACTGCTCCAGTGAAGAGGGTTTGTTTTGTTTTTTTTTTCTCTTCTTTATCCCACCATGCCCCAAAATAATTTTGTTGTGGGTTATTTCTTGATTGCTTCAAGGAGTATTGTAGTTTTGCCTGTGTTTAGAAAAAATTCGCTGCAACCAGATCTATTACTTGCAAGTCACAATACATGAAGCAATGGGGGACTTTGGTGGTACCTTACAAAGTAACAGCTTCAGGGCAGACCAACCCTGAGATCTCTAACATTGCCAAGACTTTTACTGATGGAAGCAAGAATTTTTGCCAAGAATAGCTGAGGACAAATTCAAAGTTTTGGTCAAAGTAGAAAATTCCTCTGAATTAAGGCGATCTAAGACTAGGAAATTTTTGCAGTGGTGATCACTCAGGCCTTTCTTGTGCTTGTTTATGATAGCTATATATTGGTACCCTGGCTGGGATACCAATAAAATAAATATTAACATTCTAATTATAAATGGTAAATACCATTTATCCTAACTCTACCTTAACTATATTCACTCTCTTTTTCTTGTAATATTTTGCTTACGACTCTTATTTTTATCTTAAGTTTTCAAATAACCTAAATTTTTAAATACTAAAGCATTTTTTTTTTCTAAAATAGCTCTATATTTAAAAGCAGCTGGGTTAAACTTAGTTCCTTATGAACAGCACTTGAAACATTAAAATTGCATGAATAGCCAAGGGCTGCAGTTGCATAATCAAGGCCAAGGAGTAGCCAATAAATCTCTGCCAGTCACCCCTATTCATCAGTAACTTTTGTTTGACTAAAGCACATCAGCTAGAAAAGCAACCTGTCATAATTCGAAGATTTAGAGAGATGAAGAACCTCTTGCTTCCCTTGATAATTTGTCAGGATAATGAATCATTTCTACTGTGAAAAATGTTGTGCATTACTTCAGATTTGAATCTGCCCAGCTCTCCAACTATAACCTTTATTTTTTTCTTATGGTTTTTATTGCTGTTCTAAAAAGACAATATAAACTCAGGATATTTTCTTCTGCTTCAAGAGAATTGCAGCATTTCTTAATCAGGGAGGATCTCTATTTTGATTGGGTCAATGGACAAAAAAATCATGGCTCTCATAGAGAAGCAATTTTCTCAGATCTCAAACCATTTTGGGTGTACTTCTGCAACACTCCCATGGGTCAACATCTCTCCAACAATACTGCTTCTGAAACAACAGCACGCATTCCTGTCACAGTGCACATTCAGTGGTAAGGCTATCAGTGAGTCCTAATCACTCTCTTCCTGGAAAATAACTCCTCCTTTTATGATATCATCACATTAGGAACTCTTGTGAAATCAGAAAGATCAAAAGTTCCTTACAACCCTTCCAGATTTACCATTTCCAGGATATAGCTTAGCCCATTCCTGGAAATTTCGTCTGGAGAAGTGGTGGAAACTCCTTCAGTTTGATGGGGTGTGGATAACCTGATCTAAATCTCTGCTTTCTACAGCAGTTCAGATGCTTTGCAGAGGCCCTTTCCAACCTAGGTGTTACTGTGACATACAATCACGTTTGCTCAAATGCAGTTAATCCATTCTCCATTACAGTTTTCAAAAGCCAAAGCAAAAGTATACAAAGTTGTTTGGTCTTGTAGGTTTGTAATGCCACTTCTACTTCTTTCAATACTGACTTGGTATCTTCTTTTAGGCTCTTACCATGTGAAAAGTTTTACCCATGTAATATTGTAGTATATTAAATACTTACCTTATATACATCATGTATTTACAACATGATCATAATTATGAATTTGCTCTACTCTTTAGCATGAAAAAGTGACTCTGCAGGCAGCTGCAGGCTTCTACACCACCAGAAGCAGCTTTGGCCCCAGAGGGACCATGAGTGGAACACACACAAATACGTGTGCACATTTCCCAAGAGGGTTACTTGGGTCTGAGAGTTCCTTACCTCTGGCTTTATCTCTCGGCCCAAAGGATATATTTACACATCTGACTAATATCTTTCCTCACCTGCTTTATCTGTATTTTTTTTTTTTTTGTAAAATCACCATTCTATCGCTTGTTGCTCTTCATGTCTTTACAGAACTCTTGCCAAACTTTTTTTGTGTATTTTAGTGATGAAGTATTGAGGAAACAAAAGATAATCTCATACTAAAATATGCTGTCTGATGTTAGGATATGCTCTGGTTCTGTAACAAGATACTGTGTACCTATCAGGACAATACATCATACTACCATGGCAAAAAATTATAATGCAGTTGCTGGCGGTGTAAGCAGAGTGAATTTCTTCACCAAGGTCCAGATCCCAGTAAAGAGAAACAATTCTATAAAAGCTGCCTGTCAATATATTCCCAGCAACTGTTTCAAGAGGTGTCAACACTTAACATTTTTCTGTATGAAAAATCTTAACTTCTAGCTATATTTACTTTCTCCTAAATGAACTTATTTCATCATAAATTTATAAAAAATATAAAATAAATTTGATCACCAAACTCCAAGTTTTGTTAAACTCAAGTTGGCAAGCCTGGTAAGAGCACTTTATTACCAAACTTTGAAGCAATCCATGGATTTCTTCAGATGTTAAAAGTCACCTAGTTCTTCCTCTGTTAGTCCCTAGGGCCAGCAAATCTCAAGACGCCCTAATAATTTTCTTAAAACCTGTGCAGGGAAAAATCCAGATGACCTTTCTCTGCCTGTGTCTGCAGGTAAATCACATTCTTGATTTCAGTTTTCCAGGAGGAGGTGTAGAAACTATGCTGGTACTGCTGACCAGGACTAAAACCATGCCAGATAACCCATTCCAATGGTTCAGCTCGACTGAAGGCTAATGCACCTCTGGCTACTCTACCAGGGGCTAGGGTTGGGAAGAATCTGTATCTTTTTGATATTTCATTGTTCAGGTCATTTCTTGCTACAATAATCTTCTCTTTCCAGCTTTCAAGACAGTGATCTCTAAGCACTTGCTACTAGTCTTTCTGTAAAGGTCACTGTACTCTACAAATTATTTGTGGCAACCTGTAATACAGGAGGGAAGAGAAAAAGAAAATACCCTGCAAAAGAAAAACAAACAAAACAATTGCATCATGGTTTGCTCTGATTTTGTTTATCTAATACTGTGGCTGAACAAAACTCTGAGAAGTTTTTTTGGCCTGTGAAATAGTATCTGCAAATCTTTAAACAATGTGCTTCTTAATGGTCAGATCAACTCAAATTGTACAAGACCCCTTAGTTTAAGACTGCACTGCTTTCATGTGAAGTAGCACAGCAGTGTGTTAGAGAAATAAATACAGGCTTTGTCCTGTTGACTCTCAGACTACCAATTATGAAAAAAGGAGCATAAGGCCCTGTTACATGGCCTGTGATCTTATCCCTTATCCTTTCTAACCAGCAAATATGGCAGGAAAGAAAGAGCTCTGCTGATAAGAAGGAATATCTCCCTCTCTTTTAAGTGGAAGTATAGTAGCTGTTATCCTTCAAATCAAACAGATCCCATAGTAGAGTATTTATTTAAGAAATTTTCCAATATGATGAATTATTAACTTGTTTTGATTGTGTCTTTTTGGATTAGGCTGAGGAAAAGAAGTACAATTCCCACAATGTCTCCAGATCTCAGCTTCACTCTTCTTTTGATCAGTACTCTTTGGACTCACAGAAGCAAATTGCAAACATATTATTAGTCAAAAAATACTGTTGAAAAACAGCACTCATATTAACATTTTAATCAGATGCTTTTGAAATCATCTTCAGTGAACTGCAGTTAACTCAAACACCCACCTGGGACAGTGAAGTCAGTTTGATGTTTGTATATTGCTACTTACTGAGACCTTCCAACAGGAAGAGCTTGGTTATTAAAAACAATCTGCCTGTATATTTACATGGAGCTTTTAGGAAAGGCAATGGGGAAAAACGGTGCCTTTATTACATTGCTGACAATCAACTTCACTTCCATGGGGGATATTTGAGCATCATGCCTAATGTGTGTCTGAAGCAGGGGCTTAAATGAGAAACAACTGGTTGATCCTCCTCTTAGATGAGAACAAAGTGACAGGAAAGATAAGAGAGATCACATGGACTATGAGTCTGGGCAAATTTGTTCTTTGCAGTGCTTTTTGGTGCCTGAGCTTTCAAATGATCAAATAGCAGAGCTGTGGTTATGACTGCTTACCTGTCAGTTATTAGCAAGGAAACTGGAAATTCTCCCTTTATTTGCGAACCAAGGCAGTCTAGTCATGTAAAAGATAAACTACGTGCTTTTGTTGAGCATATCACAATATGCTGTTAACCTTACAGTCAGTACAGTCATGAGTTTTCAAAAGGATTTTAATAGTTTTGCTCTTAAGTGCAACACCTAACACATCAAGAACAGACTCAAAGCAAAACACTCTCCATGGCTTATCCAGGCTTTTCTTCCCCTTATAACTCTTACTCAGCTTTCCCTCCCTCTTACATTTCACATAAAATAACTTAAATCTGCAATAGCAATGGGACACTGCCAGACTCAGCTGCTTTGCTGAATTTGGGTGAACAAATGCAGGTGATTTTGTGGGTTGGCAGAGACAGCAATACGAAATCAGGCTGGCTGTTCTAGTTAAATGAGCAGTCAAGCAGTATGTAAGATTAGGTTTCCAAACATAGATCCTTGCCATATATTGATGTAAGTAAAACCAGATCATCACCCTCATCTCCACTAAAAGTATTTGAGGGCAGAGTGAACATTTTGAAATTATGACTGCATTTTAAAAGACCTCTGAATGATCACAGAACCCAGACATATAAGCAAGTTTTCAAACCACAGGGAAGATAAGCCAAAAAACAAAGCAGCAGTGGCTAGACAAACCTTACTTGAAAGGCTTGCTAACTTTTGTCTGGCTGCTTTTTGCAGAGGAAGTTAGAAGTTAGAAAAGCTATTCTGTTCTCAAAATCTAATAGTATGCTACTAAAATTCAAAAAAGAGAGAGAAAGACCATGGCAAAAGCACAGACATTTTGGCAGTATCCAGGGAAGTTTGACAAGCAGCAGCAGAAAGCACAGATCAAAAGACCACGTAAGTTCTTTTACTGTAAAAAATACCTAGAATTCCATGTTTATCTTACCACAATAAGCTACTGAATGGTTATCTAAACTGCCCCTGTTTTGCCAGGCGACTCCATACATCTGTAGGTTTTACCCCATATTAGTTTTAGTCTGGTGTGTTTAAAAGGCTATACAGCAAGTAGATCTAATCTGAAAGGCTATGCAATTCCTTAAGACAAACAGTCATTACAGGGATCACCTTAAACAAAAAATCTTTTTGGTGTCAGTTCAGAATTAGTTGCCCCAGTTGCTATATCTAAAATCACCTAGCTGTGATACATCACAAAAACCCTCAGCCCTTTCTCTAACATTACATCGCTAATAGGTATTGTGAGAAATCCACGAAAGTACATTAAAAAAACCTCTCAAAACAACATGAGAAGCATCACACGAGTTTGAGTTCTTGTGAGCCTTTTTTTCCCTTAATTTCCTCAGATCTCCTTTTACAAACTATGAAAAGTTTCCCTAAATTCCAAGCTGGCTTTGCTTATGTAACACAGTCAGGAAGAAATCTGTCTAACATACTGTAAGTGGAACTATTCTTGGAAAAATAATGTCTTTGAGACAGGTTTAAGTCATGCAGAAACAAGACTGAACTTGTGAGTTCACAGTTTCTTTAAAACAAAGCAATACCTGCTGTCACAGCAGGAGGAAAAAAGATATGTCAAACGCAAAATATTACAGCAGAAGCCAGAGAAGACATGAGAAAATAAGTAGCTCACTCATCTTCCCTGTTCAAGTATCACTGGAGTAGAAGTCTACTGTTTCCTAACCCTTCAGTTCAGAAGAGGCCCACAAAGAAGCAGTTACTCCAGAGTTCTGGAAGACTTCCAGTAAAAAGACTAAACCTTACATATAAACACTCAATAATTAGGGAAGAAAACACATTGGTTTTTGGACAGCATATGACAAATTTTGAAACCATGAGACAGAATCAAATTGTATTTTAACATGGTTCAAGAGAAGACTTTCTTCTGTAGACTGTCAGTCTCGCTCTTAAGAACATCTGATTAGTGCAGTAACCTGAAGTGTTTTGCACCTTTCAAAATCAACCTAGAAATATGTACAGATAATAGGATAATAATAATGAACACTTAAGGACATTACATCTTACAGGAAGCAATGTTTTGAATAAAATGACCTATCCAAAAGCTCCCATTCTCTCACGCACAAGCTCCACTGAGGAAAGCCCAGGCTCTTCATCACAGCTATACCTGGTTTGCAGAATGATCACCAGAGGAGCAGCAAAGAGCTGAGAGACTCCTTTTTCTTCTCTGTTGTGCCACAGGAGCATGAGTGGTTACCTTCTCCTCAAGAGCCATCCCCTCAGTAGCAAACTACCACCAGCATGGAGAGACAGAACCAGGAGCAGCAGGAGTCCCTCTTCCTCCTGGTGCAGCTTTTCCATAGGTGTGCACAAGAAGAAAAGTCTCATTTGATGTGAGACTTCATTACACATCCGGGTGTATGAATGAGTCATATATAAAAAATACTGGTTTCTCATGGTTGCATGCTCACATACGGGTGGGGATTGAGCAAATACATTTGCACATGGGCTAGAACTACCCTTTTGTGACAGGATTAATACTCAAGGCCAAGGAGGTCATGATTTAGCAATGAAGAAAAAGAGTAAAACATCCACCATTAAAAGATGCAAAAGAGAAATCAATCTAATACAAATAGTTCATGCTATGGTGAAATCTCTTGTGGAATTAAGCTATAGCAACAACCAAGTATCGTACGTGACCTCCACAGTGGTCCTGCGTTACTGAGAGCTATTCCCTGGCCTCAGGAAGAAACCTGACTCTGACTTGCTGTCCCGGGCTCAGGATGGGATTAACCCAGTTGCTCAGGACCGGATTAGAAAGCCGTGGCTGGGAGCCCTCGCAGCAGTGCCCGGCAGCTGCTGGGTACGAGGGAGCCGCGAGCCCGGCGTGCCAGGGGCAGCGGCAGCAGCAGGTGCCTGCGGGACCTGCCCGCGCGGGAAGGCGCCTGCCGCAACCTCCGGTGTGGAAAACACTTGGCAGAAAGAAAACAGAGGGGAAGTACACACGAGCCAGAAATTAAAAGCTTGCATCTGATATCAGAGGAAGAGCATGTCGGTCAGGCAATGTGCTGGGGGCTTGAGCCAACTGTACCCTGGTCAGCAGGAACATTTTACTGACATGAACACCAGTGCTATGAGGGCCAAGAAAAACATTTTGTGATCCGCGCCTCCTTGCTCCACCCCATCCCACCCTTCTGCGATGTTCAGAAGGGAGAGGTTCTCCACTGACTTCCAGAAAGCTTTTTATGCTGCTTCTATCACATGTTTTCATTTAATTTTTCCAGTGACAGATACCACACTAATTGTCTGTGGTAAGACAGAGAGTACTCAGCCTGTGTAGTGCAGAAACCCTCCTCAGTCCACCCGCCCACACAGAAGCATGCCAGAGGCTGGCAGAAGGCACCATCCTGCCTGTATCCCCAGCACTGGAGTTAGTATTAGCCAAAAAGGTGGCAGCTTGGATTAGCAGCTACAGACAAATCATGCATTACCTTGGTGATTCCACTCATTTTTAATGAAGTGTTTTTGTTACACCTATGCTAAATAATAATTCTTCCTTTCAAACAAAATTTACTATCATTTTAATCAATGAACCAATGCCGTACAATGACTTATTTATTCAGCCAATGGAAAATAAGTGACATTTCTTCATATTCTAATCAGTGTCAAATATTTGTTCCTTCTGTGAGTAGTTTATTACTAATTAAAACAGTCTGATGTATGGTATTTTGTGTTACTAAAAACAGGGCTACAAGTGAATAAATGCAGCTAAAATTATGCTTTCAAAGCACAGCGGAAGAAAGCCCAAAGCTCATACATAGACATTGACAGAGTCTGTTTCCAGACTTTAGACACCCACATACCCACAAAATAGGTGCAAATTAGAAAAGTCTCTGCTTGTTCATCTGGCAGTTAATGTATCTGAAATGAATATATAATGTAAGATTTAAAGTCAGAATCAACTTCTTTCAAATACAAAAATGTTTTAAATCTTTGTTTTTTCACTCTTCACTTCTCCCTCCTGCTGCATTCCTCCTTTCTTGGAAGAAAGATATCACCCTCCAGACTGAAGAAATATTTAGCCTCAACTGAAACTGAAATACCATTAGTTTTTTTCCTTTGAAAAAAATAATTGCAAGAGCATGGAGATAGTTTATGAAATGTATATGAAAGAAATGTAAATTCCCTAGAGGCTGGAATATTCTTAAAACTTAGCTGAGCTCTGGAATTTACCATTAGGAGACATTAAATTCATCAGGAATTCAGCAATATAAAACAGAACTGGACATTCATGTAGGTGTTGGGAAGATCCAGTCTTACAACTAACAAGAACAAAATTTTGGAAGATAAAATAAATCTCAAGATGTGGGGCAAAATAATCTGTAATTACTAAAGATCAGAAAGTACATGACGCGCATGGCTGACTGCCTCACATCCACCTCCCGAGAGGTGTCAGAAACTCCTTAAGAGGCAGAAGTCATGGCAAAAACCAAATTATTGATCTTCTGGATTTCAGATACAATCTAAGAGAATAGCTTCTCTATTCCTTAACAACCAATTTTGAATTTTAGATTAATTTTTTTAAAGTGCACCCAAGGCAGTGTATTGATCAGCCAATGAAAACCTTTCCTAAACTTACACAAACAACAATGCTCAGTGTTTATTGCAGCAGCAATCTCCTAGTGAATGAATGGAATCACTAAAATCCACTGCACAAGAGACCACATAAAATGCAGTAGTACAAAAGGTACTAATTAGGACAGAAAAATTCACAAGCCAAAAGAGGACTTTTCAAAACAATCTCAACCAACCAAAAGTCCCTGCATTGGGTTGCTGTGTCAAAATTTAATATCGCCAGATTCTGAATTCACTGAACTGGCACAATTACCATGACTGGATGAATGTTAAAAACACACATCTCAGGGGCAGTTGTCAGAGTCACAGGTATTTGCCACAGTTTTAACAACAGCATTGTTTTTCCTGATGTACTCAACTAATTTGAAGAGAAAGGAAATTGGAATATATGTTCATAAGTGATTTGTTTATCTTATTTGTTCTTGTTCTCCTATTTGAGCCCAGAAAAGAGATGTAAATCCCAGGGATTATGGCTAAACCAAACCAGTTAATCAGGTGACTTCAGTGCAATCTGCTTTTGTTAGAAAATCAACTGAAAAATGCTGTAATGCAGCAGCAATGGTCCAGAGGTGCATTTACTTTGCTAATGACTGACATAAATATGTGCTCCAATCCCAAGTGACAATATGCAAAGAGCACAAAAATGCTCCCTGTGGGAAGAAAACAGGACTACTCAGCTAAAACAAGAACAACCCAAGCCCATTCACAACAGTTTGCAGGGAAATGATCAGCAAATATTCATAAATATTGAGGCTAATCACTGGCTACAGAAGGAACCTTTGAGCAATGACCAGCGAAGTTACACGGTAACCTCGGCGCTACCACAAGCACAACCTACTGCTCTCACTGCTCTGTCTGCCTGTGATCATCTGCCTAAGGCGAAATCCTCACCCTTCTGTAACACACCTCCAGAACTATGGCCAAGAGAAAATGCCTGCTCAAGAACAACACGGCCAAAAAATGCCTGTACACCAGAGCTTCCAGGGCTTCACTGTCACTTCTGTCACAAACTTTTTGTGCTCTCCTAAGTGAACAAGGGGCTTGAAACTAATTTGGGGATTTCGGGATCACTGACAAACCACACCTAGAACAGTGCCCTGAGGATGCCTCCCATGCTGTTGCCCCCTGAGCTGGGAATGAAGCACAGCAAGCAGAAGTGCTTTGGTTTAAAAGTAGACTTGGAAGAGGAAGCAGTGGCAAAGCACTTTCATGCAGGCGCTCCTCTCCAGCACTGCTGAAGGAGCCAGTCCTGCACTGAACCCACCCCCCAAACAAGGCCCTGTTGACTGCTTCTGTGCAGTTTTTGGTAATCATCTACAGAGGCAACCCAGGGCTAAACTGAGTTTGTGCAAAAACACACCTCTAAATGCCTCAGGATATGCTGGGCCAGAAAAGGTTAAATTTCTGAAACCTAAAGAATTTCAGGTGTCTGCAATAAGGGGGAGAGGTTTTCATGGGCAACACTCTGGCATGCAGCAGCCTGAAATAGGCTTTAAGGGATACCAAAGTTCTAGATTCTTTACTGGATCTAACAATAAGTACTGAAACAAGATTACTGCAGGCATTTATTCAGTCAGCTGAATACAGAGGATTCTAAAAACAGTGTTGTTTGTCCTAAAACTAGATTAGAAAAAATGCATGTATGAAATTCACGTGAACTAAGGTAAGCATGAACAACTAACTACCTGGGACTTCTGAGTTACAAACAATACATGCTATTTAAGATGCAGAGGCGTTGCCACGGAAGAAAAGTTACTAAGCCTGTTGGGGCAAAGTAACTGCACTGGTATGTGGTTTGCATGGGGGAGGGAAGGAAAAAGAAAAGGAATTGCTTTATTAGGCTTTTTGCAGCTTTGTTTTGGTTGCTTTTTCAAAAGAACAGCTTTTTAAATTACTTTCAGCTGATAGCTATAAATGAAGAAACCTGTATTTATTACAGCAAGTATTACCAATCTAGTTAAATTTCATTTACTTCCAGAGATACCTTGTGGCTAGTAGTTTAATATGAACCTTAATATGTTGCCTTACTTTTGTAAACTAGAGAATAAAATTGAAAGACTTTCCACTGAGACGTTCTACTAGGAATATTCTTCTTCCTCAACATTTTCACTTAGAGTGCATACGAAGTAAATCCACTTTAGTTTGCTAACTAACTAGCTCTTTGTTCAGTTATCTATCGAGCTATTTATAAATATCTTGCAATCACAGCACTATCTGAGGGCTAAAGAGCATGTTCCAACTCAAAACAAATGGACATGTCATCTCATGTCCTTCCATAAACAAAAGCTAGGGGCTTGGAATCCAGCAGAGATTTAACCTCATAATCATGTTTCATATGTTCATTTTCATAGCTTTTCTTAGGTGCTTTTTACAGCGTAAAATACGAGCAAGTGCCCCTAACACAGAGTGACCCTGGAAACCAATAAATTATTGGACCAGATGTACATGAGACAGAGGACACGTGTGGATGCTGGGGAGGGTCCTCACTTCCTGAACATGCAATGTGCTCTGTTGGGATATGCAGGGAGGAGGGGGAACTGCCACTTCATTTCGGCAGGGAGGTAGCACTCATTAGTGGAGAGGTGGCAGAAACTCACAGAAATCTCCTGAAACAACTTCTGAAACTTTGCCTTTCCCCTGAACAAATACTTCCAGCTTTTGCTGACAAAACAGCAAGTTCTAGCAGTATGATACTGACTTCTCAGATAAAAATAGGCATTTTTTGGTGACACATTAAATACAGCAGTATGTGAACCAAGTAGTAATTCAGTGAAATGGATGTTCTCAACTAGAAAAATCTGAAACAACATAAATCCAGACTAAAAGTCACATTCTTTGCATTTTAAAACTTAATGTAATTTTTTTAACTGTTTTTTAATTAGTACAGACCAAAAAAGTATTTACACAGTATTAGTACTAAATCAGTTTCTCCCTATCGGACTCCATGGCATCAACCAGCAACAGTGTAATGAATGCAAAATATGCTAGTTTATTTGACACATTGTTATTTGTACATATGTAAGTACTAAATCATTAACACTCAGGCTCTGGGAGAAAGGTTACATTGAAATGAATTCTAAAATATTCCCACTAATGGCTCATTTTCAAGACATAACTAGGAGTAAAAGCAAAAGACCTGTGACTAAAAAAAAAGTTAGCTATTTCTTCACTTGAACTACTTTCAATCCTTTCACTTTAAAAATCACTACACATTCCAAGAAAAGTTTATTTAACCTTGCCTGATCAAGCAATGCAGAGTATCAGAAAACCTTTTATACCCTGTTTTTTCACATGGAATTAGACAATGTGCTTACCCTATTCTGCAGCTCACTCATTCCCCAAATCGTACTAAGGCTCTACATTGAACTGAAGTTCCTTTCAAGCTTACATTTCTCAGGTGTCCCTAGGCAGAACCTAAGATTTTTCCCTTTTCCCCTTTTTTGAAGCCTGGGCATTGCCCCTCACCCTCTCCCACCTAGAACTACCCCTTTTGATACCCACTGAACTCTCTGGCCCTAACCCAGCTTCCCATTATCATTCCAGCAGTGCCAGTGGGGGAGGGAGGGGGGAAGGCATCCCTTACCTACCGGTGTTTACTTGATCTGTCCTCACTGAAGTGAGCACAAAAGTAGTTGCAACTAAGAACCAAGGGGTTTAGTGTCCCTCCAGAGGGACTGAAAATAACCCTGCTTGTTTATACCTAGAATCCCAAAGTCCCAATAGCCTTTCTGCTGTTAGAAAATCACCTCCAAATGTGTTTACTCTTTACTAATGTACTTTTACCCAAGTAAAAAAATCTATTAACAAGTGCCCAAACATTACCTACGGTATCAAAGCACACACTCAAAGGCACTTTAACCAACTGATACTATGATCCATATGAAAAAAAACCTGCAGTATTTTAATAGATATTGAATCCTGGAATAAATGCTGTTGTAATTTTAGGGTTCTATATTAACAGTTCAAGGAGAGACATCTGGCAATAATCTACAAATAAATACAGTGTCTCCATTCTTAGTTTCTCCTCCAAAACACTACCTAGGACATTTTTGCAGCATGATTCATATAATCAACACGATACATTACAATGCCTTTCAAATAATTCCGAATTCTCAGTTCATTCAATAAAGAACTCATTTTCGAAAGAGAAAAGGGAACATGCCCTGCCAGAAAACCTGCTTTATTGACTCAGCCCTGTTGCCAGCAGGAACAATGTGGTGAAGCAAACTCCACGATTTCAAAAGCATTTTTTTACAGCAAGGGCAGAAACAGAAAGAGCCTTATTTACCGAAATGTGAGATTCCACAGGTGAGGCCAGAGATGGTATGAAATCCTCTTCCTTTAGTTCCAAAAGTTTTAATTTATGATGAAGCTTGTAATAATCCTTCCAAGCTGCCAGGTACAACGTACGCCATATCTCAGCCGTGTTTTCTTTTGCCCTTTTGCAGCGTAACTTTGTTATTTGCATAAAGCTTAGTCCTGGCCTATGGGACTTTTTGAACATCTACATGTTAGATTAGCTGTCTTGACATGCTCTATCAAGCATGACATCATGGATCTCCATGGCAACCTTAGCCACACCTGCCCAGATGCCAGAGTTACCTGTCACGTTCAGACCTAAATGAACATAGCAAAAATACCCCTCAGCCACCATTTTCTAGGTGCTCAGCCCTGCGCACGCACCGGAAGGATTTGGGTTTTGTTTTTAATTGATTGAAAACTAATTTCGTTTGCATAGACAATTTCTTTTCAAGGAGAACTGGCTAAAGCCAAGCTGCTTCTGACCCTTTCACATCTCCCAGCCTATTCCCTAGTCAAACAACAATAGAAGAAAGCTGTGGCAAACTTCTTCTAGCTCACTTTCTAACCCCAGGCTCACAAGCTCCTACTCTGAAAAACTTCTACACATTCATTTTTGTTCTCTGCCCCTCAGAAAGGTTTTTTAGAGAGGTGACTTGTAAAACAGGTTCACAGCAGGGATTATTCCCCTCCCATGCTCAGGTTAGCATTTTAACCTCTTAATTGCTAACTCTTTTTCATCGTTGCAGCCACTAACCCAGCTTTTACACTTATCCCTGCTCTTTCCTTCTCTGCTGACCAGAGTCGACTCCACCTAAGCTTGTGATGGTGTCCTGCCATGAGCTCCACAGAAGATGATTCACACTGTCTCAAACTTGCAACAACCCAGACTGTTTCCTTTTTTCCTTTCTGTTTTTTCTTTCTAACTTTACTGGGGATTACATTAGCACCTTCCTTTCATTACCACAGACGAGACAGCCTTGGCAGAGGTAAGGTATCCAAGGCTCCTGCAGAAACTTGCATTACCTACAGAAGGAATATTTTGTTCCTTAGCTTTCCAGGCATCCAGGTGGAGGGAGCTCTGGTGTTCTCATCTTAGAAGGGTGAAGACTTGCAGTGTGAGGGCGAGCTGCTGGGCTGTGAATTGCAGAGCTGCAGCCACAGGGTGCTGTATTCCCCTGGGAGCATTTCAGGGGGCACAAGGCACATCTGCACCGCCCCCACCCCGGCTGCTGCAAACTCAGGCTCCAGTTTACTGCAGTCCAGCTTAGCTCCAAGCTGTTTGCCTCGTGGCGGTATCCCAAGCCCCTTGTGCAAATAAAGATGGCCTCTGTCTCTGTGAGCTTTTCTTTCCAGCACAGGGTATCACAAATAGGGTAACAAACCTTCAGGGTGGAGGAGGGATGATGTGTGCACAGCTGGGAGGTTTCAGGTCATCAGGTTAGCTAACCAGCAGCAATCACCACTGGCATTTTACCTAGCCATGATTGGTACTTCTGATTCGTGGCAGATTATCAAAAGTAGAAATGGATCCTCAGGAGGCACATCCAGGGAAGGATCTATCTGAATAAACGAAGCCTGGAGGAAACCATTAATGCACACTGGAAGTTGCAGACTATATTCAGAGCTGACCTTGCTGGTGGAGGTGATATGGTATGATCTGACAGCATTGAATAGTTTTTCCCTGATGTTTATTTTCTGCAAACCAGGGGTCAGTTTGCCATACTCAGATACTGATGTGTAAAATGGCCAAGAGAAGAAAGTCCACACACACAAAAAAAACCCAAAAAACCAAAAAGACAATTACCAATCTTGATTTTCTGTTGCTTGTGGACCTGACAGGGTTTAGAGCAACCTGGAAGAGAAATTATAGGATATCCAGGGGACTACCTGTTGACTATAAATATTGGGGTGTTTTATGTTTCAGCTGCACCATTTGACAGAGAGATTAGAAAATGGTGTTACATTAGCTACTATCCTTGATAGGCGTCCTACAGTGGGGAAATTCCCACCATGAACAATGTTGCCACTTTCCACATATAGGAACAGCTGGAGAAGTAAAAAGGGAGAAAAGGAACCTGGAAAATAAGTTGTGACATTTTAATTCATGTCTTCCCATACATCTTGCACATTTTGTTTGTGATACGTATATATATTACATATACGTACCTACTACATGTCTGTGTAGTTTGCCTTCTATACCACTGCTACACACATACATATATAAGGGTGGGAAAAAGGAAGTTTGGATGCTAAACACACATATACACCCTCCAAAACAAAACAGTATTATGGTCTTATTCATGGAGCAGCTAAGAAAGCAGGCATTATACATACACACACATATAAACACACACATATAACTATATACATACATACACATAATTATGTGTATCTATAAACAGAGTTAGATATAAATAAAAACACGCACACAAAATACACAGATACGTGGGTGTGCATGCACAGACACAACTGGTAAGAAAATCCCCCTCTAAACTGTAATGCCACAATGATTATGGTATTACTGCATCTGATGAGCCAGACAGTTGATACATCCCATGTCAACTAGGCAAACTTCTTACACTCAGCTTGTATGACTTATTTCTGCATGTTTTAATGTGGTTTCTGTTCAGTTTACCATTCTTTTTAAGCAATGTTGAATGGATGGAGTCTTCAGTCTTTCCATTTTCAAGAAAGATATTTTGATGCCCTAACAGTAATTTTAAAGTTATTTTGTTTTAAAATTCTTAAAAAACTCATTACATACAACATATACAATACATATGTCTAATCATCAAAAAATAGATGCAGGATAATGAATTTTACCCTCATTAAATTAGCAAGAATGACACATTTTAAACAAATATCAGGAACAGTTACTACATTCCTTCTGTAATTTATTGCCTTCAGAAAAGGCTCAAATTACAAAATGTGTAGGGTGTAATGCTGTAGGTTGTTCAAACTGGGTTTGCAGTGTCTGCAACACTGGAACTAAATATTTACATGACTCTAAAAGATCTAATCTCTGGATTTCACCCCCCTCCACCCCCTTTATTTAATTTGTATGCTATCTTTATCCACCACCCAGCACATTCCACATAGTCACTAAAGTTCATGGAAGAGATAAGGGGGGAGGAAAAAAGAAATCAGGACTTTCAAAGAAAAGGAGTAAAGCTGTTTAAAAATAAGAAATAAATCATCCTTGTTAGATCTAAGGTCTCACAGCAATTTTAGCTGAATATATATGGATTCTAACAGTCAGGTTCTGAGGCAGTGATAGCACCTGGGATCTCTAGAGACCCTGTCAAAGAGAAGTTCTAGTGGGGAGTTACCAAATTACAGTCTTTCCAAACTTGCAGCAATAGTCTGATCTCCAAAGTCTCTCAAGTTTGGAAGGCTTCAAAGAGACTGGGAATTCAGTACGAACTCCCATAACAGAGTATAGTATTTTTCCACCTTGTTTTATTCCTTATTTACTATTACTTTGCTATTAGTGCTGGAATACCTATAGACCACTAAGGAAAAAACAGCTTTTACAAAAGGCTTGATGTCAATAATTTGTTAAACTGAGAATAATGACATTTTTTAGACCAAACCCTAAATTCTGATGGTTCATTGAAAAAAAAAAATAATTATGGAATAGATGGTAGATTGTCTGTAAAGCTGAACAAATGAAATTCTACTATTGCTCCCAAAACCAGAGTCAAGTTAGGCTGTGAAGAGATCCTTGCACGGCATTCCCTGAATTCAGAAGGTCAGTGTGTCGGCATCCTCCACCTGTTCTGAGAAATACATCAACGTGTCACATTTCCTCTGACCCTACATCTACTTTGTGCTGCTCAAGAGCAACTGTAGGCAGGCAAGAAGCAAACCACCTTAAGGTACGCCGCTGACAGACTGATGTGGGTCAAAGCTGCTTGGAGGAGGCAGAGAGTTATGAATAAGTCTGTTCTGTTTGTATTACAAAACTTGAAAATAGAAAAGAAAGCAAATGAAAGGGTAACAGAGCCAGCAAAAGCATACAGACACACTCTGAAGATATTTTCTTTTCTCCTAGGCAGTGGTGCCAATACTGAAAAGTGTAACAGAAGTTAACAGCTGTTCCATATTTTCCCTTCAACTGTGAAAAGTAGATGGGAGACCCATATATTAAGATCAAGAATCTCACCTTCACCCCTTTCTCTCTGTACACTCTAAAAATAAAAATAAAAAAGAAAAGCTCTTCAGAAATTCCAATTTCAACAAACAATTCCAAGGTAATACCTAATACCTTCATTTTTATTACTCTTTCTTTGAATTTCAAGGGAGTAACTAAATCACAGGCCACATTAAAAAAAAAAAAATAATGCTTTGTTACATTCTTATCTTCTGTAATGAGGTAACATTCAACTTTGTAGGAGTTATAAGGACTGTTAAACAAAAAGCCAGATACAAATTTGACTTTCTTACCTGATCCCTCAGTCTCTCCTGGTGTCCCATTATTGCTGTGGCATGGTGGGGATATTTCTGTTTCAGATGCTCAAGAAAAGCCTCTCTTTTCCTGTCCATTTCTGAGGTTTGCATTCCCAGTATTTCTTTAGAACTGCGAGGGCCACCTACTGTATGTCTTCGAGGGATGTTGCGGGTGGACTTTGAATTAGAGGAAGTGTGACTGTTCGGGGTCGAAAGGAGCTCTTTAGATCGGAGACATTCTGCATCATCTAGTGATGTTACATGCAAACTGGTTTTTGTCTGGTCTGAAAAAAACCAAAAAAACAAAGACATACAGTATGTTATAAGAACTTAATATCAACATTCACATTAGTAAGAGAAAGAAAAAAAATTGTTGTAAAAGCTAGGTTCTTTTAAAAGTCTGGTAGTGTGCAATGGCATGTTCTGCATCATTAGGCATATATACATCATAAGAAGTGGCCCAGAAATAATCCCTTATATAAGCTATGCACATACTTATATACTGTCAACACACAACTGCAGTATTGCCTCACAGAAAAGTGAGCATCATTAAAGTAGATGTTCCTTTTATATCATCTTTACCTATGTGACTTGAAAAGAAGATCTGACAGGGTCCTTATTCCCTGACCTTTAAGATCTAGAGGATGCTTTCTACAAGAAGAAACAGGCTTCTTCAATAGCCTCCAGTACACTTAATGGCCCCCTAACTAGTATCCTTCAGGATACCAACTGATAAAATTTCTTTGACAAAGCAGATTTGTAATCCTTAATCTTTTTTCAGTGTGTTTTCAACATGTTCTGAAACACCTGTGAAATAATAAGAGGGTTTTGGAGTCTTTTTCCTGATTTCTGACTGTGGTCTGGTTTTAAATTTCACAGATCTCCCTTGGATTTTATACGTCTCAGGATAGCAGGCTGGAAAATTCTACATCACTTTTTCAATAAACCATTTCTTAAGAAACAGAATAAAGGCAAGTTATGCGTGATATAAAAATAGAAAAAAAAATCAGATAAATTTAACTACTTTAAAATCTACTTTAAAACCAAAGACCATGACGACATTTTTAAAGAGACAGGCAGACACTGAGGGTATGTAAGTGCTGGCTTATCTTCAGGTAACTCTGTAATATGAACCCTCTAGTGCTCAAAAAAGTGTAGTCTGGAGCCTTGTTACCTAATACCTTTGAAAAAATCCCTCACTCCTTTGTCAGCAAAGAAAAAACCCAACAAAAACCTGACGCATTGAAAAGGCCTCTCCAAGTCTGATGTGGCCTTCCCCATCTTTACCCGTCAGTCTCAGACATCCCTGTGTTAACCCTTCCCAGCACCTCCCCAGGTGTAAGGAGCTCCTTCCCTTAGCAGGGAGCTCTTTCCTTTAGCTCTCTTAAATAAATCTTTATTTCTCTCCATCTGACACTTTTCACCTCAGGGCCCTTTATCCTCCCAGTGACTGTTTCCCCCATGTGCTGCCATTATATGGCACTGCTGTTTAGAAATAGGCACCTACTTGCTTCTTTTTATGGTTCAGTCAGTCATTCTGACACTGTGCCTACCACTTGCCTCAGGATTTTATGCTGAGGATTTCTCAGCTTTCTGGTGTGTGTTGTCAATTGCCTGCCACATCCCATGGAACATCAAGCCCTGGTAATAAAGCAGACGCTCTATCAGTGGAGCTGCTGCTGGTGTGATGTCCTGCCAATTCATACAGAGAACCAATTCCCTTGGGTTTCCGAACAGAACTTGGCCCTGGAAGATCTTTAAAGACTTTCCATTTTTCTGTAAGCTCCCTATACTGTTCAAGGACTCCAGATTTTTCAACAAAACCCTTTAGTTTGCATTCATGAAAACTGATGTTGAAAGCAGATCCAGATACAGGGGACCAGATGAGCACAGATAGGGACACAACTTTGGAAACTACTTTGGTTCACAAGGAAATCTTACTCTTTCACATGTTCAAAATATCATCTGTGTTCTCCACAGCACCTTCTAAGACCTTCATAGTAGCATAATCCTGGTTGAAATTTCAAAGCAGTAGCCTCACATGCACATACATACACACATACATGTGCACTCAACTTTTTCTAGCACAGCTCAATTAAGAAGCGTCCATCCTCACTGATGACTGAAAATTCAGAGCACCAACCAGCAGGCATACTCAGTTTGTTTGAGCAAAATGGCAAAAAGTAGAGTTCTGCTTGCAAGAAGTGAGCATAGCTACTCCAGATACACTCAGTCAAAACAGTTTCTGAAAGCTGCACAGTCATTTCAGTGGATTTTACATGGGACAAAAAAGAGGTGGGCTGGGCTGGATGGAATGTACCATCCTTAATTTGTTGCACCAAGAACCCAGAGGTTATATCCCTGAGGCTATTAGAACAAAGGCAGCAGACATAAATAAGGGATTTTCTTGGAGCTGGAGGGAGTCAATGTGAGCGTGGGTGACTGAGTGCAGCAATTTGGTATAAACCCTCAAAGTATGGTCACAGCAGCAGTTTCAATCATTGAATTGGTGGCAGACAGTTCCTCAAGAAGGCAGGTAAACCTATGCTGGCAAGCAAAACTCAAAACTCATGAATGTGTACTCTGGGTCCTAAATCTCTCTCATGCAAAGTCATTCCCTACTCTGCACTTCAGTAATTTCAATAGTTTAAGAAAGAGACAAGTATGGGGACCACAAAGAGACATATCAAGTAAAGTGGTTTATGCCTGTTATTGGGTGAAACCTCGAGAAGTTAAAAATAACATATTTTTCTTAGACTGTATTAGCAAGATCAACCAATTGCCTTTTTTCCCCCCCTCATATATTTGGAAATATATAAATACGAGTGGAAAGAAAGGAATGTAAACTATGGAAACTAATTGCTCATCTTGCCAGAGAGCTGACTTGGGCATCCATCAGGACCTCGATCCTGTGGCATTACAGCACACAGCAGCACATGACTTTCTTTGCAAACCTAAATCTGTTATGTTTGAATATGGATATTTTCCCTCCTAACTGATGAAAAAAAAAAGGCTTTGGCCACTTCCTACATAGGGATAAGTGACTTCAATGGCAAGGCTGAACACTATGTCAGTGAAAACCCACTGTGTATCTTGAGGCACATCAGCTCTACAGATGCTGTGTGGGCCAGAGTACTATGAGGAGATAAAACTGAGAGGTTTTCTGGGTTCTGGAATTGCTCAATAACATTGCGGGTAAACCTTTCATATCTTCTGAGTGAAGATAATAGGCCTAGCAAATCAATCTCCACAGATAACTGTGAAATGTGTGAAGGATCATGTGATAGTTCCCAGATTAGAGCCAAGAGTAGGAGAAGTATAAATTATGCAAGTAACCTCCTTGGAAAAGGAGCAAAGAGAAGCCAATGGAAAACACAAAGGTGTGAGATAAACTTGTCCCTCTCTCTTCCTTCCTCATATTCAGAAGCTAAAAGCTGAAGGTTTTTCTGTTCAATAAAGCAGCATGTCTAGAGAGGAACTAAGAGCAAGACCTGCTGATTAGCAGAGAGGACTTCACTTATCCAAAGGCTTGAGTAACCCTTACACTTGGCATGCTTCTCTAATCTGAAAACATCAAGATCACCCACTACTATAGTGAACAGAAGTACAGAAAAGGCCCAGGTTTGCAGCATAGAAGCAGTATGCCTAGGATTAGCAGGAAGATTATCACAAAGTATTAATGGCTGTTAGATAGGAAAAAACAAAAAAAAAAAAAAAAAAAAAGAGAGAGGGAAAGAAAAAAGTCGGTCAACATGTCCTGGTATGTAATTCTTCAAAGTCACACCCTCCATGAAGTCTACAAAGGTCAGGAAAGTCACTTTGCTTCATTACTTTAAATGCTGTGAAGATTTTAATAGTCTTGTTTTGCAACCCAAGTGACATGAGAGAACATTTTGAGAATAATGTCAGAAAGGAACAAGTGCAGACCTGACCGATACTATACCATGAAACTGAGCCTTGAAGCAAATCCATTCAATACTAAAATTTTAAAAAAGAATATGGATTTAACAGTGTGAGTCAAACCCACCTCTGTTACATTTATGTTAGCAGTAAATGTGAGATTATTTGGAATTGTTCTAATTTACTCCACTGCCTTTACAATCAGCTCTCTTTCCAAGGAACTTTCAAATGTAAATTTTGGATATGGGCCAAAACTACTACATTTGGTTATGAGCTTTCAGCACTCAACATTTTTGGGAATCATAGGATCAGCATGGTCAAACCTCTGTTTTCCTAGCTCCACATGTATCTCAGGAAGTTTCATACAACCTCTACAGAAGAAATGTGTTACTGAAGGCTTTTTTTTTCCTATTCAGATACATTCTTTAAGTGACACTTTCTGTCCCATTAAACATAAGCACACAGACACAGGTGACTTGCAGTGCTCAGTATTTTAACTTAAAAAATTATTCATAACAGCATCAATCAATTAATGAATCACTAATTAAAAAAAAGAGTATTTTTATTTCCTCCTAAGTTGTCGATGCACTACTTGTTGATATTGCATGCTTGTAAACTTGTGTGGTATTTTTTTTAAACCACATGCGCTATTTGTTTCACAGAAGTACAATACCACAACTTTTCCTGAAGTGCCTACGAAGAATACAACACGCATGAAATGGGAATGTTCACAGGTGCCTCACAAAAACTGGAATAGATTAGATTAGGTGTTTGCCGTGCTACCTGAGTCTTATGCTCCACGTGGAATAGCCCACGCAGAATTCGGCAGGAAATAGTTTTCATTCACTTTATATGAAACAGTGCAGCAGTGAAAGTGTGAACGCACCACTGTGGACCCGCCGTGGAAACCCCGCTTAGACATTTCCTGGCTTCGCTCCAAAACAAACCCCAGTGGTTTCGCTCAAAGTAAACTAACCCTGTCACAATCTGCCGTGGATCTCCCCCTTTTAACAGGCACCCCGAGGTAGCGATGAGCTCAACCCCACTCTTATGAAGGAAGAGCTCTCCCGCCCTCTGCCATAGGTGAGGCTGGCAGAGCCTCTGGAGCGGAGATGCTCTCCCGCACCCCGCGGGCACAGCACCCCGCGCACCGGCAGGGTCCCGCACCCGGCACAGCCACGCAGCTGCTCCCGGCTTTGGACGGCGGACAGAAATCTCCCCCAAGAGAAAGTTAAACTCACAAAGTCCAAGTATTAGGGAAATCTGTAGAGTCTTTAGCACAAGAAAGACATGCTATTTTTTTTTCCCATGCATTCCGTCTCCAGTCATGAAAAGCAGCAACGAGGGGCATGCTGAAGCGTAACTCCATCTTTGCCTTACTTACATCGCCGCTTACTTACCCCTCGTCTGCCTGCTGTCTGCAGGGCAAGCCAGGCACAGCTCAAGTTTCTGGCTTTCATTTTCCTCCATTGTCCCTGCCTACCGCACAAGCTCCCCTCTCCGACTTGGAGCCGCAGCGCCCGGACTGTCAGCGCCGGGATCGGGGAGGGGAAAGGAAGCGCTGCCTCCGCCGGTGCGGAGCTCCCCCCGCCTCCCCGAGGCGCCCCGCACGCCGCGGGGCCCGCCGGTGGCGGCGGTGGTGGCGGTGGTGGCGGTGGTGGCGGTGGTGGCGGTGTCCGGGGGCGCCCCCGAGCCCGGGGCCCCAACAGGTGAGGGCTCCGCTGCCCCTATCCGCCCCTATCCGCCCCGCAGCCGCCCCGCAGCCGCCCCGCAGCCGCCCCGCAGCCGCCCCTATCCGTCCCGCGCCCCGCGGCAGCCGGGCAGCCGTGTGAAAGGCAACATTTCAAACGCGATTACAGGCCTGAGCCTCCGCTGGAATCCGAACCCACAGCCTTTTAAATCTCTGTCATGGGACAAAAGCCTTTCCACACGGTATTTTTTTCTTTCTCTTTTTTTTTTTTTTTTTTTTAAGCTCATAACCACCAAGCCCACAAACATTCCTGATAAATACTCCTCTGTCTTTTTTAGCGTCTAGTTTGAAAGTAATTCATTATATAAGCACTTTGAGGTTTTGTTTTCTGCTGGATTCTTTGAGGCCGCTCAGAGAATGATTTGGGGGAAAAGCAAGATACAGGAATTCAACTTTAGCGAAGCCAATAAAAATGAATGGTAGCAATATGTAAGCAGGGACTTCAGTTAAGAAGGATTTCGAAGCCTCCGTAGCAAAACATATAGAAACACATAACTAATTCTCTTTTGGCAGATCAGAGGCCAGAAGCCTGGATGAGAATCAATAGATCTACCAGGCTGCAAAGCAGAAAATAGTATGGCTGAGAAGGATGAGATCAAATCCCGCAGATTCCAGCAGATGCCACATGTGTTGATTTAGTGGAGAATATCAGACTGATTTCGTCTATCAAAATCATAACACTGAGTCAGAGATGGTGGAACAAACTGAGTGTTGAGTTACAGCATGAAGACCAGAAAGTTTATCCACAGACAGCTTCTGAATTAGGTTGAGAACAAAGCATAACTGATATATTAATAAAAATACGCAATTTCTCATTTAAATCAACCTCATACTCCAACACCAGGTAACTATCTTGGATGTCTTTGCAAACAGACCTAGCAAAATATAGTCTTTCAAGCTTTCTTCAACTCTGACTTCAATATAATACAGGCCAAATTGTTTGCAATGACCTCTCAACAGCCCAGTCCAGACAGGCTAGGAAAATTCCCCTACAATTCCTTCTACATCTCTATCTGGCAGAAATGTCAACCTGTCTACTTAGATTACTGAATGCAGAAATGTTTTGTGTATATACAAATTCAGTACAAAAGCTCAAGGAGGATCGCTCTTCTCATGCCCCTATCCTCCTCCTTCCAGACAGAAAAGTATTTGAATAAATTACAATGAACAGTTGATAAATGAACAAAACTATTGTTCTTTAGATCAGACATACATATTCTCTAGTGCTTAAGAAATATTTATTTTCCTCTATAACAATTAATTCTATATGGGCTTGGAACCTGGCAAAAGTCCCAGAAATCTGGCATGGAAAACATAGAAAAGATGAAAATACAACTTAAACATTAGCAATGCTATTTAAAGTCTGCAGTACAGTGCTCCCAGCAGAATACTCCCATAGTTGCCCTGCAATTATAAGGAAAACAGTGTGATACACATTGTATTTAGAGTAATGTTTTTACTGGCCTTGGGTTACTCCTGCTCATTCTGATTGTGAGCTATTTTAGGAGGAGAAGGGATGGCCAGCCATCCCACTTATCTGAGGTTGCCTTTTGTGACATGAAGGAATGTGCCTTTAACACTGAGGTTTTCCAGAGTCTGCACAAGTGTGATGAGCCTCTTGCAATTTACATTCACAACCAGCTGGGAGGATAAGAGGGTTCTGACAAGGAATTGTGAACACTGAACATCACGAAGTTCAAGAAATGTAAAATAACTCAGAAACCCCTGATGGAGAAAGAAAGCCAGTGTGATTGCCTGCAGTAGCAACATAAAAGCTGTACCAAGACATAATCTGTATACAGGGCTCAGAAACCAAGAGTTCAGAAAGTACGGGCATTTAAAAAGACCTTATCCCAAAATAACACAAAGGAAAGCACAAAACATACTTGCCTAAAATGCCTGAAAGAAAGGTGTTTTTTCAGCCTTGTACAAAAAGAGAGTTAGCTCTGGAGGTCAGTACCATTTGTACCAAGAACATTAATAAGATCAGAATCAATGCACTCTGGCCCCTTAGAAAGCTTTATCTCCATCCATGCTGGGGAAAAATACCTAGAAATTTAGTCTAAGACTAAAACAGTAACATCAGCAATAATAATTTTTTTACTTTTAGTCAGCACTTTTAGTTTCCACAGCCAAGAGCACAAGACGGAGTTGGTCTCTTGACTAGCCCACTGACATGTCCTAGTGAGCAGCCAAGTGCCCCTTGGGTCAAACTGGTCTGACACTACTGCTTTTATGGCCAAAGCAAGATGCTCCCAGCTGCTGAGACTAACAGCACAAGGTATTGCTAGTGCTGCTAAGGGGCCTGAGCAACACGGGCTCCCAAAATATAGAGATGATCTAAGAGAGATTGCTTTTTTGGTTGTGGATGTGTGACTTGAAAACTGGGTGTCACCTTATGAGAACTTCTGCAGGTGCAGAAGTAGTTTCTCAAAGAAGATTAAAGAGCATTAGCAAAGGGAGAGACTAAACATGGCACAGTTCAGTATCATCAAATTCAAACAAAACAAAAGAGCCCACCCATAAAACAAAATCACCACCCAAGAAACACAATTACCGCTCCTGTTGCTCAAGACAGGGAACAGTTGGGACAGCAAGGTCTTAAAACATGTCCTCACTTTAAGGGAAAAGTCCCTGATCTCAAACTGGATTTGTGTATGTAACAACGTTATTCCTTAAGATCTTACTAAAGTCTATTTAAAAGAATGAGTGAAACTCCTTTAGCAGCTGGAGACAGCCAGAACTATTATATTGTTAGGCTCAAATAAAGAGCTCCCCAAAACAGTCACTGGGATGAATCACTAACGACAAGTTAAATAAACTTGATTAACCAGTTCACAGCATGCAATCAGCATTTGTTTATCTGTGGGATCAACAATAACAGTGGTTCCTTTTAATTACTGTGCTTAGATCTGGAACCATCGATATCAAAACAATGCATAGAGAATAACTGCCAACAGGTTATGATGTTTTAATTGTGTTTAAGATTAATGTCCCAGAGCGACTTCAACACTTCTGGGTTTAGCATGTGTGTAACAGGAACAATTAACAAATACTGGCTACACTCAATTAGTCAGACTTATAATATACAACAATGACTCCATGGCTCTAGCAATTATTCATAACTACAAATCTGGGAAGTTAATTATTAATAGTTAAATCAAAAGGTACTGTAATTAAAGAATTGTTTCAAGTCCATATGAAAACATGTAGCCACTGTGAAAAATATCACGAATTCTCTCTTGCAGGAACCAGCCTGACACTGTTTAACCCACTGCAGTCCAGAAACACATAGTAGTCCTGAAGTGGCAATGCAGAAACCTGGGAGGGATTATGAGACTGGAGCAGGTCACACTGCGGCACCTCTCCAAGCCTTTTATGGCCAGAGATGGCTTGGGGCTGTCCTGGGGAAGGGGAGCATCAAGAGGATGCTCCAGTGATTCAGAAAACCTCCTCTCTACATGCCAGAGGGTTGTGGGTGGCCATTCACTACCAACCAGTCAGATCTGAAAGGGAGAAAGTATCTTTAACTACCTCCAGAAAACCGGCACTGAGCATGGTGAAGCTTTGGTTTCCACCTCAGGCAGCAGAAAGCAGTTTCAGGACTGCAGTTCATTTGAGAACACCTCTACTCTCGTTCATCCTCAGCATCTTCATGGCCAAGATTGGTGTGGTTTCTCAATGCCTAAAACTAAAATAGACTCACTTCTAAAAAGACTATGTTCAGATAGCATACTGTCAAAGATGATAAGAGCCACTAGCTTCTACAATGAAAAAAAATCTGAGGTCTATCAATATGAACCTATGTAAGTAGACCCTGAGGGCAATAAGGTTTACGCTATTTTAAAATTAATTGTCAACTAATCTGGTGTTGTACAAGAAATTTCAGATTTTTAAGATCTGGAAGGGCACTTTATGATCATTTATTATCATCTGCTTAGTAAGTAATTTCAGTGAGGTGGGTCTGATAGTGGTTAAAATATTCAGTGCTTAAATTAAAGGAAAATATCTGAACTTGATTTTAAAATTTATGATGACAAACAATCTAATACAACCTCTGCAATTATTTATTATGAAATTACCTTTCCTGTTAAAAATCTGTGGAGAGTTTCAATATTTATACTATGTTCACTCCAGTTCAGTTAAGAACTCTCATACTTGTGAGGAAAATTAGCCCAAGGAGTGAAATGGTAACACTCCAGCTTATGCAGAAAAGAAAATTGAGTATGAGCTTCTCTACAGATCTCCAAAACAGAATTTCATCGTGTCTTATCAGACTTACTGGCTTCAGATCTTCAGTGAAGTTCAGAGACTAACACTGGTGCCAAGAGCCAGCCTTAGCCACTGAAACAACTATACACAAGAGTGACTAAGAAGTTGTATGTGAAATATGCAGAAACTATATTCATCCTTCCAATTTCATTTCAAAGAGAGCGCTGTGAACTAGCTATAATTGTCTTTCACTTGGCATCACCAAGCTTTCAGGTGTCCATCTCCAAGTAACAAAGCAACCTTCATTTGCTCCAAAAGATATTTTATTCAAGTTACAACTCTCACACCTGGGCATTTACATCATGTTAAATAGTTTAGATTTTCTGTTTTCCAAGTTTAATTCTTGTTTCCTTCCTCCACCTCCAATTTTTTAAAATTAATTAAAAGGCCTGAAAGCAGTAAACGTTTGTGTATGCCCTAAATCAAACTGAGAGAAAGAACTGTGGCCATCACAAAGAAGTACTAACATTCAAGTATAGATAAAAACAAAAAAAGAGGTGATTATTCTCTTTCATCAAGAACTTTGTCTTCCTCTCTAATTTGGGACAATCCCAACAAATCTAACTGTAGATACACGTTAACATGACTTCCCTTTCTGCTGCCCAAGGGAAGATGAACAAAGCTAAATGGGCATAATTACAGGATGCATGTTTCTGACTCGTGTAATGCAACACCTTATTTAAAATTTCCTACACCCCTCTTGTCATCCCACTGTACCAAGTTAACATTAATATTAGTACACTGCCACCAGCACAGCCAGCTTTGCACTGAAGACCCAGACATGCCTCAGCCCCTCCACATGCCTTCCAGCCTTCACACATCACACTCCCCATACAGAAGGGTAAGGAAAGAGATAAGCCTGCAAACACAGAAATAGAAAATATGAGCATGTTTTCATAAGGTACCAAACAACTTACTCTGTGAAAGCAAAATAAGTCTTACATTGCAGAAATTTCAATCACTAGAGCTTAATTTAATAAAAAGCGATATGTGGGTGGGAAAGAACAGTGAAGGGAATTATTTCTGAGGGAGGTGGAAGAAAGGGAGGGGGGAAGGTCGCTTTTAAGTACATCTGCTCTACATTCAAATTCTACTTCTCCCCAGTGTAAAGCATTTTGGTTTTGATAAGTTCCTTTTGGATGAATTGTCTCAAACAGAGCTCTGGTGCAAGTTTGAATTCAAACTGATCCAACTTTTTAGCAATGCCAGAAGAATGGACTTACTGCCTGAAACACTATTGCTGGTTTCAGGGATGTCTGTAGGATCTGGTTGTAAATTTATGAGGTGACATGCTTTAGTGATCAAAAGTATCAAGATTGTTCTCCGTAAAGTACAACTATACTTTGAAATAATAATGAGGGATCCTTTATTTCAGCTCTTACCAAGTACACATTGAGTTTATAAGATTGTCTGATGACTGTTCGAATTAATAGGAAACGCAAAGTGTACTTTGATGGAGCCTGGGTTCAGAAATAAAATGTTCAAGGTATGTTGTGATAACCATAGCCACTTACTTATCAACAGGCATTTCTGATAAATACTCTACCACTAAAAAAGAATGTTTCAATAAAAAAAAATTAGTAAATAATTAATAAAAATTAACACAATGGCACAAGTGTTGCCAATATATAGCATTCACACAATTCAGGGTGGTGGTCCTTCTTGAAAAGTAACTTTTTTGGGAACATTATTCATTTTATTCATCTCTGGATTGTACAGTCATGTACTTGACTTTTCTTCACAATGTCACTGGCAAGGGCTAGATTTTTTTTCTGAGACTCAGACTAAAATCAAGTGAGAGGTCAGCGCCACTGTGACTTAATGAGTTGGACATTTTAAATTGTTCTTACTACAGTTTCTCCCTGTCTCCTGCCACAAAGGCAGTACTGTACAACAAATGACAATCTGAATGTCTGAACAGAGATAAAACCAAGTCGAATAAATTCTTACAGCTTTGTTTCCATGCAGATCTGATTTCTAACCCAGCAGGGATAGTCACAGGTTTCATATGTAAAGCTTTTGTTTCTACCATTTGTAGGGCACCAGCCCCTGAAGACAGATGTAAGAGCAAAGGGCTGCTGTAGACCTTTCAACTTGTAAATGTATCAATGACCTCTCCAACAGTATGTACATCTCCTTCCTTCAAAGTGCCTCTCTGACCTCCCCAGACCATGCTGATGCTATCATTAAGACGGCTGATTAGTAAGAAAGCAATCAGAGCTGACAGCAGTGGCACTGCTGTTCTTTTTCAGGCCTGCCCAGTCTGTTCTGCTGGAATGCACACTTATTAATTCTCTCTTCAGTATTTAGGGTTTCATAGCTTTAGGGCAACAGGGACCATTTGATTATCTTGTCTGACTTCCCATCTATCATAAGCCATTAAATTCATTGTGGGCTCCTCACACAAAGGCCAAACACTTAAATGAGATGAAGAAGACATTACTGATCTCAGGAGACCAATGCTGCATATGCACTAGAATTTGTTTCAAATTCCACCACACATGCAATGAGGTCTGCCCAGATGATCAGCATAGGAAAGTGTAGGACATCAGCTTAACCCTGAGCAAAGTTCTTTCCTCTGACTTTAATTTCCCAGATCAGACATCCACCTTAAAAAACCCCAAAACCATCATAACCAAAGCTGTGATGCACACATTCAGTCACTGTCTCCAGCACAGTCAGTTTCATGGGAAAAAAAAACTTAAAGGAAAAACACCTCAAAACATACCTGTCCTGATGTACATGGAAGGCAACAAATCCTCCTGAACAATGCACATTACCAGCTGAAAGGTGCAAGCATGACAGTTGATTATAATCGTTGTCTATAATACAGAGCTGCCAGTTCTACAAGTGTGTTACTTGCGGGTATTTCAGCATGCAGGCCCACGGATGTGCTGCTGGAGCTGCTGACTCAGGCATACCATGTCCAGCAGCAGCAGCAGGACTGCCACGACCCTCTACCCTGCAACAACTACCCCGAAAATACAGGCATACTGAGCTCAAATGGCTTTGCAAATATACCTGTTCTCATTTCACAGACTATGTTACAGTTAACTGACTAATGTTCAATTGCCCTTAGTGATAAGAAATGCTTTCCTATTTCTTCAGTATAAAGTTGACCTAACTTCAGTTTCCAAGGATCAGATTTATATTCCCTTTGTCCGCCAGACCCACAGATATGTAGGACATGTGACTGGCAACAAAGCCACCTCACAGCCTTCTCCTCAATCACTCACATCTGCTGAGCTCTTGAAGACTTGTATTATCTCCCATTCTCTGTTTTCATCTTGGAAAACAAGTCCTTGCCTCTTAATTTTCTTTCCGGTATTCCCATCTTCTCCTTGCAATACAGCTAGCAGGATTGTCAGAGGCCATTCTTCTGAACTTAATATACTAACAGTAATAAAGGGGTACGTGACCTAAATTTACCTCTGAAAACACTGGCACAGCTGAATGCTGCATGGCAGCACAGAGCCCACAGGGAAAGGCAACTGAGGCTGTGGCACTCTCCCCAGCTGGGATGGGGAGCCTGTGGCCACAGCAACCTCCCTCAAGAAAGGAGAGAATGTTTCGGGTTTTGCAAGGGTAAAATGTCCAAACACCAAGTGAGATGCAGTGTCATGACTCTGGCATCATATCCTATTCCTTCTACAAGGGGAAGTCTGCTCCTGTGTAAGAAGATAAAAAGGGAGAAAAAGTAACAATGCTCTGTCTCATCAGGCTCCAAGAAGTGCGCAGAACTGCCTGGGGTGAAGACAAGAATAAGCAGTGTCAGCATAGGAAGGTGTCACACAAGGTTTAAGCTTATTCAGAAGTAGAGCCTCTGTCTCTCTCATGAATAAATACATAACACAAGGCATTTAATTCCAACTGTTTTGTATTTCTCACAAAAACTTTTCAAATAATTGGGTAACTCACAGTGAGCACTGCACCGACAACATAAAATTATATTTTATAAGTTATGTCCCTTTACAAACTGTAAGTCTGCATGGAGATAAATATGTCCCATAACATAGCACATGCAGCATATGTGAAGGTAGGGAACAGTCAGTAAGTAGTGACAATGATAGGTTTTCTTCACTCCAGAGGAAAAGGTTTTATTGAATAGTAACTGGCAACATAGACAGCTTTTACTGCAATTCTGCAGTACTCTGATTTCCAAGACTCATCTGCAAAAGTGTAACTGTGATTTATTTAATTTTATTTATGATTTTCATACTATTGCTTTAATCTTTCATAATTAAAGTAACAGTGATGAATTCCCACTTTTTTTTCCCGGTCTTGCTTTCTTTCTCTAGAATTGCCATTAAAAGATGATACATCAGGACTGCAGCTGGAACAATATTTAAATCCTTTCACCAGTTGGAGGAAGTTCTGGGCAAAGTGTTAGAAGGAAAGAAGTATCAAAAGCTCTTTGAGACAAGAAGCAGTATTACTTACATAGCCCTATTTCAGTTTTATAAGCTCTTATAAATCCTCTCTCACAACAGAGAGTAACGCAGGAGTGCCCTTGGAAGAGAGCGAAGAGGTAAGCAAAGGATGAGTTTGCAGCCCATGAGTAGTATTCATTTAATGCTTTTAGTCTGCTGGTTTTGGATGGAATCTTCTAAAGTTAGAAGTGCCTAAACGCAGCCAGAAAACACAGGCTGAATACCACAGTTAGGGGGTAAAATGCTGCAGGCAGTAATTATCAATCACTTTCTTTTCCCAGCCATCAAAGAAGGTAATTTGTTTGTTTTCCCCATCCTGCAAGAAAAAGACTGGGTGGTCTTCTGAGTCTGAGAAATATCCCTCTTGAGGACAAGGCCACCCCAGGCCTCCTGGGCAGCATGAGGTCCTTTTCAACATGGTCTTACACTGTACTCGATTTTAGCCACAGACATTAAGACTGTGGTAATGTTTTGCAAATCATCACTAAATACCTTTTCTTCATAGCTCCATGTAAATCTCAGGAGTGTTTCCAAGACATGAATAAAGCCTTGGTTGTTGAAAGGTAGCATGTTTCCAGTTCCTCAGCTGCCTTCATCAGCATGGGTCTGCCATGCCACAGGGATTCTTTATTAGGTTAAGAACTAATTCCCCTCCATATATTGCATATCTTGCAGTAGTTGTCACCAGTTGCAAGAATATACAACTTTATTGATGCATAATAAGTAACTGTGAATTCTGAGGCTACTAGTTCACTGAGAGAGTGACATCTCAATTAAACATAAACATAAAAACTCAGTCCCTTTCAGAAAACTCAAACAATTTTTCTTCTATTTATTTAAAAAAACATCTACTAGATTGCTACACATTCCGACTTCAAAAAATGAATTAAAATTTTTTGTTCCCACATCCCCGCCTTAAATAATGTACATCTGATAATACCTATGCTCAAAGCCATGGCATTTAAATTCTAAGGTGTTTGTGTACTAAAAAACCTAAGTCATGGAGTGTTCAATGTTGCAATTCAGATTCCCTTTGCAGTAAAAGGAAGCTAGGAGAAAATGGGGCAGGAGCCAGGCTGAAAAGCTTTCTGAAAGCTGCAGCTGCAGCCAACAGCTGAAATTCAAAATCAGACATTAATTTTCTCTCCTCATCTTGTGGGCTCTGCCACAGTTTCAATAAACCACAAATTTAGCCACAGAGACACTATCACTTGTAATTTTCTTTTGCTGATGGAGCTAAAATAAGAACCATAAACACTTCCTCCCAACTTCAGAAAGCAGTGTATGTCACTCCCCAATAGGGCTCTTGACAGGTTCCATGTGGACAATGTGTTAGGCAAGTAACAACCCCCAATGTGGTACTGTGAAATTAATAATTTAATGTTGCAGAGAGAACCTGAAGCACAAGATCATAGGGGTTAAGGAAAGCAAAAGCAAGAAGTGCATCTCCATTTCTCAACCCAGTGAGAGAACAGACCTGATAGACAGCTCCCTTGGATTTCCCCAGGGCATGTAGCAACATCCCTTGGTAAAGAAACAAAGAGAGGAGATCTTCCCATCGATAAAAAAACCTAAATAAAGACAGAAAAAACCTTGTAGGAACAAAAGCCAAATTTCCCTGGAGATGGAGATTACTAATGGCATCACAGAGAGTGGACTGGTCCAGATAGCTCTCAACATTAGTGAGCTGGAAAAGAGGGTATAAGTGAGGTGGCAGAGCTTGCTGAGTATATTCTGATAGTCAGTGAAGAGAAGGGCTGATTAAAAAGAAGATTCACTGACTAGGCAGTAAATTGACAGATGAAATCCCATGTAGATAAATGTAAAGTGATGCACATTGGCATTGAATGGACTATTATTGCTCAAAAAGAGAGTTTGAGGTCACAACCATTTTCTGCAATTTTCAGTTTGGTGCTCATTAGTGATTAAAAAATCAAATAGATGTTAAAGAATGCTAGGAAAAGACCAGTGAACAGGACAGATAATATTATGCTACTGTACAAATCCACAATCTACCCAGATTTGGAACATTGCATGCAATTTTAATTTACTTCAGGTCAAAGAAGATACAGCAGAAATAGAAATGTTAAGAAGGCGGCAGAATGGATGATCAAAGTTATGGAACAGTTTCTGCACAAGGAACAACTAAATTATGTAGGACTCTCCATTATGAAAACAGATGACTCAAACATCTGTTTGAGGTCTGTAAACATGAGTGACAGAGAGAAGCTGAATAGAGAAAGACTGTTCATTGTCTCTCTCAATAGGTACTGTAGGGTCATCAAATGAATGAAGTAGGCTAATGACTCAAAAATACATAGATGTGCATAATAATTTCACAGAGCATTATGGAAGCGTTGGCAAGCTGGGGAACCTCTTTTTGTAGAACACTGCAGTTACTGAGTTTAAGAGGAATTTAAAAAAGTAAAAATACAAGTTGATGGAAAAAATTCCATTGAACACTGTTAAAAAAAAGGACATTATCCTTGGTTTCCTTCAAGTAATCTCTTAAACACATATTTCTGGGAGCTGGGAGGATATACAACATGAGTACATGCTCTCCTTGATCCTGTATGCTTCCCTAGGTAACCATCACCATTCAAGACAGGTTATTTGGCCTGCTACAACTGCTCTTACATTTGACAAGGTACAAGAAGCCCTAATGCTGACAGTAAGACTTTGTCATACGTGCTAAACACAAAGAAATAGAACACTTACATTGCAACAGAAAAATAACAACCCCAGACCTAATCAAAACACTCTGCTATGTGGTGAGAATTGTACGTAAATCTCTTCCTAAAGTGAGGATATGGGAAAAAATGAATGGCATACAATCTGTTAAGTCATATCTCATGTAAAAATTTTGTAAAAATGGCCTCACACATTTGTGTACACAGGAAAGTTAGTACAGAGCCAGAAAATGAATTTGCAGTGCTTCAGCTATTCCATAGAGGTGGCAGACGTTGCAGACTAAATCTTACATGGCACCAGCATCCAAAGCTCTGGCTACCACCAAGTGTCAGAACACCGTTAAACCTTTTGAACAAGGGATCTGTATGGCTTTGGGGGGCTGAGATAGTATTTTTTCCCATATTAATTCTCCACTACTGAGAGGCCACTCTGGAGGACTTCGGGTGCTACGACTCAGACCAAAGATCAGCGTGGCACCAAGCCTCCCTTGCCCTTCCCCATGTCTCTGGAATATGGGACCCAAGGTACAGGCACGGAAGGCTGTGCAGATTAGCACACATTACTCCACAATGTAGTACTGGATCTAGTAGCAATTGTATCATTGATAATTTGCTCATTTAGAAGCATGAAATCTGAATATCTGCCCACACAACTGCACAGAACCTCCCCATGAAGGCATCACGTTGTAGTTCTTTGGAAATTTGCTTTTACTATTTCCTTACCTTATTGAGATGTCTAACCACCTCTCTGCTTTCTCACTCCAAGGAAACAGCAGATTTTTTTTTTTTTAAGTCCGGAGATTTTTCAAGGGCAAAGAATAATACACCTTTTATTAAGCAGCTATTCACAGTAAGAAACTTTTTACTACCAATTTCTCAAGGAATGTTATGACTCACTGACTTGAAAGAGGCCTATCCAGAATCTCATTAGATTTTCAAGTACTTTAGAAAGCAGTTCTTACTGAATTATCAAGCACGCAGGAAAGCCATGGCAGTTTCATACCTGAGATTATGTACTTCTGTGTTAACTGCAGAACCACATCAGAGCAGTGAGGAGTGTCTTGCACTTGGAGCTACTGCTGTAACAGGGAGCTGCTGGGATATGTTGCAGCAGACTTTTCGTAAACATTTTATTTGCATGATCAAATACTGTTTTTCAAGTGATGCACATATGACACAAAATACAGTGATGTATCTCAGTAACTCCTGACCTTGAAAATCTGAAATGGTTAAAAAAAAAAAATCACAGAAGCTTCATCCGTGTGGAGCACACAAAGTTCACAACAGCTTGCATAAACAACTTTGGATACTTTTGTTTGGATAAGAACGGACCAAATCTATCCTCTGCCTATGGACCCGCAAAGGTGGCTGCAGGCTGGCAGAAGCACTGGTTAGTCTACAGCTGTTTTACACCCATCTGCAGTATTGACACTGCAAATAAGAGAAAATCAGAGTGCTGTTTTCTAGCTGGTGGGATGTCTTCTTCAATACCACCAAAGAATCCCAGAGCTTCCTTCTTCTGAAGGGAAACCAACCTGCTACACTTCACTTACTCTCAGCCATCAAAATACAAGTGAATATCCAGCCAGTGTCCACCTAATAAACCACAGAGGTGAAAGAGGAATCTGCTGAAGGTTATTCATTCCACTCAATCTAGATACCTATTTTAGGATGGGGTAAATTAGTCTCCTGAGATGTTTCTACATGGCTATACAGCAGCACACACTTCAGGCAAAAGGCTGAGCGCATAAAGGGCCAGCGCTACAGGAGGCGACTCTCGCACGCAGCAGAGTACTTATTGTTCAGTGGGCAGCTCTCCAGTGGAGGTAGTGGTGATCACTTGGAAACATCTGCACAAACGGCTTTTTGGATGGTATCACACTACCTTAAGTAGTTCTGAGAATAAAATAAAATTAATTTTTGTTTGGAAAAACAGGTACTCTCTGTACATGGAAATATCTTCTAATATTCTTTCTAATATTTCCACAATGTTTTAGGCGGTCATTCCCACGCAGACTATTTTTCTTAAGAGTCAAACATACATTTAATTCTAAATTTTAAACTCATGTTCCAGATTCTCTGTACGAAGACGTTCCTATTTCTATTTTTGGCCTACACTTTTTGTCATACAGTTTTGCTGCCAGCAGAATAGACAATCAGTTTCTTAAACATTTTTCTCTTGAAACAAAACAATCCAACTCTAAGCATATTCCAAGGAGACTTTCACCACCATAAAATGCTATTTTACAAGGCTGAGGACGGCCTGTCTTTCCCTTGCACTACATTTCTGTTTGCAATCTCATACCAGATGGAGCTGTTGCCTGATTCCTGTCCAGACTTTGAAAACCGAAGGATGAAGCCTGCTCTTAGAACTTCTGTCGGTAACACTTCATGAATGGTTGCTGTGGCTGTGCCAGAAGAGTTGAAACAGCGCTTCCTTCTATACTTTGACCCCAATCCATGTAGACACACTGCTGCATCCACACCGGGCTCTGCTGAACTGTGCTGGGATCTCGGGTCTGTGTAGCATATGGCACCATGCAGAGAAGGTAACACTTCGCTCACGCAAACACAGATCCACACAACTTCCTGCTTAGCTGCTTCTTTCTCACCTCTTGGATCACCATCTTCAACATATTTTGCTGACAACGTATCTTACCTTGCCTCATGTAGTGCCCCTCCCCACCCTCTGCCCCCAGGAAACCCGTGGAGAAAAGCTATGTAGAGATGAAGGCAAAATTAAAAGGTTGAGTTTTCAAAGCTGTCGGTAGCTGCATAGAATAGATAGTTGGGCTGGTGAGAGACGACAGCTGGCCTGGGGGTTTACAGCAGCTGAAGGCTGTTCAGCACCGGTGTGACCACCTACAGGGAAAGCGAGCACCCACCTCCTGCAGGCACTGAAGCCGCTGTCCCTTAAAGCACAGCCTGTCGGTACGAGAGCGAATTCACTTCCTCTCTTGCTACTTTGTCTCCAGCCTCGTCCTAGCTTTTCACTTTGTGGTCATCAGATGACTAAGCTCAATGTCCTGCCAATGAAATACAGGCAATTTTTGCAAAACTAAACAGTTTCCTACCATGGAAAGTCCCAAAGCATCCAGAAAATAAGTTGATCTCCACCCACTGTCTGTTTCAAAACTTACTTCACAGCTTCAAATTACAGCCTTCTAATGAAAGTATGGGGAAATCAGATGAACAGAGAAATCAGACTTCAACAATAGAGACATTAACAACATGCAAGACATTTTGTTTGAAAAAGGTTTTTTTTTTTAAACTTTCATTTTTCTCTCATCATCATTGAAACAAAAGGAGCCCCAAAAGAAGAACATCCAGAAGCATGTCCTACAGGCTCTCTGTGGCCAGTAAGATCCCCATCTGAAATCCAAAAAACTCCACCAGGCGTGGATAAGAAAAGTTAAAGCTATTCTTAGATGCTATGTTGGAAACCACAAACTGTGATCTTGAGCACAGAGGAGTGGAAGCTCGCTTTGACAGGCGTGAAACAGATTAAAATCCCCAGTCTTTCTCTAAGACCTCATTCATTTTCAGGGTGAAGCCTCAGACTGTTGGCCCTCCCTACAGCCCCAAAACTGTCTCGACCACAAGATTCTGCAGCAAGCCAGTAAATAAGATTGATTAACCACTTAAAACTCTATCTAAGATCTCAAAATAGGTCTTAAGTGGAGGCACATTTTACTCTGTAAAACTCATGACATTTGTTTTTGTAGTTAGACTAGTGATGCACGCAGGCACACGCACTTGGCACTTTGCACACTCGCTGCAACGCTATCAGTGTAAACTGCTGAGTTCTGAAGGAACCAAACTTATAATTGCTCTTTAGTTACTTGAGTTGATGTCTGGTTGAAGATAAAACCAAAACAAAACATAAAGTGTTACACCAAACACAAGCTGTGATGCTGGAAGAATTCTGAACTGCACATATAAAGTATCTGGACAAGAGACATTCTGCATTACTTTTAATGTTACTGCATTTTCTTCCCAGGGATGGGGTTAGATTTAAATCTCAATAATGCATTATTGTTGCCTATGGGAAGAAAAATATCCAAGGAATATATAGATGATACACCACTCTCCCAAGAAAAGAAAAAAAAGCTTAAATTTGACTTGGCAAAGTTTTTACCCATATTAGATAAAAGACTTAGAAAACATATGCTCCTTTTTACCAGCAGCAAAGATCTTCTAACATCCCTACAACTTGTTAATCAGCTAACATATGGTACCGCTTTAGGAAAACACACCATTCTGATTTTGCATTTACATGGTCTGTTTCCTACAAAACTATTGTCAAGATTTAGCCACTGTAATATAACCTGGTAATTTTTATTCCTATTCTTTAAATTAATCAATAAGCACAGAAATAAAGAGAATCAATTTAAATCCAAACAATAAGTAAAACTCATTTTCACACAGTTTCCCTGCCAAGGGAAAATTTAATGTAGCTTCATACTAACCTCACAGGGTGGTTCCCAACATATATATAGTTTCATTGATGTGTTTTCACTTCTATTTTATACATATACAAATCCTCACTGTGTCCTAAAAAGACACCGTAATTCACTTACACAAAATATAATAGTTCTAAACACCTATTAGGTAAAAAATTAAAATGTAATTAGATTATTACGTTTCTGTTTTAATGAACCTTACGTACTTATGTAAGTTTTAAACCCGTATTGCTCTGCTGACCCAGTCTCTCTCAGTCTGCCGCTGGCTTAATTTACCAATACTGAGCTGCTGGGCCATAACAGGTTCTGACACCCTGGCATAAATTCAGTGCAAGTCCATTCACAGAGTCACATACCTTGCACAAACCTACCACCATTCAATCTGGGTGCCAGGACTTGGTTTCTGCTGCTATGGCACCTGGTAGCAATAGGATCAGCCTTCTCTCCAAAGACATTCAGCAGACCCTAAATGCTCACAGAGCACATCAGCTCAGCCCATCTGTGCTGCTTCTCTAGCACTGAATTAAACCAAATTGGTTTTGCACCAAAGACAGGTGGGCTTGGGCTGCAGTGGTTCTCTCTGCAGTTCCACCACACCTCTGCAGCCCTGCCTGTGCCAGACCTGGCAAGGGTTGATTAAAGAAGGTGCCAAGGAGTAGGGCACTGGGTGCTCCAGGCATTGCAGCAAGCAGCATGAGTATTTTGCCGTGTCACCCTGCAGACAAGGTGACATCAAAATAGCTCTGGTCAGAGTATGGAAGAGAATGACTGTCTTTGCCCTTGCAAGAAAACTGTAAGCAAGGACAAGTTTGGCAGAGAAAGTCTATAAAACAGGAAAGTTCATGGAGAAAGCTTAGGGGGGAATTTATGTTTTATGTTTACTATTTAAAGATAGGCAGTTTTGAATATATATGAATATTCTGCATTTCGAGGCTGTTAGGAGGGTTTGTTTGTTGGCTGCTTTTTATGCTTTTAACATCAGACACAGATGTAGCACAATTTAAAAAAAACACTTTCAAAGTACTGTCATATGGAAGTTTGTTTACAAGTACAAAATAATTGCTTTACAATACCATTTCTCAGCACTTGGAATGACAATGGAGGCAATTATATTTAAAGGAAAAGATAATTCTAAAATTTCTGAATACTTGAAACACACTAAAATCACCCAGCATGTTTTAACAGTCAAATTATAATTTTTTTCTTGTATTTCAAGTGGCAGGATAAAAATGAAAGTAAGATGGGAATTCCTAAAATTTGTCTAAGATAGAGTTCAGAAGTTTAAATCTGGGCTTTGACTTGCAAAAAGTAAAAAGGCCCAAAGTTAAAGCAAAATAAAGTGATGTAAGAAAAATAAAATAAAGAATGCCACAAACTTTAGTTATTTGAAACTAATAAAAAATTTTATAAATTCATATAGATAATTTATTATTTAACTTTGAACTATCGCATATATACACCTGTATGCGCAAACACATAAAGCTACACTTGTGTGTTTCACAGCAAATCTCTCCTTCTATATATTGTTGATCATCAATTAAATTACAAACTGTACCAAGATGCACAAGAATTTCTTTTACAGCATGTGGTATAATGGTCCAAAGAATTCTGCTATGAGTTTCAGGCTATTACTTATAATATAATAAAGGAGACATTAAAATGGATTGCAGAAATTATCTGTTGGTTTTCATTTAAAAGTAGCAATAGTCTTCTGAAAGATGCATGAAAGAAATGAACATTAATAGTTTCACATACTAGCACACATATCTGACAGAGATATTTAAGTAATTCAAAGCAGGTGACACTCTGCAGAAGATAAAAGTCCTACCTGGCCAAGTCCCAAAACAGAATATGGGATGGGAAGAGACAGTGCTGGAATGTGCCTTTTCTCAAAGGCTAGCACGTATGTCACAAGAACAGTGTGTGACGGTGGCTCACCTGGGTAAACAAGCAGCTTCATGAGCAAACTAACTTCACACCTGCAGCAACATTTTTGGCTTCAAAGGGGTTGCAGAGAATACTTGATAAATTATCTAGCAGAAGATGTTTCTTCGATCTTGAGCTTATTCTTTTATTTATTTATATTTTTTTAAATTTTTTAGGAATTATTTTGAGTTCTGCTGCATAAAAATTTAAGAATTTGCTTACCAAACCTCAGTTCCTAAGGGTGGCAAAAGTACAAAATATGTGAATTTACAACAGTTTAAGACTTTTGGGGTGTAGAGCTCGTTTGGCATTTGTGTAACAGCTCTTGCAAGGGGCCCATAAGCAGCAGTGGAATCCCAGTCACTGGAATGAAGACATATTTCCTATTTACAGCTGAGGAGCAGGCAGGGAGGCACAGGCAGTGCCACACCTGTCTGAGATCCTGGGCTTTGCCTTACTGCCCCCAAACTGCCCCTCCCCGAGTCACCCCTGTGGGAAAAGAGCAGAGGGCAAGAAGACTTTAGGTGGCTCCCCTCTGCTTCAGCAACACCCCCCAGCAACACCCCCCTCAACACTCCCCCTCCCACCTCTGCAACAGGAGCACCTTCATCATGTAAGAAAGGAGCACAGGGGCTTCCATCTTGCCTCCATACCCAGCTCTCTGCCTGCAGCCTGCAGTGCTCTCTGCTCCCAGCATGTCTGCACATGCTTCTGGATAAAGTACAGAATTAGGTATTCCTTGAACACTTTATTTTGTATTAAAGCAAAAGAGAAATCTATCTGAACAAACACTCATTCTACTCTGCTCATCTAGGTTATCTAACTCTGCCTTGAAGGAGGTTTGGATTGCCCTACTATTGATAGTTAAACAGAATCCTTGATTCTAAATTGTTGATGGAAGTACCCTAAAGCAATCTGAAACATCTGAAAAGATAAGAACATTAAAGATGCATGAATGGGTAAAATTACCTCTCTCTCTTAATCCATGCTCCTGGATAATGAAATGCACTGCTAATGTTTCTCAGACATACCCCAGCAGCTTAGACTGGTGCTTTGTCATAAAAGCAGTAGCGGATCTGCTATTGTTTTATTTTCTAACCGTACATTTCACCCTTGCTGTGTCACCAAATTAGTATCTACTGATCAAAGCTATACACAACACCTGGAGTTCACCCCCTTTTTAACAAAGAAGATAAAACATATTAGGTTTACAATAAAATTAAATTTCTAGATAGAAACAAGATGTATGAAATTGAAACTTCATACAAATATTTTAACTTACAGAACTATTCTCCTCCGCCAGCAGAGTGTTCTGCACCAGTTATTAGGAACAAGAAGGGAATTTCCTCCTCAGACTATTCTTGAAATAGATTGCAGTAAGTCTTCCTTTCCAACCTCAGCCTTCAACAGCAAAAGGAAGCAACTCTCAATCTACAGGCAGGAACAACCTCATAAACTAAAAAAAATCCTAACCAAACAAAACCCATCCCAAAATTTTGACTACCACTTCATTAAAGGTCAATGCAGCCATTTCAGAAAGAAGATCTCTATGAGCTGTTTTAACAGACTTCCTACTGCAGAAACCTAAATCATAGCATAATGCTTGCTTGTCTTGTCTTTCAAGTCCGGAAAGCTCTTTGTTAAGATCACTTGTAGTAAGCAAATAAGTTTTCAGTCACCCTGTATGTGTATTTTTATAAGCCAATCTTGTAAACTAACCAGTAATACCTTATGGAGGCCAGTAGTGGACAGACTGTGCCATGAATGTTAAATGAAAATTTCTACACCAGCCCCACACAGCCTTGCAAGATCTGGAAATTCACCCCATATGGTAGGGTCAACAGTCAGAAGACAACATACAGCAAAAAGGTTCAGGTGGTAACAGCCTCCTGACAACTTTACTGACATTACATAGGCGAGGAAAGGGCCAAATATTTAGTAAATGTCTGTATACATGTGCACTGCACAGCATGGAACAATCTTGTTTCAAAGATCTCAATTAAATGGAAGCCAAATCAATAGCTAAACCACATGCTAGACCCTGAAATCAGCATTGGTACAGCCATGATGAAAGGTGGGTGTTAGGAATTCATTAACTGAGAAAATAGTGGAGTATTTTGAGTTTGGGGGTTGTTTGGATATTTTTATTTTTTTAAGACAATGTTTTCTGTCTCTTCTTCATATCCTCAGCTTGGAACAGGTTCTCTCCTCTCTTACAGGCCAAAGATGGGGGCTTTCACCACAGCTTGTGAAACTCCCTCTTGGAGATCCCTCTGTATCACTAAGGGATTTTGGCAGAGAGACTGATGCTGCAGTCCCAGCATCATTTATACCTTGAAAAGGGTGGAAGGCCAGAGCTATCCCCGTGTAGACCATGCCTTCCCTCTGGGATTTGATAAAGAAGCTTGAACACCTATTTGTGCTGTGAGCACTTCAGCTTTGACACAACCTTCCCAGGACTCTTCTGTGGAGACTGTGTTGACAAAAAAAGTTCTCCATAAGAGTTTTCTGTAGTATCAGATTGGTAATCACAGGCTTCTTCAATACATCATGCCACTCCTAGATTTACCAATCGCTTGCTCATGTCTTTTTCTGACCTTGCTACAGACCAGGAAAACAGAGAAACCATGATCTAGCCTTCTAATATTTATATGTGAGACGGAAGAACTGTTAATAGCACAAGAGGATCATCACCTTCCATAAAAAGCAAGAGCCAAAGAAGGTCCTTCCTAGGGACTGACCTCCCTCCAGCCCTGATCAACTTAGGACAATCTGATCCACGATCAGGAGAGTGCTCTAGACTTCTCTGTGGTGATTTTATTTGCTGTATGAAGAGCCCAGGCTGCTCATTCAGGGGTTGAAATTAAGTGACTAGAAGTCATCTTTGAGAATAACAGACTAAATTAGAATTCATCACTGACTCAAAGCCTCCCTGTAATAAAAAGGCTTGTCACAATAGAGAAATGCAAATTATGGGCAGATGCTCCATCAGTACAAAAGAATGATCACAAACTGAAAACAGAAACTTGGAAAAACAAAACGTGCAGGAAGTCCAGAAAGGACAGCATTGGGGTCAACATGACAGCGGAAAAAAGTTGAAACATATTGGGAAAAGTATGAAGAAATACAGGAAAAATATTTCCACAAGCTTTCTGGCAAAGAAATCCATCATTAGGAAGCAGGGAAATAAAACTGAGCATGCTCCTGGGAGAAAAGCAGAGAGACGCACTTGATGGCTCATGGCTACCTGCCATCAGATCAGCAGCGAGTGCTCCTACCTTAGAGGTGGCAGGTATGAAAATGTGCCGATGTACTGCAATTCTGTCCTGGGAAAGCATGTGACAATACTTTTCATTTACACTGGCAATGCTTGAACCTCCCAAAATATCAATAAAATTTGTTACAGATCTATTCAGTGGATGATGATTTTTATTTCATATGAGAAAAAGGAGCGCTCTCTCAGACTCATTAGGTTTCCACACCAAAATCCATGTTCATTTAAACAGCAGACTAAATGCAAACAGATGCTGTCTTGATTTCACATTTAAAATTCAAGACAGTGGTTCCCAAAGAAGGGTCCCAAGCTCCATAGGACCTGTCGCAGGTTACTCAGTGCTCTGCAAAATTGAAACATTTTACAATGTCCAAAAAGCATCTTTGGGAAATAAAGAGAGTGCAGCTACCCTTCCTACACCCATGAACTTTGCTCCTGCTTGGAAGAGAAATGGAAGACGGGTAGTAGCAGGACACCATAAGAGGCTGCAGCCACACTTTGTATAAAATTGATATTTAGAGGTGAATTAAGTTTCTGTAATGCTCTTTACAATATCCTCATTTTACTCATCATGTTACCTCTGATTATGGACTTACATAAGGATTTTTTGCAGCTGGTAATACCTTTTTTTAATTTTTTTTTTTTAATGAAAACCATTACTGACTGTAGCCTCCTCTATCAGAGTCACCCTGGACACAGCCAAGACGTAGGTGGGGAGAAGCAGCCGCTGCCAGGCTCATACACCACAGCTCAAATGGAGACTCTAAACTTTCATTCCAGTTCTTCCAAAAACTTGGTGTGTCCCTGGTTTTGCCTTAATTCCCTTCCAGAAAATACTGGTGTAGGTGTAACCTCTGACATCTTACTATGAGTGTGCATGCATGTCTTGCTGCTACAGAAGTACCCCTTGTGAAGGCATCTTGCACTCCCTGAGAACACTCCCGTAAATGGAGCACTGTAACACATTTCATAGGGATTCAGGTATCACTGGGGAGATTTGTTTCAGTGAGGTAGCTAATGCTTTTACCTCAGCTACACCATTCTTAAAACTAATGCTCTTGGATTTAAGACATTTAAAATACACCGTGAATGTTTGCTGTCAGCTATCACTATCTCACCGCCTGTGCTGGAGTGTTTGGCATCTTAGAAGCAGGTGGTAGATCTTATATTGAGGACAAGGGCATTACTTGAGACTCAGCATAACAAAGACTTCTGAATGTCAGGAAAAGCATTTGCTCCTGTAGCCTCAAAAGGAGGTTTCTGAGATTACAAGCTTTTTAGAGTAATTTGACTTAAATTCTTGCTCTGATGTGGCTGCATTCCCACAAAGGACAAGGATAAAATACATCCACTATTAAAAGACACAAAAGCTGCACAGGACTTGGAGTACTTTTGTCAAACTAAGGAAGGAAAAAACTTGTAACTTAAGAGTGCACTAGTTCATGAAGAACTGTAGCCTGTGGGGAGGACTCATGTTGGAGAAGCTGGTGGAGGAATGTCTCCTGTGGGAGGGACACCATGCTGGAGCAGGGGAAGAGTGTGAGGAGTTCTCTCCAGAGGAGGAAGCAGCAGCAGAAACAACATGTGATGAACTGACTGTAGCCCCCATTTCCCATGCCACTGCACTGCTGGCAGGGAGGAGGTAGAGAATCAGGAATAAAATTAAGCCCAGGAAAAAGGGAGGGTTGAGGGGGAAGTTTTTTACGATTTGTTTTACTTCTCATTATCCTCCTCTGATTTGATTGGTAATAAATTAAATTAATTTCCTCAAGTCGAGTCTGTTTTGCTCATGATGGTATCTGGTGAGTGATCTCTCCCTGTCTTTGTCTCAACCCATGAGCATTTCATTATATTTTCTCTTTCCTGTCCGGCTGAGGAGGGGAGTGATAAAGCAACTTTAGTGGGCTCCTGGCATTCAGCCAAGGTCAACCCACCACACTGCTTCATGAAAAAACAATAAAATGAAAATTAATTACAATAAAAAGAAGAGCATTCTTCTAAATGTACAAGACTATTAGGAGAGTATTTCTGTAATATTATAATTGTTTTACTGTGTTAATATACCTTATTAAAAATAAGGAACATTGACTGGCATAAAGATGAAGATCATTAGGAAATGTGTGACCCAAAAATACAGATAAGGAAGTGGTTACTGAAATTTAAAAAAAACCACCTATATGCATCATCTGAATTAGAATAGAAATAACAAAATCATAAAATGCTTTGGGTTTGAAGGGACCCTTAAAGATCATCTAGTCCAAACCCAAGAGCAGAATGGACACAAATGGACCTTTGAAAGACAGTGAAGTGCAAGAGATGTGACCTCTGAAAAGTTCATAGTAGGGACACAGAGTGGAGAATTTTGATGCACAGAACTGCAACATCCTGAGGATGAACAGTGGAGAAGATGAAGAAGGTCTCACTATAATTAAAATTAATATCATAATCCCAGCTGTGAGATAGATTAGTATCAGGACTCCTATTGTAAATTAATCTCTCAAGAGAGGGCACAGAGGGCAGTAGAGAAAAAGGATGCTGTTCCTAAAATACAGAGCTATTCTGAAACCAGTCTGTGTCAGTCAGGGAGAAAAGACAGTCAGGTAAAGCCATCTGACTTAGGGATGTGTGCCTGCCTCAGAGGAGGTGCTCAGAGCTACAGGGAGTCTTCAATGTGAGCGACAGAACACTGGACTATCCTACCTATGCAACTGTATAAGCAAATCTGTGTTGATTTGTTATCGTTATATAGAAGTTTGCTGTCATGTTGTACACCTGCAAACATTCAGTGCTTAAAACCATGAACTTACTTCGTGTGTGCACTAGGAAATGCATGGCTCCATTTATACTGTTTTCTTTTGCCTTTCCTACAAAACTGAGAAAAAAATTGGTCTTAACAGAAATACATTACCAGAGTTTGGAAGCAGATCTCAGAGAAAGCAACTCAACTCTTCAAGGGAGCAAAAGCCAATAGTGAGAAGAGAAGGAAGAAGCAGCCACAAACATCTAAATATAGAAAGTCCAGTAGGAAGTTCCCCTACAGAGATTTAATCTGCTATTGTACTCAGATCCTGGCATTACGAGTTAAAATCTACAAGAAGCTATCATCTTTAATACATCATCTCCTTCCTACTGTTCTTTAAAGCAAAGAAGCTGATTAAACATCCTGTCACACTCTGGTAACCTTAACAGTGCATTTCTTCATTTCACACTGTAAAAGGTCAGTCACATGTTAAATTGCTCTTCTTTGTGTGAATTTACACTCAGCACAGGACTAAGTCAATAAGGACTGTACTTTTGATCTTTTCAACAAACCAAGCACTAAAAAGTAGTAGATGGCATCTCATTTCAGAGAGTTGTTAAAAAATCAAGTATTCCTCACTCTTTAAAAAAGTTTGATTTTTACACTTGCTTAGTGAAGCTCCAGATTAACTAATATGGTATATATTTTATAGAATATGAATAACTCTCAAAACACTAAAAAAGCAAACACCTTTACCCTAATTTTATAAAGCAGGTAAGGATCTTAAAGGTTATAGGTTTATAGTTCCTTAAAATGTAAGCATAACATTCAGAAGAAAATTGTAAGGCTTTTTATGAAAAGAATAAAACCAAAAATATAAATATGAAAATATTAGACATTAGCATATATTAGCATTGATTTTATTTATTAAATAGTATTACTCCATACATGCCTCTCTGAACAGCTGAACTACTGAATGAAAAAAGGTTGTGTTGATATAGCTGCCAAAATCACATTTATAAAAAAGTGTAAGTCTTCTTTTCAGTTTTCTGGGAAATGCAGCCATGGGATGTGGGAAGAGAAATTTTTGAGGTACTTGCTGTTTGACAATTCTTTAAGGCTTTTGTGCCTTTGGGCATCTGTTGAAGTTGGCAGGAAAACACATGCGTTTTTTAAAGGCACAAGGTTGGAGGTTTTGCTGGCTAAGACTTTTCAGAGGGGACATCAAGTCATGGGTTCCAAAGCATACTTTTAATCACCTCCCTCTCACCTGCATAAAAGTAAAAACACATAAGAGACTTCTCTAGATTGTCATGACAGCACATGGGGCTAAAAATCCAGACAAGGATTGGGGAAGGACTTTCCCAAACATCTCTCTACACAGAAAAACAGGCTGGCCTTAAAATTTCCACCCTTTCAGTATAGGAATTGTTTGAAGTGATAAAGGTCTTTGTTCTTTGCACAGCATGAACACTACAATTTTGGTTAAGAAAAGGAATGATGGACCAAACAGGTTTCCAATACATGCATTAAGTACAAAAACCGAGCTAGTTCTTGAGTTGGAAACCAGCAAATCTGTGAGTGTGATTCCACACCATGGCTGTATGGGACAACAAGGGGGTTGGACGCAGAAGTCCTCCTTCCAGCTGTGGACTCAAAAGCTAGATGTCAGAAGGTGAGAGCAGCCCTAAGGCCACGCATGAGGTCTTACCCCAGAAGGGCTGCAGCACCAGGGCTGTGAGGAACTCTGCTGCAAGCCAGGAGGTGTTCCACAGACAAAGCCATGGCATATTTTGTAATACCACTAGGTCACTGAATACAACCTGCACTGTATTTATGTGGTTAGCAGACATGCACACTCTGAGTTTTACAGAATCTGTCAGAGGAAAATGAAAGGCAGGACTGACCTTCGCAGCAACTCCCTTGGTTTTCTGTACTTTGAGTGCAGTGACCTGGATGAGTAAATAGATGGACTCCATGCCACACAGGAGTACATCAGTTGTGCTCTCTTACCTGCATTGTGAATGTATCCAAAACTTTTAAGCTCCCCTCCCCTTTCCCTTCTCATTAGGCTTTAAAGCAGTAATAGTTACCATGACTTGCTACCACAGTTAGTTTGTCCCATTGGTATATGTGACAGTAAGAAAAGGACAGGCAATTATTTACAGCTATCCACAGTTAATAGTACACACAGAACTCCTAATTGCAAAGGAAACATAAACTCTATCCTCGCAGGATAAAAAGGCAATATATCACAATCTGAATACACAATGTACTTATTGTTCTTGGTATTTGCATCTGCTAAGCTTTGAATCTAATAATACCACCTTAATGTTCTATTAATACAGTGCTTATATAGAATTTCCTTTCTTTTTCTTTAATATACAAAGAAAAGAAAACAATTATGTGTAGTGAAACAACTGGCCAAGATATTGCTGGAGCATCAATTCCCGTATTGTTTCTCAAAAAGATGCAAAGAACTCCATCTGTGCTGCCTCACACTGTGCAGCACACACACACACACTGCCCAGAGACACTGGGTACACATGCACCAAGCATGAGAGTTGACAGCACCTCTGTTAACTCCCTCACAGAATGAGAACAGAGAGGGTCTACAAGAACCCACCAGAAGGCAATCACCTTTCCAAGGGTAGGAAATTAAGGAAACCAGATGTGTAAGAGAAGAACAAATAAAAGATTGCTTTCTTGCAGCCACAGCTGCTGGGAACACGAGGAGCCACCTCCATGAGATGGACCAACTTACACCTGCACGACACAGCTCATGCCCACCCAGCACTGCTGTGTTTTCTGCAATGGAAGAGATTTTTCTTTTATTATTACTTATTTATAATACTGAAATAGTGAACTGGTAAAAATATTATTCCATGGACTTTATTGGAAAGTTAGCCATAATTTCCCCCACAAATTCCAGTGACAATCTTAATTGCTTTTTATGCTTTTAAGTTAATTTAAATTTTCTTTGATACTCCACCTGTTGGGGACACTTAGTAGGTGTGCTGAACATAAGACACAGAAGATAATTACTTTACTCTACTTGGCAGAGGTAGCCTATAGGTATGCTTATCTCACTACATCCACTCTCATCTAATCTCAGAAACAAAGTGGTCCTGAACATGGTCAAGTCTGAATCAGAGCTCTTACCCACCCAAAAAATGCAACCACTTCTGGTGCACCATATGGCAGCAACCCTGTGTCAGGAATACTGTGCAATAGTTTTTCAGAATATGAACGAAGAGCAAGTTCTCTGCTTGAAACCGAAGAGAGATTTATATCACAAAAGTATGCAACACATCATTACCCAAACCGGAATGAAGGCAGGACATCAGCATTCAAGTGTTATGGGAACTTTAACAGTGAGGGGTCAGGGATTTGATCTGATGTTCAAGCAAAATGCCAGTTATAGTCTGCACAATGCCATCAGACAGACAATACAGTTTTGCTGAGAAACTATTAATTTAATGTTATGGAGGCAAAATATTCAGCTATGAGGTTCTATTATACTTGGAGCCTTTGACCCTGGTTTATCCTGGAGTTCAAGCCCTGATAATCTATGTGCTTGAAGCTTCTTGGTGGATAATGGAAAATTCTGCTCCATTTCCTCTGGGACTTCATGCTCATTAGTCACAGCATACCAATTAAAAGCTTTGTTAGAAAACCAGAGGAATGTGACACAGCACATGTACAAACCAGGAAGCTTCATTCACATATAACATGGATGAATGGCTCTGTATGGAAAGCCAAGCATCGCATTAGCAGGTCGTGTGCATCAGCCTGCAAGATCAACAAAAGACGTGCAAGAATTTTTAAGTCAGCACTCTCAGCAAGCAATGAATTTTCATTTGGAACAATGAGAGTTACAGTATTTTTCACAGCCCACACCCTCCTTCTAACCCAAAAGTAAAATATTTTAAAAGTTATGTTTTCTTACTTTGCTACTTTGGCAATTATCTAGCAGGAAATCACTAAACATCACCAGCTACTGATCAGATTCTTTTCCTAACCATCAGAGGTGAAACTGGGGTTAGTGCCCTGGCAAGCTACTTATGACTAGAATAACAACCATTTTTAAAAGGGATCATTGCCACTATGAACCACTGTCAAGTATCTGTAACAGCAATTCTCAATTAAGGAAAGAATAGGACTCAGCGTCTGCGCTCTGATCATGCAGTTAATAACTGACTCTCCCTAAATCAAAACAAAAGCAGGATTTAACATTCAGATTGATTTTTGCAACAGTTTGTGTTACCACTCTATGTTCAATCATTTATTACAGACCTTAAAAAGTAATGGTCAACTATAGCGGTAAAAAATTCAATTTGCTACATTTTATTAACCCTGAAGTCTATTCCAGCATTTTCCCCATAGCGAACGAGCTGCTCCCAGGAGGTTTGAGGGTTAACAGTTCCCATCGACAGCAAGCTATAAACCCAGCAGAGGCAATAGCTCTACCTTTCAACTTACATTTTCATTTCTACATTTCAAAAGCACCATAATGGTGATGTTTAGCATATTTCTTATATTATAGACAGAATACTTTGTAAAATATTCCATCTGTGACAGGAATGATCACATTATGAAAACTGCAGTATGAACGATCATCACAGAGTAGAAGACATTTTTGGAGGATAAGATCTTAGATCCACTTGGAAGGACCTCTGTGGAGGGATGTGGGACACATTGGAGCAAAATCCTTGTCAAGGACAGCAGACCTTCTTTGCCTCCCTTCATCCCCTCCTGCCCCAGTGAAGCCTATGCCATCTCTGAGCCCACGTCATGTCTGGTACCTCCCACTCCCAACCACCTCTGTGGTTGCTCAAGACAGCTGGCTCAAGGAACCCATTCAGTGAAAATCCAACCTAGTAATAAAGAACCAAAACCAAATAACTGGCTGACTAACTCTCAGGTGAATCTCACTAATGCCAAGTAACTGGCTGAAGGGTAACATTCCCTCTGTAACCATTTCCAACAGTGACATGTCTGCACTGGGATCCTTTTTGCACACATGACTATGGCAGTTCCTGTGCCCTGACAGGGACCCCAAGTCTTTCCTATATAGGGTCTGGTCAAAAATACTTTGGAGTTTATTCCTCCTCCAGCACACTGGGAACACTGCTCTTTTCCTGTCCTTTTTCTCACTAGCACATGCCTACATCCTTTATCCTCAGTGATGACAACCCACCACATGGGAGCATAAGCCAGGGTAGTGACCACATCCCCAGCACTTCTGCAGCTCCCACTCTGTCCTGGGGTTCTGAGTCCTGGTGAGGGACAGGGACAGCTTGTGCCCCATCTGTCCTCAGCACAGCACCAGGAGGTGGCCAGGGGGAAGGAGAGGAGATGTGGTCTTGTGTTTTCTCACCTGAGCATCACCAGAAGTTGACTCCTTGGGGTCAGGCTGAACTGCATCCATTACTGCAGACCAGAGCCCCACTGCACTGCAGACTCTCCCACCTCTACTGTGTTACACGTGACAGGGACCAAGGAGAATCTCATGACAACTTGAGAAGAGAATGGCATCTCCTTCCTCCCCAGGTGTCAGAGGAATGGTGGGAAGCAAAGCCGATGACAATTCAAAGATAAGCTAAGCAAGGTAAACTAAGTTAATAGGATGGGTCCTGCTGCTCCCCCAGACCCTCCCAGCCACAACTGACACTTTCTCAGGAAGGCTGTGGTTTGCCTCACATTTAGATCTGGTGTGAAGCTGCTCAGTGGTGAAGGTAGAAAGACAGCATGAGAAATGAAACGACAAATAGCTGGGTCCTTTGTATGAATTCAAAGAACAGGATTAAAGCTTATCAGAACTCCAGTTTTTTCTTTCAGTTTTCACAGAGCTTTTATTAAAAATCTACATCCTCCTTGGAAGATGTGAGAAGGAGACAGAGGAAAGTTTTCTGGTATTTTGAATCTAAGGAGCCAAGAAGTCTTTCAGTTTAGCACATCCCTGTGTCTGCATCCCCACTATAATCCAAAATAATGGACTCTTCATTTACTTTTGGATTTTGAGCATTTAAGTTACAGACAGGTAATATTTCCACAATTTTCATTTTGTAACAGTAATGTTGAGATTTTTTTTCTTTTCCTGGAATCGAAGGTTTAAATTGACTTTTAGGATTCCAGGAGCTGGAAGACCAAGAAAATCTCAAGCTGGAAAAAGGCATGAGACTTTTTTTCTATCAGTGTCACAGATTGCATACTTCAAACAATGTATTTATGGGTTCACAGTCATACTAAAATAAATTAGCAAGAAAAAAAATTTGAAAAAAATTCTTTGCCCAAACGTCTCTTATTTTATATCGGTCTGATGTCTGCTAGCACACCATACTAAAGTTAAATAGTTTTAGGAAGGCAATTTTCTCTTAATGTTCACCAGGGCAGGTCACACACAGTCTCTCACTAAAGCAAAGTATCTGCTCTTTTATTACTCTAATTTTTCATGTTGCCTTTCTATTTGTATTTGATGGATACAGCTGCAAGTAAAAGTTAGACCATTATCTTGAGAAAGCTATACTCTCATTCAATGCCACAGTAAACATATTCTCTTTTTTAAATGGAATTTTATTTTAGTGTAAGCCAGAATAGTTGAAAAACTACCAGTATGTGCCTATTACTCTAATTGCCTACTTTAAAAAAAAAGTGGAAACAAATTACTCATGAATGAGTAGAACAGAACTTCAGGGCAAGATATTTTGCTTCAGATATCTGCTTATAGCCCATACAAAAAAATTTCTAAAAATGACCAATATATATGTATATAGACAGACTAAAGTAACTTATCCATTTTCATCATGAGAAAGGTGAAAATAAGTTTCAGTACACAAAACATAAGTAAATTATGAATCTGTAAAATAATTCTTTCCTGTACAGGGAAACAGTATTACATGTTTTATTTACAGTAGCAGAAGTCCAAAGAAAAAGTACTTACTTGCAATTTTCTTGTTAAAATAATCCAGAGTTTCCAGTTAGTAAACAAATATAAAGCACCTGAGAGTTATTTTGTGAGGTTTTCCCCCTTAGGGGGTAGTGAAATCTTTTCAACTTCTTCACACTACATTTCTCATCATACCCCATTCTAGCTTAAAAAAATAAAAGCTCCTATTAAAAATACATATCTTTCTAATGGATAAAAATTTAAGGCAGCAGAATCACCCTGAGCCTTTGAACGGGTCCCTTTCACTCCCAGTGACATTTACTGTCACTTCACTCGCACTGTTACAGCAGTGTGAGGACATCTGAAGGAAAATGAAAGGAGCCCTGAAGTTGTGCGTGCTAAAGGATTTCCTGCTGTGGGCTCCCTGCTGGGGCACAGATTCAAGGGGTGAGGAGCTGACTTGCTCGGGATGTCCGTTCGGAGGCTCCCAGAGCGTAAGCCCAGCCATGGAGGGATGCGCTCCCTGCCCTGCCAGGCCATCCCCCAGTCCCAGCTAACACTCATTTTTAATGCCAAAGGGTAATTTTCTACCTTCTGAAATTTTTCACATTACAAATTTTGTCACTTTTCTAATCACATTTCGGTTTTTAGAAACAAAGCTATTTCTGGTGCACCTAGGCTCAGTGCTTAGCTGTTTGTTTCTCCTCTTTCCTGTTCACAGACATCTGTCCTTCCCCTCCATCCTTATCTAAAATAAGCAGCTTCAGTTTACACACGCAGAACCTTGCAAAAGCATGGTCTGGAAAATTAATTCTTGAAAGGATTAATATTTTTTTCCCTCGTACTTCTGAAGACAACAAGTTCCACTCTGCAAACAGAAGGGGCACTGCCTGCTCTGGCATACAGGAGCATTCCTCTTCCCTGCAAAAGGAAAACTGCACACAGCCCAGCGCAGGAATAATTCTAATTGCCAGAGTAACATGGTCTGTCATATCAATGCAGCTGAAATCTCAGAAAATAAACAAAGCAATTTCTTTTATTAAAAACAACAAACAAAAACCCCAACACAGAACAAAAAGCCTTCTGCAGCCATTGTCACTTTTAGAGAGGGTTATCCCTTTTCCATTCTCTAATTTTTGAAATATCAGCCAGGCCATTTGAAAATAGAGGAAATTTCTACCATGCATTTTCACTCCTTTTTTAAAGCTTTTCCCTTATGTTTTGCACAGAGTTGAAATTATATGCAAAGGCCTGTCCTTCAAATGCAGTTAAACAAAATGAGGGGAAAAATCCTCTCCTTGCCTGCCTTTGAATTCATGGCACAATGCAATGGAAACCCATCAAAGAGGCTCCACAATTTTCATTCCAGGAGGCTCATTCCACTATTCCGTAGCAGCAGCCTACTGGGTGCAAGAGTCAGAATTTTCCTCTTGACTTGTCAGATAAATCCCTTTGCCTCTAATTTTTTCAAAGGTTTCTTCCCTACTATCAGCCTCCTGTGTCACATATGGACTCCTCTGCTTCTTGATTGCCCAGTCCAGGGGCATGAACAAAATCCATTTAGTCACTTGGATCACTCTGAAGAGCAACCAACTTTGTATTATGCAATGGCAGAGAAAAAATGGGCAAACCTCCCCACCCCTAATTTTAAGAAAGATGTAGTCTTCTGGTTTCCACAGCACTCAACCTGATGACATTATTTTTATAGCCATGGACTTGGCCATCACAGCAGCTTTAAACTTTAATCCGCAGGACCATGTTCACTCACTCTCATTGCATCCAAACACAGAAAGTGTCCATACTGCAAAAGAATACAGGGTAAACATTACTGATAGAAAGAAAATCATGCTTAGAGAACAAACAGCATAAACTAAAGCCAGACCCAGTGCAGCAGCAAATGGAAATAAAAGCTTGTTACAATGGCGAGAATAAGAGGTGAGAAACATGAGGGAGGGCAGAGGCAAGCTAAGAGAGCAAGGAAATAAAGCTAAGGGAAAGAAAAACATGACAACAGTGAACAGAAATAAAATTTTTTAATCTTGAATACAAGATAAACTTTGACAGTCTGACATGTGCAACCACAAATTTTATTATTGAAACCTATTTTCACTGGGGATGCTGAACTGGATATGCCACTGATACCACATTCTATTCTTGAAGTTCAGTTGTTCAGGGGCTAAGACTATGTAACTCATATCTAGGAAGAAACACAAAGGGGATAGCTGTAAATCCAGATATAAGAGACAGGAACTGACTTTGCTTATGCTGACAAATGTATTACCTAAAGAAAAGTTATGTAACTTCATCATTGCTCAAACAAGTAACTAGCAAAGTTGGCTATTATAGCTTGCTAAGGCAGGATCACCTCTATTTATAAATTGCAAAAAGGAAATGTAAGTTCTTAGATGTCCTTTCTCCATTGCTTTAAGGGGCTTTTTAAACAGAAAATAGGACATGAAACTTGAACTGTCCCACTTTCAAAGTTGAAGCTATGTAGTACATCTCCCCATACTGACTACTCTCCCAAGTAAGAATTTGCAATCTCTCTCAGTAATTGAAGCAAAGAGAAGTGAAGAAGAAGAAGATTTTAGCTTTGATAATGATTGGTGAACTTCAAATAGTTTGGATAAGCAACCCCCAAAAGTTCAAAATGAATATTCATATTTTGTTATGCAGCATGGTCTGCAAACTGAGGATAGAAATCTCAGATGATAGCTATCTTAGATCTCCAAGATCCTCCACATGCCCTAGTTATGTCTAAATGAGAAATATTGCAAAACCCCAACATATTTAGTTATGAAACGCATAGTTGTCTGAAGATTCAAAATGAAAATATTGAGGGAAAAGAATCACTGAGAAATCACAAACTTGCAACTAGTCTCACCTCGTATTGGGCCCATCCCTATTCCACCTACATTTCTTAACTAGTGTATCATTTGCGACTCCTGAAATAGGCAGTCTCCCACCTGCAGCAGTTCCCACTGGTGACTCATCATTGCCTTGCAGAGAAATCCCTCCCCACTTCACACCGGCGGGTGACCTTGCAAAACAACTGAGAATAGTGTGAATCAAGGACAATGCTAGATCAAGTTCTGCATCTCTCCAGGGTCGAGCATTTGCCTTGCACAGGTCACTTCTCCCATGCCTTGCAGATGCCCAGCTCAGCAGGGATGCTGCTGCTGCTGCTGGGCAGCAGGGCCAAGCTGGCAGGCATGGGAGCATCCTCCCCCTGCCAGGGCCCTACACCAGCTTCCCATCTCAGCTACACCATCATAACTGAGCTGAAAGCAATGCAATTGCATTGACATAGCCAAAATCCAAAAGGCACTATGTGTGCAGGACTACCCTTTTGCAGAGAAAATGCCAGGGTAACAGCAGCATAGCAGAGCTCAGGGCTGGCTCCTGCCCTGTGGCAGCTGCTGTAAATGCCACCCTCCAGCAGGAATCATCCTGCCTCTCTGAAAACACTATCTCTTCTAAACAAGACTGTGAGCTACAGCCCAATATTTTCCAGGGATTCATTTATTCACCAAATTCGCTAAAGTTTTGTAAATTACTGTCATTCACTTGAAACACGTTGGAAAAAAACAAAAAACAAGCAAAACACTTAACCCAATGCTCTAGTTCCAGGAACACATCACTGTACTGTTATCTTTACCCTTAGAAAGCTTCCACCATGTATCACCTCCAAGGACAAACATTTTGGCAGAGAGAGAAAGTTCACAGCACAGCATCAAAGTTAAAGATTTGTTTTTGCTCACACTATGACTTACACATTTCACAAAATCAACAAACAATTTATGCTATTTCAGATACGGATCTTCTCCATCCCAATGGGACTTAATTCCTTCAAGCTGAAAAAGGAAGCCCAAAAAAACCTGAATAACTAAAGTGACATTATACAAAACATAGCCTAAGGCTGCCAATATCTTTCTGTGCGTTGTAGGAAAGGCTGCATTAGTGAGCTAGACCAAATGCCATTTCCAGCAGAAACCTTTCCTTCTTTGCTGCCACGAGGAGGATTACATTACACAGCACTGCATTAAGCCTATTTATACAATTCTATTTTTTTTAAATCAGGCTATAAAAATAATCAGCTCGACTTCTCATACTAATCATAGAAATATGAATATAAAACACTAACTACTCTTTTGCTGTGAGATTTTCTTCTCTATGCTAAATATGAGAATCATAAAGTTTATGCTTGCCCTAAGTTGCAAAAAAGTGTTTTACTGCAGAAAGCTAACATCAAAAATAATTACTGTTATAAACATACAGCAAAGTACAGTCACACTTGGCATATAACAGGGTTTTATAAGAAAAACTTAGCAAAATGCCAGCTGCAGTAAGGTTTTCCTTTTTTTTTTTTTCTCTTCAGATGTACAGGATAAAAATCACTTTTACCAAATGAAAGTAGAAAAAAATGTTCAAAATAAAAATGTTTAGAAATACAAATAGGTTTTCATTTAAGAAAATTATGCATATAGTAAAAAGGGGATAAATTAGTCTAGGTTACCCCAAACAAGCAAAATTCTATTTAAAAAGCAATTGTGTGATGTGTAGTTTTTGGAGACATCAGTATTACATGAGGTTTTATTCCCTTCTGAAACACATGTATTTCTTAATTTTTAAGAATATCATCATGCTACCTTTACCAGTATTATTTTAAATAGTTTTTCCAGTGACTCATTAGGAAGAGAAATCCATTTTATCAGTAAATCTGTTCCCTGTAGGCACTACATGACACACTTTTTCATGTATCAACATATTTTTATCTAAAAATTAGTCAATTTAGCCTTTTCCCACCATGCTTCATATTTAAAAGCTGTCTAAATTTCTACCCCACAGATTCTCAAGATTAGTGTGTCATTCTTTTTGCACTTATATTATCTTTTATGTACAAAACCTCCTATGTGCAACACAGCAATTGTATTTCCTATCAATTTTCTTTTTTTTTACATAGTCAAACAAATCTAGAATTTTAATCTCCACTCCTAAAATGGTCTCTCCATTTCTCAAGGCATTTTAGAAACTTGCCTTGGCTCCCAAACCACTTTGAATTTACTTTTCTTAAATATGTATGATCACATTGGCACAGATTTTTTTGTGTTACACTTCACACCTACCTTATATGCTTTGCACATACTTTATACCAAGCAGTCTTAAGGCTTCCTTGCATTGGAAAGAGACTTCCATATACCGCCAGATGATCCATGCTAGAATAAAATCTGTTCATTTTTCACAAGTGTATCATTTTGATGCCCCAGTTGTGATTAGCTGTCCAGTCTCTGCCCACAACCCTGCTACAAGCTCCCAGGTGCATGGCTCTTCACTTCTGACAGCAACCTTTCATCCCAGCTGAGCTACTTTCCAACTCACACGCTCATCCCATTTCTTCTACATGGAACTCCAGTCTTCAGCATAATCCTTCTGGTAACTGGCAGCATCAAGATTTTTTTTTCCCCCAGTATTGTTGCTTTCATGGTACAATCAGTAATGGAAACATAACCTAAGACTGATCTCATAGTCAGTCATTGGGAAATACTTTGGTGACCTCCAACCCATCCTCCAGCTCCAATTTTACTTCCAGTTAATTTTTTCATCCTCTTTTCTCTCTGACAACTAATTCATAAATCCTGTGTTAACAAATTACTACACACAGCAGATGACAAACATGGTATTTCACAGAAGCCCATATGATTACTTATTTTTTTAGAGAATTAGCTTAGCAATTTTTTCAGCTAAAGGTATTAGCTTAATCAGGCTTGACCTTCTTGTGGAGATCCTACATTGTATTTTAACTCATCTATCATGTTTTGTGTAATTTGCTTAGTCTTTCCTTAATTTTTTTTTTCTTGTAGAAGAGTTTGCATACTATTGATATTATATGAACTCTCTTTACCTTAGTCCTTTTTTTTTCCCAATTTAAGTACTATTTTTTCATATATTTCCCCAGGTAATATCAACTCCTGATATGATATATTTATTAAAAGTACTTGCTTTTGGAATTGCAATTATATTATACAAGTTCTTGGATGTGGATTATATGGTCTCTTCTGATTTAAACAATTACATAATTTAAGTTTTGCTTCCCCCTGGAGGTGAAAATTTCCATTTCTGCATAATCACTCCTATTAGCTGCCCTGCATTTGTCCTGGGGTTGATAGCATCATTAAAATATGAGGAGTGCTACCTATTACACCTAAACCTATCCATCTATATCACTGCTGCTGTAAAACTTTCATCTTTTTTCACTGACTGCACTTTCATGCTTCTTTGCTTTTTGTAATTTTTATTCTTTTAAAAATAATTACATTAGTTAGGTGGATTCTTAGACATTTACAATTCATTTTCACATTTTCTGATTTTTAAGGTACAGTACTTTGTATTGGCCAATCCTCTTTCCATTACTTGCAGATTCCTTGCTTATGCTTAATACTATTTTTAGGAGGATTATTTAACCAATGAAATATTGGGAACTGTTTTACAGTGTATATCAATCATATATTTTTATTAATTCCAGCAGGTTTTTTGAACCTTGGACTAAGTATGACATTCACACCCGCCGTGTATAGTAGTCTCTGCACTTTTTATTCCAGATTAATTAACTGCTGCCTGCAACTTCTCAAACATTTGTCCAACCTTACAGACCTCTGTCAGTTCCTGAGTCATTCTCTCCTTGTCCTTATTCCCACCCACCTTTGAGTTACTATAACACTACCACAGCAGAGCTTTTATCTTAGCTTAGCTTCTAAATGTTTGTGTTTGTTTTGGTTTGGTTTTCTTCATTTCAGGTGGTTCTATTTATATCCCATCTTCTCTTTCTGAAATCTTTATGCCCTTAATATGTACAGACACCCAATCAAATCCACTTGCCAGTGCAAGCCTTTCTGGACACATTGCCATTTTTTGGATAACACCTCTCTTCCATTTGGCATAGATAGCCTTCAGGCTTCCACGCACCTGCCTAGATCCTTACTTTGACGTAACACTTCCACAATTCACACTGAACTCACTCAGACTCTCAGTCAGATGAGGTGGGACCCTTTCCATAACTGTAACTTCATGTCAGAATTTTTACCAACGATAGGACTTGTTTTGGGGTGGTGGTTTTGTTGGGGGTTTTTTTTTTTTTTTTTGGTGTTTTTTTTTTTTTTTTTTTTTTGCTAGCTATCACCTCATAATATTATTCCTTTATCCACCTCTGTAGTCTCATTTGTCCAGTTTTAATTTCCCCGTGCCCTCAAGGCTTGTACAGGCATCACAAGGGGCTGTCTTGCACTTTCTCCTGTATCCCATTTAATCAATTTAAAACTATTCTCATCAATCCCATAAAATGAGGAAGCCGCATCTTGTCCACCCACTGACAATAACCTTATTATGTTACTGACATATAATAATGAAATAGCCTAAAACTTTCTTCATTGCCCAGTTCACTTCAAAATCTTCTCCAGGGATGATCTACTGAACAGATCTACTGGAGATCATTTCAGCTCGCACCTGTGCCACTCCCCATCTTTTTATGGTCTCTCTTGACCTGCTCCAACAGGAGTCTCAGGAAGTCATTCATCACTCAAAATAACATTTGTAAGAACTCTTCACATTCCTCTCTGGTTTCTTTTCAGATTCAGGGATCTCATACCTTTGGAAGCAGCAAACATTTTGCTCTCCAGATCCCCTTTGGTCTTCCCATCTGGTCTTTGCCGGTAATCAATAATAATCAAAATGTAAACCCAACAAGTGCTTTAATCTTTATTAGACATCCATTTGACATGCAGGATCTCAGCTGGACGCCTGTACTCCCATTCTTATTCTATTTCCTTATGTAATCTAATGCACCTAAAATGCTGACAACAGGAGAGAACAACACTGAATATTTTTTAAACAATGGGTCTATTAATATACAATATGTATCAACATTTTAATGCATGAACAATACCATTACAACAGATTCACAGCCCAGCCAAAAATTCTTATCTTCTTTACTTCTCTTTCTCATTATAGTGTCCCTGAGTCCAATTACTGTCATCTATCAGCAGTCATAAAGTAACCCAGATATAAACCTATCCTTTCAATGCAGTCTAGACTATCAGATGTAATTAGATAATGATCCCGAAGCTTGTTTCTCCAATAATTTATAATAAGATGACTTACAGAAAACCAGGAGAGTTGCCTATAGAGGCATTATGCTGAATTGTCCAGATACAACATATATAAGGCATCTTGTACCATACTGAAAATACTACAGCATAGCAGGGAAGAACACGGTCTTCCTAAATACCCATTTATTTTAAAGTCAGCATTACAACATTTGCTAGAGTGAACTTGGGAAGACTGAATACCCATATTATGTAGCTGAAGCAGTTTTTAAAAGATGAAAGGAACATTCTCCAGAATGTGATTCCTTTACCAAATGGCATGTCTGGCTTTAATAAGTGGCCACATTTCTTTATAAACTGCAAAAACAGTTAAAAAGGCTTTCTTTGGAGTTAAATGTAGTGGAAAGAGGGTGAAAAAAATAACGGAACCTTTTAAAGATAACACTTACATTACTATATTAGGAGAAAGTCTTTCATAATATACAACTATACCATTAGATTAACCAAGCTACGACTTTTAAAACTGATGTTAGAGACAGTAAATATACCGTAAGCCAGAGTGTGTTATATTATTGTGACACTTCGAGCATGCTAATACCTTGCTGGTCAATGTTATTTACTATCATTATGTACACACCTGCTTAACAGCCACATCCAATAAAGCATTACTGTCCTCATCGTAGCTCAGCCTTGCAGCTCATCAATTCCCCAGAGGAGACTGTGGCAACCTCGACAGGCTGCAAATATAAGTCCCTGCTGCCTTTGGGACACGGGCAGAAACACTCCCTTGCATCCCTCAGCTGGCAAAATGGGTGTGTGCAGTTGTCAGAAGGTACCTGGTTGAGGAAATGTTCTCCCCAGACCCTAATCTGATCAGAGGGCTGAAACAGGGCTAAAGGGCTAATTGCACACAGCAACAGGGTGCTCAGGCTGTCTGCTACTGCCAGATGAAGGGTGCCCCAGCTCTTATAGATGAAGGTGAGAGCAAAACCAGAAAGATGAACAAGGAATTGCATTACTCCTAGTGTAAAAGAATTTTTTTAAGAGTAGAAGGAACCATAAATCTTGTTATCAAACAAAGCCTAAGAACCCGAAGGACTCTGTAGCCTCTGTGCTGAGTCTGACAATTTTCCTGGCTACTGAATAGATGACTGACCATTTAAATTTGCTAGTGCAAGTCACTCTTCTCCCCTTCCTTACAGTTGGTTGTCTCACACATCAAGGCACATAAAAAACTGAAATTCCTGCATCTGTGAATATTGACTATGTCCACTCAATAGAACTGCTGAATATACATCACTTTGGTTTAGCGCAATCATCCGATAATTAACAATGTTTATGACAATGTTGAGTTCTAATGAAGACAGGATGCAATTCACAATGATTGCATCATCTAAACCCACCATTTTCTTTGGTTGTTTGGGTTTTTTGCTCTTTTTGAAATTCAGAAGAGCTCTGACAGTTTCACAGTACTTCCTTTCAGAAAAAGATATAAAAGTATCTTGCTTACCTCTTCCTAACTACCAGAATGGCAAGGGACTTAAAGATGCTACTGATTTTACAAGGCTTTCCTCTGCAAAGATCACCTAGCATAACAAGTGTAAAGGTACTTGCTTTGTTTACCTCAGGTATATTTTAAATTCAGTTTCAGTGAATTGAGAAAGTAAAACAGAAAAGCCCAGAGCTCAGACATACCTCTTTTAATCCTTGGAAAAAGTGAACATCTAATCAGAAAATTAAAGCTGAAGTAGTTGGAACTGGTTTTGAAGTTACTGAATGTATTCTTTAGAAAATCACTGAAGACTAAAAAGACACTTATATCAGTTTCTGTACAAGTAATTTTGTGGTAATTTAAAAGACATCTTACATAGTATCTTTACCATCTTCAACACAGATGTTATCAGACATTTATTCAGTTTTTCCATTGAAAATATCAGTAATGCTGTCTGCATATATATCATTTCCATTTAAAAAATTCAGAATCCTTTACAAGGGCTTCAAGTATTTTTAACCATATATTAGCATGGTGAAAGGAAGACAGCTTTTGCCACCGATTCTGACTTGTTCAGAGTTCAGTTTCTAAAGAAGCTCCTAACACCTCATCCTCTCCCTTGATAGTACCTTTAACCTACCACCCAACCCTGTCCCTAAAGGCACCCTGGTGTGTGGCTAAGGTAAGGGAGTCCTCACTGTTCCATCCACACACGCTGTGTCTTTATTTCCACATCCCAAAGCACATATTTTTCAAACAAATCCTTTGATCAGGGATCCTCAGTCCTGGCAGTGAGCAGACTGCCATTCCACACTGACACTGACCACAGGCCAGGCACTCGTACCTTCACTGCACGTCCTCATGGCAGCTACAGCAAACATAAGCATAGAAACTGATTCAAAGTGTAAGTGGACCTGTGCCTGCTTTTAATGTCCTCTAAGCAAAAATACAGATGAAAATCATAAATTAACTTACTCAGAACCTCTTCAGAGGGTTAGGAAACTCTCTTTAAATAGTCCTATCACAATCTATGGGATCTTTCATATGTTAGCTTTTCTATTGATGCAAGAATATCTAGTTCCATCAGCTGGTTGCATTTCCTTACTGCTACAAGATACAATGTGCCTCCTGAAGAGATAAGGTCACTTGGGCAAACTTCCTCTTGTATCTCTCCAGAACACTCTCTGAGAAACTAAATGTCTAAGCTCATCGGGCACACATCCTATCGGCATCATTTTAAAATGGTCAGTAAATATTGGATTTGGCTTTCAAAAATGTAGCATGACAAGATTTCTGCTTGAGAGATGACATTTTAACAGAATTATTACATGTAATAGATAGATATGCATTATATAGGGTATAAAGATAGGAGCTGTTACACGGCACAGAGCAGCACAGAACAGCTCCAACTGTCATGAACATGGCTTAAGTCAATGTACTGATAAGCATTACAGAACTTTTCGAGGAAGATAAAGACCAACTGGTGCTAGACTGCATGCTTAAACATGCTGTGATCAAGACTAAAGCTTAAGGCTGGACCTGCTATGTACTACCAATATTTTCACAGAGGGCTTGGAAAATCTCTATCCTGTCATCAGCAACAAGACTTGTGCTTATGGACAGAAAAGAGACTAAAGAAAGTCAAATTGGGACTTTTAGTTGCAACTTGCCATTTGCTATCTAACTATCTGTATTACTATTAAGTGAAAAATGCAGAACTCATAATTAAACTGCTACTCTCCTCTGTGGACCTTCACGGGCCAGCTGTGATGGAGCAGTGTTCTGTACCACGTAGCAAAATAGCAGCCTGGAGCTTCACATATTTTCCTCTCTAAATCTTTTGGCTATGCACTGGTGGAAATTTCCTTCTTTTGAAAAAAGATGATTTTCTGCATTTTCAGTGATTAGCTGACTGAAAAAAAGAAAGCAGTCCATTTTTGACTTGAAAAATTACAGTTTTCATGCAAGGCTGAACAGGAATTACTAAATACAGAAAATGACTACAGCCCACCCTTTTTATCTCATAGTTTAGATTTAGCACGAGTAAAAGTAGGCATCAAGGCTATTGCTACGGGCCTCCAGTCCTTGAAACAGGAGGCTATTGCTAAATAAAGCTCTTAGATGATTTCAGGGAGCAGCTTCATGGCATCCTGGATGAGACAACAATTCTTAATGCCCCCAGAACACGCAACAAGATCAGCATTAACGTTTGAGAAATCAGTGAGACACCCAAGGGGATTTCATGAAACTAGGAACATCACTGAAATCTTTAATTTACACTCTGTTAAAACAACTTGCTGGGCAAGCAGGAAGGAATTGTTTTGTATCTTACACACCATCCAGCTAGCTAGCAGCAGCTGCCCTGATGCTAAATATCACTATTTCCTAATTTCACCAGTTGTGAAGACAAGCATGAAGACAAGACAGTGGGTTAATTACAAACACTCTCCAGAACTGCATCACAATTTTGTAGCAAAGACTGGTTTGTAATAATGTGGAAAACAAACAAAAAATATTTATGTAAGTTAAGCTTTGCTTTGCTATGATTTTGATTATATTAGGACATAGTAGCATTTGAACAGAGGTATCTCTCATGGAGAAATACTCTATGGTTGATAGGCCTCTCAACTCCTGTAGAAGTACAGACCTAAATCACTCAGCACAAGTATTGTTTGCACTTCCATTTACATGTAGTGATACACATCAGATTGATGATATTAAAAAAAAAACAAATAAACAATGCATTCTAAACAGACGTAAGGTTCATTTAAATAGATTTTCTCAGGCAATGAGAAAATATTATTTTTCAGGCGAAATTACCAAGTCACTATTTTAACTTCTATGATATAGGATGAAAATCTGTTAATTTCATTTATTGATTTGGTATGCACACATTCTGCAAATTTCCAAGAATAAAATGGTAACCTTTCTCTATTTCTCTTTTAGATTGAAAGCTTCAGGTTATCATGAAAATGATATTTTCAATATCTAAGGCTCCCATTCCAGAGCAATTTCAGTGTCCTCCAATTACCTATTATTTCCATTCTGCTTACAAAGTTTGAATTTAAACAATTAAATTATCTATCTCACATCAAGATGCCGCAGACGGGTCTGAGTTTCCAAAGGCAGAAAGCTGAGGAGATGTCTCCAAAGTTTTCACTGCCAGGAAGCTACTCACGCGTCCAAGCTGCAGCAAAGACACTATTAGCCTGTCCAAAAACTCAAAGTACAAGTCTCAAGATTAATGTTATCTGAGCCAGGACATGACCAGCAGAGCCTACGACAGCAGGAGATGGCTATCATAAAACATGTTTTTCTGTTCTTAAATAGCTAGATATTAATACCCAGGATATGTCCAGCCAGCCCGCTAGCTGTGCATTCCAGATGTTTTGATTTTTCATGTATTTGCAGCTTTGCTTTTTTTTTTTTTTTTTTTTTTTAGCAGCATAACTACTTCATTTTTATCAGAGGCAGAAAATAAGGTGAAATCATGACTGGGCTGGGAGCAGCAGGCCTGAGTGACTACTTATTGCATGAATGCCTTAGTCAAAGGAAGGGCAAACAAAAGATGAATCCATTATTCAATGGATAAAGACAGTTTTTAAAAAATAGCATGGAGAAAGCAGAATTTTGAACGCCTTTCTCATATCAGACTTCAATAAGAAGGTCAGCTGTGACCACATGTCTTTCATAATTAATACCAGCAACAAAATCTAAAAAGGAAAGAAACCAAACTGTGTGCTGGGTCTAAGGAATTTCATCATAGGGCCCTCCAAGAACTAACTGATGAAAATTAATATTTATCTGAATTCACTCAGGATGGATGAAATACCAGAAGATTTGGAAAGAGCTGATGTTGTGTCTACTCTTAAAATACTAGAAAGGATTTAGGAATTAATATCAGCTAGAATGATCATCTTTCCAGGTCAGGAGGAAACCCTTTAAATGCCTAGAAGAGTTAGAAGATGATTAACAGCAAAATGTCTCTAGGAATTAATCGGAAGCTTAAAATGTTACCATGCCATTGTACAAAATATTGTACTTGCACTAGGATTTATAAACATTTTTCTGCAAGAATTGCACCATAATCCTTCCACTGCACTTGGTGATTGAGTACCATGCCCAGCTTTGAAAATCCCATTTCAGAGGATGACGTGAGCTAACCTGAAAATGTGGATTAAAGAAAGTTCTACCCATCTCATCACTTAATTAGCAGACAAGAACAATAACAAGAGATAGGAGCTGACTTTCCATATAGAAGAATACTTGAGTCCACCCACCAAAAAGATACACAAGCATCTCAAATACAAGGAGTGTTAAATACATGACCATTGGTATTTCTTTTTATTACGTTTCAATTATGTTCTTTCCACTTTCAATCAAGAACCTCTCAACCGTAGAACAATTCCTGTCTTGATATCATACAAATAAACTTACTAAAACTCAACACACAAATAACATTTTAATCTACTGGAATACCCACAACATTAAATAAAGGCATAAATCTGAATTCAAAACTCTAGCTCTTGTTTTGATACAAGGGCAGACTCAAAAATTATGCACCCTATATTTATAGGCTCAGTTCTGGATAGAAAAAACTGTTTCGCAGAAACAACCAGACTTGAAGGGGTTTTGACATATTTCTGAGCCTTCTCATCAAAATTTTGCAAAATTAGTCCAGATTTACATGATACTGTTTGACTGACATCTACTGAAATACTACTGTTCCACTTCAGTCAAGCCACTTAGGTATTGAACTACACTCTTGCACCACTAAAAATATTATATATACATGAAAAATTACATACTCTTTATGAAATACATACTTACATCCTACACATGTCAAAGTGATATTGATAAGGCTTTATGGAACAAGTATTTAATGAGGAACATTTAAGTACCTACAATCCGTGTCACCTAATCATTCCTTAATTTAAGCTAAACTTCAAAACCTCTGATTTAAGAAAGACAAAATGAAAAATCCGCCTTCCAAAAATTATACCTAATTTCCCCCAAACTTATAGCCTCCACAAAACTCCCTCATCTAGATGGCTTAAGCTTGTCTTGAGTTGTGGAGGGAATTGGTGGAGTTTTTGCCCACCCTCTGCTATTAGCTCTTACAGTACAACAAACAGAAGATATTGAGCTTCCCAAGGGGATGTATAGTGCTCTCCTTCCAAACCTGCCAGGTCCCAGAAGAACAGATTTCAAAGTGGATATAGTTTTGCAATTGAAAAATAGTTCTGCAAGCAATGCAACTACCATAACTTGGTTTCCAAAGCATTTTTTATTTTTTTTTTTGAGATTGCTGACTTTATAAACTGAATTATACTTAGGTTGCAGTATGCATTCAACTCCAAAACATTTCCATCAGAATTCATTCACAGTCTGAATTTGCCTCTCTAGTGAATTATCAGAGCTGTGAGCTATGACCTGAGCTTGTCCCGGGGGTACAGCTTTCCTGAGGTCTCATCCACACGTGAACCCTCTGATGTGCAAGAAGAGTTGAGCACACACTGCAGCTTTTCCCTGAACACAGTATTAATCAGGCTTTCCTTCTCCATCTCGCCAGCAATTTTCTACAGTACATCATAGAAATGCAGTATTTTTGAGACAACTAACCTCTCCATCATAATTGCACAAATTCAGATAATGGGTAAAAAGTTTACCAGTGAAGGAAAGCCTGCCAGGGACTTTTGACATGACCAATTCTTGCAGGAAATAACGCTTTAAAAAATAGCTAAAATATACTTTATGCTTGGATCTGAGTCATGATCTCATGGCAAATAAGAACAGAAGTGGGCCTATCATTCCTTACCTAAACAAATGTCCAGACATTCAGTTTTCCATAACCATAACTCCAGTTTATATACTGCATAATCTTAATTGGAAGGAAGCATGTTCACCTGCCCTATTCATCCTCCAGGTGAAGTAATGCACCAGCTGCTACAGAAATAAATGTTCATGTAGGCAATGAAAGAATGTCTACTGTCTCATACCTGATCTCTGTTTCTACAATGTAACTATACATTCCAAGAGTTATTTTAATAACATTCTTTTCCAGCTTGAAATTTTTTATCTACATTTATTTTAGTTTTTTTTAATATCTAATGATCCATGTTATTTCTTAATTTTGAGTATTACTACACTAAAATGAAATAATACATTCCTTACAGTTTAGCAAAGCTATGTGTCTCAAGCTTGACATTTTGAACAATTAACTGTATTATGTTGCACATCGGATACCAACCCTAGTTTCATTACAGTTTTTCAGACTACTCTATAAGACAGTAAAATTTCTGATTTTTCTCTTTTTCTTTTTTTTCTTTTTCTTTTTTTTTTTTTTTTAAGATCACAGTAAAAATTCTGCATTTCAAAGTGAAAAAAATGTACTGGCAGTAAAGAAGAGAATTAGCATTAAACTTGTGAGATAATGAACATTTATATACACAAATACTTATACAATCTGTGTTCTCTGTCTTGATGAATCTTAAACAGTTGCAGAGGAAGCAAAAATACTGTAGGCTAAATACAAACATTCTTCACTTTGCTATTCTTTTAATAAAGAACGTCCTTGGAAGTCAAACCCTTAATCTTACATGTGTTCTGTATTTGTAGGTACATCTCTGTCAGGAAATGCCGTGAAATGGAAGTTCCTGACAGATAAAGTTCTTGGCCTTAAACATTCCATAGATATTACTTGAATGTCAGAAAGAATAATTTCCAAACTTTGGCCATGATTCAATATCTTTTGTTTAAAAACAATAACATTCTTGGAGATAATTAGTAATACACATATGGATTATATAGTCATTGTTATGTTGAAGTTTGTCATAAAAACAAAATAGGGAAAATATAATTAATTCCACTTTCTATTGTGCTATTATTGCTTGTTCTGCATGAAGAGGCCATAGATATGAATCCCTCTATATCCCCAAAGTCCTTTGGCCTCCATCTAATAACTAGAGATGGAACAAACAGGTTTTGTCTAGTTTTGGATCCAACTGAATATGGAATAGCAAAAGGTTTAGTCTAAGAGCACTGGACTTGCATTCCAATCACCATAAACTGCAAAGTAAACTGCAGAGGAGAAATCAGGAAGGAAAATCCACTGGAAAAAATAGAGTGAAAAACAAAGCAAAGTGAAGCAATGTCAAGCCAAATAATAAAGCAAATATCAAAACTCAATAAAAAGGCACAGAGAAAGGAAATTGAAAAGACAGACATTAGTATATTCTCTGCTTTTCTTGGAGGAAAGTATAGGTGACAGAAACTTATAAGGTTCTCCAATCACTAACACATCCCAGAGGTGAGAAAAAAAATCCGATTTTAATTGTTTCAATCTTGAAAGCAAGAATTAAAAAAGAAAGGTTTACCTATCTCCATTTTTATTTTAAACCAGCAAATCCTAAAATGATGTTGAGTATGAAAAGATAGTCTCTCACCAGATGTGAAATGCCAGAACTCTGACTGTGCCTGCAACCCTGTTTCCCACTCGACATGCCCATGCACTGCCTTACAATCTTTCCTTACCAACAACCCCATCCCATCCTTCATACAGGCCATTGTCTTGTTCTTCTCACAAAATGAACAGGACTCATTTCATATTCAGGGAATCAAACGTTTCATCTTAGTTATTCTGAATGTGAACTTGGGGCTAATGCACTGCATGCTTGTCAGATCTTGGTCTGAAGACCAACCAACAAATTTTGTAGCCTGGGTCTAAGTATTCCTCATTACTGTATTAAATTTGTGTGAAATGCCATTCTTAGAACAGTCCCTTTGAAGTAAGGATTTTATTCTACCCCTTCCTCCCTTTTTTAGCAAGATGAGAACCTGGCATCCAGAGAAATTATGGTCGAAGTTGTTCATTAAATTCAGATGAAGACTAAAAGGTAAGTACAAGATGACCTTCTTGAGTCCTTTATATTAGACAGTACTTCATGTAATAAAATTGCAGCTGACACTGACTTCAGTTACTGTTATGTGGTTTCAGCACTGCAAATCTGAACCCAGGGTCTCAGACTTGCACATCCAACAACTAAACAAAAAAGCCAAATCCACACAGCCAGCATTCCCCTGTGAAAGTTGAAGCAGTAAGTCTGATACCACACAGACCTCAGAAGCAGAGAGATGCACTCCAGTCTTTAATGGTTTTACCTACAAGGATTACTTTTGAGTCTGCCACAAGCTGCCCCACTGGTAATAGAATCCAGCTTCTCAGTTAAGCACAACTCCTCCCATGCACAATGTAGGGCAAGAATTCTGTAGAAAAAAAACCCCAACACAAAACTGTAATTAAAATGAATCATCATGCTTTACAGTCCCATTAAAATTATAACCGCAATTTTGTATTTCCTATTTGTTAAGTGCTGAACTTTGCTGGATTGCTGTCTCTTAGCACCATTCATGCATGCTATCTCTTTGGCTCTAATTTAACAGACTTTCAAAGAAACCAGAAATGGTGTCATGTTGCTCATGAAGAAATGTAAATCTCACCAGTAGAAACTAGTCTAGATGACCCAGGCTGATCTCTTGTGCACAGACCAAGATTTTAAGGGGTAACACACCCACACCCACCCCACACACACAGGACCATGGGGGTTTTACTGACATTAAACAACAATGGATCAAGGCTGGTCAAACATCTCTTCCATGTCAGGCTGTTCAGGACCCCATTCCCCATCTAACAGAGCCTTCTGCTTCCACTTCCCCATTCCAGCCCCTTTGACACACCTGTTCCTAAAAACCAATCCTCCTTTGCCATTTTCTTCTCCTCCAACCACCAGTCTTCTTCCCACAAGAGCCTTCTGCTTCCCCTCACTGTGCTCCCTACTTTAGGCATCTCATTCAGCCTGTACCTGCCCTGTTTACCACTTCAGGACCACATAACACCCTTTGGCTGCTTCTCATGCCCTCTTGTGTTACTCAGCCTTGTCCCCAGGGCACTGCCTTATGGCTCCCATACCCTTCATTAATTCTTTTGGCCTCTGCCGTATCTGCCACCCTTCCACCATCCAGTTCTCTACCAGCTTCTCACAAAACATCTTCCAAATCACTTTGGTCAATGCTTGAACTCCACTGAGGGCCATCCAGCCAGTCGAATTTTCAGAGGAAAAAAGCCCACACTCTGCATTTCCATCACCTTTATATTATGCTCCCTTCAGAAGTATTAGTATTTGGTTTTCAACACCTCTTGCAAAAACAACTCACAGCAACATCTTGCCTAATGTACACCAATCGTCCCAACACAGAAAGCTGGTACTAACAGGGATTACTTCATGCTCAAGAAGACAGTCAGCGTAAGCTATAAATACTAAAAGCACAGGTATAAATACTAAAATGCCAGGTTGCAGCACTACTCATAGCCACTAGGTTTCTCTTTTAGAGAAAATTCACCTAAAACATAAGGCGGTGAGTACAACCTTTGCTTGTAGCTGTGAAGCATTATATAGCCCAAAAATATCTAAATAAAATGAGTAAAAGCAGGGAGTGAGAGTGCCATAAAGATCACATGCCTTAAAAGGACACACTTGCTATTCTGTAAATCTCACATGACTTCTTTTTCTCAATGCACCAAATAAATGAGGGAACACCAAGGGAATAAACTACTGTTTAAAAACCTTTAGCTTGGTGAAAAACATAGGTACAGGGTTTTCTATGAAAATGTTCAGATTTTAAAAACTTAACTGGGAAACATAATTTACTATAGCATCAATAAATATTGGTTACCAGGGCAGAAAGAATTGTACATCTGCCTTTTTTTTTTTAATAAAAGTTTTAATTTTTTGCATACATAGGAAAATCAAAATGAGTTTCCACATTACAACTCTAAATAAGCAAGACGTTCTGTAAGTGAGACCAGAAGTTTAAGCCCTCCCACCTCCAGCTTTTCTATTTGCTCTCCTCTGCCTTTAATAAAGTGCTTCAGACCCAGTTTCCTTTGTAGAAACAAACAGATCATCCATCTCCCTGAGTAAGACTGGGTGTCATCACTTCTCCCTTCTTTGTGAAATAATAAAAGTCATACTGCAGGGAAAAAAATCTTTTAAACCTTATTCAGCTGGGAATAAAAACTGTGACCTTGGATGCCATGTGTGTGAAACCAAAGTACAGTTTCAAGTTACAAAGGTTTATAATTTACACTTCTTTTTCCTTTGTATTTAGGATGGAGGAACAGCAATTTTTATTCTGGATTGAAAGGATTCTGCTTCTCGTTCATATTTAAATATAAACCCTATGAAAAGTCCAATTAGAATATTGCTACCTTTCTTTCCTGATTAGAATGGCAACTTACCCTCATTTTTTACCATGCAGATTAAATGGCTACTTTTAAGTGCAGTTCTAAGGAGTAATGCCACAAAAACTAAGTTGAAAAGAGGCAGTGGTAATGTTCCTACAGCCCATTGCTCAACAGATCACTGAAAGTAGACTGTAATCTTACATTATCCTCCACATTTGTTTGTATTCTGAAAGCATATAAGCCTTTCCAAATGCACTTGATCTGTTTAGTTTTTATATAAGAAATCAACTCCCAGCTGTCTCGTTAGGACCCATGAAGAGGAGTTTTACTTGTAAGGTTGAAAGATTCTGTGCCTGCACTGATGCCTGTTTTCTCATGTTATTTAATTTTTCTCACACTTGCTAAGAATTTCAAACGATAATTTCAAATAAAGCTTCCCAATACAGTGTCACATTTAGGCTGTAAAAGATTGTGATTTACCACTTCAACAGCCCAACATTTTTAGCTTCTCTACAGCACCCAGCTACAAATGAACAACAAAAATATTTTGAGCCCTTTTATTTTCAAAACAAATGCTTTATGTACAAGCATCTGTCATTTAGAAACAATACACACACACACATATACACACCGCCCCCCTATTAAACAATGATTGATGTTTGGGGTTTATTAAAAGCACAGTAATTGCAAATGCATTTGATTGTTTCTTTTACAGCATGAAATAACCAGTTACCTTTCAAGAAAGGAGCCCTCCGTGGCACAAGCCCTTCTGAGATTTCCACCTGCTCTTGCTGATGCTGTTTAACCAGGTTTCCTTCGCTGCCAGCTCTCAAAATCTTTTCACCTAGCCTAATTTTTCGTGATCGGCTGTTAAAATCTTCTTTCCTAGACAAAGGCGATTTAGGAGCTGTATTAGCTGACAGAGGTCGAGCCAAGCGAGAGGGTTTGGACATTCTGCCCGTGCAGGAATGTACCTGCTCCAAAACCAATTTCTAAAACAAATCGTTCCCAGCTCACTTTCCAGCACGGAGGCTGTGGAGTTGTGCGTGCAGCGCAGCTGGATGCGAAGTGCTGTGCTGCCAGTCTGATCAGTTTTAAACACCAAGCGTTGGGTGGTCACGCAGTTTCCCGGACCTGTGGAATGTAAATGTGTGCTGGGGTAAAACAGATGATTCTGTCCCGGTGCTGAGTCCCAGCCACGCCGTGGGAAGTAGCTGCTCTTCCAGAGACTGTCTCAAGCTGCCAGTGTGCACTGACAAGGTGCGGGGCAGCACCCGAGCAGAAGGGGAATGCTCCACCTACGCAGGTACAACGTGAGAAACCACCCAGGCACGGGGTTACCTCTGTGAGCAGGACCTCCCCGCGCTCCTCTCCCAACCCTCCCTCTCAAATTAATGTTTTCTTGTTTTAGCAGATTTCTTCACTGTGCACCAAAACCACACTGCTTCAGTGATATATCATAAATGCCTGATTTCAAGAACCCATTTGTCTTTGAGTTAAACACAGTGCAAGCTGAAATTGGATTAAATGATGCATATTCTTCTAGCATTGTATTATTTAACTCACCAAAAGGAATGAAGGATTGACAGCAAATACCACCTCTGTTTGAAAAATGGACCAAATCCCTTATTAGCTAGCATTGTTTAGGAAGTAACACTGCACAGACTATTGCCCATCATACTTTGCTCTTTCACTGGTACATATACACCTAAATAAGCCCTGGCTTCTTGCACACTACAGATAACCATGTCCTTTCCTGACTCTACAGGAAAAATTCCTGACTTCAGGCTACATTATTTCAAACCTCAGTTCCTGGTTGCTCTTCTTTGAAAATGCCTAGGCAAATCCAGCCTAACTTTTTCTGCCAGCTCTGTGCTTGTGAACGCTGCCAAGATGCAGAGTATGTGGTCACATGAAAAGAAAATTCTATTCACCATAATTTTGGATACAACTTCTAAAGAAAAAAGCCACAGTGCAAACAAAAGAAAACAGCTACAGTTACAGTAAAATCTTCACTATGAATTTTAAAAGGTATTCCTCAATATCCCAGCCAACTAGTATGCTGTATCAGTAAGAGTATATGAGGGACCATTTTGTTTCAAAACTAGAACAAGAATAAACAAACCAATATTACACAAGCTAAAGTACTAAGAGCTATTTAGGAGAAATGCTTAACAAGCAAAAAGACAGAAAAACATGACTAAATTATTACAGACATTCCTCATTTTCTGATATGGCAATTGTGCAATGCAGTAAAATATTTTTGCAAGTTATTTCCATTTTTGTCCCCAAGAGTCCCACATTAAATAGGTAATTGTTTATGCTTTCTGTATAAAGCACATTGTCTATTGCTTTGTTGCCCCATCAAGAATGAGACAGATAAAGTGCAATACAGCAAGCCTTGCATTGATATTATTATGCATATTGTTTTATCAATACAGGAGGAGCTCTAAGTAAGTGTGAAGATTTCTATGCATAGGGAGGAACTTGATGGACATCAGAGTAACTCTGGGATCATCAGCAGGGCTCAGGCACAGCAGGTCATGCAGAAGATGATGGAGAACAGAAACATGAGTGAAACAAGATGATGAATGGAGAGTTAATCATGTAACTGGAGCAAGGAATGAGTGAAGAAAGAAGAGAAAAAGTGAAAGCCTGTATGTATGTGAGAGCCCAGTTGTACTTAACCTAAGAAGTAGTGTCATTCTCTCGTAAGATCTCAGACTGTTTGACCAATCACAATTCTTAATATCTTCCATTATAATTTCTCATTGCATAAGCATACACAAATATTTTATGGTTAAGAGGAGGTTTTAAGCTGTGACAATAATGCCTCTGACACTACATAGGCATATCTTAATTCTTCCACAGAAAAATTTTGATATAAAGTCCAGCCCTGAGTGACAACAAAAACAATATTTAAGTTTTTGAATCAATACTGCTAAGGCAAAATCCTACTGAGATTGCTGCACATTGCACATTTGCCCAAGCTTAGCACTGTTATCATGGCTTACTCATGGAAAGAGTAGCCTCATCTATGAAGGAGAGTCTAACCAGATGGTCACATTACCTGTAAACTTACAGTGATTTGATTTCTAAGCAAAGCAAGGATATTGTGAATTCAAGATTTTCCTAAGGCTCTCTCTCTAGCAACATAGCAACAAGAGATAGGAAAAGAGAGCCATTATCCATCAGCTTTTGACAGGAAAGGTGTGGGCCCTAAGTCGTCCATTTGGATGTCAAGGTGACACTTCTGCACTGAAAGACAGCAACAATATCCTGATCAACATTTGTTTTTGACAAGAAAGAAGCTCTTTGTCTTACAGAAGAGACACAGCCATGCAGAAATGAGATGAGTCAAACGTTCCTCAAACATGGGAATTCCTGGAATACTCTCATCAAAGACAACCATTTTCAGTAATATCTCAGTGCCTGCAATCAGGTGCCTAATGACACTGTATCATGTGAGGAGGGGCTGAGAGAGCTGTGACTGCTCAGTCTGGAGGAGAGAAGACTCAGGGACATCTTAACCCTGTGCATAAACATCTCGTGTGGGAATGAAAGGGGATGGAACCTGATTGTTCTCAGTGGTGCCCTGTGACAGGACAAGAGGCAATGAGCACAAATTGAAATACAGCATAAAAACATAAGAAAGGGCCTTTTACACAGAGAAGGTGGTTGGACATTGGCACACGTTGGCCAGAGAGGTCATGAGGTCTTCATCATTGGAAAAAAGTAACACCCAACCAGGCACAGCCCTGACCAGTGCACTGCCTGAACTGAGAGTTGGACTAGGCAACCTCCAGAAGTGCCTTCTCATCCCCCACCGTTCTGTCCTTCTGTATTATCAAATTTATTCAGAGGCTATTTATGATCTGGAAGCTTAAATATCTTTAAAGCTGTCCAATAGTAGATGCCCAACCTTTCTCAATAGCCCCAGCAATTAAACTATTCCATGCCTGACTGCTGTTTCTGAGAGGATTTGCTTCCTTTCTGGTCATATCTCCCTTTTAGCCTCTTGCAGTGTGGCACAATGTTCCCAAAAAAGGTCTTGGTTTTTTTGTTTGTTTGTTTTAAAGGCTCTGAGATGTGAAGCTGGTGACTGCAGCTATGACCACCAGACCTTTCAAAGAAAAATAAACAACTAAAAAACCTCACCAACCCAAGAAAAAACAAAACTCCCAACCAAAACACCCCAAGCCCCTCAAATAAACCACTCCAGAAAATAAGCAGAGGTTGCTTAGCTGATTGTATTTCAGGCTGGATGTAGGCACAGTAAATCAGTACTTTCATGGGATGGAACAGCATGAGAGCTTGCAACCCAGGATTGCTGCCAGCTCCCCATCACCCATATCCCAACTGCACAGGTCTCCTCTCCCCAGGACAGCTCCCCTGAAGGCCTGGGCTCCACTCGACTATGGGGCAGGTCCCTTCCTGCCACCTCGCCCCCTCCACCACAGGTTCTTAATGAACCTCCCCAGGGAGCAAGTCTTTCATCAGCATTCAGGCTTTTTGAAGCCCCAAGCTACTCTTTTGAACTACCTTAGAAAAAAACCCAAATCCAAAAAAACAAAAATAAACAAACAAAAAACCTGAACAAAAAGTCCAGAACAAACCCAATCCCTTTTCTCTTAGATTTCAGATAGCCAGCTTCAGCTAGGTAGAGACATCATATTGATGTAACATACCATTAAGCAAAAAGCAGTTCAATTTGTCAGCTTTTCGTAAAGTCCTATAGGAATATTTCTAGAGCATTGGGTCAATGAATGAACTCTGTCACTGCCTCACATAGAAATTAATATTAATGAACCAACAATTCTGTCCATGTTTTTGAATAATCACATATATGTAAACAAGTAATATTTTTAGAAAGCCATACACTTTCTATATACTGTTTAAAACTATGTCCTTTTAGTTTCAAAACTAAACTCTCCTCTTTCCTGCCTAGAAAATAAACTACTGCTGAAATATGACAACAAGAATTTGTTAAGTTAGCTAACAGAAGGCATTTTTACCATAGCACATTAGATAGGCTATCATACTGCTATTAACATAAGTAATATTTGTACCCTCTGGGATAAAAGAAACATGACTATAGAAGTTATTAATCCAAACAAAGCATTTGCAAAGCTTGAAATTTCCTTTTTTGGGCACTCATGAAGTTCTAGTTTACATTTGCACGTAAAGAGCTGGGGAGGGGAGAGGATCCCTCGCATGTGAAGCAGGAAAAATTGGGAGTTGATGCTGTACAGTTCAGGATGTGGTGTTTTCTCAGCCTCACCAAATCCTCTCTCCTATTTTGGCCTGCAACTATCTAAAGAGAGAAAGGCATGAATACACAAATATTTCAGCTCCAGCAAACTCTTTCTAAACTATTGACAGCCAAAACTGCTACACCAGTAAATGGAAGTTGCAGGTGCAGAAGTTAAAACCGCAAATTAATGAAGTCTTCTCTTTACAAAATTATACAAGTAACCAGATGGCATAACATTTTCAGCATGAAATGAGAAATAAATGCATAGGCACCAAAAAAGCAAGATCAGTGATGAAAACAATTTCAGATGCAAGTCACAGATAGGTATGTAATGTAATAATAAAAAAAAAAAGCTTAGTGCTTCAGAGAGGTGCATTTTCTAGTAACTGAAGCATGCAAAATTAGTGACAAGTTAATTTTGCAGATGTTAAAGCTTTCTTAGAACTATGTACTAGTGCTTTATTTTTCCATATACGATTTCTGAAATAGTTGCATGATAGAGAAAATGCTTCACGTTCAATATATTGGGACCCATTTAAAAACATTTCACACAAATCTAAAGACATTTTCCTGGGAAAATAAACCATGCAAAAGGAACCTAGTCATTAATTCAATGACAGGTGAACCCCCCAACAGAAAGCATGCTGTAATTATGGCAAGTCCTGTTACTTTTGAATACGGTCTTAAAAAGGAAAGTCTGTTAAGGGTCCTGCTGTAATATAATAGCTGCCTAGAAGATACTATAATTAAAGCAGAGTTGTCATTTCTATCAGGAAATCCTGTTCCAGAGATTTACTACTCAGCCATAAAAATTTAATCTCAGCTCCAAGTCTTAAAAAAAAAAATCTAAAACAGAAGAAAAGCCCTTTGGGTCTACTTTATTTCCTTTTGTCAAATTTTAGAAAATTAAACCATAGCAAACCCTTTCTTAAAGACAGAAGAGTTTACAGCTGTGGAATCTGAATACCTTATTGTGCCCCAAACTCATAAATATCATCAGTAGGAGCAGAGTTAATTTTCTTTATTATTCTACCACTTCTGCATCTTATATTTGGCTTTGGTTCAAGACCTTCAAAGTGTTTTGCCCGAGTACAGAGGTCTGTGGCCTACTGTTAAAGTGTTTGTACACATTGAACTACATCCAGTATTCTAAAACAGTATAATAACATCACTACTATCATTCACCTGGTGCTGTTCTATCCTCAGGATGCTTTTTGACAATGACGCTTGGTTCCCTTCCCCACCTGAAGGGTTGTACAAGCCGAAGCACACTTACACACAGGTAACTGCATATGTAAATAGATGAATGGTGCAGAAAAACAAAGCAGTGGGCCATTTGTGTGCAAACACAGCCATTAATGTTTGAAATGTCTGCCAAGATTGCTGCTAAGATTTCCAACTGGTGCCTACTGTGATGGCAGGCTTAGGTAGACCATCCTGATAAGATGTGTTAATCACTAAGCAATTCCAGAAGGAACAATCACCTATGAGCAGCTGCCAATGCAATACTCCTTCTTCTATACATCACCCACTCACAGAAGAATACAAAATTCAAATATTTATTCCATATTTACATTATTGCTAAACTCTACCAAAGTGCTCTGTGACTTGGCTGTTCTTGATGCTGTACTGGTTGGCTGTAAAGACTAAAAGAGCTAAAATGTATACAATCTTGATTCAAAGCTGTTTTGCTTGTTCTGATGTTTTAATCAAAACAAATAAGAACTTAGGCTCAGTATGTTCTTAAAGGAATGCCCCTTAGCTATAAATCACAGCAGATCATCTCTATTATTACTTCATTGTTTAATAACATATGAATACTGCCTTCCACATCTGTAGTTATTTCACATTAGATTTTTAAAGCATTTTAAAGATGTGCACAAAAATATCTTTTACCAAATTTATAGGAGTTTTATAGTAGTTTTTTACTAAAAGAGAAAAGCATCCGAGTTTCAAAATCTCCTCTGAAGTTATGTAAATGAAAACTATGGCTGACTTAGTCTTTGTAAGTCTTTATAAAGGCTTAGCCTTTATATAGTGACTATGCTACTATAAAAAGAGGAGGGAGAGAAACAACTTGGAACACTACACTGACATTTTACTCCGGAGAAAATGTTAGTTTCAAATGTTAGTTACTAATTTGTTTTAGCATTACTACAGCTTCTCTAGCTTTTTGCATCATTTTCAAATGACCACCTCTTAATAAAAGAATAACCTTTGAAAGAGCTGTAACACATCAAATATACAACATGGAGAGCCTAAAGCTTTACAAAAGATAAAATATGCCTTACAGAAAACCAGTCCTTATGATGTTTTGAATGAAATCTTGTAATGAACAGAAGAGGAAACAGGTAGGAAGCAAGAGCAGACTGGATACCAGAAGACAAACACGACCCTTGACTGACAGAATCCTGTCCATACAGTCAAGGCACAGATAAGCCACTTTCATTGTTTAAATATTTCTCTTTCATCCTGAAGTTCTACCTTATCCATACAGGGGAAAAAGGTAGAAAAAGTAAGTAAAAAGTGACTGAAAGAAGACAAACTTCAGGCATGAAGGTAATCCACTCATACCCCACATGAAGTATTTTAACTATTCCTCACCCACCAAAGTCCCATTAATTACCCCCAGTATGGGTGCTGCAGTGGATACTTTCATAAGGAAGAGCAAACTACAAAGAAAAGAGAACAATGGGAAGACCATGGTCATCGTCTGAAGATGGTGCTGGGAAGCAACGGCTCTCTAGGGCAGTCGCAGCTCTGGCGTTCTTGGCAGGACTATCATAGCCTTTTTCCACCACAGACATTGGATGTAAAGAAAAATCTCCACAGGTCTACGGAAATGAGAAGGCAAACAAGCAGATACAGAACTCTTTATAGTCAGGTATTACAATAATGTTCATTTGGGTTTTTTTGTTTTGTTTTGTTTGTTTTGTTTTTTTTTAAGTAAAAATAATTAGAGATACCATCTAAACTGCAGACAAGGCACAGAGAGTGTTCTGCCAATTCAGCGTCCTCAGGAGCAGCCCTGGGAGGAATGACTTAGCCAACTGCAGAATAAAAAATATATTTGTCTATTTGTGAGATGCAATATTTTTCCGATATCCATTAATGAATATTTTAAAAAACTAGTCTGTAATTTTTGTGTGGTTTTGGCCACCACAAAAAAGAAAAAAGACTCCTCTAAGTCCTGTTTAAGATGTGCATCATCACACTACAGCAAGCTTTACTTTTTGCACATTGTTACTTAACTCAGTACAACATATATGATGGACAAGGTTCTCTTCTGTGTCAAAATTTCAAGTGACTCATGTTCTTTATGAGGGGAAGAGGAGGGGCAGGCACTGATCTCTTCTATCTGGTGACCAGTGACAGGACCCAAGGCAATGGCCTGAAATTGTGTCAGGGGAGGTTTAGGTTGGGTATTAGAAAAAGGTTCTTCATCCAGAGGGTGGTTGGGCACTGGAATAGACTCCCTAGGGAAGTGGTCACAGCACTAAGCCTGACAGAATTCAAGAAGTGTTTGGACAACACTCTCAGGCACATGGTGTGATTCTTGGGGAGGGTCCTGTATAGGGCCAGGAGTTGGACTTGATGATTCCAGTGGGTCCCTTCTAACTCAGCATATTATGTGATTCTGTGTTGAATTCAATCCCTTCTGTCATTTTCTTGTCCTTGCAATAACAAGTGCCTTACAATGCTGTCTGCATGGGTTTGAGTAAATTGTCTGTAACAGTCAGATGCTTGATCCCTTGCTGTCTGAGCAACTCTGGAGATACGAACATGTTTGTTAAAACAACAATAAAAAAATCTGCTACTCCACTTATCTGTGTTTATATAGCTATATGTGATGGCTCAGGTAGTCAGTTTACGACAACTCTTATGGAAAGTGCAGGCAGTGCATCCTCACCTGTTCAAGCCATCTGGAAAGATATTTCTTGGTTACAATCTACCCATACTTGTAGAGACTAAATATTCTGAAATCTAGAGATTTTATGCAGATGACTTAATGTCCTGCTTTGCATATTTGATGATTCATTACCTTATTTACATAAATGACAACAAATGGTCCCAATTACTAGCACTTAAGCCTGAAAATGCTGCAACACAGAGGATGCTTTAGCAATGCAGCAACTGCTTTTTTTTTTACTTCTGGCAGATATTTGGGGTGTTACCCAGGTTACCCTCATGGTTCCTCCAACCTCCATCATTAGACATTGCTCCTCAGGAACATAAAAGGAAAATCCGATACAGTGATCAAACAACAGACAATAGTAGATGGCTGAAGCAAAGAAAGCTGAAAGAGTAGGCTTTCCAGCCAAGAAAAACCTTGAAAAGAACTAATAACCCTAACAGTAAAATATAAGGGCCGATAAAGTATGTTATTAAGAACCCCAAACTATTTTCTAAATGGAAAACTAAACTGGTGACCATGCCAAGTGCAATATATAAATGTAAAATCTCCTTTAGAAAAAGGTCAATGGCAGTTTGTAAAGTAGGTTAGCTAAAGTTAAAACAAAAGAGGACACTGCATGACCACCATTCCTGCCTAGAACCACGAAGGAAACTGGTAAAATGATGGTTTGAACACATTTTCTGTTGCCCAAAGAGCACATTATTTTCTGTGCTCTACTGAACAGTATTCTCTGATCTGGCTGTTCTTTATGCTATATTGGTTTGCTGTAATGACTGAAAGATCTAAAAACATACAGTCTTAGTTCAAAGTCTTTCATTTGTACTAATGCATTAATCAAATAAAATAAAAAAGTAACTTCAGTATGTTTCTGTTTGAGGCTTAAAATAAAATTGATGCTATAAGAACTGCAATATAAAAAGCAGACAGATATGTGTACTCAATAACATATGCAAATGAAAAGAGACAGAAAGAACATAGCTGAAAAGAAGAATGGGAAGGAGGACAATAGCTCCCCTCCAGTAAACCCTCCTGTGCTTTTAATGGGCAGCAGTGTGCTATCAGGGAGGTTTCAGCAAGTCTGACCTGAATTCCTTGCACTGAAATACAACCACCAAATCTACCATGTTATTATATGAACCATAAAATAAACAGAATAATTCAGTAGCTATTAAAAATTAATGTTACAAATTCTGAGAGCAACCCTTCATGATGTCCCTCATTTTAATAGTCCTTAAAATGCCTTTCAGTAAAAAGGTCTGTAGGGGGGAAAGACTGGAATAACTTGGATCAAAAAAAATCAGGTTTCTTACCTCAATAAAGAGTCTTTGAATGGGACAAATAGGATTTGAGCAACTTCCATATTTAACATTAGAATTAAATTGATATTTTTCAATCTTTGCTGGATTTTAAAGATGAGTTTGTAAATTATTTACTTCTGCGTCAAAATGAAGTTTGCAATTGGGAATTCAAATAGCTCCCAGATAATGTACAATTGTAAAGAAAACTGCTGCCTTCTCCTTTAGATAGTACAACTCTGCAATGTTAACAGTCATAAATCACAGTGAGAATGAAGGCAGTGACCACAAAGCTAACTTTATGCAAGTAACACTTCCAGGCATAAAGACAAGACTTTTTTGTATATGTCACATAAAGGGATGTCTTCCACTGAATAAAATAATCCCATTCTCAGCCACCTGCCAAGGAGTATGACACACATCCTAATCCTTTTAAAGAGCATTATTACGTGATGGCAGGAAAAAAAGGAAAAATATTTATTTGATTAACAACATTTTGGACATTTTCAGCCTGAACTTTTCCTTCTAAGCTTCCCCACAATTTTCTACAGCATAAACAAATTAGCAATCTTCTTCCACTAGAAGCAACTACCTCTATTGGTCTGTTCTGCAGATAATAAAATCACAGTCACATATCCCTTAGTAAAGGGAAAGTTCATTCAAGTTATTAAAATCACCTATTTAGGGTTCTACAGTCAAATGCAATTGCATAGGTAATTTTAATTTGGCAGAACCTAAGCACACAACAGGAGCCTGGTCCAGATTCAGGATTTAATCCTACACTTTCTAAGTGAACTATGGCTTATTTAGAGTAATGTTGTATGATGTTATACTAGACATCAACCTTGGTTCCATCTTTATCTCAGCCACCAGACTCTGTAGTTAAGAGTCGCTCCTTTGGTTGTTCTTTCCATTTGTTTGACTGATCATCATGGTTTACTGTTCTAAGTACATTATAAAGCCTGTCAAAAAGGAAGCCTTGCAGTTTGCAGTGTGGTGTCACCCACTAGGCCCGATGGAGATTAATGGTGAGGAAGCCTGGGGGGTGCCTGGGCAGAGTAGTTGCCTGGGACAGCCTTGCTGACAAAGAGGCAATTTGGGTGAGAGAAACAGGGAAAGAAACAAAGATTCAGAAACCAGAGGGCAGACATCAAGATTAAAAAACAGAGAGGAGAAATTCTGCCAGTTATCATGGCTGTACCACATTAGGCATATTTTCAAGTAGGAGAGAATACATAAGTTGTTGCAGAAACGGATTCTGTGGAAATGTAAGGAGCTGTCCTGGGTTTTTCCCTCATGGAGCAGCTTCAGCCCTCTCCCCAAATGCCTGACAGAGCATTACGGAAGAGGCCCCTTTCAGCCCTCCATTTAATTTGGAGTGCAGCCTTGAACAAACCTTGGGACCAGTCCAAGACACCACAAAATTCACTTAAAACTATGCTTAGGTGACACACAAATGTGATCCTCCTCTGAAGCCTCTTTGACCACAGTTGTGATTACTATCCATTATTTTTAGAAAGTTTATAATTCGATAATCTTTTTACTTTGGTTCCCAGGAAAAAAACAAGGTCAAATTTCAACAGGGTGCTAATGGAGACACACAAACTGCAAAGCATAGATCTCAGATTGGCTCTGTGAGAAGTAAAAACACACCACACCATGAAATCTTACTTAAGACACTTTCTTTATAGCTAATATTATTCATTAATTGAGGAGTGTTATTTTACCAATTGCGCATAAGACCCTGTTAAAATCATAAATATACCACTTAGATTTTGGGGGACTGTGTGGTTTCACTCAACTCTAGAAAATATTCAGAACTGATGAGAAAAAAACTTTCTTAGCAATACAAATGATGGAGTGCTGGCCTGGAGCGCTGGTGTGCTTCAGGGTGATTTTTTTTCAGCAAAAACAACAGGTGAAGCTGTTTTTTTTCCAGGCATAAGTCTTTCCATTTCCAAGCTAATAGTAGGTTGCCAGGTCAATGTATGCCTCTGTAGTTTATGTTACATAGAAGGAATTTTTTTAAAGTTTCATAATTGTTACAGAAGGTTAACTTCAGATGAATGAGGAATTCAAAAAACAGTTAATTAAACCTTCAAAAGTGATCTTTTATTAATTTAGGAGGGAAATGCCCATTCCATTTACAAATACCAACTAGGTTAAAGGATAAATCAATATGTTTGTATTTATCAATTACTGTTATTCACCAAGCAGAATTCAAGAACTTTGATAAAAGATCTTCAATTCCTTCAGCCCTTAATTACAACTCATTACATTTTCATTAACTTCAAGCTTTGTAAAAAGCAACAGAAATCTTTGATGATACCAGGGTTGGCAGCACCCCACGTTAGATGTCAGACATTCTTTGTTTGGTGGAAGTTACTTGTGCCAGTTACACCACTGCCCTATCACAGCAACACATCAAGAAATTATAAGAAAATACCCCATGTCTCTTCAAGTAAATTCACTCTACATTCACTTTAAAACTTTGAAGCAACTTTTAAGATAACCCATTAACACCACCCAGACTCAAAAAAAGGGACAGTGAATTGTGAAGGATATGTGGAGATTATTCAGGAATGCCTGCACTGCAAATACATAACCAGCCTCTCACCATCACAGCTGCAAAAGGCTTTGGGACCAGGGTGGCACTGGGGCAGGAGACCTTGCAAGAAACCAGGGTGCTAAAGAGGAGTAGAAGTTAGCATGAACTCCCACCAAAGAGCAGAGCACCGCACCAAGACTAAAGTTGTGGGAAACCCTTCACCTAGGAAAATCTGCTGACACGAGCAGATGCAAGGTCAGACCAGGCTGCTCAGGCATTGAAAGCCTTCATGGATGGAGCCTCCACAACCTCCCAGAGCAATGTGTTCTTCTGCATTACCCTCCTGAGGGTGAAAAAGGTTTTCCATATACTCATCCCGAACCTCCCTCCTTCCAATTTCTGTCTGTTGCCTCTGGCTGCTCACCACATCCTGTAGCAAGTAGCAGTGCCCTCCTCACTGTGACATGAAGGGCTGCTGCAAGGTCCCCCCAAGGTGCCTCTGACCACACTGAGCCAGCCCTGCTCCTTTCTGCCAGGGCAGCTGCTCCAGCCCCACTGCCCCTGGGGCTGGAGGGTTCCAAACTGGGCAATGTCTAGGTGAGGATTAATGAGTGCTAAGCAGAGGGCATGATTGCTTCTCTTGACCGTGCCCCTGTCCATGGGGGATAGGACTCTGCTGTCCATACATACGGACAAATCACTTTTTCATTGGGACATTTGACTCAGTTATGATTACACTTTTTTTTGTTTAAACCAAAGGTGACACAAAGAATCAGTCTCTAGTAGAGCTAGCATAATAATCAGCATGCAAGCTGTAGGAGAAATGGAGAGAGGATGAGAGACTGAGCACAGCCCAGAACCTGCTTTACCCAGTATTAAGTGTTTGCAGAGGTATTGCTAGGCTAGAGTATAAACCTAAACATGTGAAGAGACAAAGTGAATTTTAAGCACTAGAAAAATGCATAAATCCTCCTGTTAATAAGAAAACAAACTATTTGGTGTCCATTTTAGGTACATTAATTGGCTATTATTTTTTAGCTTCTTTGGTCTAGCACCTGATATAACTGTTAAATTAGAGTCTTATGTATAATCTAATTGAGTGAATCACAGTTTAAAAGGAAAAACTCCAACATGTTATAAATTACATATAAAATAAGGCTGTGCTTAAACTAATTTTACATGACAATATTTCTGTTTTTTCTAAAATCAGATTTTCCATTGCATATTAAAGTAATTCCCAAAAGATTATAAAACGAGGCCTTTACTATTAGAGGTGATACTCCTATTACACAACTTCTCCAAGACCAGGTTCAGAAACCAGAGGACACGCAGTTTTGTGTCTTTGTGGCTTTAGCATTAATGGTGGATGAGCTAAGTTTTTAAGCTGATGATGTGATGTGGACTGTTCCAAATTTCTTGCTTTATGCATGAGTGTGAGACAAAAACTGCTATTAAGAAGGAAATGGCTACCACCCAGAACTCAAAAAATGTGTAGATTTTTGAAAAGGTTAATATTCCACTTAAAGCGGAACTGAAACAAATTATGTTAACTACAACTTCTGTTCTGTGTGGAATACTTTTTTTTCCACAGAACCACAAGAATCTCTTTTTAAAAACAGTAGTTCTCTATAGAATTTATTCAAGAGCTATTCTTATTTTGCCAGCAGCATGGAAGCACAAGTGCTTTGAACCTTTGTATGTTCAGTGGTTAGACCGTGCAAGTTTTACAAATGCCTTGTTGAACTATGTAGTATAAGAAGTTTCAAAGCATACATATACATATTTGTATATATCTGACATGAGTAAAAATATGGTGATATGATTACCGCATCATAAAGTTAAAGACTTGAAACTTTAGTTAAAACTCAACCAAAAAAAAAGGGAGGGGGGAAGAAAAATAATCAAGAACAAATGGAAGTTGTTTACTTATTTCTCAAATTAAACTGCAAGCAGGATATATATTGTCAAATTCCCCACCTTGGAATTGACCACAACCACCAGATGTGACTTAAAAACTGTATGCAAGATCCAGGGTTGACTGGGGCAAGAAAGGAGGAGGGTTATAGTCCTCTCACTCAGAGGGTAACATTTGAACAACAAATCAATAAATACATATGTTGTTGCTTTTGTAAGTGTGAAGTTTTACATTATATATACTTCATAGAATAATTGCTGACTGATAAAAACCAAGATCTGTTTTTCTGCTTTCTCCAACTCAAACCCAGACCTTGCACCTCACTTCCAAAGTAAGTAACAAAACATTAGATGTCCCAAACCTGTCAGTGTTTAAGAGGCATTTGGACGATGTTTTAACTTTCAGTGAGCTTTGGATTGGTCAGGCAGTTAGAACTGCACTTAGGGACTTAGGACCCTTCCAACTGAAATAATTCTATTCTATTCTATTCTATTCTATTCTATTCTATTCTATTCTATTCTATTCTATTCTATTCTATTCATTCCATTCCATTAGCAATCTTTCTCCAGATTGTTAAATTCTGCAGCAAATTGAAAATCATACAAGACTGTAAGTAGGAAATACAAAAAGGTAACATAAAAATATTATTATGAACACTGTGTTAGTTCACTCATTTATTCCTATGAAACATACACATTTGCACAAATATACAGTGACAGACAGTTTGGATCTGGCTTGTGGCATTATACACAGAACATTGCACAAAAGCTATGTACTTGTGGGACTTTTATCCAGTTCCTCAGATGTGAGCAAATATAATAGACAGACAGAAGTGAACTGCTGGATCTTTGCCTGAAATACTTATTTACAAGCCATCTCAATAAAATAAACAATGCTGTAATTGCAAGTAAATTTATGAGCCAGACAAAGTACTCTGGAGTATTGAGCTGATGTACATGCTTTCCTCTGACATGAGGCACCTTAAAAATTCTTCAGATTTTTTACTCCCACTGAAAAAGAAAGGGCTCTTTACAAGACCAGAACATACAGAATGGCATAAAACTCCTGTCATAAGTTTGCAGACTACTTTCTGAGCCACCAGGGCAGCAGCAGACCAGAAACAACCGGTGTGTCCAACCACTTCTCGTTACTTCATGTGCACTCTCTCCTTTTTTACCACGTCACCAGGAATAAAATTGATAATAGAAACATTCTGCAAGTTTAGCATCATGACTTTTGGCAAGAATACCACCACTACTGGCAGAACTGACAGAGAGGCCATGCTGACAAACCAGAGCAAGACTCTGCTCCCATGAGCTATCCCCAGGATTATGTTTCTCCACTAAACAGCTGTCTTCAATCAAAGAGCCTGCACTTCCTTTTTCAGCATTATTAATCTTATGAAAGATGGTAATTTTCCTAGTGGTCTGACATAATCCACGTGGCTGTTCAGTAACATCTTACATAGATGGTCACTTAAACCCTTTTGCACAATAAATGTCATATGGGAAGGTTGGGGAAACATGTGATGTTCAGTTTGAGCCAAATTAGTCCTATTCTGTCTCCAGAGCTCTGATGACAATGGGACTGAACATCAGCTCGTTATTCCCACTGATGACACTGCTAACATGTGGGACTGGTGCAGAATGAGTGAATCACAGCATGGTGTCACTACCAAAAATATTTAGTCAGATATAAGCAAGTACGGGCTTGCCGACATCCAGGAAAGGATTTGAAAGCCAATGAAATTTTCTTGAGCTGCTACAGTAAGAAAGAACAAATTTTTTTGAGAATCCAAAAAGACAGAAGAGGTAAAGGTTGTCATGAAAAGGAAAGGAACGCCTTCCCAGCACTACTTCATTAGGATGGACTCAAAACCTGAAGTCTCAGCAAATGCACTATTTACTTTGAGGCTGCTTGCTTGCTAGCTCTCATTTCAAGACAGTACCATATTTGTTATATTTCAGAAATTCCAGGAGTCAAAATGCAACACATGTATTATACAAAAATTAGAGGAAAAAGAATTTTCATCCAAATGCAATTCAATGGTTTTTGTTTACTAAAGAGACCTGCAGTTCCTAAAAGATCACACCAGATGAAACTGGGCAAGTTTTTCCAACAGCAAACAAGCAGAACAAAAAGGAGAGCAGGAAAGCAGAAGTAAGGTGAAACATTTCAAATCATGAAGAAAACATGAACTCTAAGTTAGCTGCAAGAGTTAGAACTCCAGGAGGCTGTCAAAGAGCACAAACAACTTATGGGTTACCTCATGAGTAAATAATGAAAAAGTAAACTTTCCAGAGATAAGAAAGTAAATGTATCATTGTATATATGGAATGAAATTGGCCATAACAAGTACTGAGTTTTTACTTGATGCAATCAGCTCAAATTGGTGGTCTGACACATCTTCTGATCACTCAGAAAGTTCCTTTTAAAAAATCAGGACATCACCTGCTATTTCTTACTGAATACTATGAAGTGCACAGAAATCTAAGATAATGACAAAGAAGCCCTAAATCAGTTAAAGGCATCTGGATGGTCCATCATATTCTTCAGAAGTTTCACACAATGTTCTATTTATTAGCAAAAACTGCAACTCACCTGTAAGCCAAGATGAAACAAAATTCTCATTCAAGAGCTCAATCACAACCCTGAAATCAAATAAAGGCTTTCTTCCCACCCTCTACAGCCTTTCAAGTGACTTACTGAGTATGTTCTAAATCCTGAGTATCGTGAGTATGCTCGTGACACTCAGTGTGGGACATGCTTCTCCATGACAGCTCAGGCATGCATTGTATATTGACATGTCTTTGCTTTCTCATCATATGAGTAAGGGGCTGGGATAGTTCCTCAGTATGTTTTGTCGTGTTTTAAGAAATGAGGATGGAAAACCGATACAAATCAAGACACCATGAGTTTGCAAAATCTTGACATTTTCTGAACTAACCAAAGAGGAACCAAAACACAATCAAGAAAACAGATGGAGAAGTTCCCCTTCCTGCACAGTGCTTCATGCTGGGCAGATTTGGAAGGTGCCAAAAAACCAGTGAGTCAAAAGCTACAGTGCTCTGTGAGGTGTTGAGACAGCCTCAACTCTTCTTCACACGGCTGCTAGCATGAACTGAGGCTTCTAAGGCTCCAGATTTACACAATTAGAAGACCTTAAGCATGATCTGACACAAAGCCCATATCAGAACCTTCTGATTTATTCCCACTAGGGTTGACTTGGGTCAATCTTCAAATATATCAACTTCAAATCCAGCTTAAAACACAAGCGAAAAATACCTCATGTTTTGTCTATCAAAGAGACTGGTATCCGATTTTCAGTACTCTCAAATCTAATTAGGAGTTAGTTGTTGTAAAATGACATTAGGAATCCAAAATACAAACACTAGAAAATAAATAAGAATATTGAAATGAAAATATTTATTAGAAAAGCAAAATATAACTTACAGCCTCCTTATTTTCCCCTTTCTTGTTCTTCTTGGAAACCAGCAGCTCTTATCAATATTGTTTATCACTGACTTATTGCAGAAGTCACACTTCGGGGTGAAACCTGCTTACATTACCCACACTCAAACATTGCAATAACACAGGTACCTCAGCAAGGGGTTTGCCTGCTTCTGTATTTTTTTTGCAGACAAAAGCTACATTCTACATATTGCTTTATCAAACAGATGTTAAGGAGCCAGTTTGACTCTTGTCTGCAGCCTCTGTGACAAAGTCAGTAAAAAAAAAAACCAAGGCAAAATACCAGAGGGTCATAGCAGCAACAGTTCAAGTCTCCCTTGAGCACATGCAGCTTGATCTTAAGAGTACCCAAATCACAAAGGAATCAAAGGAACAAAATATAGGCTGATGGCCAATGCGATGCCGTGGAACACTTTACTGCAGGTACTAAGCCCCTCCTTGTTGTAACAGAGCGATGTCAACTTAAGACCAAGTTAAATAAGATCTTCCAAAGGTAGGCATGCCTTTCCCTGAATTAGCTTGATCTCTGTCTACCCAGTAATAGCTGGGTTTCTTCCAGCCTCATTTTAGTGCCTTTCCTCTGTTTCGCTTGACAGAGACTGGAGAGAGTCACAGACACCCACAGATCCAACTCAATACCCTTGCAGATCTTCCGATAAGAATAAGTTGGCAGGCCCTCCATAGAGGTTTGTTTAATTAACCCTTTCCTTACGCCACCTGCCCCAAGGCTCATGCACTCTGTCACACACACTCATGGTAGATTTAAAAGGTTGCTTAACCCTCAACTCCCAGTGACCTCAAAGGAATCTGCAAATACTTATTGTTTCTAACAGGCCATGTATTCAGATTGATAAACACTACCCTGTCAGATGACAAAAGGAGTTTCTATTTTCATTTCAGTTAAAAAGAATGAAAAGCATTCAGCATTTCTTGGTGCCAAGTTTAGGCACTTTAATTTTAAATTTCAGATGAAACACTCATTAAATTGATCTATGTCACCTTATCTTTTCCACCCAGACAGTCCTTCAGTATTCGTCTTTAGATCTTTACCTCTTTAACAATTGTTTGTTTTCAAACTAATATTGTATTCAGCATCCTTTCTCTATCAGGTGACTTAGAGAGCCTAGTTTTGTCCTACCTGTGTAAGAGACAATTTTTCAAATACAAACACCACCTTTATATAATCTGCTGATGAAGAAATGACTACAGATGCATGAATCAGCCTGAAATAGACAAAATAAATCCTGTTTTTACAAAAAATACCTTTCTATTCCAATATCATAAATGGGTAGTTTGGTTGGGTGGGGGTTGTTGTTGGTTTTTTGTTTGTTTGTTTTTGTTTTTGTTGTTGGAGTTGTTTTGTTTTGTTTTTACAAAGTGAAATTATTTTCTTTAAATAAGAGGGCTGCATATATGCTCAGCTAAAGTAACTGCCAGAACTAGAGTGGTATTTACACTGTTAGTGCTCCAGTAAGTGAATCCATCCCACTGCACTGATACTACTTAAAATCTGTGTGATGTTCTGCAGTCACAGTATGGTGTCCCAAAGTCATTTCAGAGGTACAGAAAACAAAAAGTTAGGGAGTAATGTCCTTCTCTCTATCAGGATGTTAATGGAGTGTGAACTATATCAAATGAGCACAAGAAAGAACATTTGCTGCAAATTTTACTCAACAGCAGTTCAAGCTATCATACATCAGGAAATGAAAATAAGAGGTGAAGAGTACATATTTTATTATTTCAACAACCTACTCTACTAATGGAATAAAAACCTTCCTCATAAAGAAACATTCGTCTATGCTGACCATACACTTTCTCTCTCCCCAGGAATGAACTGATACACAGTTCAGTCTACTTCGGTACCTACAAAATGAATTGTCAGTTGAAAACAACTAATATTCTTCTACTATATTTCACAGACTTGTTTTACAGCTTCTATTTTATGACTCACAGGTTAAAACCAAGTTCCTACCGTATGTGAGAAATTTTTGTTCTATGACCTTGAACACTACAGAAGTTATGAGACATTTTTTGTCAAACTTTCATAACATCTGCAGCTACAACATACGTCTATCTTATCTTTCAAGAATATAGATTGATGTGATTGATCTGCTTATCATATCAGTTTTAAAGCAGCAAAGTAAATACTCTTCAGAAAGAAAAAATAAAGGTAGTAATAAAGAACGGGTGTTCAGATTTATCAACTCACAATACAACATGTGTTATGTGCATGAGCTCTGGGCTAAGAACATTGGACTTTCACAACATCTTAAGTTCGTTGTTCAAAAGACTGATGGAAATATTTCTGGATTACATGCAGTTGCTGAAATTTTTGAGTAAAGTAAAACTCTTACAGCTGTATAAATATTATGAAAGTATGTATATTACTAATACTCTTCTTTTTTCCTCATGCAGACTTTCAGACCACCAGAGTTCCTTCAGCTCTACAGTCAGACCAACAGCACTTCACGCACAGACGAGAATTCAAGTTTAAGGAACCTTTACTAATCTGGGCCATGCAAATACTTTTTGTACCTCAATTCATGACAAATATAAAAAGGTTGCATGCAGACAAATTATGTAAAGCTTTGATTAGGGACTACCACTATGGGAGAGCCCTTCTACTTGCATCAAAGTCTTATCAGTGTTCTGTATTATCAGGGATGACTGAACATTATTCCTATTGCTTCCATATAGTGTTCATTCACGTTGGACACAGTGTCTTTATCAACTTTTCTCCAAATCCCCTCTTGATTTCTCTTCCTTCTTTCTCTTCTTTTCCACAGGGACTAAAATACCCTGTATTTTTCTAAATAACCCGAACCTGGTATCTTATACTGCCACTTGCTCCTCCCTTCTATTCCATTCCCCTTTGAACAGTGCAGTTCCACTTCCCCCTTGACAAGCCCAGATTTTCCTGTAGTAGTTACTGTTCAACATGATATTGAAGAAAATGCTTGTCCCCATGTACAGAGTCTGCCCATTTCACTTGTTAAAGAGAGGAAATATGGAAAAACAGGGAAGTTAGCTAAAAGAAAACCTAAGAGAGTGATTAAAAGACTAAAATAATTTCTTGTGCCAGGTCACTCCATGAAGATACCATAGAATAAAGGCATGACTAAAAGCACAGCATGGGAATAAAAACAAACCCAAACCCAAACCCAGTCTAATAGGTCTCCCTAGTTCTCCATCTCCAAAAGACAGTATAAGGAAAAGAGCAAAGAAGGCTATTAGACATGAAAAATGTCCTTCAAAAGACAAACTATGTCCAGAAAGGAAAGCAGAACTCACGAGCAGGGAAGGGAAAGACTATATGAGTTTCAGCAGTCCAATATAGGGAATATATTGGAATATATATTTTTAAAAGTATTAAAGTATTATGAATCAGAAATGAGGAAACAACAGGAAGCTTCACTCCATAATAAAATGTTGCCAAGTACTAAAAGCCATTGCATCAACCCCCCTCCTCCCAAAAAAACACAAGACAAAGCAAAAAAAAATAAAATCCCAAGCCATTTAGACTTTTAAAAAAAACATTGGCAAAAATAATTTGCAGTCTGTTCCACAAGCAGCCAAGCAATATTAAGATACAAAGAACATGAACTAAAAACTGATGCATTGAATAAAGGAGCAAACATTGAAAGCAAGCATTTAGTAACCTCACTTAATCAGGCTTTAAGAGCTCTAGTATTTTGTGAAATGTTTGAAATAAGCACTGACCTACTTAGGATGTTCACAACCAATTTTTTTTGATTTTTTAAAAAAAAGAGCCTGAAGTCTAGGAGCTGCTCAGTAAAGTCAGCGATTCCCCTTTCATTTAATGCTGTGGTAACTTTGAAAAGTACTGCTTCTCCCCACAAACACTATCTCACTGCAACACTACTAATAATGATTTGAGTTTCAAATTAATCTCAAATATCCTGTTTCTGCCAGAAATGTAATCGCCTTCAAGCCCCAGAGTGCTGCTCTGCTAAAAGCTTACATGAGCATCGGGCAGCTCAGGGCACTCCTCGGTCCGTCCTGTGTCCCCTTCCCAGGGTCACGAGCCAAAGGGGCAGCTGTTGGTCCTGGGGAGGTGGCAGCAGGCAAAGCGCCTACCCCCAAAATCTGTAGGCAGTCTATGTACCTCTAAAGGTTAGTCCACCCTGGCCTAAGTTACCTGCCAGGTAAGCACCCAGCTCACAAATCCAGGGTGCAGGCTCCGTGCTCTCGGGCAGACTGGCACCCCATCCTGTCCTCCAGCGATGCTCCCGCTGCCCCCGCTCCGTCCTGCCAGCAGCCTCTCCTGCAGGGCAGCAATGAGCCCACCACTCAGACCTGACGCGCTGACCCCCTGCAGACCAGTGGAATGCAGGGATTGTGGCACATGCAGAAAACTCACAAAAGCAGCAAAGCCAATTTTGAGCTCTACTGATTCCTATATTTTGCCTTTAGGTCAGGTCTGTGTCTCTAAAAATAAGTTTCTAACCTCTACCAGGTGAAGGTTTCTAACAGCAGCACTGAAAAGAACACTGAATGTGCATTACCTAAATTCCTGATAGAAATAAACCCAAAGGCTTACCAGCAACGTCAGAGAGGAGTTTTAGAGGGCAAGTGAAGGAAGAAATATCCTGACATCCTGCAGGACAGAAACGTGCTGGGGATTCTGAAATTAGGTAGGTAGCACAGAGAAATGGCGAGGATTGCCCATCTTCTACAGTCAAAAATGAAGACTAACATCTTCAAAACTAAGATACCAAAAGTCATCAGAGTAAATATTTTGCCCTACAAAAAAATTAAATAATATTTGAAGGCAATGAATATTACTACAGCTCCAATAAGAAAATAAACACTCCTGCCATCTTCCTGAGTAAATAATGACAAAGTAGTGGATTAAAAAGGGCAAAAGTTACTTACTGTGTTTTTTATTAGGAAAACACAACTACAGGGATTCAACTCTGTGGCTTGAACAGAAGGGGACAGGAGCTGGCCCTGCTAAGCTGGGTGCCTACAGACGCATGGGCTGCTGCCCTGAGAAGACGACAATCAAAACACAGGATATCATCCCCCAAAATCAATCCCCCATGCACAGTATAATGTAGAAGTGACAGGTGGAAATGTGTCATACTACTAGTTTTTGTTATCGGGATGACAGTAACAACATTTTGATCATCCATAATGAAAAAAATCCCAACCGTGTGGCCTAGCCTGTTTGAGGATCATTTCTCATTCGACTCACAACACAGCACGCATTTGTTTGAAGTGTTGACAGCTATCCCCAGGACAAAGCCCAAAGTAACTAAGGCCAGAGTAGAGGTAGGTTCTGCCAAAGTTATCTCATTAAAAATCTGTGTAAACCACAATTTATCCTCTCCAAACATATTTTAAACAGGTTTTAAATGATGGCATTTCTTTACTGCAACACCATTAAAATCTGAGGTGTAGATTTCATCCACGACTATGTAATGCCTGTCCAGTATTAACAAATGCAACAGCACACAGACTGCTGCATCAACAGCAGCATGGCAACAAAATGTTTTATGCTCTTCCATTTAATTTTGCCTTATGCTGAGGAATTTTTGGCACCAGACTGAAGATGGCAATATCCTAAATAAGTGCCAAATATTTTTTGATCATGAGCTCCAGAAGATGGGACTGTCACTCACCACATGTCCGCATGGGGAGCGCCTGGCTCCCAGGTTCATGCCATTACACACCTGGCCCCAGCACAAGGGAGACTTGGGTGTAGGCTTTGGTTTATGCCCAGCACTAGGAAAACAAAGGTGGAGGACAAGGAAAGGATGAAAGGAAATTCCCAAGTCAGCCGTCGCTCGATTTCCAAGGAGCTCTTTTGAAGCTGCACATGACCTTGCACTGCAGCAGCAGGAGGCTATCTGCCCTGGTGAGCTCCTAGGAGGGACCCCTGAAGGAAACAGCCCGATCAAGTCAAGGACATGTTTATTGTAATGTCGTTAAAATCCCTGGGCCATGGTATGGGCTACTTCTGTATATGGGCACAGAATGCAGTAAAGAGGAACATTAATTAATTATTTGACATGTGAGTGATTGTGCTGCAGGCACTGCAGGCTTTAAAGCTTTCCTACAGCAATCCTCTAACTCTCAAGAGCAAGTTTTACGTGGGCATTTCCTCTCTTGAACCTGAAATCAGCTTCAGGAGCTACTCTGGGGTTAGTAATGGTATGTGTTTTCACATGGTGGTGTAGTTCCAGTCAAGACTACGGTGGGTTTTATGGTGGACCATGCTATGAATCCTGAAGATCAACCATTTGCCCCAGAGACATTATCCTTTGCATTTGACTGTAAATTATGGGAAAAGGAATAGGGGCAAGGGACTCTCAAGATTTACTGAAGGTCAGCAGTAATATGAAAGCAGATCACGTATCTTTAACCCCTGACTAAAGCATGATCTATTAAAACACTGACTATTTAAATATATGACTGTTATGAGTACCCTGTAACTGTCAATATTTTTGCACACATTTGTCAAGTTTTTCATTTAAGATGTCTTTCAATGGTTGAATAGGTAAGATGTCACATTGGACATAAAAATAATAAAATCATTTATGTGTAATGTTTTTCAGCCACTAAAAAATATTCTTCCCTGCCTCTACCTAATGTTCCTGCAATTCCCCCCCCCGCCCTTTTCAAATTCCAGGGAACAAAATAAGAATAAATTTGTATAATAACAAGCCTGATATTGTGGGACACAGAGCTCCGCACTGTAAGATAAAATGCGCCAGTGTAACCTTGTTTAAGTGGAAAATGGAAATGAAAGCACTAGGGAAACAAACCCCCCATACACACGTTCTTCACTTATAGCCAAATATCTAGCTTTCCTAATTTTAAACAAATGGTAATTCAGTCGACTTAAGCAAAGTTTCAATAAAATAAAGTAGCTACCTTATGGCTGAGGTGATTGATTTGATAGCAGCTCTCCAGCTCTTTATTCAGATTCATTTAGACCATGTCTATTTTAGTAAATGGTTTGGAGCCTCTAAACAAAGAAGATAAAAACATCTATATGGAAATACCGTGATGGTTTTTATTGAATTCAACCTGCTTCTCTTTTCAGTTATAGAGACCACACATTTATTCAGGCAGCCATGGCCTCCCTCCCATTGCATGAATGAAATTTTTGAATTTACTGCAGATGATGGGGAAAGGGAAAATTCCTGGAAAAAGACAGTGACTGGAAGTAAACAGCTGTCGCCAGAATAAATAATCCTGCCTGCAGTGCATCTCATGCCTGCAGAGGGCTGTGCTTGGGGCTGGGGGCTGTGCTGGCAGCCCATGCCCAGCCTGGGAACGTGGCCCCAGGCACCAGAGACCGGGGCAGCCCAAACTCCCATTCCTGGATCTGCTGCCAACCTGCTATATCAGCTCAGGCACTTCGAGTGAGAGCTTCTCCTCTGGAAAAGGAGCGCATAGACATTTCTTAAATACTTATCAAAGCAAGCAGGGGTTTGGCTTGTTTTATAATTAGCAGCTCTACAAAGCCTTTGTGAGATCTGGAATGTGAAAAGTCTGGTGGCCTAAACACTGCAACTTAAGTTGCCAAAACCGTATAAATACATATATATATATCTTGTGCTATTTATCACATTTGCTGCCATGCATGTATACATTTATAAAATACCCTTTATACACATACACGTGGGAGACCATGTCAAAGGCAACTCAGTTTTCAACTAACTTATTTACAGCCACATATCAAACAGATATGTTTGATACAATTACTCCAAGTAACATCATGTTTAAAAAATGTAAATGCACGTTTTGCGCATTAGGAGGGATATTTTAAAACAACTGTCTTGTCTTGGCCATTCTTCTCTGCATTCAAATAGCAAACATTTTTATGTTTTACAGGAATATTCTGTCATGCCAATTTAAATATTTTTCATGTTGAGTTGGATGAAAAATATAAAGCACTGAAAAAGGCTAAATGATATACAATAACTGCTGAGATTCTACATCAAGCAGGAAATAGAAATAAGGGAAGATGGTATAATTGCTCGGTCACAACTGCCACTAATTCACAAACATTAACAGTTCAAAATAGAATAACATTTGGTGGAAACTCATTTTATGGGATTTGTAGTGACTCCTTTGACCATATTGCTAATAGTTTCAAATCCTGTTTTCCAAAGAAAACTTCAAAACTCTCAGCAGAACCTACACTGCCTTGTAGGATTTCTGTCAGAATATTTATTAATCATGATAATATTCATAACACACAGAAACGTACTGTTTTTAACTTTCAGTATTCCACTAAATGTAGTTTGGCTTTCTCCACATTATGTTTCTTGTCCCAACACCATAAAGTGCCTACTTTCCTTGAATGTTAAATCCAATGCTCATCTGTGTTTATTATGAATGACATCCCAGACATTTGTTTGCTGCTTGCTGGTCTTTAATTAAAGTGGGCACTTTACAGACAAGCAAACTGACATACTAGTTGCTTGTTTTCTAGTTATTTCCATGCTTTTAATTTTTTTTTTTTAAATAATATTACCCTTTTTTCTTGTACTAGGTTCCTAATTTTTTCATTGTGCTGAATTAGATACCACAATTGCATGTGGCCCATAAAATTGGCAAGATAACAGTGAATAGCTTTGTAGCTAGTGCTACTTCTTTCATTAGGAGACCAAATGAAGAAATTAATTCACATTAAACTTTCAAGAAAGAAGAGAGATGGGTATTGCAACACCCAGATTCTGTCTCAACAGAAGTGAACCAAGCAGAACAAAGCAAACGTGATAGTAGGGGAAAACCACATGTGCAAAGGGATAAGAATGTATTTGTTGAACAACTGCATATATGCATTGTCCGTTCCAGGGTGACAGATTAGAGAGGACCTTAGCAGAGATATACAAATTTCTCTCACTATTGTAGTGGTGTTAAAGTATTTTTTTATTTCTTTAAACAATAACTCCTGATTTTATTTTAAGCCACAGACAGGAAAGAACCACTAAAATAAGCACTTTCAAAAGCTGCTGCTGACAGCAACTCTGTCTTAAGAAGAATTTGGCACGTTTAGCTTTCCAGACAACTTCACATTTTCATTTGACTTATCAAGGTCATCTTAACACCACTCAGTTTTGTAGGTACTTGATCCTGTCATCAAGGCAATGTATCACAAAGTGAACTCTGGGCAGACGCTTCCACTCTGCTGCTGTCCTGCACTGCAAAACACTGGACTAACAGTTCAGGAAACCTCCCTTCCATCCTATGGCACTTGTCCAGCAGCATCCAAGTATTTGAACTGCAATAATTAGTGGTATACTAATGTAAATGTCACTTTATTCAATTTTTTGTTTGTTTTTTAATTATGACAAAACTGAGCTAGGACTCTCAGAATCCCTGTCAGTCTATCCTTTAAAATATACACAATAAGTATATCACAGTCTCACTGATTCATTTATTCCATAAATATGAATAAGCACAGTTTTTGGAGACAAGGGTTAAAAGCATTGACTGTGTTTTTCTAACAAATATTAAAATGGAAACACCAGAATAACATTCTTTAAATATTAATGTGACCACTAAAATTTTTATAGCAATATACAGCTGTACAACATTTATGATTTTATATGTATCTTTCTCTGGCTAATGTGCAAGATTAATGCTAACTAAAATTGTATTAAGTTTCTTTGATTTAACAATCATAAAACACAGCCAAAACAAGTTAAGGCTCAAAAATAAAAAAACTTTACACCGGTATTTCTATTACTAGTTCATAGCATTTGCAAGATGGGTCAGCTCCAGCACTGGTATTTAAATTCAGTACTCTGAAGGAGACAGGGGTTGGAACTGTCAACAATATCAGTACTACCTTCATTTCATGTTCTAAAAACAGAAACACCAAGAAATAAATTCACCAACACATATACAACAATAATCAGTGCTGGAATGAACCAGAAGATTTTTTCCATTGAAAGTAACATTTTCACCAAACCAAGAACTCAAACAATTTGCTTGTGTTTAATAAACTCCTCGCTGGTTCCTGTGAAGCAGCATTGCTAGAAATTGGCTCATTTATGGATTCAGCCAAAAGAACTCAACAAAATGAGTTACTACATCCTGACTCTTAAGTATGAACCTCTGTTTTTCTTAAGCCTCTGCACCATCACACTTTTGGTACATTAATGCAGATGGGAAGAGTTGCCTCACTCTCTGCTGAATTACTGACACATTGCTCAGAAATGCACCCTTGGTGGTCAGTGGGATATGGTATGGCTGTAAGTACCCTACAACAGTGTCCAGGTGGGTGGAAGCTCTTTAATCAAGCAAATTAATACGCCTGTTCCTGCACAGCAATCATATACCCCTAAATAAACACACTGTGTTCTAACAAAAAAAATTATTAAAAAAAAAATTTGCAGCAACAGGGTTTTTTGCTCTTCCTATTGCCCATTTTGAGAATTTTTCTGTGGTAACTTGCTCTTCTCTCAGTCAATATGATGCATCCTGTTTCAATTCAGCAGATGCTTCCTCTTACTCTTTTCTGTAAGATTCATTATTTATTCTACATTAATGTGTACTGCATTACATCTGCCATCTGCTAACCTAGGCACATAAAATCCTTTTATACTCATCTGCAAGGTCCCTCAAAACTTACTGCTTCTAGCCAAGCTCATCCACCTTTTAGGGATAAATCCTGGAACTACTACCCAGGCTGGGAGGCCCTATGCCTGCAAGCAATCAAACCTCCTTGCATTAATCCCAAGGACAACTCATCATTACTAGGGGTTCCAAACCTGCCCACTAAGGACAGCATTATTCTGATACTTACCTTCATTATTTCTCAGACAAAATGAAATGGAGCAGCATGGCTGTGAGAAATACTCATATATGTCAGAACCGCCAGTACAATAGGAATATGAATAGCATTAATGTCCAGGTGGATAGTGTACTTGAACTAGCTTTCTTTAAAAACATCTCACGTTGTGGCTTGTCTGGATTCTAAGTTTCATGAACCTGAGGCAAGATAAAGGTATGGACTTGTACTGTGATAATTATTTAAATGCAAAATACAGTAGCAGTCCCACCAGCAGAGAATGGCACAGAGAGACTCTTTCACTGATTTCTGAGTACCCTAATCACTTAATTCCTAAAGTACTTATTTTAAAGTAGGTGGGTTGAAATTCTTTCTAGAAAAGGAAAGCATTTTACCAAAACCTCACTTCCAGTGTAAGGACTTTAATCACTGTGTTCATGAAGTGGCATTTAAGAGAAACCACCCTCCTCTACATTCCTCTATTATATTGCAAAACCTGCAGATGCCAGAGGATCATCCCACCATCAGCTATCATTATTTCTGGCTCCCTCCCAGCAACCCTCCCAGCATTTCAACGGCTACATCTCCCATCTGCACCCAGAACATCTGGATATCGATTTTTAGTGGCTCCTGTTGTGATGATTCATCTTTCTGGACTTTTGGGGGAGAGAGGTGGGGAGGGTGGCCAGTACTCAAGACACCTCCATGTTGTGTTTGTTCCAAGTGTTAGCTAGGAAGACAACCACATAGATAGAGGGCTTTCAGAAACCTGGCCTCACTTTCCAATTCAAGAAGTCTATTAAGCAGCTTCCCCTGCAGCTTGTCATCTCATAAGGTCTAACTCTGAATGCAGGAGTTCCTCCAAGGCTGAGAAGTAGCTTCTCCTTAGAAAGGACAGCCCCACAACTATCAGCTACTTCTTGCCAGACCTTCAGACTATCTCCAGTCATTGTAAGGCACTAAACGTCAACACACTCCAGAGCTTCACAAAATCAAACATAAAAAGAAAGAGGTTATCGTCTCCTGCTATTATAATTTGAACTACTTAATGCTTCTCCCAAGGGGATGAAGCAACAAGGAACACTCAGTGAGTTCATCAGATGAAGAGTAACGTGCAGCTCATTAAAAAGCAGTAGCTTTCCTGCCATCCTGGTGGTATCACCAGGACCACCAAATGGAGGGAAACTGCACTGTTTGAGAAGACCTGGGAGCTCTCATCACTTACAGCTCCTCAGGAACAAACTCCACATTTGGCTTGGAACCATGACTGCATATTGCTCAGTAACAGGGTGAAAACATCAGAGATGGGGTTTTCCACAGCAATCCTGGGCAGTAGGTCTATAGTCCTCACTGATTCTGGAGAAATACTATTTTTGGACTTACTGCATTTCAGTAAGTAAAGAAAAAAAAAAAAAATCTGTACATTGTATCAAAGGATAAGGACCCAAAGCCAAGTTTCAGATCTTACCCACCTGCTTTTCAAGAGACTCTGTTACATACGTAGGTAGGCAGAACCTGGATGCACAACACGAAGACCAGGGAAAAAAATGGCACTAAATAAACCTTAGCATAGGAGAGAAAGTATTGATATATAAAGGCCAGAACTGACATAAGTAGTAAAATATCTTTTGATATGAGACAAGGTTTACCTCCTAAGCAATCAGGCATAAAAACCTGCTTAAAGACATGTAACATAGAGGTATGACACTCTGCAGAACTTTCTGTCATCAGCCACACCACTTTGTCTCTTTCCAAACAGAACTTGGAAAAAGTCTGCTTCTATCTATCAACCTTCGAGAGTAATCTATTAACCAGCGAGATGAAGACAAGCACTTGGTATTTCTTCTGTTCATATTCACTGAATGCTCCACTTTAATTGAAGATGCCTTGGATAAAATAGAAGTTTGAAGTTTGTCATTGAAATTAAACTACATTTGAGCCATAGGCCCCAAAGAATGAGTTATTAAATTAGTACTTAATTCCAAGCTGTGCTCTAGACCTGTGCACATTATCAGAAAATGAGCATACTGTAGAAAAAGTTGCTTTTCACTAAGTAATATTGTATGTAATTTTCTAAAAATTGAGTCTCTAGAGAAGTTAAACATTACCTTCTTTTCTCACCACTAAATGAAAATTAAACCTTCAGTTTTACCCAGATATCTGAATTAGTGTATCTACAATTTTGCACCATTCAGGTAAATGTAATCATCAAAAAGAAATAAAGACACAATATGTTTATCCCAAGAAACAAGCCACCCACTCATCCCTTCCTACCAGCCACATGCCCCCAGGCTGTCCTCCTCACCCATGTGGTGTCTGGGGACATGGTTAGTGTCTGGGTTCGAAGCAACCTTGCAGGAAGAAAAAAGGGGAATAGAGAAGGATTGCCTCTCCCAACATCCAAGAATGTTTGCTTAGAGCTGTCTAGTCCAAACAGTACAACTGTTCTTTTATCAAAGATGCAAAACCAGTTTTAACTCACACAGTGTTTTATCTCAGCAGACACCTTTCTGGCATATAACCTGTGAGGCCCTCATTCCTAGTCTTACCAAAAGGAATCCCCACTCCTCTAACAATTACATTTACAGGCACACATGATTTATGTTAGAAGTGCAACACCTGAGTAGAAAAAGAAACATTTATAGACTACTTCTGAAAAACTTCAGATAGAAGCATAAAAAGCTCCACCTCTCAGCACAGCAAATAACTGCGAACACCTGTTTCAAGAATTTGAACAAAATTAGGTTTTTTCAACACAAACTTCAAATACAGTTTATACAACACAAGAAAGATAAATGCCTTAGCAATACAAAGGATTCTGAGGGAAGCTTCATAGAACCTGAAAGTGTTTGTTAATGTAGAAAGTACAGAGAAAATTACTTGCATATCACCTACATCCTGCCCTTCATCGATGGAGCACGGGCTTCCAGAGGCCTTTTACTCCATCATCCAAAATGCAGAAACACAAATTAAGTTCTTCAGAGGCCTTGGTAGGACTTGAAATATCTGATTTAAATGGGCAAATGTTTTCCAAACAAACAATAAATAGAAACATTTCAGGAGTATGTGGTGGGGGGGAAATGATAGCTTTGGGGCACAAAATAAACCTAGGCACAGCAGCTGGCAGGTGTACACCAGAGGCAGACGGAGATTCAAGTTATGGTAGAAAATTCTACACAGAGGCAGTAGGAGAGTGACTTTTTCAGACACTTCGAACACCAGAATAGATTGTCCTCCAGCTTGGAAACTCTTGAGCACGTGACTCAGTTAAAGCCAGGCTCCTGCTCCATAACAGCTTCAGCAACAGAAGTTCAACACTGCCATATTGCAAAGCTGGTGAGTGCAAGGGAAGCCCAGGGCTCAGCTTGCACTGCTCTTACCAGCCTGGAAAGCAAAGCCGGAGGCAGACACAAAGTTCTCTTTCCACCTCTGTCATCACAGAAAGAGATGCAATTGCAAAAGGATACAAGTCTAGACCCCTAAAATGAGGAAGTGCCCCTCAGCTACAGTGCACATGCTGAGGGAATTGATCATCAGATGAATTTGGAGTGTAACCTCTCTGATGGGGTGGGCAGAACAGTACTGCAGCACCCCCAGTAACTGTGAAGCAGTAATGGCTCAGCACTGTCCAGAGACAACCACTTGTTGTTTAGAAAGAATAATTCTTTTTCCTCCTGGAAAGCAGCAATTGCTTTCTTTTGCTTTAGAACAGGCAGATATTAGACAAATTAAAACTACTCTAATGTAGTTACAGAACATTTATGGTTTCATTGCTATGTGAAACATAAAGGAAAGTTGCTAAAGCAGCGTTATCTGTGCTGTGCTCTTAGATGTCTAATTTTACACCTCTGCTTTGCCTCTTGCTCATAACCTGAGGCAGGATAAGTTAGGCTAGTATTTGTACTACTGAACGCATACAGGACCATAAAACAGGCACACAGGGATCCCAAACCAATTTTACCATGGGACACTTAACTTTAATATTCCTTGAATTGTTATGATTTTTAACTGTATAACCTTAAGAGTTGCATTAGTGCAATTTCCTGCTTTGAAATATGTAGTCAGTTCATACAATTTAGCATGTCTTCTTGTAGACATCATTTTTATCATTCCTCAGGCAGCCCATCCCTCCCAGCCTTCAAGCATCGACATCTAACAATGCGTGCTTATTTGACAGGCTGCTTTGTTCCTTATTCAGATTTATCATTTCACAAGCACTGAGCCCCAAGGCACCATCTCAGCCACATACCCATTTACTCATGGTCTCCAAGAACATGTAAAGCCTTGCCTGGCATGCAAGGGAACACAGTAACTGTTTCACATGTGTTCAGCGGTGGAAAGGAGAACTCACTCATTTCTTTCATTTTTTTTTTTAGTCTGGTCTACAACTTGCACCAAACATTTTTAATGGGCTAAGACTAGAGTCATTATAATTAATGTTTGAAATTTTAAGGGTTGTATCATGATTATAGTTGCACATGATAAAAAAGTTAATTTCTAATAGATGTTTCTCAACATGTTAGACTTTGCCAAAAATAACACCTGGGCATCACAAACTAGCATTTACAAATGTACTTGGAGGTTTTCCAGAAGAAGAAGCTTTACTGAAGTATAAATAAATAAAGGTCTTTTTCTTCATCATCTCATTCTGCTTTGGAAACTTGAATCTCTCATTATGAGTGGAACAGATCAACTAACATACACATAAATGCAGACTGGGGCCATAACACACAATGTTTATGAGGTGTTTTTTTTAATGCTTATACATAATTTGAGAGGGAAAAAAGAAAGAATGAAAGAGCTGGGAACAACCCAGTCTCAGCACACCCGCAATTGGTAGAGTACTGGGTAAAGATACGTGAGAATTTTGTCACCAAAACTTTCAGTGAAGAATATCAACACGCTGACATCTTCTAGTACCATAAAACTGCCTTTTAAATTGCCATAATTTATCAGAAATAGGGAACTGTTATAAGATGGGGTAGCAAGGACAGAGTTGTCACTGTACATATCCATGGGAATTTAATACATTTTCTCATTTGTTTGCTGCCCATCAGCTCACAGGACATTGCCATGACCTGCTAAGGGAAAGCACAGCAGCTCTAGAGCTGTAACTTAGTTCATCATGTACATACGCTACCACAAAGGGCTCAGCATGCTACACAGAGCCATTAGCAGTAACTTTTGTCCAGTTAGATTAAGTTCAGAAGCTACTGTAGAGTCAGTTCAATTTTACAGTACATGTGTATACATAATGTGTATATATGTGTGTGTGTTTGTGTGTCAGTTTATGCTGTATGTTGTGCCTTTTTCAAAACACACTTTACAGAGCAGTAATACTTATTTATTGCTGGATAAATCACTGGATTTGAATGCAGTGACATACAAACAGGACAAAAGAAGGGTAGTTTTACATGGAAAAAAAAATGTCTTTTTGAAAACATTGCCCTTTTGGGTGTAAATCACATTTTTTAGAAGCAGCAGATGGAGACTCCTTGGAAGAGCTTACTTAAATGAGATTTAATGGGATGGAGTTAGTGATCATGGAGAACATGAAAAAGCACACTGGGGCAAAGACAGACATTTGTAAGCAACATTAAAGGGTTCAACCAGATGAACTATGATACTAACACAACCTAACAATCCCTTTTCATGTATACTTCATTCACACCTTGCCCCATGTTATTGCAGCCCTCATCTTCCCAACCTCCTTCACTCCCTTACTACAGAAATACCACGTCAAGAAATGTGTTGCAGCTCATCTTCTCCCATCTCCTGGGTCACACCACTACCATCTCCAAACACTCTGACTTGCCTCAATCTTTATCTTATTCTCACTAAGATAAAGTTGTTACTTACCAGACACAGAGACAGAAGGGGGAAGTCAGAGATGAGCACACCAGCCCCGTCTCCCAGCTCTGTTATCCAGCTGCCTCTGGGCTTTCACCTCAGTGGCCGACTGGGTGGTGAAATGCTCTTGCCCCAAGCCAAGGCCAAACACAGCTGGGACATGTGAGATGGCTGGTGGCAGGGCTGGGAGATGAGGGAAGATGCTGCAGATGTGCCGACCAGTAGGTCTTTTTTTTGCAGCAGAGGCTCTTGAGACCACTTCAAAGCAAATCAGAAGCACCAACTGGATCTAGACTATCTAGATGGTTTTCCTCCAAGTTTTATAACTTGTTTAGCTTGTTTTGTCCACATGCAATCATTACTTATTTATTATAGATAGACTGTCAAATATAGGGCCTTTGTGGAGAGGAAAAAAGGGTTTTGTACTGCTGACTGACCTACATTCCCATGAATAAAGTTTCTCTTCCTTTCAAGTTGGTTATAGTTGGAAGAAATATCCACAAAATATACTGTGTTTGGGGAAATAAATGCAACTGATTCTCTACTCCCATACAGCTGGTAGTTTTTTCTAAGGCTGTTTTTACACAGGCGTTTTATTATTTTCAATTTAGTTCAAAAGTGGAGGCCATTATTTGCTGAGGAATTCCCTTCATAATTTGAATTTAAATAATCTAATAGATCTGAAGAATAAGTAATGGCGGATATAGTTTAGGCTACCTAAAGAAAAAAGTCTGCAGCAGGACCAGCAAAGCAGGATGCTCCCATGTTATTGCTGCACTGCTGGGACACGAATTATCTCTCCATCCACAAATATGGTGCTCTGATACTGCCAGGGCATCTTTTGTAGCCTGTCAACAAAGCTAGCAGTTCCTGGCCTATGGCATTAAAAATATCCCTGTCCTGAAACAAAGCACTTAATTCTTTGATCTTCTGGAATGCAGAAGCAGGAGAGTTGCTCTTAATGAGCAACCTTTAGTACCACGAGTGTGTATACAAAGGGTGACTCACTTGATGCTATTTTTGAAAGCATTAAGATAGAAGTTCAGAATATTGACTTAATAATTTTGTTTACTGAAGTCTAGTATAGGGTTTGTGAAATGGAATTTTTAATTCTCCGGTTCACTTTTTTATATTTTGAAATGCTAGAATATTTGTTATGGATTCATTTGTACCCCGGTCTACCAGTAATTCATCCTACCTACATAATCCTTGAAAGGTTCTTAAGACACAAGTTTCTGGTCACTAGTCCAACAACATCCAAGTTGGCCAGGGTAACACCTGAGAAATCATGACTTTAGTATCATTGAAGTCTCCATATGCTCACTCATAAGATTGCATAAGACAGACTTGGTTTTCTCTAACACGCAGTTGTGTTTACACCGTAAATTTCACCTGGAGGGCCAATGTGGGGAAATCCATCTATGCATTTTTTTTTTACTGCACATATTAAGCGAGTTTTAAAGAGGTAATAATGCTACTGGGGATATTTACAGTTTTTATTTTCCTTAACTAAGGTATAAAAAACAGAAGCAATTTTACTCCCTCTTCCCAGTCACCCTCTATAATAATTTAGTTATTATTGTGCTTCAAACTACCTATTTTTTTGCAGGCCCAACTTCATTATTCCTTTTTTATTATTATTTGAAACCACTTCCCTTTTCTTCCTCTGCCACTATATAATCTTTTTCCCCTCTCTATCATAATTCTTATGTGCTGGTTTCTCACTTCAACTGAAATTAAAGTGTTTCCTAAAAATACGTTTCTCTCCTAAGCTGTTTAGTCCCAAGCTACTATACAGGAAAAATTATTGCAAATTAATTGAACAAAACTTTATCACCACAGTCCCAATCTCTGATCTGGCCTCTCTCTGGAGACGGACAAAAATCATGCAAACCACATCTCTATAAAAAAACCCCAACAACTTATTTTCTTCTGCTTAGATTTTTGTCAGAGTGATATTCTGACATGCTATCTAGCTAAAAAATTATTTGATAACCTGATCCTAACTTTGCTCATACACCACTGGCCAATAAAATATATTTACATGATACTCTTTTAAGTTAATATTATTTATAAAAAGTAAGCACCTACAACTGATAAAATGTAAAACTTAACATGAAAATAATTTTTGCAATCCCTGGTTAATGATGATGAAATTTTATTGCTGAGACTTGAGACTTGAGAAATTGGCAAAGTCATCATAGTGCTCACACACCCTAAGGAAAAAATACACATCCTGAGAGTGATCCACACATCAGGGTCAACTATTTCAACTAATACATTATCAGTCCAGATGGGCACAATATCTAAGTATCATTTCAAAATTTGATGCCTCAAACTACTTCTTTTGGTGATATATATATTTTCCTACATTATAAATGTTTCACAACTGAGAAAGAAATTTTATAGCAAGTAATCTTACCCTCAGCTATAAAATTATTTTTTATTTCACTGAATCACAAAAGAAATAACTTTGATTCTACTACACTCACCGCTGGCTGCTGGACAAGCATGGAGGCGCACACATTTCATTTGTTTCTCTCTTTGATGTTGATTTTAGTGTCTGTGGGCATCAGTGCAGGAAAATGAGAAGCATCTGCAGAGTAGGGACACCCATTCTGTGCTGCTGCTTCTCTTTTTGACTTCTTCCAGTTTAAAAGAAACGTACCAGCGCCACTCACTCCTTTACTTGTCATGACCTAGGCAAGAAAGGCCAAGTAAGACTGCCCTCATCTGGCGACAAAATACTTAATGATAGGAAAATGCAAACCATTTTCCTGGACAATCTCAGCATACACTGGTGAGAACAGAGGACATGAGACAAAACAGGCTGAGTGCAATTCAAATCATGTCCATTCTCCAGCACTGGTATAAATTCCACTAAAAATCCCTTTTTCCCACCTGCCATTTACCCCTTTCCCTTCCTTCCCACACATATGTGTGATAACACTCCCAAGGCCAAGACAAAAGACATATCCAGCAACTTCCTTGATAAACATTGGAAAAGTCAGGAATATCAGCTAAGGAATGTCTCCAAGATGTACCTCACTAGATTAACCCCTAAATAAATAAAAAAATTAAAAAAAGGAAAGATCCCCGTGGGCCGTGCAGGCAAGAGATCCGGGAAAGGAAAGCGAGGGGACCCCATAGCCTGCCAGGGGATGTCTGCTGTCACTGTCACATGGTATTTAGTAGATTAAGCCGGTGACTTAACAAAGGAAATATTTAAGGAAAGACTGGAGTTTAACGAAAGACTGGAGGTAGCACCTAGTGCCATGGTCTAGTTGACATGGTGGTGTTCAGTCATAGGTTGGATTTGATGATCTCAGAGATCTTTTCCAATCTAATTCATTCTGTGATCCTATTTAAAAAGCTCTGGATAGCACCAGCTGAAGCACTGGGTGTGCTGTGAGTGATGACCAATAATTTTCTGATGAGAGAGGGGAAGCCACAAAGTCATCACATGCCAAGAGCTCTCCTGAGAGCTTGGAGGTAGCAGAAAGAAAAAGTGCCAAAGCAATAAAATATAAAGGTAAAATTTAAAACCTACTCAAGTTGTATGACAGACTAATTCACTCATTATCCAGAACTACCTAATCTCTTAGGCACTAAAAGTCAATAGGTGACTCCCTAATGTTTCCCCGAAAAGTTCCTTGTGCATTACCTTAATTAGGTAATTAATGCTGATTACTGAAGACTCAGCAATAAAATTTCATCATCATTAACCAGTGATTGCAAAAGTTATTTTCATGTTAAGGTTTAGATTTTATCAGTTGTAGGTGCTTACTTTTTATAAATAATATTAACTTAAAAGAGTATCATGTAAATATATTTTATTGGCCAGTGGTGTATGAGCAAAGTTAGGATCAGGTTATCAAATAATTTTTTAGCTAGACACATATGTTTATGGTAGACAGGCATCTGCTAATCAGCTGTGCTCCAAGACATGTAGGCTCCAGCAAACAGCTTAAGTCAGCTAAAAACACTAAAAAATGAGATGTGGCCAATGTTGCAGTAGTGGCAGCAATGGTGGAAGCACATACATGCACTTTACACTTTTAACCACTGAATAAGCATTTTAAAAGCAAAAACTGGCTTGGAAACAAGGACCAAATAAACACTCCAATCCCTACCTGCTTCCACCTTTATTTGTTCCATAACTCTTGAGTTCTTGGCTGCAGAGTGACCTCAACTCAAAGAATGGACAGTGCTTACAACTTCACTCTCCCTTGTCTCACACAAGACATGGCAGGCTGATATTCATCGAAGTTAAACTATATGGACCACTCCCCTGGGACATTTGTTCTCCTTATAGAACTAACATACCAAGGCAAACACCTAAGGCGAGCAGGCAGGATTCCTGTTTCATGTCTCCAGGGACGCAGGTCTCCAACAAGTGCCCATGCAATGCAGGTAGTTATGCTAGGCTGGATAAGAGAGGATCACTCTTCTGGAAAAGCCATATAAAATTTTGCTGAGGCAGTGCTTAGGTAAGACACCTAAATAAAAGACTAGATGGCATCTCAAACAGTACCCATGCAGTCCCAGGAAAGCTGAGTCACAACAGCTGTGCATCATCCATATCTTAAGCTTTATCTATGTTAACATCTGAAACAGATGTTAGTGTTACTTATCCCTGCTAACTTAAAATTAATGTGTGCTATACCATAATGCTCTTGTGGGGAAATCAACTTTTTTGATGTATATTTTTAAATATGAAATAAAGCTGAGGGCCTCTGAACTAGTTTAGCCACAGAAACTAACTGCTTGCATTCTTTTCTAGGTCACTAAGAATGTTAATTAGGAATCCCATAAACATAAAACATTGAAGATTTTTAGTGCAAATTTTGGACTGAGTTTTCAGAGCAAAAGCACACAATTAATTAATTGAACCAAGATTTTAAAATTGCTACTGAGAATGACATATATAATTTAAAAATCCAGTGAAAAGAGGAAAGCAAAATTGTTTAGATTTTCATATCCCTACTCACCCCACGCCTCCACAAAATGAAATATCCCCTAGTTTTAGTAATAGACACAGTCTGTAAGAGGACTAGTGAGGTAATGCAGTCATGTCAAAGTGCCCTCATACCTGCACTTCAGTTTTTGTGTTGAATATGACCCAGTGTCAATTAATAGATATTGATCTTAAACAATCAAAACACCACCACCTAAATAAGAAGGAAAAACAAAAAAACACTTTCCAAAATTCTCATTTTTCACCTTGTTTTCATATGGTTAAGTGTTTAAGTAACTCAGTTACTCAGTTTTAATCACTACCTGAACTATTTCATCCCATACTTGATGGGAGAAAAAAAGGCTTTTTAACAACCCCTTTCACATGGTAGCCAACCACAACCCCTTCATCATATGTAACTCAGCTGGTGAATAATAGGGTTTTTTTAAATAAGGAAATAACATGAAATTCTAAAGCATCAAAACATTACAAAAGGATCAGCTATTATAAAAGCTAATCTATTATCAGTAAACAGTGGGTGGGTTGTTTGGTTTGTGGTTTTTTTGTTGTTTTTTTTTTTTCGTGTTGCCTTTTTAAAAAAATCTCACCATTCAACTCAATAAACACAAAAGAATCCTGCACACTTCTTCAGGTAAAGTCCAGATCTGCTCCTTCATTTGCTGGGAAAACCACAGTTAAACAGTGTCTATTAGGCCTACATTTAGCTTCAAAAAAGGATGAGGTCCTAGTGCTGGACATTAGTGCACCTGGCTTGTCCACACCTTGTGAAGTCACCAGAGGCCACTGTACAGCAAGGGAGGAGACTCAATGTGTGAAGGGCAGAACACACAGACACAGACATTTTGTCGGGATGAGTCTAAGCCAGCAGATGGGACAAAGGGAGAGTGGAGGAGCTCACACCAGCCTTTCCTCTGTGCATGTCAGCTGTTTCACCTGGGACCGTGCCCTTCTGCTATCACAATGCCCCAGGCCACAAGTGGTACAGGAGGCAGGAGAGGCAGTTTCAAATATCCTCCTCTGCCAGGTCCAGCCTGAACCCTCAGCCCAAACCACCTGACCAACGCCTCACAGACACATTGTAGGAAATGCTGAAACAAGGTGTCTTAGTGAACTAGCTACACTGCATCAAATTACAAGAACTAATTAAGGGAGGGAGAGAGAAGAGTGATGCTACAAACCTAGTGATTCCCAGCATGTCCCCAAGAAGAAAAAGGCCTTGCTTTCAATTTCTCCTAATGTTTGTTTCATAAAATACCTTTAAACCCCTTCCTCCCATAAATCTATAAATGAACACTCCTGTTAAATTTGCATAAATTTGGAATGTGAATGAAGGCTGAAAGACAAAAAAAAATATATGGGAGGCATTTTCCCCATGCAATGGTATGCACTGAGATACAACGTTATCTGCAGACTATTGAAAGCAAATCGTGGAGAAGGAGAGATGAGTAAGTTTTGGCCAAATTACAACTGAAGTCAGGCTTTTGCTAAAAATTGTTGATATAGAATAAAATGCATTCTAGCTTCTTCTCCTGTTCAATCTTCTTTACTCTGCTGGTAGACTTTCTATCCCTAATGCAAGTGAGGAATGTCTGCAGGTTCAGTGACCCTCAGAACTGCATTGATGAGGCACAAGCTCACTGCAGAATGACAATATATTCTACTCCTGTTTTATTTATTTTATACGGCAGTAGTTTATGTCTACTCACATTTATTTGCAAATGTTTTTCAAATCTGAAGCTGAATAAATTAAAAATATGTGTATCTTTATTAAAAAATACATAGTTAAAAACAATAAATAAAAACCCTAGCGCTAGAAAATGCAGGTGCAAAGTTACAGTAATTATACTGATAGAACAATACAAAATACCGTTTATGAACTTCAGTGAGCCACAGCTCTTTCTTCTATTTTTAAAGTCAGACAAATTTATAAGACCAGTCCTCAAAAGATGCTGAATGACTCAGTTCTATTTATGTCACCTGTCAGACTCAGAGTCTGGCCCAGGCAATTTCACTCAGAAAATTAAAATGTGTATAATATTTGAACAGGCAGATGCAAGGTGCAATGTTAGCCAGTAAATGGCTCTCACCTTCCAGTGTTCTCAATCAAACCGTGTTCTTGTGACAGCAGAGTGAATCCTGTTACCAATACAGATAATACTGGGGTCTCTTCCAAGGAACCAGCTGCAAGTCTGATCTCCTGAGATGCTCAATAGCAAGCAGCTTTACCACAGGGCACCGAATGTGCCAAAACTCCCTAAAAATCACTAATAATAAAACCCTCATCAGCCCCAGGGATTCGTGATGAGAACTTAATTCAGTGAGGTCTTAAGAATTCAAATTTGGAGAGGTTTCAACCACTCAGTCCCTGACACACAAAACTTTTTAATGGCTTTAATTTTCTTATGTTCACATAAGTGAACACTTCATATGACCTAACTTTTGCTACCCGCTGGCAGGTTAGCATCAGCTATGACATAATAAAGTGTAAAATATTTTTTATTACTATATTTGCATTGCTTAATACTTACTATATTTTCACAGTACTTTCTTTTTCTCAGAAAATAACAGAATAATTGCATGTCTTTGTGAGTCACAGAAAGAGATAACATCTGGTATATGAGATGACTAAACAGTTTGAAAGTAAAACATGCAAAATCCCAATTCAGTAAGTTGTTTAAAAGTGGTCATTCGGCTTTAAATAAAAGTGCTGGAAGAGATTAAAATTTATGTTCTTAAACACTTGCTAAATCAGGCTTACCTGATAAAATTTACTATCTCTACTGTCAGAGATGTTATTGCCATCAGTTTAAAAGCATAACTGAGATTTCAAACTCCATCCTTTAACTGTGCCAAAATACAGACCAGTGGTGACCCAATCAGAATGTTTCAGAAGTGCAACTGAAAAAGCTGTGTCATTGCGAGGGAGCTTTTTTACAAGAAGATTTATGGTAATAATGAAAGCTCATCCCATCTTTTTTCATTCCTTTTATTTATTTTCCTTTTCCTAGAGATCAGATAAGCAGCAGCTCATGCAGAGTGGGCTGCTGGCATAGACTAGAAGATGCTGCTGCAGCTGATGCACATGACTGAACAGATACTGCTATTTTTTCACCTCTCGTTTTTATAAGAGACATTTTTCTGATACTGTTTTACAACACCAAATCAGGAAGATGTAAACATGAATAGCTGGTACCCATATTCTAATTAAGTCATTAATTAAGTCATGAACTAGATATCAATCCAGTCATGAAGTACTTTCTGAAATTTAAGAGCACTTCAAGAGTAGACTAGAGAAAGACCATTAATCTTTGTGGAGTATGTCTCTCTACCTACTGTGGAAACATATCTTTAACAGTTGCATCAGCAATTTTTACTGAATTCTGCTGCAGTGATATTAATCATATTTTTAAAAATACAGAAATAATATAATCCCAGATACGGTTACAGACATAGACGTAGATAGCCCCAGCCATCCAAGTAGTCATCACATAAGGTTTCCAAATCTGACCAAACACTTTCAAAGAAGTATGAAGCACTTCGCTTTAACTTTAAATCTTCTGTTTTCTTGCAAGCCTTATTCTGAAATATCACCTAATCAGAAGCTTTTCTCTTCAAAAAGGAGCTGCTGTCCACCATTGTCTGAATACTGTGAACTGTTTCTTGTACTTGCATATGTGTCAGATACAAATACTTGCCTTCTGTATGGCCTAGTAAAAATTATAGGCAATTCTGAACTGTACTTAAAAGTGAAAAGTTATCACTTTATTTTCATGCAAGTTTTAACCCTTTCCATTAGATATAAAAGTGCATGTAAATAATTATGAACAATATTCTTTCAGTAAGAATCACCAGCTCCTAAGAATAAAAATGAGGATGCATAAAGCCTATAAAAAGAGTGGATTGGACTTGCCGAATTACCCAGGAGTTTACTGAAGGCATGGAGCACAACAACACTGAGCAATGTCTATATATATTTTATTGGTCCCCTAAATGTCTAAGCAAAGGAAATCCCATGCAAGGATCCCTATCTATTTCTCTCTCTCCCAAAAGAATCCCACATGCACATTCATTCAGTGATTACTTTCTGATCTCCACCTTGTAACCAGAAGTAAAACCTACAGATGGGAAGCAGAGCAGCTCAAAGTGCCTGACTTTCACTCTTTTTCTGAAGAAACACTCTTCCAATTCCTCTACTCACACTCTTTTTATTGGCAGCATCCTCTTTCAAGTCCTTGTTTGGATACTTCTCCTCAATGTTTTCCTTATGCCCTTCAGACTGTGATCAAAGGCCCTGCTGCATCCCCTTTGTAGAGAGGAGTCATTGCTCTCTCTGCTGCTGCTGGCAGCAATGACTGTGGATGCCTCTGCAGCACTGAGAAGGCAGCAGAAAAGTTGAGGACAGAGAAGAGGATTCACTGTTTAAAAAAAATTGTTGAAAAATAATGCATGTTTTAGATACCATTACTGCTTTTTCCCTAGCCTCACTGTACTTATTCATAAAAGTCAACAGTCTATAGAGCAAGATCTTCTGCTGAAGCCAAGAACAGTGTAAATAATAACAAAAAACTAAACCAAAACTCTGCTTTTTCTCTAGAGGCGTCCTATCTGTTGTCACATTCAAATACCACTTTTTAAACACAGCCTTAAAAAGTTCATTTTTACTTCTGCTGCTTGCTGTGCCTTTGCTTGCTGCCACAGAGTAGCTCCCCAATCTCCCACTCAAAGCTGGTCTGTGGTACTGGAGCTCAGCTCAAGAGGAGGTGGCTTGGCAAGCATCTGCCTTGCTGCTGAAACTGGGGTAGCTCCCTAGCGAGAACAAAAAAGAACAAAGGAGTCTGTAATGCTACAAGAGGACTACAAGGAAACACAGGAAGGAGCTCATTCTTGTGTGGGAAGAAAAAGAAATATTTCTGATCCAAACACCGAATTAACATTATTAAGCAGTTTCTTTGTTGCAGCACAGCAGTCAGAGCAGCAACACAAACAGGCCCCAAGAGATGCAGGCAATACATATCGTGCACACACAGACACAAATACAAAACTTACCAGTACTACTTTGGGCTTCTTTTGAAAACAGACAAATAACAAGAAGCACTACCAATCAGACTTCCAAAAGAGCATAAATAACTCATGTTATAACTCCAGACTCCACAAAGTTTCAATGAAGTTAACTGCCTTACTTCTCTTGAGGCTTCTGTAACCTACAGAGTTACTCAAAAACTTACTGGAGGTTAGACAAATGATTAAGATAAGTGAGGACAATTCAGAAACACTCAGGAAAAAATGAAATCATTAACATCTTTAGCTCTGTCTTGAGATACTGAAAACAAAATGCTGCTGAAATTCAGAGCTGATATGGAAGCTCTACATATTGTGTACTCACATGTCAGGGCTTAGGCAGGCAGAAGGTGCACCAGAAAGCTGTTCCTGCTCATATCACCTATTAATCAACCAGATTCAAATGAGTATGAGAAACCATCCAGTGAGATGCAAAGTTCCTGAGACTGCATTTTGTCTTCTTCCTCAGCAAAAGAGGATGAATAACTGTAAAAACCTGTCATTCCCCCTCCTGTTTCTACCACCAGCATTAGGACTTTGCAAGTGAAGACTTACTGTGTATAGATTTAATCTCCACTGGGCATTTGCTTTATTCCCCTGACTGTTCTTACAAAGCAGACACAGTGAAAGTGACTGCTGACTCCTCTGTCTGGGCATTAGCACAGAGGCAGCAGCGACCAGGTCAACAGACACAAGTTATGCACCAGCAAACTATTGTGCCACTTCCAGCATGAGGCCACTTAAACTGCATCTGCTAATCCCATACTTTTGCATGCCTGACCCAGACAAAGCAGGCAAGGCTGCACCTAAATACCCCTCTTCCCTTTAGATATAAAGGGGACTTTCCTTTCTAACCCCAGGGATTGGGGACTGTTGTGCAGCTTCATTTGATGCTGTCTTGTTTTTCTTTCTGAGAAAATCAGTGCTTACAATGTGCCAAATACGCTTCCCCCATTAAGTACAAGGGAGATTAAAAAAACTGAAATGGTCAAAATATTCTCTCATCCCCACTGAATAAGGGCTTCCAATGCTGCACAGAAAGCACAGCTGATGAGGGTGACTTCCCCTGCACCTCCTCCCCTGGACATTCCTGACAGCTTGGGTATATTAAACATTTTAAATTATTAAAACCTCTGGGCACCCTGCGGACAATCCACGCTGCCTCCATACCTCATAGGTCATACACTTAAAATCCATAACAAAGGCCAGTAACTTCTCAATGAAGATATTCCAAATATCCAATAAAAATGAAAGATTGTGGAATGGCATCCAGAATGCTCCTTGTCCTCAGGGAGGCAAGGTCAGCATGGGCCTTCCCTCGCTAAACACACCGTGCTTTCATAACTCTCATTTATGTAGACTATATGAAATCAGCCGCTTATGAGATTTAAAACCCTCATTTCTTCTTAACCAAAAACATAAGTGGAGGAGAGACACAAAAAGGTCTTACTAGTGAATGATACAGGCACTCACAGATCACAATATATGCAGTTTTTATTCTTAAAATGTTTAAAAATTAAGAATTGAATTAACTGGTCACTCTATTGACATCAATTAAGTGTTCAAACTCAGTTTCTAGATGTCACATGGAAGCACACACTCACCAAGTACACTGCTCTAGTTACCCTAGGATTCCTGTATTCAGGGGATATCTAAATTCACCTAAAGCAATGCAATAAGACTATTTTAAAGTGTGGAGCTTTGAACAATTTCTAATACTATTACTCAGTCACACTGTAACAAGTTGTGGAAATAAATGGGACTTGCAGCAAGCTTGAACAGGGACACACAGTTCAGGCATGAGGCTGTACACACATGGCCATGCACATGGCTGCATGTATTAAATCTAATTTACATAAGATCCTACCTATGCAACATAAATATATAAAATCCTTTAAAAATAACTTGCTGTAGTTTCAAGTGGATAAGGCTGAGAAAGGTAAAGAGGTTTGTTCGACTAAGGTTCTCTTTTCCTCTTCCTTACTAACCAATGTAACTTGTACCTTGCCAGGGAGGAAGCTTACAGAAGACGATGTCAAATGGGAACAAAAAGGCTATGGAAAAAAAGGGCACCATTATGCAGCTAATGCCTCACACTGACACAAAGTAAGCAGCAGAAGACAGACATCCTTATGACGGAATTAATTCTGTCTGTACCCCTCCACCATCCTCCCCTCTAAAATATATGGTCACATACAGAGGATAATCATGGGAGAAGACATCAAAATATTTAGCAAATGTCATCAGTTCCATCACTGTATGACAGAGGAGGCCAAAATCCACTGTGCAAGTTTGTCAGACATTGTACATCTCAGGTGAGCCAATACACAAGAAGGCAGAGGTGTGGTGTTTGCATCACCAACACACTGGGGAGAGGGTTAGGCAAAGATATTTCCAAAGACTAAGCCAACCACAACTGGTTAACATACATTTGCAGCATCAAGAACTGGAAGGTGGGAATAACAGTGATGCAAGGTTTGGCAATGAACAAAAATTAGTTGAATGGCTCATGGAATACTGTGCATGTGTGCAAACTTGCCTTTTATATGCCTGTGTGGTTTTGCACAATCGTCCTACTTTCAAAACATTTCAGTCTTTGCTGATTTTTTTTCCTAACCCTAACCCATATTCTGGGCTATCCTTACATAAACTGCAAATTTGTAGATGGCTTTGTGCCTTCCAAACTATTATTTTCACTAGGTTCTTGAATAATAAGTCCATGCTTGCAGAAATTTGTCATTTAACAAGTTGTTTATTAATGAGAGGTCATCAAGGTTGATTAGTTGAAAAAAAAATCAACAGTCTAGTTTAATTACATCAAGCACAGGAACTGAAGTGGCCTGAATGCACATAAAATACTCTGGGGGCTCACAAACACAGAGTAAGAAAATTCATAAAACTCTTAAATATTGGTTCCCATAAGCAATGCACATTGAATAACACTACCATTACTTATGATTTGATAGTATCAGTAAAATAATTGGCATTTTATAAACTTAAATAGAGAAACTTACCCTCAAAAAAAAAAATATTTGCAGGTTCACCATAAAAAGAAGATAACAGAAGGGAAAAACAGATGAGATAAATAAGCAGGGATGATGAGAAATCACTACATTTCTACTTCACCACTTTAAGTATTTTGATATTCCATAAATTCAATTTATGTAGTAGACTGGTCCATGTACCTACATGATCTGTCCTTTGATTATGAAGGTGAGACTCCTTTTTCCCCGATACTGAGACAGCATCTGTTGGAAACACCTGGAAATAACCAGTCAGACTCACCAGAGGGCTGACACTAGGCAAAGCAAGTCCCCAAACCACATGAGCACTGCAGTCTAAAGTGTCAGTGTCCAATGGGTACCAACATCATTTAGGTGCATGATATTATCCTGGCATGCATAACACTGGGAAAGTATTCATCAGCCTTTTCTGGTGAAAAGTTATCCTTAAAAAACAAATACATATTTCTGTGAGGAAAAACTTGAGAAGTCAAAGAAATGGAGAATGCTTCAGCCTGTTTCAAGGGTTTAGGAACTCAGATGACAGGGTTGAAAACAGAGCAGCTTGATGCTTATCTTTTAACAAAGGTTGAAGCGACAAAACAAAGAGGTTGAGATACCCAAGTTCAGCAACTCGGAGAAACTGGTCCACATATTTGTTTTGGGGCATGGTGCAGAAGGGTTTTTTTACAAATACACATTACACAACCACTAACAGGACCCTGTCAGTAAGAAGTTGCTTAAGACTGTACTAATTACTACTGCCGCAGAGTGGCAGTCTCAGTTTCCTGAGCAGCTTTACAGTAAATATAAATATCTAGTATTATAACTTTAAAAATTAATGTCATAATTTTTTATAAATTTGTTCTTTAAACTTGTCTTAAAAGAATTAATTAAAAAGACATAAGAAACTAATTGCAAATGTGTAATATAACTTGTTTTGCAGGCAATTGCAATCTAGATTTCAGGAAGATGAGATATTATCTGCCTTTTCCTTGTCTGATGTCTCCATCTCACTAGAGCACATCAGAACCAATTGCATTATTTGCAGTCCTCAGTATGAATCAAAGTCCAAAAGGTTTCCTATAATGGAGATAAAAGAACAGAGCACAGATATGATCCATCACACACAATAAAGTTTCAACCCTAAGCAGGACCCCGTCTGCTATGCTGCAACATGAAGCTTCCAAAGCCTTCAAAGTCTTTGAAAACTGATGTGGTAATTCAATTGGATGAAAAGGACCACATTTAATTTTTTATATAGCATACAAAGTGAGTTTATATTTCAGTTTTGGTTTATAAATGTTCAGTCATGAAACATCTGAATCAGCAAAACAAGGAAGATGGTTCTCTACATCAGTGTTTCCTTTTTGTTGGCTATATTTATTATGGAGCACATTTATTAATCCTCTCTGTGGATTTCCCCTCTTTGTGGAATTCAGACCAGAAGTGAGGTAGGAATTGAGAAAGGTTCTAATGCAAAGGGATGAGTCACTCCAAGATTTCCCAAATATTTTTTGCCCTAGAGAAACCACTTGATGGGTGGAACATAGAGCTGGGCAAAATCTACAATGCAAGGCTGGCACAAAGGCACAAAGAAAAGCTTCAAAGGTTGTGAGGGACAGTGGGCACATCTTTGTGTGTGTATGGGGACAGGAAGGGGGAAGAGAGGATGGCAACACACATTTTTCAGTCCATACTCTTCTTTTACTAGCACAATGCAGACAGATTACAGAAGGGTGTTTCTCTGGACCTTAAGTGCTATTTGGAAAATGAGAACTACTTCAAATGGTTCCTGGTTTTGGCAAATAGTCCCACTACTTAATGAAAGGTCCCTTTTTATTACTGCATGCCCAAGAGACTACATAAAATAAAGATGGGCAAACATTTTTAAGCAGGTTTTTGGATCCAATTTGCTACACCATCACAGGCAAATAAAGGCAAACCACAATGTGAATTATTCTGGGGGAAAAAGGACAATTTCTAAGCTAGTAACAACATCAGCCTCAGGCAGTTAAGTATTACCTTTAATAACACCTCATAAAACTGCATAACTTTAAAATCTTAAGTGCCAGAGAGCAGACACAGCAATAAATAGTGATGGTGGGGGATGTTGCTATAGGACAACATATTTGGCTTGTTTATTAATACCGTACAAGTAGATGGCTGCTCTTCAAAACAGATTTCTGAGACTCTTTCAGTGATATTCCTTTGGACATCTCTGCCCTGGAAAAAGTACAGGTAGCAGGCATTGATTTCAGTGGAATGTCCACAAATACAGCCTAGAAGAGCAATAATCTTCTGTGGTCATGGTATTATTTAAAAATTATGTTTACACAGATTTGACACTGTCCCCTATGCAGAATATAGTGCTCCTGAAAACATGCTCTGGAAAAATGTGCACCATGAAAATGCTTATATTTATAAGCTAAAAGAAATATATAATTATTAACAGTGCTAAAACCAAAAATTATTTTAAATTATACCAAGTAGTATTAAGAATGCTGCTGGTTTACACCTACAGCATCAAATGCACCCTTTTTGTTCTGCAAAGGAGCCTGAAGGGCACCAGATTTGTCTAAGAATATAGAAGCTTGCAGGTGAACTCACTGCTACTGAGCACAGGCTAGGCTGAAATGGTCTTGCTACTCTCTCTGCTACCCTCTAGTGAACAAGGAAAAATAGCTTTAAGATCTAAGTGCCTTTGAATCTTAACCAAACTGAATTTTAATGAAATTATTAATCGATTTGGTTTTCCAGTTTCAGCCTAAAATACAGATCTCCCTCAACACCACTTTTCGCAATTATTTTTTCCTGACTTTTCATTCCATAAGTTGAGAAGTTAGGAATTCAAACTGCATTTAAAACCACATTTCTGTTGAGGGAGTGGTTGGACTAGTTTACCTTAAGGTCTTTTTCTCTTGAAATACAGGACTTTGGTCTTTTCCCTCTGAGTTATATGCATTGTTCATTAGTTCAGAGCACTTTTTTTTTTTTTAATTGTAACTTACTTGAACCATGGTAAGTGTTTTGCTCATGGTGAGGAACTACTTGTCTTCTTTTTACAGTGAATACTGGGAATGGGAGATTCAGTAGAGAACCAAGCATCAGAGAAGCTTACACAACTTGGTGTCCACCCCCAGATACAAGAAATGGGTATTTCACTGAACTACTTAAGAAAAGCAACATTCAGGACATATTGTGAAGGTTATTACACTGTAACTGTTTCTTCTTCCTCTACACTGCTTCTAGTTCCTTTCTTGCCTCTTTCTGAGGAGTAAACAGATGGTAAACAGAAACTAATGCCTGTGTAATTCAACATCTGGCTAATAGATGCATTTTTGCATAGGCTCATTAGCATGCTTGTTCCATCCCAAATCCTCCATAGCTGTTTTGTCTCCGTCTGTATCATTCATAACATAGTTAATAAATGCAAAATGCATATACAAAGTTATAGTTCATGTGGAACATAATCACAGCTTTTAACTAACCAAAGCATCAGAAATGGGACTAGACCCAACCCTCCTTAGCATCAGCTGCATTTACTGTCTGGTCCACTTTTTGATTATTATTATTTTATTCTCTCTGAATACTTGCCTTTAATTTACCACTGGTTCATTTTTTTACCTGAGATGCTCTCTGAAACAAAAAGCAAGCACTATCTTAATCTTTATAATCTTTATTTTACTTAGAGGGAAAGACAAATCCTTAAAAAAATTGCATTAAAACCTAAGCTTGAGTTATAGCTTGGCTGGCTTTGCCCATTATAATTACTCTGAGATGCCTAAAAGCAGGAAGAATGACAGGGCTAAATTTAGTCTATTCAACAGCATCAGGCTGTTCATCAAGAACAGAATGTTTGGGTTTTTTCTCCTTGACCAATCTTGTCACCATTTAATAACACTGGTCACAAAGTTCAAAACTTGGGTTATTTAAGCTCAGCAAATTATTGCTTAGAATCAACAGTGTCACAACAGACTAACAGATAAGCACAATGACAAAAATACATGCAGGCCAGACAAAGTGGGATTCATCAACTGCCAAGTGGAAGTCAAGAACACCAGTACCATGCATTTCACTAACTAAGGATATGCTAGGGTCTCTCCTCAGGTATTTGTGGATCATCAACTTTAAATGAAAATATTCAGAGGAGGGAAAAATCTACTCACATTCACTAATATGTTATCTATAAGCATTTTAACATAATTAGAGAAAATAGTAAAGAGCATTAAACTGTTCGGCCAAATACTGGGGGAATGACAGCAAAGCCAGTACACTGAAGTCTGCACATGAGGAGGATGCTTCAGCAGCACAAGCACCAGCTGCTCTAGCCTGTCACTGCCCCATGTAGCAGATGTGGTTCACAGAATAGCATTTCAGCCATCCCAGACTCAGGATTGGTTTGACATGGCTACTAAGGCATAAAGGAAGAGAGGCAACCAGAAGGAGACAGACAAGTTTGTCACTGAACTGAACAGAACTTCAGCATTAGATTTTTATTCATTTGGGTAGCCACGTGACTTGAAGCCAATGGAAGGGGAAGAATAGAGTGGAAATAAGAGTGGAAGAAGCAATAATGGAGAAGAAAGAACAAGGAAGAAAGAAGAGAATATCAATAGAGAACTGAAATTAGTTGAGGACGAGAATCTGGAGGTGCACAAAAAATGCTGGTTGCACATGTCAACAACAGCAAACCTGGAAGTACAGTTCCCAGTAGTTTCCAAAGGATAACATTTCACATGTACCAAGGATATGTTGCAAACAATTTCTTTATCCAGATTTATCCACATGCAAATACAGCCTTTAAAAACCAGTTTTTAAAGAGCCAAACTTACTCAGAAAATTTTCTTTGGCAAAAATTCCCATACGGACAGTGACACAATCTAGGAACATGATCCAGCCCACCCATCAGTGACCCTACATTTAAGTAGTGGTCTGGTTGGTTTTGTCCCAGTTTTATTTGGCAGGACGATCATAACTCATTTATACTTGCACACTGACTTGAAAGCATAATGGTTTGGCTTAAGACTACTGAGTTACCAGCACGTTATCTAAGAACTTTGTTTTTTAACAAGAAAATTGTAGAGAGAATTACACTGACTTGGAAGAGAGGTGGCTAATTGCAGATCTCCTTCCACAGGATGTTGAAGACCCTCAGTTTCAAGTGACAGTACTGTCAGGTGCTTAGCAATGCACAGGCTTTGACCTTTGTCATCTGATTTTCAGAATTCCCACTTGATCCACTGACAAAGTGCTTCAGTTTTTAAAGTGCTATTCTAAAGGAAACAATGCATTGCTTAATTTCACACTGGACAAATTCCACGCTTCAGCAGCAAATTGTTCCAAGCAGAATTTGCAATTACTAGACCCAGTAAAAAAAGGGAAAAAAAAAAAAAGAGGGTACTTCTGGCCTCTTTTGTAATACCAATCATTGGTTTCCACAGCCCTTTTCCAATCCTTTGTGTTTCTACATCTGAGCTGTACCTCTTGGCTGTGGACTTCACACTGTTCTTCAGAACAGAATGACAGGCAGCAGCATGAAAGGGAAGGCTAAGAGTCCATGCACTTACTTTTCTCCATTCCAGATGGCTGCCCTGTTTCAGCAAGTTCCATCCATAATCATTACCCCACACCTGACAGGGCAGTATTTGGACATAAGGCTCACTCTTGTGCCAGGGTCTGAGGCAGTACACAGAAATCTCCTAAAGACCAAAACAATCCAAACTCCAAAAATTCTGCATACAAGGCAATAAACTCCAAAGAGTTAAGATATCTAAAGTAACTATTGTCTAGGCCTGAGGATGGGGTTTGCCAGGCAAGCAAATTTGTGTAGCAGGGGCGCTAAAGGGTTAGCTTCTGTGAGACGTGTCTGACAGAGTCATCTACAAGATGGACCCACAACTAGCCAAGGCCAAGCCCATCAGCAATGGTTGGCAGGGAAAAAAAATAGTTATTGGGCTATTGGGCAGACGTAATTGTGGCCAGAGAATGTGAGACTATGTGAGAGCAACAACTGCAGACACAAAGGAGAGGTAGGAGGTGCTACAGACACCAGAGCTGAGATTCCCCTACAGCTTGTGGTGAAGACCATGGTGCTGCAGGTTGTCCCCCTGCAGCCCACAGGGAACCCCACCCTGGAGCAGGTGAGTGCCCAAAGGTGACTGTGACCATGACCACATAGGAAGCCCATTCCTGCACAGGCTCCTGGCAGGACTTGTGGACCTTTGGGGGACCCATGCTGGAGCAGGCTGTTCCTGAAGGCCAGCATCCCATGGAAAGGGACCCACAGTGGAGCAGTTCATGAAGAACTGTGGCCCTTGGGAAAGACTCACACTGGAGAAGTTTGCAGAGGACTGGCTCCTGTGGGAGGGACTCCATGCTGGAGTAGGGGAAGGGCTCTGTTTCCTGAGGAGGAGGGAAGAGCAGAAGCATGTGAGGAACTGACCATAATTCCCATTCCCTATCTCCCTGCACTGCTGGAAGATGGGGCAACCACTACCCCTACTTACCACTACCCCAATAACCACAACCCCTAATTACCACTGCCCCTAATAAGTACTATCACTAAGTAACTCAACCACATATTACTCTTAGCTCTAGCCCTAACCATTAACCTAACACTAACCCTAGCCCTAACTCTAAAACCCATAAACCCTAAACACCACCACTACCCCTACTTACTAATACCCAAATAAAAATTATCCATAATTACCACTACAGCTAATAAACACTACAACTAATTAACACAACCACATATCATCCCTGACCCTAACACTAACCATTAGCCTAATCCCAACCCTACCCCTGATCTTAACCCTAAAAACCACTAACCCTACCAACCACTACACCTACTTACCACTACCAAATAACCACAACCCCTAATTACCACTGCCCCTAATAAGTACTACCATGAATTAACGCAACCACATATGACCCTTGCCACTAACATTAACCATTAACCTGACACTAACCCTAGCCCACACCCAAAAACCCATTAATCCTAATCACTGCTACCCCTACTTTCGACTACCCCAATAACAATTGCCCATATTTACCATTCCTGCTAATGAGTACTATGACTAACTAACACAACCACATTATCCCTACCCCTAACACTAACCATTAACCTAACGCTGACCCTAGCCCCAACCCTAAAATCCACTAACCCTAAACACCACCACTACCCCTACTTACCACTACCCAAATAAAAATTGCCCATAATTACCACTACCACTAATGAGCACTACCATTAATTAACAAAACCACATATTATCCCTGCATCTAACACTAACCATTAGCCTAATTCTAACCCTACCCCTGACCCCAACCCTAAAAACCACTAACCCTATCAACCACTACCCCTACTTACCACAACACCTAATTACCACTGCCCCTAATAAGTACAATCACTAATTAACTCAACCATATATTACCCTTACCTCTAACACTAGCCATTAACCTAACACTAACCCTAGCTTTGTGGTGTATAAAGTTAAGCCTGGGAAGGAGGGAGAAGTGGAGGGGATTTTTTTTTTAAGATTTGTTTTACGTATCCTTACTACTCTAATTTTGATTGCTCATAAATTCAATTAATTTCTTCAAGTTGTGTCTGTTTTGCCCTTGACTGTAATGTGTGAGTGATCTCTCCTTGTCTTTATGTTAACTCATGATTTCATTAAATTTTCTCTCCCCTGTCCAGCTAAAAAGGGGAAGAATAGAACAGATTTGGTGGGCACTTGGTGTCCATCCAAGGTAAACCCACCACAGGTTGCTGCCACAAATATAGTGCACCTCTCTCAGCAATACTAATCTGAACCCATTAAAGGTATCCACCAAATAATACTGTACTGTGACAGAGGCAGTACCTGCAAAATAAGCCTAATGAGTATAAATCCTCCCAATAGCTGACAACACTCAGTAGACACAGGGCTGATACGCAATTCCAAGGTCTTCAGCATAGCTCAAGAACTTTTAAAACAGTAAGTTTAATCAATTGGCATGTGTCCACAAGAAAAGAATTCAAAAAGGGCGTTGCTTAGATATGACATTATAGTCATGTGGAACATTTTGCCATGCCCATCCCAGGTGGGGATCAGAACAAATACAAGAGGATAATTACTACCTTATTAGAAGATAATGTTATGACATTGTAGTCTGCATTTAGCCTGGTAATAGTACTAAAGATACAAAACAACCACCCATTTAATTATATCAACACTTGAACAATACAGAGAAGATGAAACATTTTCTAGAACTGAGATTCATCTCAGTGGAAAATTCTACCTTTTTTTAAAACAACAACATTCCAAAACAGGAATCCCCAGAGAAGTGGGGATTTCTGAGGTAAAAAAAAAAAAAACTGTTAAATAGGATTTCAGGTAAATTAATGTATTGTGTATGATAAAACTGTAGTTTTTATCTCAGGTGATTTTAGCTTGGAGGATCATGCACACAAAATAAAAGTCAGTACAAATCTAGAAACATACTATCTTGTAACTGGTATTTTCAGTGTAATGGGACATTGCTTCTGTCTTCCTCCTCACTGTTCCCCCACCCACAAAAAAAAATAAAAAAATCCAAAGCATCACTGATTTTTTTCACCAAAGAAACATGATTTTGACCAAATGGCATTTTCCAGGAGAAAAAGAACAGCATGAAATAACCTCTTACTGTCACTTTCTCCAAAGCTACTCCTGTGGCAATACTATGCAGTATGCCAGGCTGTTTGTTGGACAGCTCTAATACAACTTTTGACTCTCTGTCTCCTATCAACATATCCCCTGTAAGAACAAACAGAAAGCTTGTTGCCTACCTTTTGCTTAGTTCATTTCCAGCCTGCTGCTTCCAACTGGGGCAAAATTACCTAAGCCATCTGGAACCATTATGATTATACATTTCTCCAGAGGGCAGCCTGGTGGTTCTTTCCATCTAATTCCTTAAAAATAGTATATGAACAATTATTGTTCCCCTTTCAAGGATTTCAAATGTGGGTTTTTTTTAGAATACAATAAGCAAATTTGGAACCACTCCGGACAGAGGACCTCCCAAAGGCAACATCCACACACTGAAAAATGTTGCCACCCACCAGGAATGCTGCAGAGTACATCTCAAGCCAGAGCCAGGTATTGCCATCCAAAACCAGTGTGACAGGCTGAGCAGTAACCCAACTTGTGTCACTCAAAACCCTGAGCTCTCTTTGTTCAAAACACTAAGCTAGCTCGAAACCTGTGGGACAGTGTCAAATGCTTTGAATAAATCCAGGTAGACAATGTCAGTCACTCTTCCCTCATCCACCAACACTTTAACCCCATCATAGGAGGCCACCAAATAGCCGTGTTGGCTGTCACAAATCACCTCCCTATTTGTCATGTGCTTTAGCATAGTTTCCATCAGGATCTGCTCCATGTTCTTGCCAGGCACTGAGGTGAAACTGGGTGTACTGTAGTTCCCTGAGTCTTCCTTACTTCCCTTCTTAAAACAGGCATTATGTTCCCCCTTTTCCAGTCAGTGGGAACTTCACTGAACTGCCATGACTTCTGAAATAGGATGGATAATGGCTTAGCAGATACATCTCATCAGATTCCATGCACTTGTGAACCTTTATGTTCCTTAGATAGATGGTCTTGAGCTTAAGTCTTGAAGACTGAGGCAGAAATGTCACTGAGTACCTCAGCTCCAGGAGGTCTGTCCTTCCTAAAGAGCCCATATCCTTCCATTCCAACACTCCGGTCATAGGAACCATCTGACCACTAATGCAAATCATGTCATAGCACTACAGTCATTCACACCTAACTTCTCTTGTTTATTCCCCATGCCTTGTGTGTTTGCATAGAGACATTTAAGTTGGGCCCTTGATGAAATTTTCTTACTGGCTAGAGGGGCAGAAATTCCATTGTGCTCTTCTTCACGTGCTTTCCTGCTGACCTGTAATCCCTTCTCCAGGCTCTGAGAATCTCCACCTGGCACTGGCATCAAACTGGTTAGGAATGGGATAGATTGTGGTTCCTCTCCCTCATAACCCTAGTTTGAAGCCCTCTTCACCACCTAGGCAAACCTATGACAGAATACTGCAGTTCCTTCTCACCACAAAGACATTATTATTCAGGTATTTGTACTGTAGCAACAACAGCTTATCTGGTGCAGATAAATCCCTCCATCTCTTCTGATTTTAAAAGGACAGTTAAATGGACTTCTCTATGCAGCTCTTCCTGTATTTTAAGCCAGGAGAAATCTTCAATTCTCTGACTTACCCTAGCAAAATAAGCCTCCCACTCTTTACAGGAAATAAGAGAATTTCTGGTGAGTTTTGTTGCCTGTCAACAATGTAAAGCATAGAGTAAACACCTTCACTCCATCACCTTTGCCTGTGTCTATCAGCAAGAGTACCTAGTTGTCCCAGATTGCTACTGACCACCACTGGAAGTTCAGAAAATAAAACTAACCTTAACCACAAATATGCTCAAACATGCCACACATCTACCATAGCTTTTCAGATGTTACCCTCCTAGATAGCCCAGGGGAAATTCAAGGAGACTCCGTAGCTCTTATCAGCTTGAATTCAAAGGAGTGAGAGAACAATGACAGGATGAAGTATGTACAGACATGTTAGGGGAGGAAGCAGATATGCTTCTTCTTGCCTCACTGGGATGTAGCAACTTCCAGTAATTGTGGCTCAACCCCTTCATCAAACTGGTTTGTGCCTTGAAGGATATGCCAAGAAATTAAAAGCTCATCATATACTTCTGTTGTGGCAACATGCTTACATGTATTTTTAAGCAATACATATGTTCAGAAGATATATACTGCATGTGTCTTTTTGTTGCACAGATGTAAATAAAATGTCGCGAATATATAACTAAGAAACCTTTCTCTCCAAGCAGAAACCTGTAGGCTATAAATATGCACTGTTAATGCATGGCTCTTCTACAACAGTTTTCCTGAAAAAAATCATTAGAATTATACATATTCAAACCATTCACAAAAAGAAAATTTAAGCCTAAATTAGGAGCAGAAAAATAAAAAGTCGATTTAGATGGAGTGATAAAAAATTCTTCCACACATCCAACTCATTTAAAAAAAAAAAAAAAACACCAAAAAACCCCTATAACTTTATCTTCATGAATTGTTTATAACCAGGCTCAATTAATATACAGATTTGAATTACTATAAGACAATTGTGAAGACAACTCTTTAGTTCAACAATACTCTCTTTTGGATCACTAATTTGGCTCCAGAAACTAAGGAGGTAAACTCAGTTCCCACTTCACTGCTTACAGCAAGATGTGGAAACTTTTCTCCTCAGAATTCTTCTTGTCCACCAGGCCAGGATGCCACCGTGACCTCTTGTGCCACAGCAGCACTGACCAAAATCCTCATCCTTGCTCTGCTTTCCACATAAAATGAACTGAAAATATAGAGAAGTTGAAATCACCACCCCTGGGGAAGGACAACGGCAGGGATCTCTGTACTGCACTTTGCAGAATGGGGCTGTGGAAGGTATTGAGGATGTCAGGTGTTTCCTGTGGTCAGAGATAAATCAGAGATCACTTGGAAATCAATAATTTTTAAGTGTGCTACTGTGTGTGGGGAGATAAGGTCAGGAGTGATAAGCTCACCCCTGAGCCTCCTTCTCTCCAGGCTAAACACCCCCAGCTTCTTCAGCTGCTCCTCACAAGACTTGTGCTTCAGATGCTTCACCATCTCTGTTGCCGTTCTCTGGACTTGCTCCAGCACCTTGCAGTGAGCGGCCCAAAACTGAACACAGTACTTGAGGTGCAATAGCACATCACCTCACTTCTGAGGTTCAAAGGGAATTTTTGAAGTATATCAGGAAAGGTTCCAAGGGACAGAGCCATACACACCAATCCATGCTTCTGTATGTGTTTTTGTGTTCTTGAAGCTCCATACAGCTGTATATAGGTACTCCTCCACATAAAGATCAGCCCCCTTGCCTTTTTTAAGATCAGTTTCTAGCATGCAACAGAATCAGCCCCAAATCCAGGACTGGCAAAATTCATCATCTGTTCAACTCCACTTATAGCCAGGTCCTGCAAGCAGCATCCACCACTTATTCCTGCCAATACCATACATCTCTGTATGCTTTCCCTCCTTCTAGATAGGAAACAAATTAAACCTTTGTAAAACAGCAAGTGATTTACATGCATTGTTAATGTCTCTCAATGTAACAGTATTTGTTGCTTTCATATCAATCATAGTCTCTTAGATTTCAGAGGAATGTTTACCCACTCATTGTCTAAAGTCAAATATTTCAAAAGAAAATTCTGCTCATTCCTTGACTGAAATTAATTATGTGTTTATAAGCTTATAGTCTGGTGGATCACATGTATTTTGGAATAAACTAAAACATAAAAAAGTCCTTAGAGGCTCCATTTTGCATGCAGCACTGGCAAAATCTACAATTTCTACCATCAGTGATAAGGATTAATCAAAATTCTTCTCATCAAACAAAAGAGCTCAAAACTCTTCTGACAGTATTGCTCATAAATGCAGTCAGGTTATTTATAACATTATATATCACCATATAAAACTCTGAGGCACATACAGACTGTTGTTCTTCAGCAAGTACTGTTTGCCAGAATGGACTTTCATTTTCTACTGCATAATTAATTCATGTTTAGATATAGATGTCTGGAGGCAAAACCTATACTTGAACAGAATAGGATATCAGCTACAGGTTTTACATTACTAACCTTAAGAATTCAGTGAACAACTAAAATCACACAGTGATAAAATGACTTTCCCAAGGTTATGTCGAATGTGCCTGGCAGCAATGGGAATCAAACCTCACCAGAGCCTACTTAGGCACAAAAGTCAAACTTTCACTCCCTTGAATTGGGTGGGGGGGGGGGGGCTTTAACCTGGGCT
>JAWWEE010000074.1:16826811-16841213 GCA_035221455.1 Xenops minutus
CCGGGGGGGGGGGTGTGAGCTAAATCAAACTGCTTTCATAATCCACCAGAAGGGTATAATATCATTGGATAGCAAAAAAATAATCCCAGTTTACTTGCAGACATATGTTTATTTTGTGAATACTGACAGCTTCTTTTGTAGTTAAATCATAATATATAATAATTTTGTTCAGAGTTGCTGTATAATAACACCCTTCTCTGAAGTTGGACCAATTTTTCATATATTTTTACAGTACTTCTTTCAAAGCCCATAAAAAAATGTGCCTGAAATTCACTCTATCCTTTTAAAACTGAAAACCACCAGTCTCTATAAAGTCCAAGTCTAGTATCAATGTCTGGTTTATTTTAGTTTTCTGTGCCCCACTTTCAAACCAAAAGCTTCTAATGAGATTAAAAGGGAAAAAAAAAAAAAGGCAACTGAATAGAACAACTTACTTGGGCACCTTAGAAGATCATTTCATATCCATGTAAAAAGCTTGCCTTGGACAGCTCTAATGCTGAGGAATAACGTATTGGCCACAAGGGCCTGTGGCTGACATTGGCCCTGGGATAATGAAAAATCCAGAACAATAAATAAATGGTCATTTGTTTCCCTTTCACCAGTGTTCTATGGTATGTTAAAACAATGTAAGCCTGAACTGTGTAAACCTTTATCCCTCAAAAATTGTGAATGTTTTTTCTGTGCTGGAATGTTTCACTGACTCCTGCTAAGTGATTTGCAAGGCTGAGTAGAAAAACAGAAATATCTTCTCTGTTTCTCATATAAGGATCATCATCTTTTTCAGTTACCTTAGGAATCAGGTACAAGAGATGACTAGAATGGGCAGTGGTTCCTGCAAGGTGTGTTTGAGTCCAATCAGATTGAGATCTTTCTTGGTGTCATTGATGATAATAAATGTGATGGTATTAGTCCCTTCCTTGCTGATCAATGTAAAAGGATCTACATATATCTGTAAACAATTCTCAGCCACATTTCATGAGCTCTAGAAGTGAAAGAGCCATTAGGCAAGTAAGACTAGTTCTGCACTGATCTCAGGTCTCTTAAAAGAAAAAGATTATAAATCAAAACAATACAAAACCCCCACACTTGTCTCAGTGACTACACGTACCTAAAAGTGACATGATTAGTCCCTGCTGTGAAAGCATTACAGTCAGTACTACTCAGATCTGTCTAAATGATAAAAAGAGAAATTACTGTTAAAATAAAAGGAATTGAAATGATTTCTAATAACATCTATATTTAAACTCTGAAATAGCTAAACCATAAAGCGTGTATTTAACAGTAAGCTCTGCAATCAAACTACACTTAATTCCTTAGACATAGACCTGTTTACCAGCCTATCAGCCCTTTGGCACTTATACATTAAATCTAACTTACAATCTCAAAAGCTAATACAAGGAAACATGAATGCCTGCTTACAGGATGCTGTAAGGCACATTAAACCCATGTACCAAGATTATGCTTTACTCAGAGCAAATGCCTCTTTCTGGTTTGAAGCAAATACATCCCCAAACCTCTGATGGTTTAGAGCACACCAGAGGGTGTCCTAAGACAGCTCAAGGGCTTTGCCTGCCAGCACAGAAGGGTGTTGCTGTAGGAGTCTGACCTACCCCGCAGCTGCTCCTGGGACACTCTGACTGTGTTGGCTATATGTCTCAAGGCAGACGTATAAATTGCTGTCTGTGACTCTCTCAAACACTTCAGTTGATGCTAATTATGTCATGGGATATTCAAAGAGGAGGAAAATGTGTGTGAGGACTTGCCCGAGCTCAGTAAGTGTTCTCCTTTCTGCTCTCCCTGACTCCTGCATGTGCAAATGACTCTCACTTACAGCCTTCCTGTTTTAGTGGAAATCAGAGATGTCACTTGAATTAAGTTGTTTTTCATCAACCCCTACTTTGCCTCCTCACACCCAGTTCTGCTACACAGCATCTAAGGCAGCTTATACTGACAGCAAATTACTGAGTAGACTTAGTAAAGGTTTCTCTTGCCATAAGGACTATTCGTAAGACCAAAGTCAGGTGAGCAGGTGTCAAAGGAAGCCTTCAAGTGTTCCAACTTAAAAGCCTTCATGGGAGGAGAGCACCTTTTAAATAACATAGAACCTAAAATTTAGAGAGTAACAACCATTCAGGCGAGATCTTTATCTACTTTCATGATGCAATAGGTCCTTGCTGCAACTGACTTGAAGTTAACCACCAGATGAGCCAAATTTATAATGTCACAGTACTATTTTTTCATTGTCCCTGGACATCAATTCACCATCATACTGAAAAAACTGAGAATGCAATTTATAACCAGAGAATTTGCCAAGACACCCTCACATGACATCACCATTCACTTCACTTATCGGTAATGTTAGAATGGGTAGCAACTCACATATTGTTTCTTTGCCTAAAATTCTCCCTGCAGAAATATTTCAACCTTTCCCTAGACACCTTGCCTCTCTGCTGGGCTTTGAAATTCAGCAATACCAAAGTCTTGACCTTAGATTTGTGCCTTCTGTCACATTGAGACATTTCCTTCTAGGTTTGGAGGGATAGAAACCTTTACTAACCTTCTCAAACCAAAACACTAGAAGCATTTTGACACAACTGAACACAAATCCCTTCCCAGAGTCATGACCTGCCACCTCTCCATTCCAGTGAGATACAATCCACCCCGGCAGCTGATCCCACTTTCTGGAGGATTGAGAAGGCCAACAGACGGAATGCTCCTACAAAACTTTACTCAAACAGCCCAAATCAACATGGGAAAGTCACCTGGGAGAGAGCAGCTTCTTTCCAAAGGCAGGGCAGAGTAAGAAGCAGCATAAATATAGGTCAGAAAAATTCCACCTTCCCTGTGCTGGCAGTAAGACATTCGGACTGCAGTTCCATTCCTTCCTGCTTCACAATGACCCCCAGCTCTGGCAGGGAGAGGATTGTCCGAGCCCTGTCCCTACCTCCACTCACACTGTAATCCTAGTGCCTGATCCATAAAATGGGATTCTTTCAAAAGTGCTAGAAAGTTCAGTTTATATGTGCTTATAGTTTTATAAACTCCTTAAAATTCAAGAAGTTGGAGCTAATTTCAACATTAATTGCCTAAATATTCAGCCAAATTGCTTCCTTGCTCCCAAGTCAGAGGGTAAAAAAACAGACTGATTCATCTCAAGGTTTGCAAACATAATTGCTTTGGCATCCATAGCTGTGAAGCAGTGACAGTTCTTCATAATATCAATTTACTTGAATATTCAAAAGTTAGACTTCAGGGATCACCAGAATTGATGCAGTTTTCTTTTCTTTTTTTTTTTCTTTTTTTTTTTTTTGTGAGGGGGCAGGGAGTTGACTATTTTGTGTTGTATACTGGATCTTATGCACACTTTACTAATAGTGATACAGCAAAAATACACATATACAAACATAAATATCTCATAAATATCTCATGAATAAAAGTTATTAGAAACTCAAAAATAGGCAACAAGACTGAGACACAGGAAGCAGGTTAATCTTTACTTTTAGGTGCTTTTCTAAAAGCAATTACCTTCAACATTTACTGTCATCCTTTAAATACAATTTCTTTACCTTCCAAAACAGCTATGAGGGGTGCTTCCCCCTTCTTTATTTAGCAGTTGGCCATGAAATATAAGAGCACAAAATGCACCAAGCTTCTTTTGATTAGAATTACAATTTATAATTATATCCCTGTTATAAGATATTCCTACATTAAATATTTATTAAACTCTCATTCATCCACTTTACGTGATTTCTGTCAATCATCAACACATCTCTGTTTTTTTAGAGCAGTAAAAGCTGTAATGGTTGACACACACACAAAAATTTACTTTTTATATACACCTGCTCCAGGTTTCTGCTTTGGGAAAGGAAAAGTGAGCAGTTTTCCTCTGCCCATATATATATTGTAAACAGAGCAGCTGTCTGAGAATTTTGGCAGGTATAGTTTTCTAAGAAAAGCAAAAGCCAATGGAATATCTTAGAAGAAATCACAGGGCTGTTTGGCTATATTGAAATCTTCCTGATAATTCTGAAATTTTGAGGTTGCCATGCATATTTCCTACCAAAAAGAAAAAAAACCCAAACCCAACGAAACAAACAAAAAACCCCCCAAACATTAATTCAAGTCCTAGTCCTAACCAATTAATATCTCCTCTTTCACCTCCCTGCCCCTGGCTAAAGCACCACTTCTTTTCCCTAACCTACCCTACAGACACTATACAAAGCTGTGGGTGCCTAAATGTTCTCCCACTTGGCATGTTAGAATCGTTTCTAACAGCTTAGTTTACAACTGAATGCCTGTAATTTCCTAGCTTGTCCTAAGGCAGTTTCCTAAACTGTGTCATTACCTCGACAAGTCTTCAGGGATAGGGATAAATAAGGTTTAAAATGTTAACTACAGGGCTCCTTCAGGGTTCTTAGAGTTTTCCTAGTTATTTGGGTGCTTAATACCAATGGGGAGAAAGTGCTTTTATACTTTTTCATTTGGTATTATCTTTCCACAACCATGTATTTTTCACAACTAACAAAGTTAGTTTCATTTGCCCATTTTCATTTGTATAAAACCAGTATTTTTTTATTGCCTCTCTTGTATCTTCTCAAAATGTTCTGTAATTAATTTCATAACGCCTTCTTCCACTGAACTCTTTTATCCCTAAGCACTTCCAAAATTCCTATTAAGAAGGCTCTTCTCCCTTATTATATGTTTAATCTTTCTAACAGATTACCTCCACTAAATTTTACACAAGTATTGTAAAACATTTCAGAAACAGAAAAGAAGTAACTTTTGTCACATTAATTATAAAACTATTTCAAGTTTTACAGGAGTCCTTTTTTTTTCAATTTATTTTACTCTTACTCAGCATCATGATATTAGAAATGACAGCCATTACATGTCTCACTGTTTCAATAAAGGGAAGAAATCTGCAACCACAAAAAAAAATCTTTTTTCTCCCCCTCCTTGAAAATGCACTGCAAAACTACTCAGCACATCTGGGCATGAAAGGAAACTGCATGGGCTTATACAGTACAAACAGCTCAGCAGAGTTATTGTGTCTTTATCTTCTTTACAAACTGATAAAAATGGGGATTGCATTTTTGACATACGGTACATGAACACTTAAAAAAAAATGACTTGTGCTTCTGCTTTTGATGGAATTTGTGTATTTCTTTCAAAATAACAGAGTAAACCACAACTGTTGGCCAGACTTGTGGTATCTGGGAGAGAGTCTGGCCATTAACATTAAAATCTGTCAAATTATTGAAAAGTACAGTCAAGAGATAATTTGGTGTTAGAATTCTGGATGAAATAAAAATGCTGCTTTGAAAGACATCTGCAGTTACGGGTGCTCTTGGCTATTTGTTGATTACATCAATGGGATTATACAGCACCCACTCTCATCCAGGACTGCACTTTTAGCTCCTGAAGCGTTTAAGGTAGTATATGACCATCAAATACTTCAATTTTCTCTGCTGTAAAGCCTGAATATGTAATTGGATGACGATCCCAAAGGCAGTCAATCAAGGTAACAGACAGAAAATACTCAAAGGCATATTGCAATCATGTGTGGAGCCTGATTGGAGAGACTTGCTCTGGCTCACACTTGAGCAGCCTCTTCAGACAAGGGTTAGCATTCATTTTTCTGAGTGGTTCCTGACCGTGTGAAGCCAGGCATACCTCTGGGTGGCTGGCACGGAGCAAGCAGGAGCTGGTGCTGTCCTGGAAAAACTGCTCAGTTGGAGCTGAGCAGAAGACTCATGCCTATGTTGTACTGCTATGAAGTCCACAAACACAGAAGTTCTGCATGAGCCAAAATATCTGTCCTCTGAAACCTAAACTAAACACTAAAAATGAAGCCTTAAACAGCTACATTTTTTTCTCCCCACATAGGATTATTTCTAGCATATATAAGTTAAAAAACTGAGATATACTGTAGCAAGAAAAATAATATTCCTATAAATTTAGTGATAACGCATCATAAATAGTAGATGAGTTGATTAATACTCAAATAATTAATAACTTGGTGGCTAATAATAACAATAAATATTATTAAAATAAATAATTTATAATCTGGTAATAAGACAAATCAGGTATTTTTACACTTCATAATTAGACTTCTTAGTTCTCTTAAGTCAGCTCATTATTCTTGACTACATGCTGAAACCAGCCACAGCTCATATTATTCAAGAGTTAACAGTTTGATTCTGAAAATTAAATTATGAAATAGGTTTCTTTTCTTTATATAGAAGAATCATTTCTCCATTAAAAGACAGTTTATTCAATATGAAAATTGATTAAATACGAATGTAGTTGTATAACGCAATTATGAAATCAGAAACCTAGAAACAAAACATTAACACTCCCAAAATCTTTTAAAGAGAGCAAAACATTACCTTGAGACAGAAATACACAGTTGTTTGCATTATAGCTACCAGAATAGTATTACTTCTCCTAAGATTACAGATTAAATTAAATTTGTCCAAACTCATTTTTTACATCTAATTGGTGGTCTTACTCATTTGGGATTTTGGCAGAAGATTCTAACATTTCCTATTCTTAAACTTTTTAATATTAAATTCTACTTAGAAGGGAACAGCTTATGCACTACAAGATGATTCTTAGATCTAATTATTATGGTTATTGAATTGTAACATCTTTCTCCCCAGTTATTTATTTGTTTCACAGCAGAAGCTCAATTTCTTTCTTGTTGGTGGAGAGATATAAATTTCTATCTTCCATGTAAATACTCTTAAATGTTAGCAATGATCTAGCAGTTGAGGAACTACATTCATTTATTTATATTTTTGCTTGAACTACTAAATGGACGCAAAGAAGAAAAAGAAAACAAACGGAAACTGCTAAAGGTGTTGCTGGAAAGCATCCAGCAAGGAAAGGACAGCCACTGACATGGAGTTCCAATACAAAATTAACACTGGGCAGCGATGAAAGCCATAGGTAGATAATTACTGACAAGCAGAGAAGTAAGTGAAGCCTCCCTGGCTGCAGAGCTGCTCAGAGCTCTCTCCTGAGCACTGGAGAAATTCCTAAATGAGGACTTGCTCCATAACCTTCCCTGAGGAGTCTAATGCAGCATGTCAAGCTCATGCACTGGACTACTGGTCCCAAAGCAGCAGTGAGTAGGAGGCTACAGTAGCATTTGTGACATCTGCCCTGTCTCCATCCTGGTCCACAGCTGTTCAGTGGCTGCAGCACTCTTGGGCTCTGCATGAAAATTTCAACTCAGTTCCATTCCTGAATCCAGGAAGAAAGAATCTCAGGTTTTCCTATGCCTGCCCTAATCATAACCAACACAGTCCTTCTCAGCACTCTTCCTGTGCATTAATTATTTAAAATATTCAACAGACAACTCATATAAAATGTGTGTTCCTCACTGAGTTCACTACAGGATGTCTGGCAAATGAGTGGTTCAATTCATGCCAAGGCGGGGGCACACTTGGGCTTATGGGCATCAAAATAAATTATGTGAACCTAACTTGATCTTCAACATAAATTAAATCTATATTTGCTCAAAAATAAGCAAGTCAGAGATGTGCCAGATGTATCAAAGGTGATGAGAGGATCACAACAAAACAAGTTTCACAACAAAGGATCTAATTTCATCCATTCATGAAATATATAAACTCACTCAGAAATCTTTTCTTCTGTGCCTCTCCCGCAAATAAAGCATGTGAAAACAAAACTAGGAAAACTTATCCTAAAAAAGAATACAAGTATGGCCTCCAGTTATTACTGACCATGGAGTCACCAGGCATGACCTAAGCTGCCACATGGATAGAAGAGACAGCATAAATTACCTTCACTCCCTACCTACAGTAAGTCACTCTCACCCATCTTGACCTTCCACAAATTTGTTTTGCAAAGCCAGAGTTATTCATCAAGCAATCTATTCTGAGCAAACTGGGGAACAACCATACCTGCACATACAGACAGCTCTCTCCACAAAAGCCATCTGTTACTTTAGCTCATTAGTGGTCGTGCACAGACTCACCAGCTCCCAAAGCCCTCCTGAACCAGGCAAAAAGTTAAGTCCAGGAGGTTAAAATAATGGGAAAATTTCCTAAGCCCATCGCTGAGGTCAAAAATATTTCTGTGCCTCGCAGAACTACTGACTGATGCTGACAAAACTTGTACCTAACCATCCTTGAAACATTTACTGGGCTAAACTTTCAGCATAAGGATTTTATATATGCATTAAACAGGATGTTGTAACAGTTCATCACAAGCTTCTTTCTGCTTCATAAAAGAACATGAAACACAGGAAATGAGAAGTCAATTGCTTTTCTGTCCATAGATGAATGTGTGAGACACCAAGGTTGTATAACAGATGCATGGCATTCACTCCCTATAAATCAGTATCTGCAGATTCACAATTTGTGAATTCCCTGAAGTGGCAGAAAGGCATGATACGTTTCAAGGTAACATATATTGAATTTGGAAATCAATCCAAATGTAGCTATTAACAGGGACATCCAGATACTCACCTTCAGAAGGACTTAATGCTTCTGAACTTCTTCCTCAAACTTCTCCCGCCTTCATCATTAAATACTGACTTTTAAATGCAATTCATTACGAAACAAAAGCAGCCACTGAGGGAAACAGCTCCTCCATGAATATCCACATTAACAACAAATCTCACTAGTTGGGACTTTTAAAACATGCAGGTCTCACAAAGCTTTGCCAGTTTGAGGATAACCAAACTGAACTTTTCAAAGTTCTCTAGCTCAGTAGCAGCCCTCAGGCAATAGGAAACCCCCACTGGGATGTTTCAGAATTCAATGTACAAACACTTGCAGCCAGTAGAATCACAGGCTACAGCGACCAGACCTCTGCTAGGAATTAGCATCGCCACATGAAAGCAACACTCTCAGTTTCAAATTCACGGGTAATTTTAGTAATTGAATAATTTTAAATCTATAGCAAGAGGAGCCCAATAAAAACTAAGCAGGAGTTTATTATTATGTGTTCAGAAGGGACTAATAAAAGCTGCAGAATGTGACTTTTAAACAGGAACCTTCTGACACCCGATTAAAAAGCCCAGAGCACCACCCAACTGGCTGCCTGCGGTCTGGAACACACAGCAATGGCCTGCCTTAACAAACCCAGTACCAGGACATGCTGGAGGGACAAGGTGTTGAACCTTCTGAGACCAAATTGCTCTGTGTTTTGACACTTTTTCCATCCTGCAGATGCTCATGATAGACTCCGAGACACCCCAGCATACAAGAGATGAATTAAACCTGCAATGGGGAACAACAGGTGGATGTGCGATGTGGAAAAAAGCCATGTTTTCATGAATGCTACAACACGATGGTAAATGTAAAAATGTTTGTACTTAGGTTCACAGGACAATGATTTGAGAGAGACAGGAAAAAGCAAAATAAAATCTCCTGAACAACAGTTTGATAAGATTTCGATGTGAGTGAGGCACAATAAGCTCCATATAGTGACACTATCAACTTGTTCAGAAAAGAAACAGATCTTCATCTCTATTTTTGTGAAAGAAGAAATGGGTAGCACAGAGCAAAACACAGCTTAGCTTACCATTACAAATATTAAATTGCAGGTGTCTAGTCAACATTGTCAGAAGCAGAAATAAGCCATGCTTAGAGATTCCAAGGGATAAAAACTATTCTTCTTTTGTAAGGAATGAAACTAGTGACTCTCAGGAACCAATCTAAGTTTCTAAAAGGGAAAACATGAAAAAGAAACCCTCTTCCCCATGTTCTCACCCCACTAAATTCCTCCCTCTCCAGAGGGTGATAATTCCACTTCAAAGTACATGTTCAGTTATGGAAATTAAAGTACAGGTAGTTTCAATTCCACGAAGCTGTTGCATTTGAAAACTGTGGTCAGCACATTTTTCCCAACACTAATTTTCTTCAGAAACTTCTGTGCAGAAAATATATGGCAAAACAGAAAATTCTCCTGGAAGTACAATTCCTATTTGAAGAAAGAAAATATAGTCCACAGACAATCTTTTTTATATATATATTTCTCTGTGTGTGTATGTATACTTTTTTTTAAAGCTAACTTGTTTGAAACCTACATTCAGGAGGTTTCTTTCTGCTGGTTATAGGACTAAAAATCCTTTAGTTTAGAGAGCAAAGAAAAATATGTTTTCATTGCAGTGTCGTGTAGATTTTCTGCTGCAGCCAGTCTGCATGATATTACTACCTAACCTAAAACTCTGTCTTTTCTTCAGGTTATTGTCTACACACAGACTCTGTTTTAAAGCTGGGCTTGTTTTCTAAAAGCAAATTCTGCCACTGCTAAGGGAAGAGACAACCATTTTTATTTGGAGTACAACCAAGTTGCAACTATTGTTTTATTTTTAATATTTATCATTCCATTCTCAGCTCGAGCTGTTCAGAGCAGAACGGACTCTTCTTCAAAGCAAACCACAAATTCGAGGACGGGTATAAATTACATATGTCTGCATGTGTGGGCATCCCCACCATTACTATTCCACTCTTGTGAGACTCTTAACTCAATCACCAGCACAAAAAGGATTTTGAGCTGCTGGAGCGAGTCCAGAGGAAGGCCATGAAGATGATGAGAAAGCTGGAGCACCTCTCCAGTGAAGACAGGCTGAGAGAGCCAGGGCTATGCAGCCTGGAGAAGAGAAGGCTGTTGGGCAACCTTAGGGCAGCCTTCTGGAGTTACAAGCCATCATAAGTGTATTTCAAAGAGATGAAGTAAAAATCCATCATTATCCATGTGTCACTTTTTATATTACAGCTGAGGGAAAGCAAGTTCACAATCTGCACAGTCTCTCCCACTCCGAAATCTCTCAATCCCTTCAGGTTCTTGACCTCACACTGCTGATGCAAGAAGTTTCCACTAGATGGTGCGGGATATGTAGGACACATAACTACACTAATAGTAAATATACATTCAGTAAATAGTATTTCCCCGAGTTTCAACTGCAATTCTTTTCCCTTCAGACAGAGAGAATTAGTTCATAGGAAAAGCAAAACACATACTTTACATAGCATTAATTCAACCCAGAATGTGTGCACATGGGTTCTCTGTGAGGATAAAAGCAGTAACCCTGAAATCCTATTATCCAGTGAATTGCCTTAAAAATTAAGCATGCCAGTTTATTACTTCAATTAGGAAAAAAACCAAAGTAATCCCGGGAAGAGGGAGGGGGGTGGGAAGAGAGAAGTCTCTCTTCTTTTCTTCACCCCACCCCTTGAAAAGAGAAAACATTACGAAGTCCAAGAGAGTGCAGAAAGCCCTGGGGTTTGGTCAGTCCCATTTCAGCCCACATCTGAAGAGCTATTCTGTTTTGAAGCCATGACTATGAAAACACAGCTTTTTACTTAGGAATCTTCTACCACAGACCCGATGTAACAAATTCTCTGGCCCTTGGCTGTTTCAGCACAACATAGTGCTCCATCCCTCGCCACAGAGCTGTGACAGTGTGATCTGGGGAAGGAGGGAAGGAAACTAGTTATAAGAACTGCTACATGCACTTCAACACTTACTCTTTTGCAAGAATTAGTCTCAAATGATCTGCACAGTTATCACTGAGGACTCAACAAGACTGAGGTATGAAACAATTGTTAATTAAGACAGTTTCTTCAGAAAAGTTTGCATTATTGAGTGAGAAGGAATGAACTCAGTTCAACTCTTAGATCACTGAATGAATTTGCATAGTGCTGAATAAACAATACTAATTAAAAAGAGAAAAATCATAATCCCCACATTTTTAACCTTGGCACGTATTAAAATAGAAACTAGCAATACACAACAACCATTAAATCCTAATGACATTTTTACACAATTTTTAGTGCTGAAGAGCATGTTAACTCTGTACATTGTTGAAAAAATTGTATGCAACCACACAAGATCTAAAGCAAAAATAGATTCATTTCCTGATGAGTAATAATCAGAAATAACAGAATAAATTAAAAGTGCCACAAGGAAAAAAAAGTGACAGGGAAAGCTCCCACTGGAGAGAGCCCCACAGATGGAGCAGCTGTATTTCTTTTCAAGATACTTTAATGCTTCTCCCACAGTCAGGAAAAGTAAAACAGTTATAGCTTTGAATACAGTAGGGAGGACCCTTCTTTTTTTTTCCTTTTTGTTTGTTTGGTTGGTTGGGTTTGGGTTTTTTGTGGGCTTTTGGGGTTTTGTTTGGGGGTTTTTTTTTGTTTTTGGTTTTTTTATTTTTCTCCTTTTTTTTTTTTTTTTTTTTTTTTTAAATTTAGCTTCACCTCTTACAGCCAACTTCTACATTGCAGGCAGTTATGAGGAAAGTCCACTCTGAATGTGCTCCTACAGGAAGAGCTCCCATTCAACTACACTGATTTGCTGCCACCGGATCCCACTCCTGCCCACAGACAGCTAACAGTGGTTTTTCCAATAAAAGGGAAGTGAATGGAGATACTGACTATTTTCTCATGAAAGACTAGCGCACAGTCTCATGGGCATCTCACCATTCAAAGAAACCTCCCAATTTATCAATTTTTCCTGAAAGTAAATAATTTCATTGCTCCTAGATTCTAGATAAAAATGTAAATATGCAAGGAAACTGTAGTGGGAATTGCATCTTCAAGGGTCACTCCCTGGCACCATGGCTGGAGAGAAAGCGTAGGACAACCTCCAACCCCTCACACTGAACTGACACGTGAGAAGCATTACAAAGCATGGCACTCCTGGGTGAACAGATTTTCAGATAACAGCTAAAGGACACTCTGAGAACAAGAGATTGTTACAGTGATTATTTGATAAACAGGCCAGCCAAAAGAGCTGTAACACAGCTTGGTGCAATATGGAGAAGTGTAACAAACTAATATCCAGGGAGCAGACTAAATAGAGCTTCAGACAGAAGTAGTAAAATAAGAGTTTTTAAAAAATTTATATATGTTATTCTGGAAAGGACTTAATTACTGCAAAATATTATTCTACATTTCCTTCTTCCTAAACCATCAGACCACTCACAGTATGTTATGAGAATATAAAGACACTTAAAAACAATTAATGCTAATAAAATCCCTGATTCAATTAATGTATAGATTAAGAGAAATCCATATCTACAGGAATACTGCTGACACAAAGGAACCATCAGCAGACTTGTTCAGCATTAGTTTGGAGCATCACACTAGCAGACTTGACTGCTGCCTGAGGGCCAAGGCAGCAGTTTCAAGCACAGTTCCTTCTCTCCATACCAGTTTGGGGCAGGGCCCATCTACTGTCTCTGAAGCTGGTGAAGTCTTGCGTCCACTGGTCTGGCCCATTTATCTCCACAACAGGCTGACCTCTTACTGACTGGGAACACCTGGTCAGCTGTGGGGACCAGCGCTGGTTGTTCCAGGCCATACTGAGTCCTAACCAGCTGCTGGAGTTCACACCTCTGCCCTGATCCTGCTTGCTAGCCTAGGTATAGCCTACAGGACCAATTTCAAGTCTGCACGTAACACAGAGCTGTATCTCATCTTGTGATTTGCTTTGCTGAGGCCCATGCAAGCCTTGGGGGTGAAACAGCACCAAGACAGCTATGGCAACTGCAGAAAGAACAAGCCCAGTACCTTGTTTCTCTTCAGAATCATATTTAGCTCCTCTCCATTTTTTTGCTGAGTTCCATATTACAAGCACTTGTACTTTTTGCTCTCATTACAAAGCTACTCCTGAGTACTTTTTTAAAGATATTCTTTTTCATTTCTGTTTACAAATGTCACTCAAATGCAATGTCCTTTTCTCCAAAATGTATCCCTTGGCTTCAGATATGCATTACAGACATGTACTGTTCCTAAGGGGAGGTGCATGTGGGGGGGAAGACTTCTATATTCAAGCCACTTCTTTATTTGAGCAGCACAGCCCAGCAGACTTAGACAAACTAAGGAATGAGATTAATGCGGTCTGACCTTTCCAAACCCAAACCTTTACTTGCATGCATGTTTGTACCTATCTTTCCATTCATTTTAACTCATGAGAACTCGATCCAAGCCTATTTACTAGAGCCAGCTGTTTTAATGGCCTCATTACTTCCCAAACCCACATCTCAATAAGGTCGGGGAAGCTGCCAAAGGATTTGGTTGAACCTCTTACAGGGCCCCAAGACAAATGGTAACTATCATTTCATTATCTCAGTGATAGGAAGGTCTGGTTGAATTCTCGAATTCTGGATGATTAAAGAAGAGTTGTGAATTTTCCACCCATCATTAACAAGACGATTGTGACTGCTTGGACATGCAGGCATTTCCACTGCAATATCTACTCTGCCACCTCTAAGCTCAAACCCCAGAATTCTCGGTAAATCAGGCAAAACCCCTGGGCTATATTCAAACACTAGAGCACATGTGTCCTAGTTCAGCAGGAGGGACCAGTTATCACTGGGTGGGAGTGATAAAAGCTATGTATTCTACCCCCTCTATTCA
>JAWWEE010000074.1:16841313-16909575 GCA_035221455.1 Xenops minutus
TTAAATTGTAACTCTGACTCATAATCTCTCTGGTAGTGGGTCCATTTCTTCTGCTGGTTTATCTTCAAACCAGCACAACATGCTGCCTATTATCATCCTGAAACGAGAGGTCCAACCCATGAACTTTGCAATCTGCCAGGACACTGCTGGTTTTCCACCACAGCAGCTAAATTAAGACACTCAGCCCAGATCACAGCAGCATAGAAGAGTGGCAACAGAGGCCACAGAGAGCCCCAAATAAGCTCCCTCTGAGTTCAAGCTCCCTTTCCTGACACCTGAAGCTGACTGGCTCACTTTCAGAGAAGACTGCAGAAAAGGAGGATTTTGAGCTGAGAAAATGGCTGAAGTTCTCCAGGAAGCCCAGGGTGGAGGGCTTCTGAGGTAAAACATCTTCTTTGGTGCCTTCTTTCTCACAGCCAGTTGTTTTGCAGTGACCATTACTGTATTTTAGCAGAGAATGAACCTTACCCTGACATTCAACTGAAAGATTGTTGTCCTAATTACTGATATTTTGTGAGACAGAAGGAAAATTATATATGAGAATAAAGAAGTTCCAGTTATTTGACAGTATCAATTTTCTCCAGTTCTGCCTTTAGAAACAGCAATCTCCGCCTACTTGCACAGAAAAAAAAAAAAAAAAAGAGGATCCCAAATTATGATAAGTTTGGCCTAAAAGCTTTATTCTGAGCCTTGTCTAAAAGAAAGCCTGATGTGCACCACCTGTCTCCCTGCACCTTCTGTTTGCTGGCCCATTCATTATATTTCCATCATTTCTGATATGTTACCTAAAATGCTGCAATAATAATAAGCAAAACAATGTGGAATGGGAGAGAACAGCAACCAGAGTCATTAAAAAGGCCATGCATAAGGCAGTGGATATCTGAAAGAGTAGGAAAGTAAGAAACTGCTCCTGTGCCTGACTGCTGCTATATAACAGTGCACATAACTCTTACAAGATACACCCAAAACACATGAACTCCCCTGAGATGGTTTGCACAACTGAATTTCTTTTTCATTTCCAAAAAGTATTTCAGCTGACACTTTTTAAACTGCTTGACATTTCAAGCTTTTCTTGTTACCTCAGAAAAATGACACCTTTGAGGTCCTATACATGATCTACCATACCAAGAGAGAGATTCTGTTAAGCATTAAAACAATTAAATGGTCTAAAAGAATCTCTCATATATGATTGTCAGAGTTTCTCTGATCCTGAGTTTTACTCAGCATAACAATGAAACATGACTTTGCACAACAGCAGCTGCACACTGAAGGAAGCCTCAGCTCTCTACCATGAGCCCAGGAGCCAGGAATGGGCTCTGAGCAGGGGCTAGCCTGAAGAAAATGAAAAGCCCCCTATTTCCTTCAAGATTTCTTTTAACACCTCAGCAAGTCAAGTCATCCCGGAAGTTTTGCTACTGACTACAGGTGGAAGAGGTCTCCTCACACTTACTCTTTAGCAGTGTGGAAATCACTCAGTCGCCAGGCTGCATCCAGATATGTGGAGCCAGCTGACAGAAGTGGAACCTCTGGAGTTCAGGCACACACATACATTCAATGGGACATGCTAAGGAAGTAAATACAAATGGAGTTTAAAGCATTAGGGAAGGAGAGGAGAAATTAATTCTCTGTACAGAGATGACTAAAGAGCTGCAATCCTAAGAGAGGTCTCCTCTTTCTCACTGGTCTCTCTTGCAAGTGGCTCTTCCCACCCCTCTCCCTGCTCACCAAACAGAGAAAGGCTTCTCAGCATACTCTACTTCAGTCATTATTACAGATAAAATCAAGTTCATCCTTCCTAGGACAGATCAACAGCTAAAGAAAATTACCTCAGCAATATTCACAAGTTCCCAGCAGTTTCTAGCTCAGTTTTTATGACCCATTACATGGGTATCTTACCAACTATGCCATGGACTCGTGCATATTTATCGACTATTCATGTTCCAAGAAATGTTAACCTTTTCATTAAAAAAATAGTAATATTTACACTTTTCCTTCTCAGTGTGCCTTCAGATACTTGGACAGCATTCAAACTCTGAATTTATTACTCTTAATTGTGGGGTGTTTTCCTATCAGGCTCCTATATAAGACTGCTGGTGCCTACCAACTCATAGATTTGTCTCTACTTTTTTAGTATTTTTCACACATCTTGTATTAGCAAAGGTTCAAAAGTTCATTAGAAAAATGCTACTTATCTCTCTGTTCACTGAAAAGTCTTATGACAGATACTGCCAAGAAATTTAACACAATTATGACAACTAAATTACATAGCACTACATAGATCTTGTAAGGTTGCAGAAGGCATGGTAAGTAATTAACCATTAACAGGTTTACACTGACTCACCAACACATACTGAGACCCAAATCTGAAGTGCTAATAAGTGCATTGGTAATTTTTGTAAGAGTCAGACTGAATTATGCCATGGCAGGACATCATTCAGTTTGTTTATTGTTTTCCTAATTGATAAAGGAATATTACAGCTGATTCTCTATGCATCCTGGAGTACTTTGTACAAGACTTTTTAACAGTGCAAGAAGCCTGTGTTTCCCCCTCTGCCTCATCAACATCCACCAGCAAAGGCTCAGAGACACAATTCCAAAATACCTTTGCCTTGGAGAAGATCCAAGTGTGGAGGGAACCAGGCACAAGGTTACAACCTGTCCTTGGAAGAAGTGGGTTTTTATAGTAAAGGGGGATGGAACATGCTACCTGGAACAAAGGTACTTTCAGTGTACACAGAAAAGCATACAGTGCATGGGAAAATGGAATGGAAAAAAGAAGTTGCCATTTAATGGACAACAATTTACCTGCACAAATATTTTAAAGTGTCCTTAATTTACAAAAATGAGTACATGAATAAATTTACAAAAAAAAAAAAAAAAAAAAGAAAAAAGAACAAGTGAATAAAATTTACTCATAGATTGGCTGTCTCTACTGGATTTTCTTCAATAAATGCAAGATATTATACGCAGAAAAAAAAATCATAGTCAGCATTGCTTTTGCTTCCTAGTTCTTGCAAGGGAACGGTCCAAGGAAACTGAACAAACCATACTGCTCAAAAATTTTAATTTAAATAGTGAACACATTCGAGCACCAATATCAATAATTCCTTATAATCAAATTCTCCCTTTTACAATGGGCTAAAAGAAAAACACTTCAGTTGACAGAGAATATTTACTTTTGAATTCCAAACTAATCTGTACCCTCCTAGCACTTATATCTCTGAAACTCCACAAGCAACAGACTTAGGCTGGTAACAGTTGAGTGGTTCCCAATTTATATTTCATCAAAAATTACTATCAGCATGTAAAAATGTCCTGCTGTTTCCTGGTGATTTAACTGCATAAATAGGAGGCTACAGTACAGGCCAGAAAATGACAACTATCAATTAAAAAAAAAAAAAAAGAACAAACCAATGAACTCTCCTAGGATAAAAACAGTTGTTATTTATCATCTCTTATTAATCAAGCTGTCACAGTTTTATGATCATTTGTTTTTCCCACTTATTGGATTTGCATGGCAAGACGTGGTAGTGGGGAGCTACAGGGGTGGCTTCTGTGAGAAACTGCCAGAAGCTTTCCCCATGTCTGAGAGAGCCAATGCCAGCTGGCTCCAGGACGGAATCACCACTGGCCAAGGCGAAGCCGATCAGGAATGGTGGTAGAGTCTCCAGGGAAAGGTAAATAAAAAGAGGAAAACAACTGCTTGGAGCAACAGCAGCAAAGAGAGGAGTGAGAATATGTGAAAGAAACAACTTTGCAGACACCAAGGTCAATGGAGAAGGAAGGGGAGGAGGCGCTCCAGGCACTGGAGCAGAGATTCCCCTGCAGCCTGAGGGAAAGACTGTGTTAGGGCAGCTGTGCCTCTGCAGACCATGGAGGTGAACAGGAGAGTAGAGATCCACCTGCAGCCCATGGAGGACCCCATCCTGGAGCAGGTGGATTCCCAAAGGAGTCTGAAGCCCCATAGGAAACCTGCACTGGAGCAGGATCCTGGCAAGACCTGTGGGGAGAGGAGTTCACGCTGGAGCAGTTTTTCTGTCAGGACTTGTGACCTGTGAGGGACCACACTGCAGCAGTCTGCTCCTGAAAGACTGTGGAAGGGGCCCCATACTGAAGCAGTTTCTGAAGAACTGTGGCACTCTGGAAGGAGTCATGTTGGAGAAGTTGGTAGAAGACTGTCTCCCCTGGGAAGGACTCCATGCTGGATCATGAGAAGAGTGTGAGAAGTCCTCCCCCAGAGGAGGAATGAATGGCAGAGACAACATGTGATAAACTGACCGCAGCCCTCATTCCCTACTGCCCCGTGCTGCTGGGGGAGAGGAGGTAGAGAAAACAGGTAGTGGCGTCCAGGAAGAAGGGAGGGGTGGGAGAAGATATTTTAAGATGCAGTTTTTAATTCTCATTATCCTACTCTAACTTATTACCTATCAAATAAACTAATTTTCCCAAATCAAGTCTATTTTGCCCATGACTGATACTGGTAAGTGATCTCTCCTTTTTCTTATCTCAACTCATGAGTCTTTCATTACATTCCAGCTGAGAAGGGGAGTGATAGAGTAGCTTTGGTGGGTACCTAGTGGTCCCACCAAATAAATAAAGTCCCTTGTTTTTGCTGGAAAAACACTGTGACAGTGACTTTGCTCCAACATTTTAAAGTTGCCTAGAAATCTTACAAAGGGAAAGGGAATAAAATCCTCACAAAAATGTTCTAATTTTATCATATCCCCTCATAAAACAACAAAATTAAATCACGGTTCAAATCCATGGAAAGACAGGTGGGTAGCCATTTATTTTCAACAACAACATGGAAAACCAGTGTCACTGATGTGTTTCCCTATTTACTGAAAGTAACTGAAGTTGCACAATAGGTAAAAAGCCTTTTCAGTAGTGCAAATACAAAGACTTAGTAAGTTTTCAACTATTCTTGATGCTACAGTCACTAGAACAGCAGTTTCAAGCAAGAGAAAATTACCTTGATGAGTTAAATACATTTTATCTCATCAAACTACTACTGAGGAAATCAAAGTTCATTAATATAATGCATTCACCTCAGAAAAGCAAACACACATGTATTTGCAACAGTGACAGAAGTGCTCTAGTTTGACTAAAACAAGGAAACACAATGACTGAGTACTTAATAGTTACTCAATAAAACTACGACCACAATAAATATTACTGAATGTCAGAAAAAGACTGACTGCTAAAGCCACGAGTATACACAGAGCTCTGAAGGGATCAGGAAATAGTACGCAAAAACCAGAAAAAAAAATAAAAAAGCACTAAGTGGATGTGATAAAAGCCTTTAAAAAAGATAAAGTGCATACTAGGAATGAACTGAAGGAGCATACGTTTCTAAATGAGAGTTTTAATGATTTTCAAGTCACACACAAACATCCTGAAGGAAAGCAATTGTTTTGTGTGCGCGAAGCAGTGGAAACAATTATCGGTGGTGCCTTGGCCCTGCAGCTGCAGGATGTGCTATGCTCTTGTTCACAGCCTTAGACTCAGCTACTCAAGGAATTAAAGAAATAGGAAAAGACAAAACTCCAGGACCAGGCAGACATCTCTGAGTTTGTAAATTAAGCAATTTGTTCTGTGATCACAACGGCAGCCAGTGTCTGCAGAAATTCAGTTTCAGACCAGAGAGAGTATCCGGCCTTTCATCTGCAAATTAAGCATTATTGTGCTGCCACATCTAAAAGACATTAAGTAGTGCCAAATCTCATTTCAGATGGTTCATCCTTTGCCTTTCTCCATGGAAATGCTATCCAATTTAAGGCATAGTTCTGTGCTTCTAGGACACTGCTGGGTATGGATATAACCAACTCCATTCACTCAGCACAGCCGACAAGAACAGCTGTTCCAGAGCCACCAGCAGAGACTACCCTGCTCTGCCTGCCGTATCTATGACTGTCCGCAGTTCCTCCAAACACAGCCCTGAGTTCCATCTCCACTATGGATCTCCCATCGTAAAAACAAAAGAGAAATTAAAAAGCCAAAGGACCACCATTTCCCCACAAGCTGTTCAAGCACCTCTGCTTTAAAGAATACAGGTTCTTTTTTTTCTCCAGAAAGTCTTTTCAACAGAAAATCTTTAAACAGAGCCAAACATTGCAGACATGTATCAATACAGAATCCCACTGGCTTTGAGTTAGAGTATTTAAAGCAAAAAACTAAGCATAAACATGACAACAGATCACTGTCTTTCCAAATTCAGGCTTGTTCTTTTCATCTCTAGAAAACTAAATCCTTTGGGATGGAAAGGTTTCTCCTCCCTACAGCACCTCATGCTTGGCCTAACTATGCTTTCACAAGTTGCATCTTCATGAGCTTTTATTGACGTTCTTTTAAAGTATCTGAAGAGGGTGATGAGTTCCTGATTTTCTCAGGTTGTATGATATGATTAGTTGTTCAACAAAATGCAAATTGAAGTGTAAAAGAAGGAAGTCTCACAGTGTGCTCCAGAGGTACGCAATGATGGTAGTTTTTGATCAATGTAAGGGATCAATGAGCAGTTTCCTGGATCACATTGTCTCCCTCTCCCATTCCCACACCTCCTCCTACAATTACAGCACTCTTAAATAAGAGAACAGATGCTCCTATGAATCCCACAAGAGGCTGGTTACGTACAGTTAATTATTTGCAACATCTGGTTACTCATTTGAAGTCAGCAGCTGCTGGCAGAAGTCAAATGACAAAGCCATTGGGCCCTGCACCACATCAGTTGCTTCTGCCCTGCTTCTTCAGTGGGTGGGATGAGTCCTGCCTATGCTCAAGCAACAGCCTTGCTCTGATAGCGTCTACAGAAACAGTAATGCACTTTAAACGTGTGACATCATTTCACCAACAATATTTTTTTTCCCCAATTTTTCTTTTCTTATTTTCTTTTCTGGTTAGAAAACCACCAGGAGCATCAAGTCTGCCCAAAAGCAGCATGTGTGCAGTCACACTCAGGGAGAGAGAAAGGACAGAGCCAGCCAGGGTGACCCAGCTGAACCACTGCTTTGCAGCCAATTGCAACCAGAAGGACAGTCATAGCAACACACCAGAGAGGCATCACCCAGAGCCAAGAGGTGAAGAACATCATAGAGAAGGACAGGATTAGAAAAAATATAAAGATCTGAAGATCCTGTGAACAGCCTGTAAAACGTCAGCATATTCCGACCAAAAAACTGCAGCATGCCTGGCTTCATGATGGGTTCCACCCTTCTTACCACCATCTCCTGTTGGTGCCAGCCCTTCCCAGCACATCCCCAGGAGCAACAAGCTGTTCCTTCCTCTACATATTTTTAATACATCTATATTTCTCTCTGTCTGCTAATTTTTCCACTTGCAGCCCTATATGCTGTCACTGACTGACTCCCCCACATGCTGCCATTTATACAGCACTGGTGTTTGGAAACAGGCACCTACCCGCTTCCTTTCATCATTCAGGCAGGCAGTCTGACACCCTGCCTACCACTTGCCTCAGGATTTTACGCTGAGGATTATTCAGCTTTCAGCGTGTGTTATAAATTGCCTGCCACATCCCACAGAATGTCAAGCTCTAGTAATAAAGATGCTGTTAGTATGATGTCCCACCAATTCACACTCTTCTCTTAGGGTTCCCAACAGGATAGGACCTTCAAAGGTCCTAAAAGACTTTGCATATTTCTAGACGCTTCCTATACTGTTCAAGGAGTCCAGAATACTGAAAATGAGCACTCATTTGCATTCATGGAAACCTATTCTGAAAGCATAACCAGACACAAGAGCCCAGATTGCAGGCAGCACCATCCTTTGATAAGCACAGATCTGGGCAAGACTTTGGAAATAGGTTTGGTTCAGGCAACTTTCGCTCTCATGCAGACTCAAAATGCCATTGCTGATCTCCGCAGCCCTGGAGATAGAGCACAGTGCAGCTGTCAGAGGGCAGTGCAGATCCAGATCACTGTGCAGCAGTAGCATCACGTGCTACTTGATCTGCTTTTGCAACCCCACGGAATCAGCAGAACAAACTGTAGGATCCTGTAGACTGCAAAGTGAGGTTTCTTTTCTCTTTGGGCCCTAAATCTCTCTCATTCAAAGCCTTTCCCTAGTCTGCACTTCAGTTATTTCAATAATTCAGGAAAATATCTAATGATATAAAGCATCAAGAGATGTATCAAGTCAAGAATATTTAAGAATATGTTACATTGCCTTCACTGGTGTGTTTTGTACAGAATACTTCATATGCATAAAATTAAAAATGCTTCCCTCTCTTTAGTTTATGTTGGAAATACACCATATCAAAGCTCCCTTCTGCTTTTACAGTGCTGGGCCCTAAAATACTGGCCATATCTTAGCAAGGTCTTTATGTCTTTCATTAAGACCTTAATGAAAGATAATCTGTATAATGAACTAAAAAGCAACAAACTTACATGCAAATTCCTATTGGGTTTTGTTATTTGGTTTTACACCAAAAAAATCATATTCTATCTTCTGAACTTTCTGAGAGTAGCACTTCAATGATACATGCAGTCTACTTAACCACACAGGTTAAATGTATTTTTCATTTGAAATATGTGCATTTAACAAAGAATCTTTCAAAATAAACATGAGCACATATTTCAAAGCAGAAGAATATGGAATATTTTTTTTTTCTATTCTGTAATAGAATACTATGAAAATTCAATAAAAAAATTTTTACCTATTTTTTAGGCTGCATCAAAAAAAGAGAAATAGTAAATCTGTGCTAAAAGTCACAAACAGTCTTAGCGCACTACGAAGAGTGTGTGTGGGGGTGTTGTTTGTTTATTTTTAGAAGTAGATAGTTCCACTGAAAATATGATCTTCCTTTCAATCCGCAAACTCAAAAGTCCTAGGGTTATATATTTAAATACTAGTCCCTTATGGGAAAGCCACCTACAAGTATACTGGTCCACAACCAAACTCTCTCTACAAACTACAGAAGTTGCATTAAGTTTATGTATATAAAAATTTGTGTTATATATAAAAGGCAATTCAAGTTTATACATATAAGGGCACAAGAGCAGACCTGGTAGACACTGGGCAAACAAGAATTACTGCTACAAAATTGGTTGAAAAAGGTGAAAGGACATTAAACCTAAAAATAGTACCTTAGAAGAACTTTATACAAAAATTAATGCAAAGTTAGGGCACTTTATGAAAACACAACTGAAGAACAGTAGCAACCAAGAAACAAAGTGTCTTATTAATCTCTTCAAGTTTCTGTATACATTTCTATCAATTTTTATTCCAATTGTCAAGAACCACCAGCTGATTTCTTCAGCCAAGGTAAAAATAAAAAAGTAATTGGTGCGCTAACCAACCTCCTTAGTATCTGTGACACTTGCAAGTACCATAAAATATTGCGAAGTTCACAGTCATTCATGTATTTTAAAATCTGCTGCTATGTTCCCAGATTTGGGTAAAGAATGTCACTCTTCATCTTCTCATATGAGCAGGTTGAAACATCTGAACTCCTAAACATGCTGTCATTGCATTCAGATAATAAAGGTAAGCTCAAGAAGGGTGAATGGTTTTCTACCAAAGACATTCAAAACTCAAAATTACACAAGAATTAGCCTCATGACAGAAGTCCAGGGGGTTTTGTCCCTTATTACTTTGCTAATATGAGTGACCTCACTAATAAACACCTTTCCTCACTCCTGCTACTACCTTAATAGTCAAGTGACATAGGCATAATTTCTCATCTTCAGAAAAAGCAACAGAAATTAAACAGTCATAAATCCTTTTATCCAGAAATAGCTACAACATTTTAAAATTACTCTAAGATTCAAATACATATTTTTATGGAAACAAAATAGTTTAAGATGTCCTGTAAATCTGTCCTTCATTTAATTTAAATACATTTCAAGGTCTCCTATTTTAAAGCAGTGAACTGAAGTCAATGACAGAATATTTTCTTAGGCAACTATTTGAAGATTAGTAGATCTTAAATCTGGACCTCTCTTCTTATAAATATTCTTATGGTGATCATTACCAAGCTTACTTTACGCAATTAAGAAAATGAAAGAGTCAGCTCTGGTACCAAGTGAAAGCTTCATGAGGTAAAGGACATCTTTGAGCTCTTCCACACTTCTCAATTGTATTAGATTTACCCTAAAGACCTTCTAATACACATACTTCCTTTAAAGCATATTAAATACTAGTAAAAAAAGGTAAAACTAGATGTTTACAAAAAATGCAGCAAATACTCCTATTACTGTCATATGCTGTTAGCTGCCAGTTTTTATGCCTTTTTCTCATTGTTACTCTATGACATCCCTTAGCCCAGCTACAATGTGTGCTCAGGCAATATTGAGCATATGGAAAGCTCTTCTGACAAAAGACTGCCAGATTTTGAGTAATAAACAGCTAATGTAGGAACAGCACTCCCGAATCGCGTTTAAGGCACTTGAAATTCTTGTAATGTGGTTCCAGGAGCTTTACTCCTCTTCATCTTCTGATGGTTTCCTGGGGTTTTTTTCAGACCAACTATTTCCAGGTGTGCCAGGTGAGAACAACACAGACCTTCTGAAAACTGGTATGATAGAGATTGCAGATTTCTGGAAAATTCTCACCTTCAGCAGGAACTCATATTTCATTCTGAAAATTTTACATGTAAAATAATTTAGGAGGATCTCCAAAATGAAAAATATCCTAGGCAGTATCTTTTATTCAAAACACAGTTAACACAAAATGCAATGAAAATACCAGGATCTTAAGAAACGTAAATAATGTTCTCTCAAGCTCACCATACAGCCATAGAGAAAAGTCATAAGCTAGGAAAAGTAGAAACCCCTCTATTTGGCAGTAAGACCAGAGTAGCGATTCCTCTGCAATAGGGCAGGAGCACTCTGAAGCAGCAAGATTTGTGGCTGCCTCTCTATCTGTCTGTATCTGCTTTGCCCTCAGAGTATGCCAACTACATTGCCAATTACAGAAATCATTTTTGAAATGGGAATATGAGTGCTCTGAAAACTGGACTGAGACCAATAACTCATTTTGCAGACATCTAGCTAGTTATTCGGATGTTAATGTTCTTTAGCCAGTACAGCCAAGACTGAATTTAAACCAGTACCCTAAGAGAGAAAATACCATTTCATCGCTACCTATCTCATCAACCATCTAATGCTTCCCAAAGCACTAAACATTTTCAAGTGCAAATACTGCTATACCTTCGACTGTTGCTATGCAACACTGGATCCTGTATTTCCTAGAAATGTGATGAAAATTGGACTCTTGATCCTTAGCTTAAATACTATTACTCACCACCATATCTGCTATACACAATTTGGATTAATACTCATTGAGAAAACCAGGTTATAGTCTTCAGCAACTTACTTTTAGAATCTGGGCTCTGCTCCAATGTATTTTTACCCTTCATTTAATATCTAATTCATTTTTTGAACATGACCTGTCCTGCAATTTTAAGAGAAACCACCTCAGCTTTTCATTCCACTATATTATAGTAATTTTGCTTCAGAATTGTTCCCACAACAGTACCGGGCATGTCGTGGGGATAATTGTGTTTTATGGTTGTAAGAGTTACCATTGCTAGAATGCAAGAGGACTAAGAGTACAGTGCATGCACAAGGTTCATAATGCAGCCCCTTCTCATACCCTCAGGAGAAGGAATCCCACGCCATAAATAACCTCACACACACAACTCATCTTCAGACGTTCTGGGACAACAAATCACCATATCAATCAGCATAACTTTCAGAAGTAACAGCAAGAATTTTTTTCTTCCTAAGGCAAATTATTTGCTCCTCTGTAGACATGCAGACACTTCAGGATAACCACATGATATATTTTTTAGAACAACACACATGGGCTGTTTGTTTCACCCCAAATTGGGGCAATTAATTTTGATAAGAATTTAATTCACAGTTAATACAGATTGTTGGCATCTGGTTTTATATGAATTGATTGCACAGAGAAATCAGGTCAAGAGCACCTCTGGGTAAGAAGACTGACAGATCGAATGGTGAACTTCTGTCACTTCAGATCAGCATGAAATTTGGCTAACCAGAAGTTGACCATGCCCTGGGAAGACAGAGCATGTGTTATGTTTGCCCCTACCAATGCATTTCAGAAAAAAAGGGAGAAAAGGGAGACCACTGGTAAATGCTCTCCCACTGCACTTGGATAGACTCATCAACCTCAGAGTCCTTTTCATCATGACATACAGCCATGCTTCTTGGTACTTGGTCTTCAGAGTACCTCAGGTAAAAACAGATTAGTGAACAAGGAGTAATTACAAGACTGATACAGTTTCACATACAGTACAAATATTTAATAGTTTTTAAACTGTTTTAGTATAGTAGATTGCCTTTATCAAAATATAATCGAAGATCAGTATCATTAAAAGTTCCAAGAATTGCACAACATTCACATTGTATTTACAGTAATTTCCAAAGCAATTTTCAGCAAACTAGTTCACCTTGTTTCTCTCCAGACTTACTAGAAGAGTGATAATTTCTTTGTCATGTTAGAAAGCTTCTAAGTGAAATTATCTTTGGGAAAAAAATCTTTTCAGTTCAAGTTCAAACTGCAGACAGATTTTGAGAATGCGAACAAAATTACGAGCAGACCTCAAAATATTTACTGTGAGATTTGGCATGTGCAGGGTGCAAGACTACAAAACTGTATGGCACAGTAGATTAGTCTATCCTTTGCATAATAATACACTTGATACATATTCTATTTTCTATTTGCATTATTTTATAGCACCTGAACTAGACCATTTAAAAGCAGAGTTATGAATTTAACACAAAATGAACATTTTCCTGCACATCTCAACTGCTTTCTGACAGAGACCCTGATAGAATCACAACCACCATGAGAATGAACAAAAATGGTTTCCCACCAAGTGTGAAAAAGCAGTTTCATCATATAAAGTTCTTTATTCACTGAGAATTAAAGGAGTCAGGTGCCCAAGTTACAAAATAAGCACACACAACAGCATTTTTATGCTGTTCACTGATTTTGAACAGTGCTCTCAACCATAAACATTGGGAAAAAATCATGACCTGAGAAAAAAGTGAGTCGTGGTTTTTACAGAAGGAAATTCAGCGGGGGTGTTATTTGATCTTAGAGATTTCACCCTTGACAATTCACCTCTTCATGTTTTACTGCACTAATGACAAAGGCAAGGAATTACTAGCATTTTTAGAACTAAGCCTGCATATCCCACAACCATAAGACTTGGAGATGAAGCTGTAGATAGCAAGACAAGGCAGATAGGTAAAAATCTCAACAGCTACCAAAACTCAGTCACAGTGCTTCAAGAACCCAATCACAGCCAGCAGCCAGCAGCTACCTGCAGGTAATACCACACTCCTTCATGACCACGCAGCAGTAAGGGGGCTTCACTACCACCTCTCCCTCCATGGGTCTTATGTGATGGTTCATGGTTCAAGTTTACGGGAACCAGCAGAAGAGCAGGAAGACACATGTTCTTTCTAATGCATCTGGGAACAGCAGAGGAGATCAAGAAGGAGAAGAAGGGAAAGAACAAAGCCAGGAAAATAGAAGGCCTGCAAACTCTGCTGTTGACTTCACTCAAACAATGCAACATGCAGAACATTTGGAGTTCAAAAAACTACAAAACTCCTACAGATTGAGAATGTTTTCAATTCCACTAAAATCTGGGTTTGCCTGAAGCAGCTATTCAATTTCAGCAGACTTTTGACAGAGTCTGGAAAATTCAGTGTTTCTTTCTAGAGACCTGTATCTTTTTTTTTAATCTTTTTTTCTTTTTTTAACCCCTCTGGCATGGAAGTATGAATTTGTGTATAGTTTGAGGTAACTTGTTGCACAGAGGGCTTGACTCAGAATATTTTTTAATCCTGAGATATGAATATAATATTTTTAAGGAAAACCAGTAAAAAATGCAAATGGCATTGCAAAACTGTCTTTTTGAAACAGCATTGAGGAAAAAAGGTGTTTTAAACCACTGTTAATTACCAAACTTAAGTACTTAAATGACAGTAGGCAACATAACCTAAAAGGGAATTTTTTGACTAAATGAGGAAAGAGTGCTGGGTTTTGTGTGGAAACTATTAGTTTGGAGCTCCCACCAGGCCACAGAATACATCATCACCCAGTACATTAGAAGGAGAAAAGGGTCCTCCTTACACTCAACCTCACTTGATAAGGTTTTGCTTTGAAGCAAGTTACTGTGTACTGTACTTTGAAGGACACTGCAATGAATATACATTTCATTGCTAATGTGAAATTTAGCAAATTAGTGTGAAATTTCAGACATAAAACTTACTATAAAGGAGCAGCATGTTACCATTAATAACTTCTGGCATCTGACTGAAGTAAAACAATTTGGAACCCTCCAAGATCCTTTAAGATACATAAATATATTGTAGCAGCAGCAAATAATCTCATAAAAAATGAAAAGTGATGTACAGCTCTGACAACGTAAATCTGCAAGTTAAAACTGCATAAGAAATGGATGGGGGAGTTACATTTCATTTCAGGAATCCTTCTGGCAATCTTTCAGCACTACAACAAAAGAATGAGGCCCATTTTATTCCATCTACTTTAGCAGTCTGTGAATACCACTGAAGGCCTCTAATGATCTGTGCAGCTGGTAATTATTCCATCTTGCTGGTTAGCCTGGAAAATGCTTCCAAAGTGTGCCATATCCTTCTGCAGAGCACAGCGCTAAGTCAGTCATCAAAGTCAAGCCCTCAGAAAACAGATCTACTATTTCATACAGGCTAAGGCCAGGAAGGACTATTTAACCATCTAGTCCCAACTCCTGCATTTCATGAAACATTACATTTCTCCCTCAATCCCACTTCAAGCGAATGACTCTTTAAGACATGTCAGCAAATGTTTGTCCTACAGGTGAAATGCCTGTGTTACAAAGACAGCACTGATGCCGTAATATGATGGAGAACCTACAACCTATGACCAGCGTCCCAGCACACAGATGAATACCAGCATACCTGATTTGGAGAAGTTATTTCTAAGTCCAAATCTTATGACCAGATTAAATCTATAAACAACTCTAAAGAGCATGATTTTTCTAGAGTTATGTAACAATTATTTCCTGACATTTAGAACCCCCCCTTTATAAAGTGGAAAAAAGGAAAAGAAAAAATAAAAGACTAAGTAAATAAGCAGCTCTGCTTTAGGAAGTTGAATGGCAATCAGTCCACTCATTTTCTTAATCAGAATAAACTTGTTCTTTCCTTCATACTGTTCTCTTATTTATCTTACGCTTCACACAGTATTACAGTGACAACCATCACTTTTGCTAGATAAAAGAACAATCCAGGATTCTACCACTGGGAATATAAAAGATTAAAAAAATTAGGAAAAAAAAAACCTGCAAGAAAATGAAACAAACAAAAATACCCAATACCCTTTCAGTTGCTAAACATCTTTCTTTGTTTCCTGCCTTAGGTGCTGTTCAAATCCCTTTGAACATCCTGCCCTCTCCATTCATTTTCTTCCAACTGACAAGGCAATTTAGCACAATTTGACTACACAGGATCTTCTTGCTGCTATTTATTCACTTTCCACTTTTTTGGGGCTCCTGGATAGAAATCAAACATGCCAACATACAGTTTTCTCTTAATACTGTATCTGCTCTCAGTGTTTGCCAATTTCCCCAGCATAGCAAACATGTAGTGTTATGACTACAAAGCACTTTATTATTTGCTATATTAGAGCAAAGAATAATACCATGAAACATTCTTGCCATCACATTCGTATTCACTACTCCTGTGCCTGTGTACCTCCCTCATTCTTCCTTCTGAATTGCAGGTGGACAAAGGAAGAAAGGTAACAGCTTTGTATTTCAAAGAGAGATGAGTGTACCCAGCAGGCTCCTACGATCCACATCAGAAATTGGCTGGGAAAGGAAAAGCAGATACTACCAGGAACCTCCATTCCTTAGATGTCCTTAGCTTGGGGCAAGCAGAAGCAGCCCATACTGTGCCAGGATGCTTAACAGAAGCAGTGAGCAAGTCTGCTTTCTCCATTCCTACCTCTCTGGACAGTTAGAAGTGCCTTGTGGTTCCTGACCATGAAAAGACAAGATATGTAGAAGCATCTGTTGTATCTGCCCTGCAGCCAAAAGCTGAGTGTTGTGGAGTCTGATGGGTCACTACCATCACTCCTGGTAGCAGCTGCTGGGCGATACCACATCAATGCCACCACCATCAGCAGGGACAGATACATAGCAGCAGGTGCCACAAGGGTAACCTCCATGGCAGGGAAACCCCAGCACCTCCATCCATACTGAAGATCACTGAACAGAGCCCCAGCTCCTCCCTTAAACAGAAGGACTTAATTCTCCTAAATATGGTCACACAGGGGACACACACATTCACTCTCCTCCCCACTTCCGTATACAATTCCTTATACCTCCATATTGTGGGTTTGAACTGTTCTAACTATTAATAAATATTTTAATGTGGATGGGGGATGGTAGCAAATGGAAAAACAACAAGCCCTGCCTGCTGAGAAGAAGGAACAGAAGATATCCCATCCATCTCTGAGAGGATGCAAAGGGACCCTCTATTGTGAGCTTTTGGAAGACAGCCCCTTTTTGGATAGAAGGAACTTCTGACTTTACAACGTCTTTGAAAGGAAAATTAAATCATTGCTATAATACTTTAAAAGCATTTTAACAATATAGACGTTCTTCATACTGTAATTCAGAACTTTTTCTTCCACTTTTCAATTAGTTTTAAATAAAATTGCTTTGAATTTTGTATTGTAGTTAATCAACAGTATTTGAGATTAACAAAAATCTGCTTTGCTGCCAACATACAAAAAAAAAAAGTCTAAATGCCTGTTCTCAGAACAAAAATGGTACAATCTAAGCATACAAGAATTAGACTATGAAAAAAACCCCACCATACACAGTCACCCTGTCATTCCCAAACAAGAGTAGCCAATTTGTGGCAATTAGCACATTGTGCATAGCACAATCTATCCAGCCCTTCACTGGGCTGCCAAGCAAATTCTGGGTGGCTGTTTGCATTAGAGCTTATCAGCACTGCTGACAAGAGGTGCAGAGCATCAGCAAACACCTTTTAAAACACGCAGAGGTTTGGCTGCTTTTCTACCTGTCAGCCACTTCTCAGTAAGCCCTTATCAGGAGGGAGAACACTTAATCACAGCTCTCCAACAGCTAATACTAAAGGAAAGAACAGGATGACTTCTGGCAAATGAAAGCCAGCTGAAGTTATCCAACCCTTTCCCTCATGGCTGCACTGTTCCCCAGTCCAGTGTGGGATAGTTTTAATCCTTTCCTGTAAAACAACAACCGTTTGTCTTCTCCCATTTCAATTGCCTTTTCCATGAAAGGTTGCAGCTTAGTAAAGAATGAGCTTGCAGAATTTTAGCTTGCTAATGCAGGATCTGGATCTTCAATCCGTAATTTATCTTAGAGTGTATATGTACCACAAGGGTATCCTTATAAGACATACTAAAGACATAAAATTTCTAAGCAGTACTACATTCTCAAAAAAAACATTTACCATGTTATTTACTTGGTAGCTAAAAAATGCTCTTGGATGCATCGAAGACCCTTTAATATATCTTAAATATAAATACATAGATATAAATAATATATAATGATATTTCAAGTAAATATATAGATATAAGATCTTTAATATAACATCTTACAGAGAAATTAAAATGAGAGATGAGGTCTTTCAGGGGTTGTGGTCCTCAGACATACTGCTTCTACTGATGCCTTTTTACAGATTTTCAAAAAGTTTAAATTTTCTCCTTTCAAGAAAGGAAAACACATTTCTAAAGACAACCTAGAACTCATTTTCCTTCAAGAACCCGACAGAAATTTATCTCGGCAAATATGCCTGTGAATTTCTACTTCTTTCCTTTACTACTCACATCTCAAGACTACAGGCCTGATCTTCCCTCCAAACCCCATTTTTCCACTAATATTTTCAAGAAATTACTGCATCAACTGCCTGACAAATGCACCCTTGAGAGGTGTGAATGACAACAGACAGGGAGCTGGGTTCAAACTCTTTGATAAATTGGTCTGACAAAGAAGATTATGAGACATGCACAGAATTGCAAAATTAATTTTCTTCTTGAATCCATTATCAGACCTGAATAAATTAGTTTTGACAAACACAGCACATTCTCAGTGACCACAAAAAAATACAACATTGAAATGTGATCTGAGGCACTCCTGGAGCTGTGTGGAAAAGAAATAGCTTCTTATAGCAATGTTTACACTGGCACAGTGGAATGATAGAAAACTAGAGGTAAATTTTCAGATCCCAGCACCCACACACCCTGAATTCCATAGCTTTAGTGCCCAGCATAAGCACTGTCACAGCATGCCAAAGATGTGACTAAAGGATCAGGGTCCCTGCTGGGATGTGCCAGCACCACATCCCCTGTCCAGGGGTCATCTCCACATTCTGCAGCAGCGTTGCGGGGCTCGGCTGCCCTCAGCCCTCCCAGAGCCAAGAGTGGTTCGAAGCCAAGGGAGATGGAGGAAGCTGTTCTATCCTGGCAGAAACCAAGCTTTTTTGATTATCTTGCCCTCAATAAAACCCAACACACATTTGTTACATATCTGAGGATGGTGCTGCAACAGTGATGACTAACCTGGACAGCTGTAACACTTGTGCTTACCATGAAGCACTGAAAAATTGCTATGAGAAATAGCACAGCAGCTGTTGCAAAGAGGAGCAAGATTAATTTTAAATAAAACTGAATGTTTAAATGAATGTAAAACTGAAACAATAAGAGACAGTGAGGAAAACTGAGTGTATAACACATATATAACATATATGTGTTAATATGCTCAAGCCACACTGTGCCTCAACACTACACCCAGAGCTCTTCCATTTTTAATGATTTTATTTCATAGGTATGTCATCACATAGAAAGCAGCACACAAACTCAAGAAACCTCCAAGATGGCATTTCACCAAAATAAAAAGAAATCAGTAAGTTTAACCAGAGCTTAAGTTATTCCCTTTGACACAAACCAAGATATGTCACTCTGGAACAGGCTGCAGCAGAACTGGCTCACTCTTCAGCTGAAAGATGAAGGTCTGTGCATCCAGGTCCAGACACAGATGGAGGGGATGGGCAGCTGGGCCCCACTGCACCTGGGGCAGGGGACTGGGTTCCAGCTTGCCACAAATGCTGTGACATTTCACTCATGAAAGCCTGTAGCTGGAGAAAAAGGAGACATTATCTTCTTTTAGCTACCAAACTTGAGAACTCTGCAGAGAATCACAGAATGATTTGGGTTGGAAGAGATATTAAAGATTATCTCATTCCAAACTCCCTGTCCTGGGCAGAGACACCTTCCACTAGATCAGATTGTTGGTCCATTCATGCAATTCCTACCCATCATGAGGGAATCCTAAGCACATATGACCAGTCCTTGTGGAGTGTGCTATGGACTGCCAAGTCCTCTGGAACCAGGACTCCCCCATTCCCTCTGAGGCTCTGCATTAGGACGTACATACCCTGCTAGGACAAGTGATGGGGCAGAGAGGCCTCTTGTTCCAGGCAGTGCCTCAGCGGTCACAACAAACAAAACCACAGTAACTGTTCTGTGGAACAAAAGGATCCTGCCAAAGGATGCACCTTCAGTACAGCATCAAGGGAAACCCTCTATCCCAGCTCTACACAAACTTTTCCAAGGTGAGAAGTCACAGTTCAAATTCTGCTGTAAGGCAGAGATTGGATTTGAAACTGGATCTCTTCCCTCTACTTTTTACTTATCAAGCTCAGAACATTTCAGTCTGTGGTCAGTGAAATGTAATTACATGCATTAAAAGGAATTATTTTTAAAGCATGTCAATACAATGGCCACAGCACTCTATCACCAGTACTTCATAAGAAAAGCTCACACCAATACCCATATCTCTTATTCATATATTTTAGTAAGACTAAAAGCTCATATACTTTCAGATTCATGTAAGTATAATGTTGGATAGGTATGAGGATAAAGATTGCAAGAGTTACTGTTCTCAGATTGCTGGAAATAATGAAAAAGACTGATGAGCTGTGGAGAAAATCTCCCTATGAATACAGCACTATTTCGAGGTTTTCCACATCTTCTGGTCTAGATGATTTGGCTAAAAATACAGAAGAGAGTTATCAAAATGTTATATTCCTTTCCTTGGGACAGTTTCAAAGCCTTTTGCTGTGCCTATTAACACTCTTAATTCGTGTTGCATGCATGCAGGAAACAGAACAACACTAAAAGGAAGTAGTACCATAATCATAGGGAGAAGGAGGATGGCTCACTTCAACTAAACAACATATCTGTCAACCATGCAGAAGATTTCTGTTTGGCTTTTCTTCTATTTGCATGGCAAGTGCTGCCTCTTTGGGCATCAAAAACTCATCCCAAGGAACAGCATATAGCATCCCCCTGCTTTCTGCTTCAGTCAGCAGCACAAATCAGCACTGCATGGCATAAAGGAGGCTCCCATCCAGATTCCATGTGATGTTAATGACCTTGCTGTTCATGATCATGTTCCTGCTTTTTGGGACATAAGGAGATAGCAATGGTGTAGTTACCACATTATTTGCCTTCAGCTTTCCAATCTGTTTTTAAATATAGGATGGACCAAAGACTGATCCTGAAATACCTAATGATTTTCCTACTATAAATGTGGATAGCTATATTTCTCAAGTGCATTTGAGAGAATTTCCCACTATGTAGTATTGAAAAAGCTTCTAGCTCTAGATGAAGAGGTTAGAATAACTCCAGAGAGCATTTCTGCTGTCTGAAAGAAGGCTCAATGTGATTCTGAGTGAACAGTTCATCACTACAAAAATGGTTTTAATAGTGTGCTAGGCTACTGAGCTCCAAGCCTTATGCAAGGATACACACAGCCCCGAGGAATTTGAATTATCAGCTACAGATTACAGTATCTGTGGCACACATGCAGACAGCACTGAGTTTACTTATCCATTGCAGCCAATGAATCTGATGAAGCTGATTAAATAACAAAGAGAGAATGAATCCTGAATGAAGTTATGCAACTACAACTACACGTAGGTGAAATACACAAAAGAGTAATAGGCAAAAATAAGCCTCTAGCAAGTTTGAGGATTTTTTGTTGTAGTTGTTGGCATGTAAAGTACCATTAAATGATGTAGAGCTGGCATTATTTATTAATTGGGTTGTTAATTTAAGAATCTTGCTAGAGAGCATCCATAAGAGCAAATGCTTGTGCATAAACATAGCACTGAAAACAGAGTTTTATTTTCAAGAAGGTTCTTGCAATGCTAATCCATGATTTCCACTTTAGGATTAAAACCTTCCTATGCAGAACCTCTAGTTATTAACATGCACACTGAACATCTAAGTTTTTCAGAAATACCTATTAGAAAATGGCACCTTTCAGAAAAAGCACATACAAGCTATACTACAGAAATAATAATTTCTTGTGAGCCTACAGACGGAATCAAAGTTACTGATTTTGACCTCTGATGATCACTATCATGCACAATAGCATTACAGAGGTATTCACAGCTAGAGCACTTCACCAAGATGAACAGTTCCCAGTGCAGTGTTTCCCCTGTTCTCACAATGCACATTTCTCACCCTGTCTGCCAGAATTCAGATCTGTTTTAGTTACAAGACCATCTGCTTTTTGAAAGGCTTTTTTTTTTTTTTTGGATGACAGATGGATGAGGTTCAAATTCTTGTAACCAGCAATGAAATTTTACAATTCATTGTCTCTGCTGCTTACTGTCTTGCTTTAATTACTTGAAAGAAAGAACTCTCATGGGGAGAGACAGAGTTTTCCAAATGCATAAAATTTTAAAACCAAAATAAGCATATAAAGTAAATTTCTGATGCTTTAGCTACAAATAGCCTAGCTCCAGGTTTGTAACCTAGTTCTGTAATCCTGTATTGGCTCAGGTTTCTCTTTCATGTCCCAGAATAAAGGGATGTGGAAGCAGAGGGAGTATTTTAAGAGGCTATCTACAGTGTTATAAGCATTGTATTTTTCCCTCTAGAGTCTCACAATATCATCTGGCTCTTTCAAAGCCTTAGGTCTTCAAGTCTGGAGTTTGCAGAAGAGACTCACTTTTAAAAAGCTCACGAAAAAACAATAGACTTCTAGCCATTAATATTAAAGGGAAAAAAACTTTGAAAGTTGGTACACAGATTTATGTTTTTTGCTTAAATTCTTTCATGTTTAAAAAAAACCTCTTCATTTTTATTTCCCATTTAATACCCTTTTTGCAGTAACAAGCTGGGAACAGCAAACAAACCTCTATGATACCACTAAAAAATAGTAGAGTCTGCACTAATACCATGTTGACAATCTGGCAAGCCTTGATTTGCAAGCCATAAGTTATACATCCACTAACCACAAGCTCCCTGGTACATACCTCAGGAGGAGGAAAGTGTCAGGAAGTGCGTCACTGAGAATATCAGGATTTGGGGGCCCCATTGCTGACCACAGCTGTATCAGGTTTGAACCCTGGTTCCAAATCAGTATCACTATGTTGCCCTCAGACTCAGCACTGCTTTGTTTATAGCCCCACAGTCAAGGACTGGGATTAACCATCAGACCCTGTCCCATCACAGTTTTCCTGCCAGGGATGCACATAGTCCTAAAACAGGATGCATGCTCACATTAGGGAAAACTTCAGGCAGAGTCCCATGTTGGCTATTCTGCTGTAACAGGAGACTTAAACAGCGTGCAAACAGGGGATGGAGGAGAGGGGAGACAGAGAAAAAATAGGCGAGCAAAACCCTAAACAATCCTCTAGTTTACATCTGTAGATTATGCTGCAGACTCATTCCATCTGTGAAAATATTTCACAGTGAACTGCACGTCATGTTTACATTAATTTCTTAACAGCAAATAAGTGCTGCCCGTGCAGCTGCAGGCACCAGCCTCGCCACGCACCTCCCGCGGCCCCGCCACTGCCATGCACCAGCCTTGCAAACATGCACTGCCGGGAAGGGCCACGTCCGGATCCCAAACCAGGCACAAATGCTACAGAAAAATCCAGCCCAGATCAACAACATTTGGAATCTCTGTCCTTTATTATTCATTCACTATGGCTCCTTTGTAGGCTTCAGTCTTGGTTTCAATGAAGCAACTGTTTCAAATAAAGGAGGAAAAATGGCAGAGGAAAAGAACTCTAAGGAATAGGGGGGAAGCCTGACAGAGGATATAGAAGCGTAATCCAAGAAAAAAATATCTAACAAGTGTTTTGCTCCCATTACTTCTTGATTTCCCAGAAAAATCAAAAGTAGATGCTTTATTTACTGTTCCCATAGTAAACAGGACTAGCCTTCATCTATTTCCTGATGTTATTCATATTTTTCTCCTCTCATTTACTAATAAAATGAATGAAAGACACAAAAAGCATAGATGCGGAAAAGAAAGAGACAGATAAGCCATTTTTCATCATGTTAAAAATAATTTTCAAGACAAAGCCCCTACTAATCATTTTCTTCTCTGAGAGTAAATATCATAATCTACTCCTAAAGAATCAGTACAGTCTAGATGCTTCCAAGCCTTCTGGAACTACCTGGTTTGTGGGGGTTTTTTTAGTCTTATTAAAAAACCCCACCCTAAACCCAAGAAAGCAGATTTAACTTACACAGATATTTTCTAGCAGAGCCGTGATGAATGTTCAACATTCACATCCACGTCATTGTACTCTGGAGCTATGACCATTTTCCACACATTCTTTTTAAATCTTGATTATTTTAACAGAAAAAAAGATAGGCCAAAAGGAATCTCTGTATTGAAGACATTTCTCCTGAAGTTATATTGGATCTAAAGTAGTAAGGACTATATATCACAGGATCAATTTACTTAAAATTAAGAGAGCAGTAGAACTGGTACAGAGAAAAGCATTTGAACATCACTGACAAACGTGACTACTGTAACATTTTCCCTATGTTATGTCTCATCATCAAAATTCTAGCACTGAATTTTTTTTTTGTTTTGCTTTCAAATGCTGGGTTATACCAAAGGATAATTTTAAAAGAACATACTAACAGATGTTACGGACTGATACCTGCTGCATTTTACATGTCTGCTTGTGCATCACACAGCTTCGCCACACTATCTCCCATCCCTGAGTGCCACAGACAGCCCTGTGTTCTGGTCCTTGCACCTCACCAGACATTTTAAAAGAAAAAAATGGGAAAAAACTCATTGCCTAAGGAGGAACACGATGCTCTGGGGCTCACCAAGAGGCATCGGACATTTATTGTCTTAACATTGCCCAGGTCATGCCCATGGCAAATGCTACACCCAGCCTCTCAGCTCAATGTGATGGTAGCTAGTCTTCTTATTGACATTTCAGTGGAAGACACAGCATTTCTAGAGCTTGGGGAGGAGAGGGTAGAACTATCATCTCAGAGAGCAGATAAATTTAAGTTTCCAATTAAAATAGACATCTTTATGTTCTCACCAAAAATGTACAGGGCTATGGAACTGAGGCTACAGTGAGTGGTAAATGAATCCACTGCGCCATGAAAAAGATGAGGAACATGGGGCCTCTTCGTCACAGCTCTGTTCAGCGTGTCAGGATCCAGGAGCTCCTCAGAACTATATCTTGGAGCATAGAAGAAGTTAAAAAGTCTTGTAGTACTAGTTTTTATAGACTATCTGCCTCTCTCAGGACCTCCCCGTCTTCAGAAGAATAATTTTGCAAATTCTATCAAATACATATATATACTAAATATATATGTATATATGTAAGTGGTTGAAGAGATAGGCAAATGCCTCAGTGCCAAGTCTCTTGACTTGCCGGATCTGAGAAGGAATCCACACTGACAAAGAGAACCTACCCAGGAGAGAAATAAAAGTGCAATCCCTCCAGAGGCACAGAGAGCAACCACAGCATCTCAACGTGGTTATTCCCTGAACAGGACCTGGTCAGAAGTTAAAGTGACTGTTACCAATGTACTGATGGTGCTCTGCTGACAATGATTTCACAAGCAGCTTCACATCAGCATGGATGACACAAATATTCACCCTGCTGCTGCTAGTCCTTCCAAAGGAGCTGCCCCAGTGCACCAGCCCTCAGACACCAGAACAACAGCCCACAGCCAGTGCTCTCAAGATCTACAAAACGGTCCAGTTAACAAAATAATTTATTAGCCCTGATCATGCAGACAGATCTCTGCATGTACTCTCCATTCCAGGGGAAGGCAGCCCAGGAGGCTCAACAGACTTCCTCTGAATTTCTCGGACAAGACAGGAAACAACTAGTTAACAGTATAACTCTGAAAGATCGTTTCCTGAGAATGAGACTATTTTTCAAAATCAGAATCATCTTCCCCCATTAATTCAGACACTAACAATGAAAGTCCATCACTGGATAAGTAAGCTGACACTTGCTAAAACAACCACAGTAGTAGACCAAAAATGTAAGCATCTGGCCTCAGGGAATTCAGAGTGTTAAAATGCATTCTTGTCACAGTCTAAATTAAATCCAAATGGGAACAGTCCATCAGCAATCTACAAGTTTTTTACTAAACCAAAGATCTGAGGAACTGTCCCAGCATTGTCTACATAAAAGAGGATAATTTCTTCTCATCTCTGCCTGGCATACTCAGGCTCCAGACTGCCCAAGAGGATTAAGATGGGCTGTTCTTTGTTGTACAAACCCATGAGACAATATTTCAGATATATCTCTCCTTCGTGCCCATACAGTTAAAGCCAGCAATCAGAAGCCAATGAGTACTTTAACTGTCCTTCCTCTTGGACATAAAGCCCAGCTGGATTAATTCCTGGAGATTCCCCTTAGACCCACGCAACTTGTTGCCAGGGCTATTAGGAGAAGGATCCCGGTCCAGAAGTCCCCAGCTCTGTCCAATATTCAATAACCATCCACAAACCCATAAATATTGACATGTAAATATCTAGATTTATTCCCAAATATGAGAACCATAAGCAGAGTTTTTTGCATCTCAGCAAGACTCCCTAGCAGACATAGTGATCTATACACTGATAAAATCATAAAGAAAGTCCAATTCAGACACTGAAAACAGTCAAATGTCTGTCTTAGAAGGTCAAACAGGAGGTCCCAGATACCCACCACACCTTAGTTTTGCATGAGGAAAATGATACAACTGAAGTACTGCACAGAGAGTAATTATACAAAAACAGGTAGCCCCACCTAACAAATTTTAGCAATACATGGAAGATGTGATGGGGCTCATAGCATGTGTAGGAAATTAATACTGCTCATGACAGATAAAATAAGTTTTGTGGACATTAATTATTTTAAAGAGGGAAACAAGAGGGCATTTCAGAGACAATTCCTCTAACCTACCTTCCTCACCCCAATGCTTATCTTATACATATATATAAAATATATATATATAAGCAATGAAGGGACAGCTCACATCTCAGTGAACATCTCAAACTCTTATTAAGTCTGCCTTTCTATCCCCCCTACCCACCTAACACATAATCATCTCTCCAGAGAAGACTGTCTACAAGCATGTCAGAAATAAGACATACATGCATCCACCACTCCGCAGCAGACCATCTTCCAAGGTTCATGAAGCCAGGAGAGCATGCTAAGACACACAGAAAGAGGCCGACAAAAACAATCTATGTCACCAGGGTTTGGGAAGACAGGCGATGTGGGCAGGCAGCATTTCCCGCACTGAGGATGGGGTTTCACACTTACCCAGCTCCCTACAGGGGAGAGCCACGCTCCAGCGGGGCGGCCGGGCAGCTCTGCCATGAGGCATGCCGGGGCATCACAGCACAGCGGCTGCCAGCGAGCAGTGACTTCGGGAGACCTAAAACAGGAAAAAAGTGAGTCAAGAGGGAATGTGCCAAAGCCCCTTTGGAAACAAGTACTGATGGCTTCCCACAGACAGCTGCAGCTCTGCCGCAGCTGAAAACCCTGCAAACAACACATCATTGAGGATGACCAACCAAAACACTGTTTGTTAAAATGCAATTAAAGCTGGAAGTATGAGCAATTTAACAGCTATTCACATCAGAAAATATTGCAATGATCTCAACAAACATTTTTAACCCAGGAGCAATGCCCTGCAGCAGTTGGGTGAGAGGAACAAAAGACAGTTAGGTCTTCGACTGAGCATACTCTCCACACACCCCCTCCCTCTCCCTTGCAGTTGTCTCTATTTGGCAATGTGATTTGTCCTAAATAAGAATTCGAGGTAGGAATTGCAGCAGAAAATGTCTGGATATTCACACAATGAATACATGCCAGAAATGGGGAAGCTGTGATGATTGTGATTCACTTCGGTCACATCAGCCTGCAAAAGGGTACAAAATGCTGGAGTCTGGGCCAACTGGTCTCCCAAAGTTGCAGGAAGCTTCTGGGTGAATCCCCCCTGCTTCCCCAGGCAGAGACATCTGCAGGGTGTTTCCAGTCTAAAGATAGGGAACACTCACTTTGGGACAGGGAAGTAAAAGCACTAAGATCTGGACACATGCAGAGATAAAATCTTAAAGTAGCTACATAGGTGCTTTATTGCAGCTGTGCATTCTGCAAGGCTGAAGAGCACAAACTTGTCTGTTTCTAGCCAAACCTGCTTATATTATATAGTGCATTAGAAACACTGAGATACAGTATTATCAATAAATGTAATCAGAATCATCTACATAAACAGGGTTATACTTCTGGCACCCAACTGAGAGCCTTCTCTCTACTACTCTACCACAAATTGTGAGCAAACAGGTGATCCGACTCTTTAAGCATAGCTACTTTTCAGTCTTTCATCACAAGGCAGAGTTGACATATGCCTGATGACACTGTGAGCTCCCAATATTTGTAATGTTGTATTTCAGCTGTATGTCACTGATACCTGTTTCCAAGCTTCTCCATTTGTAAGTTACTGCTAGTCATTTCAAATAAAACATTTTATCTAGAAGAAGGAAAGCTGAAAACAAAAATAGCATTATTTTCATCACTCAAGAAAAACATTGAGTTTAAAGATTAAAAATGCAATTAATGTGATCTACATTCAGGGTGTCAATACCTTGAAATAGTGAGGATTATCAAAAGTACACCAGACAATTAATGGGAATCTACTGAAAGGTTGATATATAGTTACACAATTTTCCCTTTAAATGCATCTGACGGTGGTTTAAGTGACATTTTCTAAACTTAAGGACAACATTCCATATTCACAAAGTCTTGCAGGCTGATAAACACAGACTACGCTTTCTCAAAACTTCAAAACAAAAGTAGTTTTAAGAGCACTGTAGAACAGTAGGGAATCACCGGTCACATCTGAAAATGTTTGAACCCATTACCAAGCCTCTTACCCTAAGAGAAAACAAAAGGTAGAATCCCAGTACCTCTGCCTCTCCTTGCTTCAGTTTCCCAGTAAAAGAGTATGGCACCAACACGATGCTTCAGTATTGCCTCCAACATCCATGTCAGGATGCACAAGTGGCATTTTTCAGAACAAGCCCAGACAATCCATTAACAAGAACCACAGATTCACATTTAAGACTAAAAGGGCCAACCTACTTGAACACATACAAATAAGTGAGCCAGGAGAAGGAAGAGGAGCCAGGGATGGTTGCTGGGTTTATGTCTTCTGAACTGAGAATGGCAGTGCTGCTTATTTAAACCTGAATGCAGTCTACACAATCACAGCTTGCATAATCAAAATCTTTTGTACAGGCTATACTTGATTAAATTAGGTTAATTTTCACTATAAAGTTGGAATTACTGGTTACAAAAATAATATAAAATATTCTTTATCTAAATAGTGCTGTAGTTGGAGGAGAACATAGTTCATTCTTCATACAAAACAGAAGAGACTAAATTGCTTGAACACAAAAGCTAACTCAAATTCAACTACCAAGTTGTGCCCAGCAACTCTGTAATAATTGAATACAGAACACAAACATGCTTTGTTGAGAACTAAGAATATCTAATCAGCTATAATTGTAAATTTTATTTTTCATTTGTAAATAACCAAGGGAGAGAACTAGAGAGTAGGGATGTAAAATAATATTCTAGCTGGGGATATTTTGTTAACATATAAGCTTCTACCCACCCCTTCCTGAATGCCTGCAAGGCTCTTATGCTTCTGAACTTATTTCAATTGTTAGTTTCTCTTTGAAGGTATTTCAACTATAATGCGAGCAATGCTCTAATGAATTCTCAGTGTTGTGCTATCTTTCCCAAACAGTTCTTTCACATCATCTGCAAATTTGGATGCTGAGATGTACTTGTTATGCTCATGTGCACCTCTGTTTCTGAGGAATGTCAAGGGAGATGCTTCAAAGTTTCTAAACTTATAAATAAGTAAATAAATATACAGCAAAAAAGCCCCAAACATGCACCTTCTACAGGTTTACTCACATGACCCTGTTTTGGCACTTAACCCATCTCACCCTTCTCCACTGGCCCAGTTGCTGACTGGTCCTGCTCAGCCGCGCAGCTCCACGAGGCCAAACAACTCTCTGGAGCCAGGGGAGGGGGTCTGAAGGGTTCTGCTGGTGGCACAGTCCAGCCAGCACCACACCAATGTACTTCACCCCTCTCCCTTACCAGGTTCATCCTCCAGGTAAGCAGTTTTGGTGACCTGCATTCCTCCCCAAACTTGCCTCCGCCAACACTTATTTTTCAGATGCACGACTAGTCACCCCCATCCTGAACTCCCAGAACACCAAGAGCTTCACTAAAGACATGACGTACTGGATACCTCAGCAGAAAGCAGATGGCAGTTGCCTCATGCTTAGAGCATCCAGACACCACAGCTCTTACTCCTGAAGGGACACTTCTGACATTGTCCCATGTCATGCCTTCCCTATGATGGCATCTGAATACATTTTGCCACCAATCAAGGTCCCACTGTGATAAGGACCCTTCTAGAAGGGCAGGGGCAGTGGGCAGCATAGCTTACGTCTTTGTCTCTTGCTCCAGCAGTGACAGGCAGACTTTTCAATGAAGGAAAATTATTGTCAGCTGCATCTGTATGCTGAACTATCCCAAACTAAATACAAATTAAGAGAATAACAAGAAGAGAACAAAAGGCTACTGGTCTGCCTTATAAAATAGATTTTTTCAATAAGCTTAAATATGCTTCTTTGAGGGCAGCAGTCAAGGGAGCAAATACCCCACTTTTACCAGACCAACTGCAAGAGCCACACCAAGTTCACTGAAAATGCAAAGGCAAGCAAAAAGCCAGAAATTCCCTACATTCCATGACACTCTGACAAATAATTTATTGATGGATGAAAGAATTAAGCCATAACTAGCAATCTTGTTGACCCAGGTAGTCATCCTATGTTCTTTAAAGAAAAGCAAACACTTCCAGTTTGTAAAAGAGAAATTACAAAAATATCACTTTTCTGTAAACACCAGCTGACAATTTGATAAAATAAATAATACTGTTTTATAGTAATAAGTACAACATCAGCAACACAGTAAAGTTAACATTAACACTGACAGAAATTATCTCTGTTCTCTATTAATCTGCATTCTTTGCAGATGGTTATTTATTAAAATTAAACATGAGGCTGAAAGGTTATCTGTGGCCATATTAGCAAACATCTGCTTGTGATTCTGATTTCATGTTTGCATGCTATTCTTGGAAAAGCAGCCATTTTTGAGAAGTACCAGATGTGACCAAGTGTTCTTAATCATAAAATATTCTTCAGAAAGATAAAAGTTCAGGGCCAGGAAAGAAATCACATATTCTGAATACAGCAACGGCCTTTTACTGCTGCTGCTGAATTCTCCAGAGGAAAAGTGTTTCTGAAGAGGGAAAAAAGCAGTTTATTTAGTGTGCCACTACAGATAATTATTCTTATTTTTAAATATGAACACTCAAAGATATAAACATGAACTCAGTTTCAGCTTTAAAACACAGAAGTTATGCATTACAAGAATTGCACCACCTATTCACTCTCGGGCATGGGACTGGCATGGGACTTCAATCTCCAGTGACAGCACCTTAAGCAGCCGTCCACAAACTGACTTCAGGGATCTTGACTTGCTCCCCATATCATCTCACCAGGTTCTCCACTATGCACAACAAGGAAGAAACAGTTAACTTTGGGATGGGAAAGTGTTGCAGGCAGCAGATGAGAGTTATAGCAAGCAACACGAGGGAATGGCTGTAGACCAAACCAAGAAAAGATGAGTTGTTTAATTGTTTCTTAGTGTCTCACTATAACATATGAACTGCTTAACCTATTTCCTAAAAATAATTTTAAAAAGGGTTCTGGACCATCAAAATGTTTGTTCATTATGTTTGATAGCTACACCCTTTGAATGAATAATACTGTTAATCCATAAGAAATAGATGTAAAAAGCAAAGAAAGAAGATGAACAACATAAATTAGAATAACAGAAGACTAATTTAATGGGGATTAACAAAAAAAATTACATTCTAAATGTTAAAGCTTCTTTGTACATCTAAGAAAACCTGAGCTGCCCAGGTCTTTCAAGACTCAGCAATCCTTTCACACATTTTGCTTTCCACTCTCTTGCCCTTCTATTTCACATGCATCTTTAAGACTCAGATTAAGTCTCCAAGAAGAAAACACACCATCCTTCATGGAAAACCCTGGAAGGTACAAGAGTTTGACCATGGTGGCCAGGCAGAGAGGCTGGCAGATCCCCTCCAAGAAGGTGCAGGACCAGGGTGCTTACCAAGCCTGCATGTGTCTCAGCCATGCTCTTTCCAGCACTGGACCAGGATTTTTGTTTGTGTCTGCTGTATTGTTAATATATGGGACCTGGAAAAGGTTTCTCTCCACCACTACACTAAGCAGGGTAAAAGAAAACAAAATGTTTTAAAAGTGTGTTTTCCCCTTTTTGCTTCCCCTTCCCTGAAGCACAAGAATTCACACAAGGGACAAATGACACAAATATCTGTCACTACACAAGAGACAGGTTGGAGAACTGCCCTGAGAGAAGGGGGCTCTGCTGAGGGGAAAGTTATGCCACGCTGAGCTATGTAAAATGTAGCTAACTAAACTGCATAGCATAATGTAAGCTGGGAAGAGTACACTTCCCTTTCCTATCCATGGACCAAGCAGAGATGATGCCTGCAGAGACAGAACAAAACACAGAACACACCGTAAGCTACCCATGCAGGAAGGCAATGGCTCCAGGACTTTTCCTGAGACACACAGGCAACATGATGGGAAAATGCAGAAACAGAAACAGTACCAATGGAGCAAGGGCAGAGGAATAAACCACCAGAAATCATCCATTTAAGCAAAAGCACATGCAGATCTGAAATCCTTCCAAGTCTCTTCTTCATGATGTTCACTTTTGTAAACAAAAGTAGCTCTTAACATACTTTCCGCTTGAAATGAATTCTTCCAAATGGAAGAGTAGAGCAGAAAAGCTTCCGTTTTGGATATATGAAAGTATCCAAATGCTGTTCCTTACACATTTCTGCACGCTTGACATAATTTCAGATGCAAGCCAAGGCACCCAACACTCCAGCCAGAGAAGTCACATACACACACAAGAGGTCCATTAGCTATGGCACACAAGAACATCTGCATTTAGCTCTGGAATCTTGAAATCAGTTATCTAATAAAGAAAAGAACTGCTTTCAGCAATCAGATAAGTCATAAAGTTATAATCAGTTCATTTGTTTTCAGTCTCTTCTATTCTTTAAAATTCTTCAGGACAGAATCATAGAATCATTTAGGTTGGAAAAGACCTTTATGGTCATTGAATCCACCCATAAATCTAATTCTGCCAAGTCACACTTAACCATAAAGATTTAACCATACCTGCATCACAAAAGTCAAAGAGCAAAAAACCAAGCCCCTACACTTAGTGAAAGCAAGCAAAAGGACACCATACACTATTTAAGAGCCTTGATGGAGACACCTTAAAACTTTCTACAAAGTCAGTCTGACTACTCCCATAATTGCAAATGCAGAAATTGAGTCATAGAAAGAACATAACTCACAAGGCTCCTCAGCCACCATCAGCAGAACACAATCACATTTGTCTTAGCCAGTGCTCGATCCACAAGGTAAGACTGACTAAAACAATGCCTTCATTTAATGTCTTCAAGTACATCTCAAAATAATGTGATTGACAAAGACACAAAGACTATTTCCTTCTGTTCCTATTGACATTAACATCTGCAGAGTAAGTTTGCCAGCACTACCTGGACCGCTATTTTTCAAACACCTCTCAAATGAAAATATGTCAGCAAGACACCTGGTATGCTTCCTAATATTCTTCATGTGCTTTTATTTGAGTAGCAAACCTGAAAAGAGGACAATGGAAACAAACTCTAGAGTGCTATTCCCTCCCTCTACCTGCCACAGTATATTCAGAGTGTCTGTAAAGCAGTAAAAGATTGGAAGCAAGTCTTCCCACTGGTGATTCTTTTTATTATCAATAGTGACAGAGCTATATTGATGCTACAGCAACAGTGGCAGGTTTTCAAAGAAACTGCAGTGTATACACGGATGTTTTACACAGCCAAACAGAAAATCTTCCTTCCAGTTTCCTCTGGTTTCAGACAAAGCAAAACTTAAATCAACACAATTCATGGGCACACAGGGAAAGGCAGATGTCACGGTTCTACCTGCACTAGAAAACTTTATGATTAAAAAGTTTATGTTGGCATGGCTCCACGCAGAAGAATCAGCAGAGGATCTGAGCACTCCATGTTGATGATGCAGCACTGGACAGTGTAAAATCCAAATCTTACCTGCAAATGCTGCTACTCCAACACTGAAATGCACACTATGGTATGCTAGTGATGGTAGAAGATTTTGATGAAAGACAACCACTTCTATTTTAAAGAAAGATGATTAGTATTATATAATTAACAACCACAGATATTAAAGTTTTATCCCAACTGTGATATCATTAATTCTTGCAGTTAAAAATAAAAATGAGAACTAAGAGTTGTTTCTTACTTTTTATAAAGTACAACTTTTCGAATCAAAAATGCTACTATTAAAAGGTACGTTTGCAAGCAATTCACAGCTAAACAAAAATCAGTTACTGCAGTGTCCCACTAACCTTCGGAAAAGCTGTTAATATTCAGGATTCTGCACAGCAGGGTAGTGTTGAGAAATTAATCCTTTTAAAGTTGAATTCCAACAACAGACAAAGGCATGTGTTAGCTGAATTCTATTTATGGCGTTCTTCCAAATATCAAATAAAGTTTTCCTGGCTGTGCTTCAGTCATCCCCCCATTCACAGCTAAAGAGTACTTTTATAAATTAGGCACACAGTATAAATCCTGTGTCTTGTTTGCATCCAAATCTACACATCTCAAAGAGAAAACATTACTCAGTAACTGTCACTTCAAGAAACACACTAGTAATGACTTATTGAAAAGTCTATCCTATGTAGTTGTAAACTCCAGAAAAAAAAACAGGAACTCAAAGAAAGACTAGTAAAATACCAGAGTGGACAAGGCAGAGAAAATCAGGAATGACAGACCTACACATATGTGAATATAACACTCTGTTAAACAGTTAAATGCTTCAGCAATGTATTTGAAAGACTTTACCACATATAAAGAACAAAGTTTAAAGATGCACATTTCTCTCATAAACAATACAAAGCAGAACAGGGCAGGAATCAAGCTGTCCACAATACCTTAAGAATCAAAAGGAAAAAACCACTAATGTCGCCATGTTTTAACCTTACAACATGCAGGAAAATGAACTAAGCTTATGTTTGGAAAGAATTCAAATATGTGAGGTATGAAATTCAATTAAGAAATTCAAACAGCCTCATTTTGCCATACAATGTGGTTGGATACAATACTACGACAGTAGCATTTCTCCATTTGTGATTCCATACTAAACTGAATTTTAAGGATACTTACGCTTTTCTCCCCATCTTCACATTCTATCAGTACAAGGACTTCATTTCTCAAATGCTCAAAGAAACCCCAGTATACTAGGACCAAAGAATATCAATAACAGCATTTCAACTGCTTCAATACATTGCTCTTGTTTCCAAAAACTTCAGCAGAAACACAGAGGTCATCAGGTGCTCCAGCCAGTCATGCCAGTTCCTTAGGCACAATGCACCATTCAAATTCAGAGACACATAGAAGTCTGGCTGATCCTCAGTTTATTTTTGCTATGTCTTACACTTACTTTAGAATAAGAAAGGCAACATCGGAAATTTAAAACCATAGACACTTTTTCCTTTAGAGTAAAACCCATGATACTTGACATGAGGAACTGAAGTGTAGAGGTATTCAGACAGACTGCCACTACATTGCAGTCATCTCTCAGAAGCACTATTGTATTATAAACCTGGATGTGGAGGCTATGTTTGTGAAATTTGGCATGTCCTAGTAACTCCTAGCACAATGTCTAGTATCTTGAGCCCACAAGCTATCTTCACACCTCACCTTTACTAATTTTAGTAAGATTTTGCTATTAAAAGGTATTTTCTTTTATCATTCCCAAAGGTGAAAATATTTATGTTTCCTGCCACCATTTTGTTTTATACTTACAATTCAACTACAGCATTTGATGATAAACATGATTTTTAAAAGCAAACATGAAGTTATATTTAACACACATTACTCTGTGGCACAGTTAAAGGAAATTTATGCTGAAAGCCTGACATTTGTAACACCGTTTCTAATAAACTGACTGATCAGGTATATGAAACAGATGTGTTCTGTGAAAGCAATGGAGCTCAAGACTCTTGTGTCTCACCAACTCCTCTCTCCAGTATTACAAAATCCCAGATTAGGAAGAACTGCATCAATGTTAGAAAAACAATGCTTCGCTCACATTTCATACAGTCAACAAGGCATCCCAGAGCATGGCAAACTGGCAGTCCCAGACTGCCTGCTCAGCTCTCTGTCATGTTTAGCACCAACAACAACTACTTTGAACATGCTCATGATGAAAATGAGAAAAAAAGGAAAATAAAAAAGAGATGAAAGTGAAAAGATTATAAAAAAATATCCTTCTTACTGAGCCTGAATGATACAGCAGAAGCATGTGTTACGGGACAGCATATGTTCAAAGTAAGCTTTCATCATGCACAAGGTGATACAGTTCCATCTCAGGCTCTACATCTACAGGCCCTTTGTTCTTTCTTAAAGAAGCACTGCCAATGCACACCAAGCCTCCTTTACACTGCAGATAAAGGTAGGTGCAACATCACCCACAGACAAACCAGTCTGATACATACTGCACCCAGAAGGAATTTCTCAAAGAAAAAAAGATGCAACTTGTTTGTAAAAACGAGTTATGAAATTATTAAGCAAGTTCTCCAAATATGCTCACACGTGTCTCAGGAGACAAGTGGGAACGTAAGCCAACCATTTAATGACAAAATGTGGATAAAAGAATCCTTTCTGTTCTATAGAGCTATAACCCGAACAGAACTGGAGGGAGACAGCAACAGAAGAATCAGGGTACCTGTTCTGGAACTGCAACCTTTTGTAAAACTTAAAGCAGCCCCACTTAAATATTCATTATCCTACACCTTTTCTCTGATAGCAGAAAACTACAGGAAACAGTACGTAAGAAACAGTACGTTTAGAAAAATACTTCTACTGTAACACCTTCCAAATTCTGACAGCTACAGACTCGTCACTTACCTCTCACCTTCCTGCCCCACTTCACACAGCAATTTGAACGACCCTATCAGTTAATGGTCACATCAGTAGGTCATGTTCCCCATGCACAACAAAATAAAACTCTCATAGTTAATAGAAGCTACTGAATTCTGCAGCTTAATATTTTTCAATCAACCAGTAGTGCTACTATCAAAACTTACTGATTCTTCTGCTGAAAGAGCTACAACAGGCAGATGTGTGCAGTCCATGCCACACACAGCATTCAGCACTGCTTGTCCAGCATTGCACCTTCTATGAGCTACAAAGAGCTCCTAAGTATTATTAGAGAAAGAAGTTGTGTTAATTGCATTTCTGAAAACTGCTAGTATTAGTTCCAAAGTTCAAAACTAAAAGCATCTGTTCCATCAGTCACTTACTAGAATTATCCTTTGTACCATGGAAAGAAAAAAAATAGAATAAATAAATAAATAAATATAGATCTCTGAACCCCAGCTGTTGTATCAATAATGCTCAACAATCAATAAGTAAATTGTTATAATTTAATATGTAAGCAGGAAAAAACGTGGTTTAACTAGAAGATATCTTTAGGGCAAAAACACTATTTAGGAGACTACAAATATTTTCCTTGTTGCTTCCACATTACAGAAAGTTTCAGTTTTACAGTTACTCAGATACATAAAGCAAAATTAGGGAGCAGGTGTAATGAATAAAAAGTTCTGCTCACACTTGCTGCAGCGCAAAAATGCAACTTTATTATTACACACACTAATTTGCAGTTGTTTGAAATGAAATGTATCAACTGATCACACATTTAATCAGTTCCGATTTAGTACCTGACATTTGACAAACTGACATAGGCACAGTATTTCAGCTCTGCCTGGTTACAATGAACAGCTAGCTTTGTTGTATTTGAACGTTGCATATAATATTCAACACCAGAAAAACTGGCCTCAACTATGGCTCAGTGATTTTTCTACTGTATTACTAATTTGTTTGTACATTTGGGTTGTTTTATTCCAAAAAGGACAGTACACTTAATATCCATAACTTTCTAAAATGAGTAAAGGGAAAGAGATATGAAGATGGTTAGTGAGTTCACGATGCTAGACATCACACTGGGCATTACTAGGACATGCCAAATTTCACAAACATAGCCTCTACATCCAGGTCTAAATTAAAATACTGCTTCTGAGAGATGGCTGCAATGTAGTGGCAGTCTGTCTGAATACCTCTACACTATAATTCTTTGTGTCAAGTATCATGGTATAGCCTCAAAAGGAAAAAGTATTTTTCATCACTTCCATTGCATTTCTTGTTCTAGAGCAAACGTAAGAGGTGGCAAAAATAACCCAAACAGAAAAAAATGTGTGCAAATCTGAAAAGGCTTAGAAACATTGTTCTGAGACATCAGTAAAGTGAGGAGTCAGATAGACTTCTGTATGTCTCTGAATTTGGATAGTGCATTGCACCTAAGGAACTAGCATGACTGGCTGGAGCACCTGATGACCTCTGTGTTTCTGCTGAACTTTTTGGAAACAAGAGCAATGTATTGAAGCAGTTGAAATGCTGTTATTGATATTCTTTGGTCCTAGTATACTGGGGTTTCTTTGAGCATTTGAGAAATGAAGTCCTTGTACTGATAGAATGTGAAGATGGGGAGAAAAGCGTAAGTATCCTTAAAATTCAGTTTAATATAGAATCACAAATAAAGAAGTGCTACTGCTAAAATAACTGTATTTAACAGTGTTGTATGGCAAAAGAGGCTCCCTTTGAGGGGAGTGGGCAACAGAACCCCAGACAGATTGGCAGTGGCTAGTTTAATCCACCACAGAAAGAATAAACAACATCTGTGGTTCACATATTTACATCACTGCATTTCGTATCTTTGAATCTTGATTTTCAGCTTATTTGGTGCCCTTTACAGACATTTGTTCAGAATTTTTAAAATGTCAGCCACAAAAATAAAACTAATAAGAAAAAGTATAACTTTATCCTTCTTTGAAAGTTTCCAGCAGCTCTCGAAGCCGGCAGCCTGGGGAAGAAAGGGGCTCTTGTTCTCCCCCTGCACACAGCGCCCCACGTAACCTTTCAAACTCCGCCGGACACATAAAATAGCATTGATCCCCCAGCCCCGGCAAACGAGGCGCTGCGAACAGGAGGGCTGAGCCGCAGATGTGCCGTGCAGGGCCACGCCTGCCCTGCGGCTCAGCCCGGGCCGGGGGCGCAGCCGGGCAGAGCTGCCCCCGCCCGGCGCGGACCCGCCGCGCTCCCTCCCGCGGCCGCGGAGCGCTCCGGCAGCGCCCGCCGCTCCCAGCCCTCCCCTCCGCCCCCTCCGCACACGGACCCCGGCGGGCAGCGGGGGCTGAACGCCTCCTCCCTGTGCCGCACATCTGCCGCCACAACTTCCATTGAACCGCACCCCTCCTAGCAGAAGCGCCTCGTTTCTCTTCTCAGTCCTCCCGCAAACGCGAGTGGGATTATACTCTTTCGTAGGAAAAAAAAAAAATTGAAACCCGTTAATTTCTGTGCCGGATGCTTGTGAATGGTCTAATTTATTGTGAATGATATTGAGCATTCAGAGGTCTGGTCTTTATTGAGAAATCCAGAGACCAAGCTCTGTGCCAGAGGCCATAAAGAGAACCCCATAAAAGAATTGGTTACAAGACTTGCATTATGAAATTACAAAGTGCAGTAACAGGATATTAATATCTCCCCATGGAGACACTTGGTTTACAAAGAAAATCTGAAACCTTTAGCATAAACAAGACAATACCTTAAAATCAGTGAAAAATAAAAAGGTTCATATACCAATAAATCTGCGCCTACAAGTAACCAAGGAAGGCACAGTGCATCACTTGGAAGCTTTTAGATGTCATATTGCAATTACAATAATAACACCAGAAGCTAATAAATGGCCACAGGTTGATAGACAGCAAAATAATACAACCCCAGTAAAGCAATTCCAATGTTTGCTGGTGCTCTGTTAACATTAAAGCAAACATCAAAAGGAAGAATCTCAGACTCATCTGCCTTCAAGCTTTTGCCCTCAGGTTTTCCCTCAGTGATCTCCATCCATTAGAGCTGGAAGAGGAGCTCAGGAACACAGCTGCCTGCAACTCCTGCCTTTTCAACAGCTGTGTCATTTAGCTGCTTTGAGGATAGTTAATGATGCTTATTAGCATGCTGACAGCTGATGTATCCATCAGTAATACCCGTTAGTGAATACAGCAGCAGTTAGACACTTCACAGTAACACAGATAAAGCCTGAGACCACATCTGCAGTGAACTCTAGCTCAGTGGCAGTAGCACTCATCAGTCCATTTTCCTCAGCATTGCCATCACTCTAAAAGAAAGGAAATAGTTTTATGTTTCCTGCCCCCAAGGACATTGAAGTTGTTCATCCAGCTGCAGAGTTTCACTAGAAGACACATAAACAAACCTTATGATGCTAGGGTATAGGAGAAGTGGGTTTAAACCTTACCTAGGCTGAGGAATTGCTTAGTGTCTTTCCCATTTTCCTGCCAAGTGATTCTGGAAGTGCTAACTTGGGGCTGAAGAGTGGTAATTCATGCAGTTACCACTCACATGACACCCACTACAGAAGAACTTCTAGTTTTGAAGGCAGCAATGTACAAGGTAACTCGAAACACTACTCAAAGTGCTTCAAACTAACCTGTTTGTCTTTTATGTAAAATACCCCAAACTATTTATAACCAGGTCTCAAATTTCAGAGAAGCAGAGATAAGTCAACTAAATGATTGCTTTTCTAGCTGCACAACACAAACTGACAAAACTTCAGGAACTAGGTCTTGGTCTTGCAAATGCTAGTCTTTGGACTTATGCACACTCAATACTTGGCATTACCTCATATACCTAACCTCCATGGAGACAGGATACCAGACATAACCCACATGTGACATTTCCTCACTCTCCACACCTCCTGCCCCAAGAAGTGGGTTTTAGCTTGGATTCTAAGGCACCCAGCATCTCTGTGTGCTAAAGAAACAGCCCCAGCACGCAGGTGAAACATCTAACTCAGGGAACAGACCCTCTTCTTCTAAAATCACATTGTAAACCCTCCTGTTAGGCAGTGCAGACACTAAAGATCTAACACAAAAGCACACATCAGCCACACAGGTTGTAGAGAACACATAACCTATCAAGCCATTTTCACAGGAAGGAGAGTCAAGCAGCAGCATAGGTTGCCCTCAGAGATTTGAAAACCTCCACGGATGAAGCCCGCATAGACACGATTGAATCAAGCCCTAAGCAATCTGTTCTGACACTACAGCTGTCCCTGCTGTCTGCTGGAGGCTGATCTAGAGACTTTATGAGGTCCCTTCTAGTTTGATTTATCCCCCAAGTCCTTACATACATGCCACCACATGTCATGCAATTGGACTTTGATGCTATTCTAGCCTCTGGAGGGCACCACGAAGGAGTCAAACACAGATTAGTAAAATCTGAGTCAATGAATAAGCCTTTGTATCTTATCAGTTTCAAAGTTCCAATCAGGCACAAAATATTCTTTGTTACTGGGAGAAGGCAACACAAACAACAATCAACTAGATAGTGCTGTTCTCCAATATGATTTCTGAAGCAAGATGCTTGAAAGCGATTTATGTATAAAATACACTGTCTTCATCCAATTTTTGCCTAACTATAAACATAATGAACTATCCCTACCGAAAACCAACCAGATAGTAGACCACAACTCTTTTCAAGGACAGAAAACTATTGTTGTTTGCAAAGAGTCACTAAACTATGAACTAGACTATGAGTTTGTGATAAACATTAACTTTATTTAAAAAAAAATATAAAATACTGCATTCATTTAAAGGCCCATATTAGGGGAACAATGTTGCCTTTTTATGGCTATCTATTACATACCAGCTGAATTTCAATAATGAGTTGTAATTCAGCACCATATCATCTATTTATATCTGTCATTTTCAGCCAACTGCAGTTTACTGCATAATTTTAACAAGTTTGGCCAGGATTTCAGCATAGTTGGCAAACACAAGCTGGCAAGCTCTTAGCCAATTAAAATCTTTATAATGACTATACCACCATATACGAGAATGCTAGAAATGGAACTGGATGAAATACAAAAATCTTGCATTCATGCTTATGGCACGTGACTCCGCTGACATTACACTAGCATACTACAACCATCCCACTAGTCTTTAAACTGAAGATGTTTAAGTATTATCTCCATGTTCCAATTATGTTAAAAGAGGATTATCCATACAAAAATATGGTTTATTAGAATAAATGTTACAATGGAAAGTATTTGCTCACTAAATGCATAATACATGTTCAGCCAAAGTACTAATTACGTACTCCATGACTGAGTAACAAATATGTATAATCCATTCTTTTGGATTTCAAAACTTCTTCCAGCAAACATTTCCAAGTAATCTCCATAGAAAGTCACAGCAATAAAGGATAGAATGTATTTCCTAATTACAGAACTTAGACTCTTGCCAGACAGAATGCAGTTTCCAAGGTAGGACTTGTCATTACCAAAGCAACATTCAGTCTTAACTCTCTTGACAGCCCATGTTCTGTTTTACACGATACCAAGAGAACCTGTTGCTTTCCCCCACTAGCATCCCAATATCCAACAACATGGTGCTGAGCTCTGATATGCTTGTAGGGAGCCTTCCACTACTCTATTTAATGCAGTACTGCAAGAAAAGAGTTGGTTTAAACAGAAAATGATAAGTCAATTATGAGAAAAAAATAGTACTGCTACATTTCACTTTTAAAAACCTTCCTAGGTCAAAAAGCTATACATCATCAGCTTCTAAAACAATTAGTAAATGCCTAATTATAAGTAATCTTACAAATTATGCTGTACTTTATATCTGAGTTGTACAGCAACACTGAATTTATGCAATATAGTTTCAATGTATTCTAAGGAAAGTACAGAAAAAGGCAGCAACTTTATTGATTGATAAATAGACTGTTTGTTTCCTAGAAAATCTTCCCTGAGACTTGGGACTCCTGGTAGAGAAAGGTCTGTTTGAACTGCATATCCAGACCTGAGAACACAGAGATGGAGCACTCACCAGCATCAGCTGCACTAGCAAAGGAGCAGGAGGAGTGCACATATGTAGGGATGCGTGTTGTCTGGAGCTCCTAAACTTGACATGATTAAGTTACATTCTCCCAGAGTTAGGGGCCCCCTAGCCAGCAGTGCAAGCAGGGCTTCCCTTTCCATCCTTGTAAAGGAAATGAGGATTTCAATGTTTCTTGTGCTGGTGCTCTTTTGGGATAGAGATCACAAGAAAACAATGAAAGTGAAGCACTAGGCAGGCAAGATGAAGAGTAAAATACCAGCTTTAGTGAGTCTGAGCAGCATAAAGCTGTATATACCATCTTGGCAATAAGCAAATGCCAGAAGTTTTTTGTTGTTGTGGTTTTAATTTGGTTTAACTTCCATCCTTCATCAAATACTCATCTCCACTTAAAAGTTTTTGAAGACTCCTCTAAAATTCCACCTTAAAGAAACTCACATCTCTTTCAGCCATACTGATTGAGCACAGGGTGTCCAGAGAGGCTCTGGAACCTCCATCCTTGGAGATGCTCAAAAGTCACCTAGGCAACCAGCTCTAGCTGGGCCTGCTTGAACAGGGAGGTTGAACAAGATGATCTCCAGAGATACCTGTCAACTTTAACCATCCTGTGGCACTCTCAGCCAAACTCCTACCAAATTCCACAAAGGCACCATTTCATTTCTCACCATACTGAAAGAAGGGACATAGAAAAGTAAGTTTCCACTGCATCTCATAAGATCTCCAAACTGATTTGAGTTCATACTGCATGAAAATAGGAAAAAACCCCAAACCTACATGCATACAAATTGTACTTTAGAAGGGGGCAGTCTGGGGCCTAAAGTGAAAAGATGCATAATACTACAGGAGAAAGGAAGAGATACAAGGAAAGAAACTATATCATAACAAACAGAAATACTACGCTGTCTTAAAAAAATACATAGTCCACAAGACTTTACAGACTTGCCATTAAACTGCACAAACTCAAACACTGTATCAAGTGATTTGGAGATACTCCAGTGAGTCAGGGTTTCCTGAGTGGTTTTCAGTGGGGAACTACAGAAGGGTTTAGTTCCCTTCTCCCATATAAAAAATTGAACCAAAAGGGATAACAACCAACTGTTTTAATATCCCTTTAATAAATAAATTAAAAATAATAAAATAATAACACCCTCCCCCCCCCCGTCATGAACATCTGCTGTCAAGGGATGTTTCTGGGGGGATCACTGCACTGTCCCAATCCATTCTGTCCCTACCACAGAACCTATTTCTTCTCCGGATATTACCCACCATCCTGGCACAAATAACACTGTTGCCCCAAGATCTGGCAGTATACCTCAATGTTAGCAACAAATACCTCAACATTGTTCCTTTTTTGTATACGTGTTTAGAGTTATTTCATTTCATGCTGTATTGGAAAACTACCATTCCATTATCTAATGAATTCTGAGGCATTCAAGAATATAGCCAATTCCAGTTTGCATTGGATGAAAAATGGAAGAAACACTACTATTCAACTGTGCTGGACGAAAAAAATATAGAAGTAATCTTGTGTATATAAACTATATACAAGTTCCAAGACATTTTTAGTAAATCCAAATCTACAAATACAAACCTATAAGGACTTAGAGAAAACATAATGTCAGGTGTTATGTGCAAGTCTTCACCGGGTCAAGACCAAGGACCACACCTTATTCAGTCAGAAGGACTGAGGTGTTTGGTATCACAGAAGAATGTCCCTTTGCATTGCCGCACAACACATTTAAGGAAAAGTAATTTCTTTCTTGCAGAATTAAAGAATCACTGATGCCTAGCTGGAACGCACTGTTTTGGAAGAGGCTCAAAAGCTCAAGTAATTGCAATGGACTGGAAAGGCCTTCACCCCCAGGTCAGCAATTTACATTCCAGCCAGGCTATTTATGAGAGAAAGCAGTTACCACCATCCACTCTTTGAACACTCAAGTTGCCATTTTTGGTACCATTGCTGAGGTGCAAATACACACAGATACCATGACAAACCAGTCATATGAACTATTTCAGCAGAAGAGTCCAAGACCGAGGTAGTGCAGAAAACTAATTAGTCAGTTACTACAAGCTGACAAAGCTGGGTCTGCAATAAAATTCCTCTCTATAGGCTTAAGCTTTTGCCCACCACAACAGTGTCAAATACAGAATTGACATAAGGAATGGTAAGTAAAAATAATCTTTCATCCTCCATGAGATTGTACACTCATTACACTTTGATGTAAGTGATGAGTCAAAGAGAAAAGAAAGTCCATATTTTTCCTCTTTCCCTGCCAGCTAACATTAGTTCCACCCCACTTTCCCAGTTATTTCTTTAGTTCCCTCCCTCTCAGCTTGCTTTGTGTCCTCTGCTTCTTGCTCCAGTGCGTTGTTCTTTTTCTTAGTCCCATATTTGTCAGTCTACTTTTTTCTCATTGCTTTCTTCACTGCTTCTAATTTAACTTCCAACAGTGCTCTGCAAACACTGACTAGACAACATGAAACTTGTAAAAGTGACCAAGTTTTATCTTTAAGACTTCTGTATCTATAAAGCAACCTGTAAGTACCTAGATTCCCTGTACATGCATAAATTTTTCTGTATGTTTGAAAAAAATCCCAAGTGTAATAGGGATGCACTAGAACATTGGGGGGGGGGGGGAGAGTAAAAATTCAGCCATGTCTGAGAGTTAGAACAGGAACTAGAAGTAAACATCCTCATTTTCAACTCTGAGTGAAAGACAAGCTTCAAAATCATTAACTGTCTCCCTTTGCTTACAGCAAGAGGTCACAGCAAATGTCAAACACAAGAGAGCTGTTCAATTAAGGGCAACCTTACAAAATCCAAACTGTTAAAAACAGCAGCCTAGATGTCATCCTTGCCCCAACAAAACCAGTGTCTGGATAGCCCCTATTACACAAGACTCCACAATAAAGAGCTGCCAAGCTTTAACCTTCAGTGAGGAGAAATGAATGTATTCTCTGAAGAAACAAGTCTGCCATACCAGAGCATGGCTTCCTTCTTCCTATAACCTAAACCAAAAGCAACACATATGGAGTACAAGCACAGTAATTTCTCACAAAGCAATAAACAGGAGATGGCTCCTTCAAACACTGAAAGTAGGTAGACAACAAGTTAGCTATTCAGAACATCTACCTGTTAAAAAACCCCGCACAAAACCAAACCAAACCAACAAACAAACACCCCAACAAAACCAATGATGAACAGGAATACAAAGGCAATGATTTTTATTTTTTTTGAGGGAAGGAAGAGGCAAGGGGGGATGGGCACATATTCCAGAAAAATAAAAGTAAATAAAGTAGTTTTATTCTACGGCAGTTTCACTGTTGCACGTCGAAGTCTTTAGAAAATACAATCTGAATTACAGCAAATTGTCAAAACAGTTCTAGAATAATTCAACTGGCATACAGGGAAAAGTGTATAGTTCCAGACACAGAAGTATTAAAAATACTCAATACTAAACCTTCTCCTCTAATTTTGCAATGATCTGAGGACAAAGTTCTCTAAACCCACAAGCCTCAACTATGTCATTATATAAAATGCTTGGGCCCATGCATATCAGTCAGAGTTGCAGGCACACACATACAAAGTCCGAGTGAGTTTCTGGCTGCAGAAAGAGTTGTGCACTATCAACACTGCACTCTGGATGCTGTACATATAAGACCAGCTGTGTGCACAGAAATTCCTGCATGCGGTAGTTTGGGTGTTATCAAAAGAATGTGAGATTAGTTTTGGTTTGGTAAACACAGAGTTAAGGAAAAATAAAGGAGTTGTTATATTTAGTCAGAGATCTAACTTGGTCTCTGGATGAAAATGTCATTCTTAGAGAGCTAAAGGATGCAGATTTCTATGCACTGCATATTCACTGCACTTCATTCAGTTCACAAGGTCAGAAGAAAAAAAAATAAATAATATGGTTTTGATATCCATCTCTAACATTCAGAAAGTCAGTTGCCAGTAGTCTACAAGCTTACATCCTAATGCTTGATATTATGCAATATTTTGTCCAATAGTCTAACCATGCTTTCACAGGAGGCAAAAACTACTCTCCAGGCAGCCTTCCTGAGCGCACAAATGATCAGCTGGTAATTTCCCTGGGCAGTACGCAGTGCTCATCTGCAGAGCTTCAAACAACTATTTTGAAGGTAATATGACAGACAAAGAACAAGAAATAAAAGCAAATTAATAATGACTGATTTTAAACAGCAGCACAGATATGCAGCACTAAAAATGGCATTTAAATATTCTAAGAAACTGACATCACCATCCTGGCCAGTACTGTATGCAGGGGCTGAACTCTGCCAAACACGGACAAGCCAAATCCTGCTATTCTTGAAACTAACAATAGTTTTTCTTGAACTCCAGAAGCGGCAGAAAAAGTTGGCTGTCAGCTGCCAGCAGACCATACCTCAGGGCACACACATGGGCAAAGACACACGCAAAACAGCCCACTGAGCATCTTCCACCCTCACACTGCGAGCAGAGTCGAAGGTTGTAGACCTCGCACTTCGAGTGTTTGGGGAGCTGCATCCTCAGGGCTCAAAGGAACAGCTTCCCACTCAAAGTGCTCATTCTTAAAGGATTTGGGTTGGGGTTTATTCCTCCAAAAGCACAGTAACTGTTGTGGAAAGCTTCTGGCTACAGTCAAAGTATGCAATACAAATACACACATACATCATGTTTTTTGGGGGGAAAAGCAATTTCTGTGGTACTCCGCGCTTACCACGAGTAACTTCCAAGTTTGACATACTCCTAAGTTTACTCACAAGCAGAAGACTCGCGGACACCGGCACAGCCAGACCGGCCGGAGGATGCGGCGCTCCCGACCCGCCCCGGGCCGCCGCCGGTGTGCGGCCAGCGCTCCGCCGAGGCTGCCGGGGAACCCGCACCGCTGCCCGGGAACCCGCACCGCTGCCCGGGAACCCGCACCGCCGCCCGGGCACCGCCGCCCGGGCACCACCCGCACCGCCGCCCGCCCTGCCCTTCGCCTCCCCGAGTTGCTGCCGGGGGCAGCGCCGACCCCCGCCCCGCTCAGCCCCACCTGCCCGCGGCGCGGCCGCCCCAAGGTCACCCCCTCCCCCGGAAAAGCCAACTTTGGGAACCACTCACTTCGGCGGCGCGCCGGGATGGGGATGGGGCTGGGGATGGGGCTGCCGCCGCCGCGGAGGGCCGGGGGGCGGTGCGGAGCCTCCGCCGCCTGCAGCGCGCAGGACGGGCTGCGCGCTCCCTCCTCCTCCTCCTCCGCCGCCGCCGCTGCCTCCTCCTCCCTCTCCCCGACGACTTTCACTTCACCTGCAGGCAGCCCGGCTGCGGCGGGGCGGGCGGCTCCGCAGCTCTCCGCGGGACCGCAGTCACTGCGGCAGCGCCCTCCCCGCACCGCGGGGGGAGCCGGGCCGGGCCGCGCAGCGCCCGCTCGACCCTCCGCGGGCCGGGGCGAGTCCTGCCCTGGGGGTGCCCGCAGCCCCTGGCTGGAGGACAAGAACTGTGGAGCTCCAAGGGTCGTCCCAAGCCCCTCCGCGAGTGTGGGAGCAGCGCAGCCCCAGTGCGCGCAACCCCCGCCCCGGGATGCGCTCCCCGAGCTGCTTGCCTGCAGCTGCAGGGTAGGGATTGCCCCCGTGCTGTCAATCACCTCCCCGGTGAGGGGCTATAAATATTTATTAGGCATCCTAATAGCTGCATCTAGCTAAGCGGAGCACTTTACTCGTGTCGCTCCTGTGATTCAAAGCCCCCAAACCAGTCCTACACGGGAATAATCTTAACTTGCTTACGCACTAGCCCGGTAAACTCCGCACCGGGGAAGGGCCCTCCTGCCACAGCCAGGTGGAGGGATTTGCCAGAGGGGCACCAGCGTGTGCCCCGACACCCGAAACCTTCCTCTCTCCTTTTTAAGGACACATGAATGTTTGCTGGCTTGAGTGGTTTCCATCGGCAGGGAGGCGACCGTCTTCTTCTATGGGAACATCGCATTAGCAGTTCTGTTCAGACAAACTGAGCTTTTATGCTCTAATCGAGCTGTGAAAGATAACTTACACAAAAATCTGAATGCATCGGGAGCCCAGAAATACGAAGCTGATCTTGGATGTAAGCTGATAGAAAATGGGGATAAGAAGTGATGGGCTTTCTACAATTGCATGCATATTTAGAGAAAAAACAGGGTCTCTCAAGACAGGAAAAAAAAAAATGTGTATGAAGGAAATATACTAAATTAATACATTTTATTTGGATGATTTTGCTTTTCCCCCCTTACAAAAATGATTCTTGTTGCTGCGTGACATGTAACCACACTGGTAGGAGTTCCCCAAAGTTGCAATACCTCCTGCAACAACTGCCATATTTGTAAATTTTGCCCATCTGAGAAATTTAAGAGGTAAGAGCAAGAAAGAGTAAGACAGGCAGCACTTCCAAAACAAAAGTACAAAGTCACAAACTTGCCTTAGTTTATTTTGATGAAGGATGGTGGTTTTATTTTGCAGGTATCATTAAAATGGAATCGGCTAGAAATAGAATTTTGATTTCTGCTCTTCTGCACCTCCTGTTCCCAACCAGCTGACACTTCTGTCTGGAAGTGGACAGGTGGACAGCCTGAGCCTGACCTTTCTATCATAAAGCATGGAGTGTATGTATCATGTATCTATAGATATATCTAGCATGGAGCTTTGTCTGCATAGAGTGCTGGGCAAAAAACAGCAGCTATGAACTTGTATAATCCACTTAACCATGAACTAAGGCAGCAACAGAACTTCATTAATATATATTCTTCCAAACGTCATGCTTTTTCATATAAGTGAATAACTAATTGGTGGTTTGCCCATCTCTCTGGCGTTTCAGAGTAGATGCTTTAGAGGAAGAACATTTTACCAGGACTTTGGTTTTGCCAAGTATGATACAGCGCATTTTTATCTGTGATAAGAGGCAGTATGTGTAATATAGCAATGCATAGGAGGTGCAGCTGAAATGAGGCTCAGTTGGGCTTTTCACTGACCATATTCAGAGGGAAAATGCCTGTCTTGAAGATTTACAGTCCATACTAAGCAGGTAAGACAGGCAAGTGATGGCAGGGGCAACACAAGCACAGAAAGGTGAAATAACTTGCCCAAGACCATGCAAGAGGTCTGTAAACAGTACTGGCTGCTGAGCCAGAGTCTCTGATTCGGCAGCCCATATAACAATTCTAGTGATGCCATGTATGCTTTAAATGATGGACTGAGTACAGTCCTGAAAATCAAATGTACAAACTGTGTTTTTAGTGAGACTGGTGTGTTAATTTATTGAGGTTTTCTTCTTCTTCTGAGTATCTCTAAGCACTAGCAGTAAAAGGTGTTCAATACAATTTCATGCTAGTGTCCTGAAGCCAGACTATTTCAAATGAGTTTTCTTATTTCTTGCTAAATCTTCCCGTTTCTTGCTAAATTGCAAAATTAATGAATTCAGATTGTGTTTCCCAAGCATTAGTGCAAATTATTGACCCTCCACTGAAGATACTTGTGAATGGAATAATTTTTGGATGACATTTGACTTCACACACCAGAAATAAAAGTAAGTACCTTTATGTCCTATATGCCCTTATGTAAAATATAATAATGATGGCTTAGTTGAGCATCATAATATTGAATACATTTTTCCAGCTTTGAATTTTTCACTTGAAGTAGTCCTAAGGACTTGTTTATTATCATTACTTATAATGGCTCTTGGGTCATAAGTTCATACTGGTAGAGATGGTGATTAATCCTAACTGGGGTAACTGTAAAGGAAACTTCTCTAGTGGATACAGTCATAATAGTAACAGTATCATTATAATAAACTGGGAGAGGGAGGAAGTCTTTGCATTTAGCAATGCTTCAGATCATTTCATTATATCTGAAATTATCTACCTCAGCCTTTTCCAAGGAAGCTATTGAGTCCAGCTGAGACCAAATCTATATCATTTCTTTCCAGAAAAGGAAGAAGAAAGCTGAGGGGGACTGAAAGGAAGATGGTGCTCTGCAAGCACCCATCTATATACTGCCTTATAAAGGTCCTACTGTGGAGATAGTGCTTCACAGCCCTTGCAGAGGTCCTCGGTGATTTCTGTTCTCACCAACACCAGCAGTGAAGGGCTCCTGCAACCTCACAGGATGCTCCCTGAACCTTGCCAAATGGAAGACTGAAAATCCCACAGTGATCTGTACATGGAAATTTACTTCTTTTTTGTAGGAAAATCCCAGTGATATCCACCAAATTTAGTACAGGACCAAGATCCCTGTCTGTTGGCCTACCAAGCAAGTTACAGCCCAAAGGCTTGTAAACATATACTTGCAGTAACTTATTTAAACCAATGGAGACAGCACTGAAGATATTCTTGTCTGCAGTTGATTCAAATCCATTTTTAATCAATTTAAATGACCTTAAGAAAGCATATGCCAATCTTCACTAAGTTCTTGTAAATCAAAGCTGTACATTAAAATACTGTATTTTCATCTGCAGACAATTACTAATTTTTTGTGTACTCCTGTTGAAGTAAATAGTATTTTTTCCTACAGGCAGAATAAGGGCCTTAGAGATTCTAAATAGTACCACCTTCCCCATTCAATGGGATTTTTTCAAACAGGATCCCTTTTCAATGCTGTCCTCATGTAATGCTAGTTATTTGGTATCTGTTAGCTGTTCTATACTGCTCCTGTAATGGTTGCAAACAGCAAGTTATCTATATACTGCTATTCAAAAGTGGAAAACACTAAGCAAAGTGTTGAGTCAGGTAGAGGTATTCTATTATAGGAAAAAGATTTATTTTTTTTTAAAGTATTTGGTATTGTGATAGGGTTTTTGTCAGGATATGTTTTGCTTCACTAAGTATCCCATTTGCAAGAAAGTTCTTATTGCTAATCACACTGTGAGAAATGAATGGAATTTTTGTAGATGTGATATCCATAAGAGTTCTGCATTCACTGATTTTATTGCTCTTTTGTTTTCCTGAGACAATCATGAGGTTGCTTTAAGTTACCATTATATGTAAAATTTATCAGCCTAAGTACAACATGCCTAAGTAATCCCTTTTGATTTTGGAGTTCAGGTAGGAATGGAAAATATTGGGAAAAAACAAACAACAAACCCCCCAGACAACCCCACACAAAACCAAACAAACCAACCCAAACTTCCCCAAAGTTTTATCACTTTACAAAAGGGGAAAAAGTCCAACACTATTTTTATTCCTCCTTTCACCTGCACTCTACCTTCTGTTCTTCTACAAAGGGATTTCTGACTTTTGTGAATGGGGACTAAGTAAATTCCCTTGATCTCTGGGTCTGTGTAGTGACATTCACGCTGGGCAATGAAGGATTTCAAGAACCTGAATTGATTAAATATAGGATTGCACTGTTGCAGAACTACTGAGGGAAGGCGCAGTTCCCAGAAAGTGCTGTTCACAGCAGCACAGAGCCACTGCAACAGAACCAAACCTCTGGGGAGGCTGCGAACTTGCAGTTCGGCTTCTGAGCCAAATTCATCCCTCTTGCAGCACAACCTGGCATCCACCTCAATGAGAAATTCATTTAGTCTTTTGCATTTTTTGTGGCTACAGCATGCACTTGTTTTCACTGATTTCTAATGGAATGATCTTTAGACTTTATTAATATTTTCCTAGATTTAATTCAAATCTCCAAGCAGGGAGCTCTGCAGAAAAAAATTGTCCTTCAGAACTTTCTACATTTCAAAAAAAAAAAAAAAAAAAAAAGAAAAAAGAAGAATAGTGCAAGAAATGATCTCATCATGGCAACATTCTCTCCTATTTTGGAGCACACAATACTCCTTTGAACGACAAGTCACAGAGGAAAAAGAATATTTTTGAAAAATTAATAAAATGCACACAAAACATTTATGTTTATCAAAGATTATCACAGGGCTTTGCAGTAGTATGTAGCAGGCCACTCAATCAATTTCAACAGTGTTTTAAAGCAAGAGAGAGGTCTCAAAAATAATTAAATTCCTATGAAAAACAACTGCTTCAGTGTCCACACCGAGGAAAAAACAGGTAAGATCCAGCTATTTCATCTCCAGTGCAGTGGCTTTTGCCATGGTGGCTTTTCCTTGAGTTACAATGTGTTCTGAAACACTGGCATTTTCCAGGAACTGCTGGAAAACACAAGGTCAGCTCTGTGGCAACCAGCACCAAGATTAGCCCTACATGTTAGATGGCTGGACACAGGGAGAGTCCAGGCTGGGGGAGTTGAAGGAACATCTCCAGCTCTAGCACCATTATCATCAGTATCTCCGATGTGGGTGTTTGCCAGACTTCTGGTTCTCCCCTGTGAAACTAATTCCAAATCTGCATTTTTATCTGCTTCTACTGGGAAAAGACCCTAACTTAGTATTTAATTTCTACATCAAATGGCCTCTTTGGATCCCCCAAAGAACAGAAACTTCTTTTTGCCTTCACCAATCCCAAGTATTCCATTGGTTTTGTTTAACCAAAAGAGGACTAACAGACTGCTCTGCTCATTTTGACACTGAAGTAGGACTGGGCAGTTTTCTGTCCTTCCTTGAAATTCATTTTCACTCACTTTACAGTTTAATTTACTTTATATTTTCTATGCATTGCTGGAGAAGACTGGGTTTCTGATGCTACATGACCTTGAAATCATCCAGTTTTGAATAATATATATTGAAGAATATATTAGAAAATAAAAGCTCACATAACAAAAAAAAAAAAAAGAAAATATATTTTTGGTTTGAACTCTGTACTAGACTATGCCCACTGAATTACATTAAAATGCTGAAAGTCATAACATTTCAATAAAATGGAAATGAACAATGTCACATCAGTGTTATTGGGAAGGCAACGTAAATATTCTCAGTTCTCTTCCTGATTGGGAAGGCAACCTAAATATTCTCAGCTCTCTTCCTGGCCAAGTCAGGTGTTTCAATTCTGGCTTCAGATTTGTAGCTGAGAGAAGAGCAATAAGAAGAATGTGGGGTTTCTTTTAAATGTAGGATATTGAATTCTCCTAGTTGTCAGCCTTCCTGGAAAAAGTCAGAAGATGGGAACAAATGCTATACCCTTGCTTCCACTAGCAACTGTTGGCACAAGGACTTTTTAGATCCTGCTGAAGCATTGTCAGCCATGGATTTGCAGCAGGAATGGACAAGGAACTGCTCTGCATTGTAAGAAAGATGCCGGAGTGAAAGGTTAGTGTGTGTGTGTGTGTGTGTGTGTGTGTACATGTTTGGTTTACATGCTTATATCAATTTAGGGATTTCCGTGCCAAACATTGCATCTGCAGCACTGTATACAACAACTCTACAAACAATACAAGTATTTTCAAAATCAGTTAGTTTTTTACATCCAACATCCAAGGAGAGTTGTTGTATACAGTGCTGCAAATGCAATGTTTGGCATAGAAATCCCTAAATTGATATAAATTTGTTGTATTTTTAGTAATACTTACTTTCTTCATAGTGATCTGCCACTGGTAACAGTGTACTGTGTGAGGTGGGCCTTTGCTCTCATCCAGTGTGATTGCTCTTACTTTATGATTTAGCAGTTCCCATCAAAAGAGAAGCACTTGTCATAAAATGCAGTGACTTTTTTGTCTTACAGAAACCCATGACAAACATATCAGGCATAAAGTGATGAGATTACTTATACATTTATTTCTAGATTTATAGAGTATTCTAATAAGCTAATGCTCTGTGGAGCAAATATCTGAAGATGGAGAGCCATCACAAAAACATGAAATCATGAAATCAACACTTGGAGCTCCCACAAAAGAAGCTCCTATAAAAGTGGCTGAAGGCATGAGCTTCATCTTACATATTCAATGATGAACTACTGATAAACATTTTAGAATAGTTTAGGAATATTGACAATACATACTTTATAGGGCTTGTATAGGCTAAAGAGAACATGAAGTGTGTCAAGACTGCATATGTAATTACTATAGGAAATTAAGTACTAAAACTGTATTTCTACATAATTCATACACTAAGCCAAGCTGACATGCTGTCCTTTGAATGGTGACAGTGATGACATGATTCAAAGCTAAAAATTTTACATTTGACATCCATAACAAATAGTAACCTGTTGAAATAGTTCAGAAGGTTCTTGAACAGAAAATTACTCAAATTGTATTCATGCCTGGAGCTAAAAGAAAAACATTGCATAGGCAGGGTTTGCACTCTAGTGACTATACTGTATTATGTTGGTCTGCAGTTTATACTGGTTGTTAGATTTTTTTGATCCACAGAAATCAGTAAATGCTGCATTTAGTGATGCCCAGAGAACTGCACAGGTGTGTTTGGTTACCATCCCTGCCCAACAACACACTATTTGAAATGAGAAGGCAGCCATCAAACCAGTTTTAACTTGCAACAAAATATTTCCCACCTTTCTAAAACTTACTGCATGATAGAATTTTTTCAGGACCCAGATGAAACCTTTTCTGCAGCTGAGAGGTGCAGCAGTACTCTGTAGCAGAGGGAACAGGTAGAAACCGATCCCACTGCCAGAAAACACAACAGTCTCCTGTGCCTGGCTACCTTGCCATGGCTCCCATATCACCTGGCAAACCAAATCATTTTGCCAAGATTGGAAAAGACTTTGCCATCTGGCCTAGCTCTCTGCACACATGTGGTTTTGTGGATAAGCTGTGTTTTTGCCATGCTCTTATTAAACCATAGAGGTGACTAAATTTCTCAAGGCAAACTCTGCTGACACACAGGCTGCTTTTTTTCTGCCTTTTAAGCCTCACCATATTTGTTTTGGCATATAAAAATTGCTACAGATAAACAAATGTTCCTGTGACCTAGAGAGGTATCCTTTAAACACCAACGGTCTCAGCCCTACTGAACTCACTATGAGTTACCTGAGTGCTGGTACCGTTGTCCAGTCTTCCCAGAGGCAAGTAATGCAGACCCCAGTCTTGGCCAGACCACATAATTTTCTTTCTTTATTTATTTGTTTTCACAGGAGAGCAGGTTAAGATGGAAAATCTAAGAGGAAGATAAAGCCATTTGAAAAGAGTAGTGTTTTTGGTAAACAGGAAAGTGCTGTAACTCAGTGGTTTTAAGATGACTGACTTGTAATTTCAATATTCCATTAGCAAGAAGATTTTAGAGGCTTGTTTTTCCTCTTAGGCCTGTAGAGTTATTAGAATATACCAGAATTGTATGAAAGAATGCTGTACACGAGGAAATAACAACAGCTAATGCAAAGTATTGAATTAATATTTTATTGCAGGCAAATGAGACATTTTTTAAATGATGCCATCCAGGCAAGCACCCTTCTCAGTCTGAGAATGTGGTGTTGTTTTCCATATACCTTTTGAAGGGACTGACTTTAGTGGTATAGTCTTTGATTTTAGATGCCAAAAAGAAACCAAACTAATCTGAGGTCAAATAAAAAACTGGGGAAGAAAGGATATGCAAAAACATTTTCTAAATTATCTGCTTTACTTTGAGCTTACAGACAGCCTGTACTATTTTGATTATGCTCAAGGACTTGAAAAGCATGAAGCAAAGAGTATGGTGTGCTGCATAAAATGAAGAGGAAAAGCACAGCAATTGCTCCTGTCCTCGAGGTACAGGATGAAATTCACTGTTACGCGCATCAATCATCCCTTGCTGCAGGCCCTTCTGAGGGGTACTACACAGCTTAATATAAAGGAGAGAGGCATAACTATTTGTCTGCTTGGTTATGTTCTGTTGGCTTACGGAGTGTCTTACAAAGGGTAACATTCCCTGCACTGTCCCCATGTTTTGTTTGCAAACTCACCTTGCTGTTGTCTATGGCAGCACTCTCCAAACACAGACTGATATTCATTGTTATACCATGCTTTGCAAATTCTGTCAAACATTTCTATGGGACTACTAAAAATTGTGCAGTTTTTAAATTTCTTCTGAATTTTGGAACCCCCTAAATTTCCTTGCACAGTGACTTTTCCCCTAAAAATCTGTATTCTACAACTGAAAGGAAGGAAAAACAACACAACAGAAGTTCATGTTCTTACAGCAAATAAAACCCAAAAAAATCTGCTATCTATTCTGAGTGGAAGTGTCAGTAAGGCAAACATTTGTTCCAAGCACAGAGTCCCTCCTGACTCAGGTCTGTAGGTTATTACATCATGGCTAAACAGGACTTTCTCAGCACAAACTTTTATAAATACAGACAGCTTTTGTTAAAGGTATGAGGCAGGTAAGAAAGAGGAAAGCAATGGTTATATATAGGTGATAAGTACTATTAAAATAATCTGTGCCTAATAGATATCACTGGTGTAAAAGCTTTAATACCAAAGTTGCAATTGCTACAAGTGAGAGGATAACTTCAGTTTTTCATTACTGTCATCACACATTTTGGTAGAAACCAAAGCCTTGGCCATCCTTCTACCACTGAGGAGCAGTGGGTCCAGGAAGGTTATTTCTCACTCTGTGGGATACACAACAAAGTGAAAACCAGCCTGAACTTGCTCTATCCCTGTGTATAGGACAGAAGTAGCAAAAGCAAGAGGAAAAATGATCCTGAAGCTTACGAGCACTCAGACAGGGGAGAAGTCCCAACACCTGAGTTTTCCCTGATGATCATTCTATTTCAGGAGCAAAACAGCAAGAAATCAAAAAGTTGAGCATATTTACTGCACTTACCTCTGAAAATCAAGACCTATTTTAAGTCCCTTTTGTCCCAACATTAAGCACAGAAAATTACGAATTCTTTACACTTGCAGAATATTTTGGGAAATTATACACATGTGAATGCTTTGCTGTCATTTTAACTTGAAGAGACAAGCTGCTATGTTTTGCAAATGTCTTGTCTCTTTTACCCACTTGTTCTCTACCCTTACTTGATAATTTATCTATGTTTGACTTCTCTTAATAAAGCATAAGTTTAGCTTTTTTCTGTTCTGTGGTTGAATATACCAGAGCAACCAGGAAAAAAAATATGGCTTTACTCTAAACTTGATGTCTTTTCAGCTTTCCTTAATAAGTAACCATCTACTTTCTCGATTTATTATAGCAATAGGTTTATACATATTTTAAAATAAGAAATTTAAAGCTCTTCTAAAAATTGTTTAGCCAAAGTTCATCTTAAGAAAATAGCCAGCAATATTTGGAGAAGTTGGAAATGGAAATTGAGACTACAACTTTAAAAATAAAGTATATTTATTCCATCCTAGAGTTAAACAAAAATGCTGAAATATAATTTTTTTTTTTTTTTTTTTTTAATAAATTGAAAAAAACAGGTAGTTATTGCTGTCTGTACAGGTGTCTGGATGTTGGTTGTTCAATTAGGGTGGTGAGGCAAATCATCATTTGACACCAGATTTTCCAGGATCATGTAAGTACCTGAAACCCTGTTATTTGTCTGCCTCTGGTTTAAATCCTGACAATTTTTCCATGATACCAGCCACTGTTATGGATGTTGTTATTTTTCCTGTGGTGGGCAATGTCCCTAACATTAAAAATGAGCAGTTTATTTCACAGGTTTTGCAAAGCAACTCTCAGGCAGTAAAGCCTCACTGACCCTCCTGACTTGGAAAGTATCTGAGCCAATTATGTAAAAGCTGAATGTCTTTGCCAACTCCGTTACCCATCCAGCTCTTTCAGTAAACAGATTATCCAATTTTATACAGTTTCTGCACTGGCCACTTTTGGATTTGAGTTCACAGGGATTTTCTTCTCTTTCCAGCCACATAAAAATGGTAAGATCTTGAGAATGTATCACACAAACAATAAAAAAGATTTTATGAGGATGGTGCTAAGATGAATACCACCCCTGAGATGTGTTGGTGTTTAATAATAATAGGCTAGTTGAAGCACTGAATATATTTTCATGTGACATAAAGTGCCTTAGCAGAAGGCTGCTGCCATGCAGAGCAGCCTATGCCTGGCAGCCTGTTGTCAGAGAAGGTGAAAAACTGGATCAGGCTGGTTAGATAAGACACCTCTCCACAACCATCAGGAGACGCACTAATTCAGACCTTCCAATTTATTTGCAGATTCTGTTAGCTTAGTTCATTAATTCCAATGTGAATTAACAATTTGACTGAATCTGTAGATAAGGCAGCCTCATTTTTTTTGAAGTTCCCAGCACCCAAAGCATTACTTAAAATCAGTGTGTTGTGGGAGTGTACTTAGTACCTCTGAAAATTAAGTTCAGAATTAATTGTAGATGTAAAACCAGTGGCAAATAATTATTTCAAGCATCCTTCCAATGAAATCAATTACTGTAGTTTTATTGACATTATTTGGTATGAATCAAGCTCCCTATCAGGAGTATATCCAGCAATTTTTTAAAAATGAACACTTTCCATGTCATTTAAATATGCTCTGTAATACTTTCTTACACCTTACCATGTAGTGCCTCTATCAAGCAGACTTTTGGAAATTTTCTGCATTAAGGCTAGTGTATACCAAGCAGTTCCTTTTTACTTCTGAAAATAGATAGCAAATCTACACATCTTTTAATAAGCACTGTTGAGTATTACTAGTATGCAGTGATGGTGTTTTGAGATTCACTCTGCTTACATTAAAAAATAGGAGGGATGTGTTAACAAAGTAAATTACAAAGTCTTCAAGAACTACCAAAACTTTTGGTGAGAGATAAATGTAAGAAACGTTGGCACCATTTTATATGAAATCTACCACAAGACATGTGCGTATTTCACTTGCTGCTCAGTCCTTATTCACCTCCCAGCAGGAAGAGGTGATATATGTTTCAGACATGTCAAAAGGGATTTTCTTCTGTTTCTCTTGATCTGTAATCTTTAGGAGCAAAGCATGGAATTTAACCCTGGAATTTGGAAAGGACGTATTTCCAGTAGTGTCCTAGAAGTTCATATTTACAGAATCACAGAATCAGTTAAATTGGGAAAGACCTCTGAAATCATCAAGTCCAACCTATGACTGAACACCACCTTGTCAGCTAGACCATGGCACTAAGTGCCACATCCAGTCTTTCCTGAAACACCTCCAGGGACAGTGACTCCACCACCTCCCTGGGCAAATTAGTTTGGGGCTTAAATTAATCACAGCAAATCTTTACCTAATTCCTTGTTACACAGAAATACAGCTGGCCAGACTGTTGTTCAAGACAGATTGGGATCTCGGGTTCAAAAGCAAACAGCCCCATTTCAGAGGATCTCTGAGGTTTCTGTTAGACTTGGTTATCCAGCTCTCCTAAAAAATGAAGGCCAGTGGGAAACTACTAGTGAGGGATTGTGCTTGTGCATTTTGTCACGTCCTGAGCAAAAGCTGATTTGTCCTGGTCCTTGAAGGGCTCACTGCAGCACCTCACAGTAGGGTAAAGTGCTTATTTATGGCCTGGGACTGGTCTGAAAGGAGAAAAAGGGTAGCAGTCCTCCTTAGGTCTGAGGTGATGCCTTCTTAAGTGCTGAGAAAATGTTACACGTTCACAGCTTGTCTGCTGGGTATTTTCCACAGGAGGCTCACTCATGGCTATTTAGGCATGGTGAGAAGTTGCATAGTGTGTCATCTATTTGTATCATTTTTGCAGCCTGCAGCGCTGACACGTCTGCTGCATGGGGTAGGCATGCCAAAAGTCTCCTCCTTCCCCCAGAACACCACAAAATCCACCAATAACAATTGAAGCACCCAAAGCCACTCAAAGTATCTCTTTTGGACCATTCTTGGGGTCCTGTGAACTGCTTCTCCTGCTTTTTGTCCCTCAGTCACCCCTCAAAAAGACCCAAACCCACCCTCTTCCAAAAAAAAATCAATTCTCCCTGCATAAGCCCTCCAAAAGCAAAAACACCCAAACCCCCAAAACCTCCCCTCAACCCCCCAAAAAACAGGAAAACCCCAAACCCTTACTCTCCCCTCCCCCCCAAAAAACGCTCACTCAAAACCTTCCAAGAAAACTAAAACCCCACCCTCCCAAAAACCACAAATCACTCCCAAATCCCTCAAAAAAAAATCCCAAACCCCATCTACTCCCCAAAAAATCTCCCTGAAATCCACCAAAAACCCTCAAAAAAATCCAAACCCTTTAAAAACCAAAACAAAAAAAGCACTCCTTCAAAACCAACCCCCTCCCCAAACAGACAAATAAACAAAAAAATCCAAACAAAAATCCCACAAACAAACAAACAAGCAGATACATATGGCAGCAGCAAATGCATGTTCTCACTCTCATCTACATCCACTGGTTTCAGGGAAACTCCTCTGGTTAATGCTGAGACCCCATCACACGACCCAGTGCTCTTCTCAGGAAGGCATCTCTTACAGGGAACATAACAATTGATTTAATAAGTCATCCTTATTCTCATTTGCAGTTCTCTCTTTTCCCCTTTGTTTCCTCATTTCCCCCAATTCAAGAACTTAAATGACTTCAGATCTTACAGTCCAATTCTATTTTTGCCTCATTTCAAAGAATAACTTTAATTCTAGAAGCAAGGAAAGAAAAGAAAACGATGCTCTTTTTCACAGAGAAAACAAACACATCTTCTTATTATGGATCTATGCATTAAGACAGGTTCACTTTAAGATGTCTCCTTAGACTGTAAGAGTATATTACACAAGATAATTCAGACATCTTTATGTAACACAAGAGTCCAGCTAACATTAACATTCATGCAGTGATGACACAACCTATACTCTTTTGCATTTTGATTTTTGTAGATACCTAGTCTATAAATACTCAGACTCTTCAGTTGGAATGATGTTATTACCTGTATTTAAAGAATTTGATCCTTCTCTTGTCTTCAATTTGGGGAAAAGGAAAAAGCAAAGTCATTGCTAACTTCCCAGTTTCAAGGGACGTCAATCAGACATTGTCCTAGGACTTTCCCAGGTGGCCACCAAAAAGTAGCACAGGCATAGAGGAGAAGCACATATTACCTTTCTCCTGCTGGCAACTGAAAGCTTCATTTCTGAATAGCATGGGGAGTGAAAAAATCCATGTCTTGAGTAACACTCAGCTATGTCTTTGTTGTATTGATTAGTCATAAAAAATATATACAGCACAAAAGCATTGGTGCACTGGGAAAACTGAATTTCTGTGAAAAGAAAACTCAGGTTATAGTTCACAATGTACAACAGTTTCATGGGAGGATGAACAGTGCAGGAATCTGAGAAACAACTGGAGTGTAAGGTACATTTTAGAAATATCTATCCTGACATTTCTGGAGTAAAATGATCAGCAGTCCTGTTTCTGCCTAATTCTTTGCAAGGTTTCAATGAGAATAACCATGCTAGTCCCTGTCTTTTGGTCCTGAAGACAGCTTATCTATTTACTGCAGCTGAAAGCTTTGATTTAGAAGTGTCTGCCTTTCTCCCTTCTGGGTTTTGTTGTTAGTGTCTCAGTGCTCATTCTCACATAGACTTGCTTCACCATTTGTTGGCTTAATACTCAGTATTTCAATAAAAACAATCCTCTACTCCAAAATTATACCATAGAATATACCTCAAGATTAAAGAGCTCTAGCTCTAAGAATTGTATTTCTCAGCTTTTCTAGTTCACTATCTAAAATAACATTGTTATAAGAGCTCCTTGTCTACAGAATCTTTCTTCTCCATTCAAATCCCTCCCCCTGCACAAACTCTTACACATTTCACATAAGACAGGTTATGAAATAATTAACAACAGTTACAATTTGCTGGATGACTTTGTGCTACTTCGTGTAAAACTGGCTGACTCACTTCTCTGTGACTCATTTACCTGAAAAGAATGTTAAATGTTAAAAAACCCACTGCTCTTTAAACAAGATCAGATAACACAGCTCTGCTTTCAGTGGTCATCCTTTGTAGACTGTTTACAGAGAAACTTGTTGGTTATATAATCTGTCTACAAGATGTTTGCTTTTTTTCCCATAAATTTAATTAGATTTTGATAGATTCATCAGTTTTCATCTAAATTATTTTTGGTGAATTCTAATTGGGTCCTGCTGTGGCTTGGCAGCCACATTACTGATCATATGCCTATTTAATCCACTCATGGGATATTTAACAAATTGTTAGCTATTTCACTGTGCACTGAAGTGTAGCTCTACCAATTCTTTTTTCCTGTCACGCTACTGGGGCTATTATGACAGTCCATTATATGATTTATTTTGTGAAATAAATGTGAAGTGTTGCAAAAACAACAATACATCATAATCTTTACCCGAAATAAAATAAGGTCATAAAGACATCTCTTTGCTTGTACATGCAAAACACTAATACCCTTCCTTCAAATCTGTGGACAGTAGTTTGCCTTTCTGACATTAATGCACTAAGTAAGATATATTGCAGTGAAATAGTTATGTGATAATTCATTTTATCCTTCTAAAATAAGTACTTAATTGGTTAAGAGAAAAAGAAATAGGCCTATTTATCACATGTTTAGGCTTGTCTACCTGGGGAAATAGCCTGGAATAGTTATTGCATCTTAACTCTTCAGGAGGACATTTCTAATCCACAGGGAAATTGTCCCCATGTGTTTGGTTTAACCCACACTAGCAATGAGTACAGACTGGATATTACACTTTAAATTCACTTTCTATGTTTATTCTGCAGCAACTCCCCCACACAAATTCTTAATGAAAGTAATTTAAAAAGTTCAGCAAAAAAATTTTTACAGTAAAATGCTCACTCTTCTGCCCATGATGCAGCTTGCTGAGTAGGACTAGAGAAGATAACTTGAAACATGGAAAGATATTTCAAATAGGAGTGCCTGAAGTCCATACAGGTCCATATGATCCCTCTTTTCCCCCAGCTGCCCAAATAATTTAGGTGGTGTTGATTCTTCTCTTTTCTAGTTGCTTGTTTAGGGTTTTTTTGTTTGGTTGCAGTTTTTATGGGATGTAAAGGAGAGTACACATGATGCTCTAGAATTTATGGTACTTACTTCTGTTTTCTCCTAGTAGAAGGTGTCCTACTTGAGTACTTGGTCTGCAGAACAGTCCTGCAGTACTTCAGATCTCTACTGGAGATGTGGCACTCACTCTTCCTTCTGCTGGCACACAAAGAGACTTAACCAGTGAAGACAATGGTGTCTGGTCAAACCTGTCAGTGTGCAACTTTGTTTTTCTCTCTCTAAAATAAATACCAGGGTAATGATGCCTGCAAAATAGTGTGAAATTTTGAAAGACAAACATGATTGATGTGAAAATATAATAAATCACCCTCTCACCCTCTTGGTAGAAATATCAACTTTTCTCAAAATGTGATAATTTCACTGTGACACGATTCACATAGTATTAGACTTTAAAAACCCATAAATCAGATATCAGAAGACAGGGCTGCTGATATGCTAGTCCAACAAACTACCTAAAGTATTGTTAAATTTTGTTATAATTCACATGTCAAACATATAGCAGCTTCTCTATATCCATATTCTCTTCACAGACTGTATTAGGTGAATACACAAATGCAGTAAAGCACTGTCAAACCAAACCATTAAGGGATGACAGACCCCAGTGGATTAAGTCATGATGGCAAGGTCAGTGGGATGTGAAACTTGGCTAATGATGTCATGCCCTTGTCAGCTTGCATTGGCTAAACATGTTAAGGTTTACTGGCAAGCCCTATGGCTTAGTGAGCACTGCTAAAGGGAATTTCAACCTGAAATAGGTCAACGTGAGCAGAATAAAAATGCTTGTGCTGCAAAGTCTCTTGTTGAAAGCCTGGCACTCCTCAAGCCAACAGGAGCTTGGCCAGTGACCTCCTTGAGGCCATGATTTTGCCCTTTGGCTTTTGCAGATATGACATTCAATTAAATCCCTTTGCTTATATTCTGTAGATTGGTTTTCATCGTATGTCAGAAGACATTTGTAGATCGCAAACTGTGTTGCAAGGAACTGCATCTCATTACAGATTTGTACAGATCCCAGGTTAGTGGGATCCTGCTCCTTCTAGGCCCACTTCACACGTGCTGAAGAACCAAGCAATAAAACAAAGCTCATCCACAGTGTGAAAATTATCATGTTGTAGAAATTAGCTTTTATCATCTGTAAATGACTGCACAGGATGCTCTGTGCACATGAGCAGAGTGGTGTGGGTGAGTCTGGAGGGATGAACAACCATCTTCCCCCTGTCAGAAAAAATTACCATGAGTGGGGCTCAGTGGGAGGCGTCTCCCAGCAGAGCCCGAGCCACTCTGACTGTTGGCTCTCCAAGAGCCAGCCAAATATTTCCAAAGGAGAAAGGGGCTCTAAAAGAGGGGCTGGACAGCAAGCCAGGATGCAAGTGGGTTGCATCTCTTTGAGAGACAGACATCAGCAGTGCAGCTCATGCTTCAGACAAACAACAGACCTTGAAACCCTGTCTGGCTTGCAGAGGTGGTGATTGTGTTTTATACCAGTTTGGTTTGCTTTCGAATGAACATTCAGTGAATAAGTACTAAAGTTAGTTCTTTCAGACAGATTTTCTTTGTTGTGGGGTTTTTCATTTCTAGGCATTGGCATTGCTAGGCCCAAAAAAAAAAAATTAAAAAATCAAGCAAAGCAAAAATACCTCTCCATAGCCAGAGCTACAAAGGCAAAGGAGCAAACAAACTCATGCTTAAGAGGCGAGCAGCAGAGATTCTCAGTCCATACAGAACCACGCTGGAAGTGTTGTACAGGCAGTATCTGCCCCCTGTCATTTCAGAGAAGCACGGGTCTCCCTAAGCTCTGCTTAGCACATCTAAGGGTGGTAGCAGAGTAAAGGCAGTGTATTTAATCCTTCCTCAGTGCCTTCTGTTGTCACACATTTCAAAACACACTTCTAAATTTATCCAAATATATTTTTAGAAACATTCTGACTCAAGTACCTCAAAGTTCAGCAGAATCCCAATGGTCAATGGCTATGAAAAAGTTAGAAATCTCATTCTGACAGTCAAATCCATGCTTAGTTTCCAACACTGTTTTGGTTTGATTTATAATTGCACATACACAATTGTTTAATTGCAAATACGGTTATGTATTTAAATTGTACTTCATTATTTGCTTCTTTTTTAATTTTTTTTTTCTTGAAGTAATTAAAACAATGTAGGAGGAGATGGAATTTAGTAATTGTAAAAATATTTCATTTAGGTTACTACAACTAAAGTATCACAGTGAAAATTTTAGAAGTGCCCAATAAGCTAGATGCCTTATTTCTGCTAATGTCAAAGATTATTTTACTGTCAAACTGCCAAAAGAATAGCAGTCTGAAAGATGAGAAATACAGTATTATTAATGTCAGTGTCAGGAAATGTCAATGAGTGATATTAGGGTGAATGAAATCAGACAAGGCAAGTAGCTAAGAACAAGCAGGTTTCAGAGAAGGAAAATCTCATATTGAACAAAAATTTATGTAATTAAAAAGCCTAGAAGTGCACAACATCTCTAATAATATTCATTTAAGAAGCACTTCATGGAATATAGTGACCTCAAAAGATAGTTAGAATTAGATATGAGTAATCTTTTAGTGAGGAGGCAGGTGCTGTCAGTCAGGGAAAACCAGGAGTAAAAAAAACCAAATAGGAAATTCTGGGAAATTTACTTGCATTGTGAACAACCAGAAAGTAGCAGAAATAAAGGTATGAACAGGGAAAATTTCTGGGAATATGAACATTTCAGGTAAGGTAGAATTACCTGAAATTTCTAAGTTGGAACTTAGAAATTTTCTGTGAACATGCACAACAAAAGAGGATTATTACCATCAGCGGGGAGAAGATAAGGGCACCTAACCACAACGTTCTTCTAGGAACAGGAGAAAAACTAGGAAACTATTTTAATTCACAATGTCCTCACTACAGAAAGTTGAGCAGAGAAGTCACCAACTCAGAAATGCATAAACAAACAAAGGAGAGATAAATGACCAGAAATAGTCATACTGATGAGGGACTGGGCAAGTACCAAACCAGAAGTACAGAAGGTTAAACAGCAAATAGCAGCCAGAAGCCAATATAGGGGTGAAAAGGGGTCCGTGGAAGAAAAATTGAGCAACAAACTGGCATAAGCATAAACTGAGGCAGAGGCTAGCCAGGCATAAGCAGATGAGTGGAAAGGCATCCAAGTAGTTTTATCTAGCTAAAGAAGGAGAACACTAAAATACTGCTTTTGCTCATTTTACAGAAGCAACTTGGCACAATCGTAGAGAGAGTGGTATCTAGTTATTTAGCATACAGTACTGTGTCAGAGAAAATGTAAAACTTTTTACAGAAAAAAAAGGAAATTATGCTATGTGACTGCTGTAATAGATATGTACGTAGTGCCAAAAGAGTAACAAATTTGGGGTAATGGTATATTCAGCTGCAAATCTGTATATGTGCATGATTATGAAAATCAATAAGAATTTTTGTTTCTTTACTGAAGTAAAAATACAAAAAAAGATCAAAACTAATTCTTTCAGCAAAGTTCCCTTGTTCCTGGTTTCGGGCCAGTAAAAAAAAAGTTTGAAGAACAGTTTTCAGAGGGCGTAAAAACCTCATAATTAATCATTTCTTCAAACACATCGGGAGCAGGAAGCTACGTAGTTTGTAGGCCCATTAATTGATCAAAGTACAAAAGGAACTCTTGGAGAAGATAAAGCAGAGGAAAATTAAATAATTTTTTACAGCCTTGAAGGACTTTGGGGAAAATCTGGGCTGGAACTCTTCTTCATACATCAGAGAGGATGTGTCAAAGGAACTATTTCAGAGAGAGTTCATTAGAAGTATCTATAGAAGAAATTCTCAGAATTAAGGTAACAAACTGTCAGGTCCAGATGATTTAAAGGCTGACCTACTAAAGGAAGCTGCAAGGCATTAGAGCTGTTGCACTGCAGGAATGGAGGATGGCAAAAGTGATGACAAATTTTTAGCAAGGCGTATCTGGAGAACTACACTCCAGGAGCTGTAGCACCTACTAGTTTGACAACTGTAGGAGGAGAATAGGTAGGAACTAAATTAGTGGATACTGGGAAAAGTGATGTTACCCTGAGGAAACAGCTTTCAAAAAGGAGAGTTATGCCTTGCAAACTAGACAGGGTTCTCTGAAAGCATCCAAGAAAAGACCCAGCTAAGAACACAGCCACAAAAAACCCAAAAGAACGGCTGTGCTGGGTTTGTTTAGAATCCTGTCTCCAAAAGTGAATGCCTGGGGAAGAGAAGACAACGAGGGCAGACATACATGATGCTCCTGATGAGTACTCTTAGGACTTCCAATCACTTTCCCTTTCATGAGCTCCTTAGGCAGCCTTTATTTCTATACATTTAGTAAACTTCAATGGGTTTGTCGTCTGTGAACTAGCTCAGTCTGTCCCTTGAATCCACAAATACTATGCACATTATGTGTGGCAATTTGCTACACATTTCATGAAGAATCATTTTGCTTTTTTTCCCCCCTAAATATGCCTCCAATGTCCCCTACTTCAAGTACAAAAAGAGACAGTGAACGAGCAATTCCCACCCTATCCTGCACATAATAATTGGGATTTAGTCTCCTGGGATTCCTGAAAGGTGTTTGACAATGTCCTTCACCAAAAACCTTTCCTACCACAGTATAGGAGAGGAACTCCTTTCAGGGACAGGTAAAGAGTTAAGGTTTGGGAAATGAGGAGTAGGATCAAACAAACAATTTTCTCAGTGCAGAGAAGGTACCAGTAGAGTCTGACAGGGGGGTGTGATGGGTCTGCCCTGTTCAACATACTTCTGAATTACCTGGAAAAGGAGGTGAATAGTAAGATGGCTATGTTTTCCATTGATAAGAATTTATTCAGCACAATCACAAAAAAAAAAAAAAAAAAAAAAAAAAA
>JAWWEE010000074.1:16909675-16962833 GCA_035221455.1 Xenops minutus
AGAGAGAACTGCAGAAACAAACTGACTGGATGATTAGGTGGCAGATGAAATTCAAAGTAGATAAATGTAAAGTAGCAGGCACAAGAAAAACAATCCTAACTTTACATACACAGTGACAGTCTTTAAATTAACATTCAGGAAAAAGACCTTGGAAATGTAATAGACAGTCTACGGAAGTGTCAGCTCAACACGGAGGAGTATTAGGAAATAAAGCAAATTGAATGTGAGGAATTATTGAAAAACGAAAAGAGAAGGGAGAGAGAGAACATCATCCCACACTGCATAAATGTGGGGCCCCACACATTGAATACTGTGGGCAGTTCTGGTTTACCCACCTCCATAATGTGCAGCAGATCTGAAAAGGGTTCATAGTTGGAGTATAACAAATGTATCAAGTGGTTTCTGCATCTAAAATGATTAAATAGATTAGGCTTTTGCAGTCTGAAAAGAGGTGACTTTTTTTGAGTCAGGAACAAGGCTATAAGAAAGATTTATGAAATCACAAGTGTATAGGGAACAAAAGTAAGGATGTTGTGTTCATTATCTTTTCTAATGCAAGAATCAAAAAGTATCAAAGAAAGTCAAAAGATAGCAAATTCAAAACAAAGAGAAGAAATAGAACACACAGTCAGGTGTGAGAAGTCTTTCCATAGGCTTTCACCAGTTTCCCAGGCCTCAGAGAGTGATGAGTCAAAACAGGATAAGTAAAAAACTCAATCATGGTCTATTAAATATGAAGACAAAATGTGTAGCCCAGAAGCCTTGGGTCATCAGAAGCTGAGATGTTGTGTTGGGGAAGGGTTTATGGCTTCCCTGGCTTTGTACTCCTCCCATTGCATCAACAGATGGTTGCTATCAGAGAGAAGATAATGGATTAAATCACTATTTTGGCTGCACAGGATTAGACTTTCTCATGTGCTCAATCAATACGCTCCAGCTTTTAAGATTTACAGTTAATAGAATAGTTTTCTTTTTTGGTCTAATAAAGTAAGCCTATTTGGTGTGGGACACACTGACAGTGAGCACAGAACCCCCTGCACTATGACAATGATGGCATTTTTTCGGTGGCACTTTATAGTTTCACACTTGAAAACTGCAAGATCAGTTGTGAAAGTAATAAGTGAACAAATTGACAGCAGAACTGCTTCAACAGGACATTTAACCATAGCATGTCTTCATGACTCTGAAAATGGCCAACTGTGTTGACCTTGGCACACTGATTTATGGTGTGAATCAAGTTCATCTCAGTCACTGAGGACAAAATTTAGTGGTGGACGTGGTGGTGGTGATGCTGGGTTAATGGTTGCACTTACTAGGTGTTCTTAAAGGTCTTTTCCAACCTTAACGGTTCTATGATTCTACAATACTCCTCAGTTTTAACTACATCAAATATCAAGTGGGCAGCTAAAGTTTTGGGTTGTTGCTTTGTAGGAATCATGGAGTGCCAGTTACAGAGCTCAGAGATTGAACTTTGTTTTGCTTCTACTGAATTTTGTAATATTAATTGACAATATTTGGTGGCATTGATGCCAGAGAGTTCTGGAGCCCCAGCTGGGAGGAAGAGCCAACATGTTTGTGAAATGGCAGAGGTACAGAGAGACTGAGATCAGGTCAGGGATTTTGTAGCATCCTCATAGTAATAGGCATGAGCAAGAGACACATTTGGCCACTAGTCTCTGTCATGTTTATCTGCAGAAGAAAGTTCTCAGCTCTTTGAAAAAAAAGAATTCCAAGATCTTGCTGCTACATAGACCAGGCTACACTGGAACTTGGCAAAAAACTTGATACATTTTTGTCCTGGGGGTTGATAAAGATGTGGCAATCTAGAGGGATTTAAAACCAAACCAAAGCAACCAATGAACAAACCAAATACAGAAAATAAAAGAAAATACCTCAGGGATGCTATTTCTCAAAAGAAATTCAGACTTACAAGAATGTGCCTGCCTTCAGTTTGCTTTGCTTCTTGCTTTTCCTGCATGGTGTGTGATGGAGCAGGCTCTGCTCCACACCACTGGACGAGGGAGGGACTGGCTGGGAGGTGTTCAGTGTCACAAGGTCAGGACCCCTGTGCACACAGGAGCCCAGCACATGGATGCATGTTCACACACATCCCCAGCAAGGAGGGAACCAGCAATCAGTCTGCTACCCCTACAGGGCAGAGGGCACCTCCTCACCACCCAACCTCCTTTCTGGGAAACTCCTCAGGGAGGGCAGAACCTCTGTTCCTATTTCCTGGACATCTAGAGTACTTTCTTAACCAGGGGAAGAAGGAACACAGGAGAGGAGAACAGCCCATTAAATTATGATCAGCCAGATTCTAGACAGAATTTAATACACAGGCCTGCTTTAAGCAGTATATGTTGAGTCATTCCACCTTACTTCTCTAGGCAGGTTTGACAGTCCAAGGACTATCCTCATCACAAAGACACTATTCTTTCAAGTTTTTAGGGTTATAGTGCCCCAGCAGCTCCAATTACCTTCTGCTACATTTATCAGTGTTAAGTACTCCAAAAATCAGAGCTTTAAGGGCTTGATTTTGGTTAGTTCTACCTGAGATACAGCTGAAAATGCTCAGTCCATTTATCCCATCAGTAGGAAAAGACACTGAAGTGGTTTGGAAATGAAGGGAAACTTTGCTATATCTTCTTGCTAGCATTTTAGCAAACTTCCCAAACAGGAATTTAAGAATTCAAACTAGTGGTACAAAACCAGTAGCATGTAATACTACAAAGAAAAATTAAATAATATAAGAAATTTCCATGTGTCCTTTGCCAGATAATTGAAAAACATCCTGCAAATTGTTCTGACATGTTTTTGAACTTGAATTTTACTCCATGAATAGATGTTAAACTGTGACCCTTTGTTGGGCCATTCGCAAATAGGAAGATTGTCACATTAAATCATTATAAAACCCAGCTACATTTACATTCCAATTTTAGTCTGCATTTCTCTAGTGAGGCAGACAAAATAAGAGTTTTCTTTAATTGTAGTGACTCCCCAGAATGCTAATGAACACTTGATTGAGTTTGGACATTTTCATAACTTTGCTGACAAAAAGACAAGGATAATCTGACCTTCTCTTATGTGCTCCTGTTCCATGGAAGAAAACACACAGGGAATTGTTTTGGGGTTTTTTTTAATATTACAAAGATTGTTTCATTTGTCTGGAGTGTGACTGAAGGTGATAGGACAAAATAGGAGTGAGAAAAGTCACCATGTTTTTATGTTCACATTTTGCTTATTAGTAGAATATTTTTGTGAGAGCACAGTCCGTGTTGAACTAAGAAAGCAGAAACATGTAGTTCGCTCATTTCTACAGTGGCATAAAGTTGGCCTTCCTTTCTTAATGAGACAGACTTCACAATAAACAGAAGCAGAAAAATGTGAAGATTTTTGAGTATAGTGTTTTGTCTTTACCACTTGACAGATTTTCTTTTCAGCAGAAACAGTGATTAAGCCAAATGCTCCTCTTGCATTTTATGCAGGAATGCACTGTCATTCAGAAGAGAACAAGGTACAGCAGGAGAACTGGGGCTTGTGTCCTGGCTTTGCACAGCTGTAAGTGATAACCCAACCCGGGCAGCAGATGAGAAATCCTCTAGTGTGCTTTGTTTTCCACACAGCACAGTGGCTCCCTCTGAGCTGCTCCTTCTGCCAGAGTCCTCATTTCTCCACCATGACACTGCTGGATTAACTCCTCTCTCCAGAACCCCAGGTGTATGACCAAAAATGTAGTATTACACAATCAACACAAATAAATATTAAAATATCCGTAAGAGTGATGAAATGCAAATAACATGCAAGTTATTCTCCAGAGTTTATGGACACAGCAGTCATGTTCATGATGGATGGTGTCCAGAGACAAAATGGAGAGAAGTCAAGCACCCAGCAGAGGGAAGTAAATTATTGACACCACAGTTGTCTTGAGTGACTGGGGTTTGTGAGCAGCAGGACAGGAGGCCTTCCATGCATGAGCAAACTCCTGGAGCCCCAGTCTGATCTCTCTTTCAGTCTTCAAACAAAACAAACAGCCATGTTATCAGCCTCCTTAGGGAGAGTATGATCCTTGGAAATTTCAAAACAAAGCGTTATTATGAGAAAGATTTTCCTTTGTTTTAGCATTTCCAAATCAAAGTTTGGGAGTTGCACATCTTAAAAATGAAATGGCAGACAAAAATGAAGTGTTTTCTGACAGTATTTCAACCACCTAAAATGCTGATTGTAAAGGAACATAGAAATGGGTATGGAGTACGAAACCCAGTTGTGAGGGCAGCATAAGCACATCTGAGTAAACAAGAGCTGACATAGAATTTTGACTCAATTTCTTAACCAAAGTGTTACAGATTCAGAAAGCTGAGATCTTCGTCTCTTTTTCATGTCCATGTATCTCCCAGTTCAATCTGGAAGTAGAAGTCATAAAAAACCCAGACAGATGTTATTTCCCTTCCCCACAATTAAAGCACAAGTGACATTTGAGGAAAGCCTGCCTCTCAAGCTGCCAGCTACTGATGTGACAGGCAGAGAAGCTCCCCTGAGATTTAAATACACTTCCACAAAATTTTGCTATCTGTCCAAACACAGCATTTGAGTGGCTGCTAGTATTATACACAGGTTTTCAGCTATCAGAATAGTCTCAATTAGAAGCGGGGGAGAAAAAAACCCCAAACCAAACAAACTACAACTTTTAAAGGATTAACCTTTTCTTCATGGCAATGTGAGAAATGCAAAATTCTTCATCTCTTTATTTAACAAGTCATCACTTGCATTAAAACAAGGACAGCACCCAGCATTTTACTGACCAAGAAGTGTGCTAGAACAAGGTATCACAAAAGGAAATCATTCTCGGGTCAGCAGAGGAGGGGCTTGCTGGTGTCAGCAGGCTCCACTATTAGCTCTGCACAGACCTTAACAATCAGCTCGCTATAGGTAATTAAATGTTGAAAGGCTCATTTTGGAGAGCAAAGCCTGCTAATCCTCAGCCTTGGAAATATGCTCTTAACAATGGCAGGGCTTTTTTTAGTTCTAGCTTCATGTTAGCATGAAGTGCAAGGTTATATCACACTTCAATTGATTAAGTGCTGATCGCCCCGGTAGACAGATTTGATTATATTGCAAGTATGAGCCTGGTGCGAGTAATTAGTAGTTTCATCCTCATTCTGCATCTGCAGTTCCACATTTAGATTATGAGCAGAGCCTTTCAGGTTTCTTAATTTATTTTTACAAGATATCACAGATCCACAGCTGTTTGGCAGCAGATACAGAGGAAGGTGCATTTGTGAAACGTATTGAGCCCTTAATTATTAAGGCATTTCTTGTTTTGGTGACCTCCATCCTTGTTCGACTTATCTGTAGTTGCAGTCAGCAATAGTTGTGGAAGAAATGGAGCAAAGACAGCTAAACTGTTTAGGCAGCAGCATTAATGCTGACTTTGATGGCTTGCTTCACTTGTTCACTGTCTTCTATTTAAAACTGTCAGGTGGCTGGCAAAGCACTGAGGAAAGTTTACATTTGTCCAGTCATGATTTTCAGGACACAAGGTTTTTTGTCCTTGACTTTTATTCTTCTGTCTTGAAGGGACACAAGCATAAAATCAGGTTCTGAATTCTATGCTACCCTGATGTTAATAAGAGATAAGAAAAGATGCTAATATCTAGGCTAGTTCTATAAAAAATATTTCAGTGCCTAGTACCAAGTAATGCACAGTACAGATGCAATTTAAAGTGGTGACAGGAAAAAAAAAGTATTTAAGTACTTTTACAAGTAGCATGAAAATAAGTAGACCCCTAAAAGGATCAAAGATTTGTTAGAGAGAATTGTGGAACAAAATAAAATAGTAAGTAATTTAAAAATCTCAGGAGATTTAATTAAATGCCACAGGTGGAATGACAAAGCGAAATACATTTATTGGGGTACTGCAGGAGCACGATGCTTTCTGCCAGTATTTTCTTCCAAACATTTTGGGGCTTTGAGTGCAGAACTTTGGGTCATTTCCATATTTCCCAGGCAACAACTCCTACCTGACTGGCAACAGTGATCTATCTTGACTGAGCTGCAGCCTCAAGTGAAATGTCTTCTGGATTTTGAACATGTACATTCATAGCAAAATCTCCCCCTAATGATTGCTTAAAATCTAGAAATAAGTATTTTTTTTTTTTAAAATATCTTTCCTGAGATGATTTATCTTTATTGAAAACATAATTTGGAAAAGTCAGAAAACAGGTTTGAATATTGCTGAAAGCATCCTTGTTCAAAAAAGTCATGTGCCACAGTCCTAATTACTGCAGAGAAATTAGCAAAGAATTATATGCAAATAAATGAAGATAATCAGAGTTATTAGCACATTTTGCTAGTCAATCATTTCAATTGCTTTACGCTATGTGACATAGGAGAATCAGCTAAAAAAAACCAGCATAACTTTATGTGAGTATATTTGTATAAACATTTCAAATGTAATATTGAACTAGCTAAGCCACTCAATATCAAGCCAGATGGGCTCTGGTAATCCATATTACCTACATTAGGAGCATAGTTTTATATGGAAGGTGGGTTTGGCAATCTGATATATCCTCTTTTCAGGTTCTTCTGCTGTGTGTCTATGGAGTTAAAAGATATTTCTGTGCTGGATTTTCACTTCAAATAGTATTTGTTACTGGGACTGTCTGCTTTGAGTGTTGCTGCTTAAATGTTTCTGTCATTTCAGGATGCAAGACTTGGAGAAATCTTCTGTTTCACCAGTGACAAAATTTCTGATGGCAGAAGAGACAAATCTGGTGCTACCATGTTTTGACACAATGGCTGGGTCATGCTTCTGAGCGGCACTTTTTCTGCCCTGTGATAAATCTGCCCGGTTTTTGCCAGTTTTTTAACTTTTCAGTAGAAGAATTCAGCTTGTTCTTTTTGGGTGGAGACTTCTATTTTCTCAGCACAGTTTCCAAGAATTCACTTCTCTTTGGTCTTGCTGAAACGGCTCTGAAGGCTGGGAGGGCACTGTCCCCTCGGCATGACTCACAGCCTCCAGGACACCCAGCCAAGGCAGATTAGTCTTTCATGGGTGTTCTGGGCTTTGTGCTGAAGTGGTGATGACTCAAAGGCCAGAGGAAGGAAAAAGAGAGGAATCAGGATTCTGGGAAAGCTGATGTTGGAGAAGAAAAGGATACTGGCTGCCCAAATGGAATGGGCCTGAGCCAGATGGAAAACCAGTCTGCAGTGAAAAGAGGATGTGACTAATTGGCAAATGAGGAGTAACTGGGAGTTCAGGAGAACAGAAAGCAGCTAGAGAGGTAGAGCTTGGGTGATGGGAGACACAGCTCACTGCTCAGAGATGCCCTGAGAGCATGAGGAAGGTGTCAGCAGCAGCGGCAAGGTAAGCTGAGAGGCAGGCACACAGAACAGGGTCGTGCAGGCAGGCTGCAGGCAGGAGCAGAGGAGCCTGCAGAGTAATCCTGCTGACACTTGCTTATTCATTCACCACAAATACCTACTCACTCAATTGCTCTCAAGAGATTCTTTCTCCCCATCTGCAGTACCAGGTTCTTGGTGACTGTGGTTCAAGGGATTGACTGCAGGATTTAAACAGACATACTTAGAAAGACAATACAAATGTAACACTTAGACTTTGTTACAGTTCTCATATGCACACATACTCAGCTATTATTTTAGGACTGTCTGTCTCATTGTGTCAATACTAGTAAATTAAACAGTTCAAAGAAGCATTCCCAGGCACTGGAGCTGTCAAAATTGCCTCCATCTCAAGGCTAGGCCTGTGCCACCTCCTGTTCTCTCCAACCATCCCTGGACAAATTTTGGGAGTTAGGTCAGCTGTGTTACTTACTGCAGGGCCCGAGGGAATTTAGCAGAAGCGGGCCCTTTCATGGCAGCCGCCCTCTGTGTCTGGGTACCATCCTGGGCACATTTGGTTGATGAATTCAGACATAGCTTTTGTACAACACTGCAGTCAACTCCTCTTCAGCATTCCTCATGCTTATCAGGGATTTTATTAACATTGTTTATTTTTAATGTGTGGTATGTTTTAGAAAAGAGAAAAAAATCCCAATGGCTAATTTTTCTCAGATTTGTCCAGCTCCTAGAAGCTAATTCAGATTGAGCATTCTCTGAAACTTCTTAAAGGTATTAGAATGTAGGAAAGTAGTATGTTAGTGGTGTACTGTACAGCTCCAGAATGGTGTCACCCTCAGAATAGTAAGTGGATTATTTCTTATAATATTTTCTATTTTTTCTAATATTGGCTTAAATAATTGTGATGTTCACTTTTGTCTTTGGGTCCTTCTACCCATGACTCAGGTCTATATATGGAAGATTGTTTTGTTCTTTCATTCATTCATTCATTCAAGCACCTTCTCATGAGCTCATCCTCATAATGTTCCTCCACTTTTTTTCAGTGAATCACAACTTCAGGTAGTGTAAAACAGAACTGAATGTTATGTCTCACCTGGAACATGAAAAAGACTGAATTTTTACAGTCTATGGATTATAAATGACAGAGAAGTTTTCGTAGTCTGCAGAATCACCACATATATACACAATGAAGTTTTTCTAATATTTCAGATATGGAACAGCAAGATTCTTCATCACATTGAAGCATTTCTTCCCTGTGACAATATTTATTTATTTTACCTCATTATTCTATTAATGAAAAGTTTAGTTACTTATGGATTAAAACATTTGTTATGTGTATCAACATTTTTGTACCATTCAGTGGTATTTTCTCTTTTCATTTTCTCTTTTCATTCATCAGACTTTTAAGAAAAATCTTTTTCGCTATTTATTTTTACTTGTCAGTTCAAAGAAGCCCAAATGTTTGATTTTATGTACATTTCTAGCAAAAATCACAAATTAAAAACATATGACTAAATACAAGAAGAATCAGGATTACTTGTACTTCTTTTTATATGGGAAAACAACAAAAAAATTGGAAAACCAGAAAAATATATGCTTAGATACTACATAAGACATGACCACAATCATATGTTGTGTCTTTATTTTTCCTATTTCTCCTCTTTTCAGACAGTTAGTAATTTATATGCAATTAAATACATTTACATAGCAGATTCCATTGGGCACATTTAAATTCTAAATAATTGCTTTGGACAACTAGAAAAATGGTATATTAAGAACAAAGAGCAGTAACTACTCAAGGCATCTTCAAGTCCTTGAAAAGGAGAAATATTTACAGCAATTGCCAGATAAGGTAATTATGGTAACCATACACCACTCCATATATGTCAAAGGAATGTGTATTTTTAAATCAAGCCAAATGCCTGTATAGGCTATTAGAATCATTTTATGATGCTGCTGCAGCTGAGACAACATCTCACAACTTCGATTTATATATCCAATAATGGTCTGCTTTGTTTAATACATATTTTTGCTAATTTGGTGTGGCCTTTCTGTTTTCTAATGTAGATTGGTGGCAATGTGTTTCTTTTAGCAGAGAGGCTCTGCTCCACAGCATTGTTTATATGGACTGTGCAATGTTACCCACTAAGTGTTTACTATATGGGGCACTAAAACTCAGATTTATGCCAGGTCTTTAGGGGTGGTAGTCAACTGCAGTTGCTATTACAACAATTCAATTTTTGTATAATACACAGTAAACCTCCACTGAGAATGGGTTTATACTCTTTTAATGCACTCCATATGCTGAAAGAAATAGTTTGAGATTAAGGGAGGCTTATGGTAGATGCTCACTAAACTTCTTGTTTTCATTCGGAAACCCCAGAGGCCTGTAACAGCCCAGCGTTAGCATCACACCCCAGCTTCAGGGGCTGGCTGCCATCTCTCTTCTCCATCACTTGCAGATCTGCATAGGGTTGTGCAGGCCAAAAGAGATTAAAAGTCACCATCCAGCCTTGACTGGAAATTGCTTCTCACATCTTTGCATCTCCTGCCCATTTTCCCATTCATCTCATACATTTCTTGTGTTTTCTCTCCTGGCCTCAGTTTTGGACTATGTAATATAAAAAAACTGCAATGAAGAAACTTCTGCTCTGATACTTCTGCTCTTTCTTTAATACTGGCATCTTTTTTGTATGTATTACACACAATTATGGATCTATGTCATTTTTCTTACCCCTAGACCTCCAATTTCTGTCTCATTTTTCTGTAGTTTAATCATGTGCTTGGCAGTAAAGGAATATAGGATATCCACAAAATTTTGAAAGGAAATAAGCCAAACAAAATCCTAGTTATATATGGACTCAGTATCTCAATGACTGTCTTGAGAAAATTCAAAGGTCTCGAACAGGTTCTTATCCAGAGGAGGACAAATGCACCCCTATGCTGGGCTGATATGCAGAATCTTATGTATCAAACTTATACAGTGGTTTCTCATGCAGTTGACCATGTGCAATTTACAGGCAGGGACAGTAGCAAAGAGGTTTGTGAGGCAGGCTTTGTTCCCAGAAGAAGGGAATTGCCTATGCTGATGAAGCAGGTTGGCTAAGAGGAACTTCAGCTAGAACAGATCACCAGAAATGGAGCAATATAAAGTAATAAAAGTCCTCCAAACCAGGAGGGAACAGTATCACCTCTAACAGTGCAGCATAAATCCAGCTTTGAATTTCCAGTGTAATAAAAACTGGGTGGCTAATTTTGCACAGGTTGCATCACAGTGCTGTGGAGCAGGACCTGTTTGTGACAACAGATATAGCCACTAATCTATGGCAGAAAATACAAAGGCCACACAAATTTACCTAATATTACATATTAAGCAAAATAAGGCACTGACTGTCACTGACCATCCTGAAGTAGCATTGTTCAAGGACCAAGAAGAGCCTGGTTGCAGCATCCCAGAAATGTCAGAGTTTAGATAGCAAAGGTTTAGGAGAACCAGCAATGAAAATTGCAATAGGCAAATCATGGGATGATTTGGACATGATTAAATATTTCAAGAGAGCAGCAGCTGGTACAGCTCTGGGTAGAGCAAATTGCAGCCCATTAGGCAGAGTTGAGAGAATGGCAGACAGTGTCAAAGCCAACTCAAGGTATCTGACTCAAGAATTTAGTAGAAGGCTGATTTAAGGAAAATAACCATATAGTGCAGAAGTAAGCAGTAAAAAACTGAACAAAACAAAACAAAACCAAACAAACAAAAAAGTGTTTCAGGGAGAAGAAAGTTCCTTCAGAAAGTAAGATGTTGGTGTAGGCTGGAAAGTGAGACAGTGAACAGCAGAGGGAGGGCTGGGTTGAAGAGAGACACAACTGCGCTGTTCAAGACACAGTTGGAGCAGCACATTTGGAGACCACTCTGAGCAACATTTAATTGAATGATGTTCCCCAGAGATGATGTACCTTAGTGAAAAAGCCTGGATGTAACTCACTTAGAAAATCAGTGTGCAAATAAATAAATGTTCCCAGAAGAAACTACATTACCACTGGAATTAACTTATGTGAAATTTGTCAAGTTAAATGCTTCAGTGTTACTTGTTTCACCATATGTTTGGAATTTTTTTCTATCAGAGCAGCTGGTATTTTTCTAGGATGTTCAGGTCATGCCCCTATTGTCTAACCATGACTAGCAACATTAAAACATTTCCCAATCAAATAAAGTCTGAAAGCTCTTCTTTAACTAGCTGCACATTATTTTGTTTCTTTCTCTTTTTTCTTCAGATGCAGTTCAGAGAAGTATGGACTCTCTTTATTAAATCAATCCCTCTTTAAAGAATTGAATTGCCTTTTTTTTTTTAAGCTTAATCACTTTGCTGGAAATGTGACTGGGAATTGAAGCATCACTATCAATGTTTTGCAGAGAAAATAAAGTGTGAGAAGAAAAAGGTTATAGTGGGTGTTGCTGCTGTAACGATGCTGGTGAAGGCCAGGCAGCTTCTCTATAGCAATGTGGGCTTTTGGCTGCTGCAGTTAATAAACAGAGACCTGACAGACTGGCATGACAGCTCCTTCCCTTTTCTCAAGGAGCTGCTATACACTATCATCAGTGATCGGGAAGAAAATACAAAGTTTATCCTGCAGCTGAGTGAAATGAGTGAGCAGTAAAGAATGCGGACATGTCAGTAATGCAGAGTGAGAGAGGTGGATCAGTTTATAAACCAGGTGGTGCCAGGCAACACACATTCTGAAAATGACCAAAGCAAAATTATACACCTAAAAATAAGAAAGGTGGTTTGTATTATGCATTAATATTCTCAGGAAAATAATTGCTCTGCAGGTGATATTGTGTATAACTGATTGAACATGAGTTCACAGCGATGCACTGTCATCTGGGGTTATTTTTGGATTGGTAAATACATACATACCTGAGAGTCTGTGAAAGTTTCTGATGGGAATATAAACTCTATTCCTTGTCTAGACACATTTGAAGAGTTTGTACAGCTCTCCCCATGACCAAATAGAAGCTGCTTGGTACCTACAGTCCAGCAGTTATGTTGCATCTAAAAGGTTTGAGCATACTTCCATGCTGCTTGACAAATTTCATGAGCCCCCAGACCGGAGCACAGACCTTTCTGTGCCCTGTACATGAATAAGGGGTTGAAGGACCCCCAAACTGGCAAAGCTGACAAAGCCAGGGGTGGTGCCCTACAGTTACCAGCACAAGTCCAGAAATCATGCCAGATAACAAGACAGGCTTTGTTATGGAGTAGCACAGCTAAAGTGCATCCAGATCTGTGTGGACCAGACACGGAAATTCAGTGCCTTTATCTCTAACAGACCATTCTTTGCTACACTGTTGCTGTCAGCACACTTTTCTTGAGCCAGTAGACCCTGTCTTGCACTTTCTACTCTGTTATTTCAGCTATTGCTCCTTTCTAGCTTTGTCTGTTAATTTGGGTGCCTCTCAGCTGCCTAATGTGAGCCAAAGATGTGCCCTGCAGTGAGGTGCCGCCAAAACTATGGATACAACTCTCCCTGTGGCCTGGAAAGTTTTCCAGGATCTGGTGGCAGTAGCAGTATGGGTCCCACATGGATCTCCTTGCTCCACTGTTGCCCCAGGGCTCACGCAGCATCCATGTCAGCCTATGCACCAGCCCATGCTGCTGCCTCCAGTGCAGAGCAGCTAGGGACACCTGGACAGCAGGGAGGAGGTGACTGGAAAAAGGGTGTAAAGTTCCAGTGGTTTTGGTACCCCTCCACTGGACAGGACTTACCTAAAACCACTGCCAGTCCTTCTCTGGGAAAATGCTCTAGGAGAAATGAGGAGATCCCCAACAAATGTCCTTGCCCAGGGTCCCCTGCATGGACATCCATGGTGTGTAAAGAGGGGAAGTGGCAGATTATCTTCCCTCCCACAAACCTATCTTCCTCTGCAATGATAAGTGTGGGCCCAAGTTCACTGCACACATCTCTACACAGATGTTCTCATGCTCTCTAGTCAGAAAAAAAGCAGAGTTTATCCCAAAGTTGTGCCAGACAGAACCACCACTGACATTGCTCTACCTTGAGACCTGTGATTGCTGCGATTGCAGAACTTCCCTTCCATGAAGGCAGCTTATTTCCATCCTGCTGCCTGCTCCTGAGGCAAATTGAGGAATACACGTCTCCTCTGAGTAAACCAACCCTGGCAAGAGATAAAGTCAGGTTTTGAAGAACTACTGCCTTGTCTGACAAGCACAGAAAATCAATGGAGCTTGTCCTCAGTCATTTAGATAACCTGCGTATTCTTGTGATTTTAGTCTGAACGACACTCCTAAATCCCTCTCTGGATCTAAATGCCAGTGATTTGGGGTATGCTATTTCTCAGTCAGTATTTCTATATGGATGTTAGCAAGCGTGGGTAGAGCCCTTGTAAATCTTCATTCGTGAAGCCTAGCCATGATGATGATGATGATGATGATGATTTCTATATGGACTGGAACCAGGGCTGGTCTCCACCATGCCTTCAGGGGAGCAGCCAAGGTGTCAGTTCTCATGCCCACCTCTTCCCCTCTCCCTCATCCTCCCTGCAAAGCCAGAAGGCTCCCAGGAGTTGTGGAGGTCAGGGGAAACACTCCCTGACAGAGGAGTACAAGCCCCCAGGCACAAGCACTGCTCATCTGGGGGCCACAGCAGCTGCCTGGCTTCTCTCTGCCCTGTTTTCAGAGCAGTGTTCGAGGAATGCACACCATGCCAGAGTGGGTGACACTGCCAGGGACGGTCTCCAGCACCGTCTCATCACTCCCTGCTGGTGGTGTGGGCAGCTGGAGTCCAGCTGTCTCACTCTGACCTTGAAAACAGGCAGCACAGTAAAGCTGAGGGTTTTTTCAGACCACACAGGCAGTAATCTGGAAATGACGCATCTTTTTCTGAACACAGCCCTTCAGCAGAAGAGAGAAAATCCCTCTCCTCATCCAGGCCCGTCCTCAGCCTGGTGTCTGGCTTCATTGCATTCAACATGATAACAAACATCTGGATGAATTTCACTTCCCATCTGGGCTGTTCCTGTGGCTTCCCTATCCCAGATGACATTTCCTTCCTCTCCTACTTTACAAGGAATTCTTATAATCCTTTCTACATGTTTTTCAGAATGAACAAGAATTAACGAGCACCTGTCTCCATACTCTGCCTGTAACTATCTTCCAGTTTAATAGGCCTGGTGCTTCCAGTACCCAATTTAGGTGAAAATTAAATAGAAACATAACATACTAGAAGCTTGAGGTATCACACAGAATTTATAAATGCTAAATGGGTGGGGAAGTCTAACTGAAGGCAAGGTATATTCTCTTTGCTAATGCTTGGGGGATTATTTGAATACCCTAACCTTCAGGAAGCACTAAAGGCATAATATTCAAAATTTTTTCTTCTCTCTAAGTAAGAGCTCTTCTATTCTAGACTGTATGTTAAAAATAGAGGATGAACTATTTTATTTATTTTTTACGGTTGCTCTGAAAGCATATTTCAGTAATGCAACTGAGAATATAGGATGTCATATTTAGGGGGTTTTTGGAATGTTATATAGTCTGAGCATCTGGAAGTTATATTTAGGGAACTGAGGGATATATGAACATAAAGGAAAATGTATACAACATGACATCAGGGAATGGCCAAAGACAAAAAGGCTTCAAGAGTTCAGCTCCACGAAAGATGACTGTGGTTTCTAACCTGCAAGATTAGCAATAAGGATTAAGTGATCTGAACACTCTTGAGACCATTATATGAGCACACAGACAAAATGAAAGATACTTTGATCTACAGTTCCCATTTAGGAAACCCTAAAATTAGCTACAGTATATCTGAGGTGCTGAGTGTATCTCATAGACCACTGAGCAGGTCTGTAATTAACTTTGGTTCTTCGAGTGCTAAAGGACATGTGATTGATTATCATTCAGACAACAGGCCTAGAAAATGCAGCTCTGCCATGGATATATGAATATATAATTCTCCCTATAATGCTAATTCTAGTTCAGTTATATTGTTAGTATTTGGACAAATTGCTCAATTTTGGAAAACACTATTTTTTATTTCAGATTTTAATATTAGGATACATTGAATAAAAGTGCTCTGGAGAATGAAAGCCAGCAGCAAGTGCTGAGGACACAAGACAAAGCTCAGGATCAGAGCCAGGGGATTCCATTCACAAGCCTGACCCCAACCGAAGACTATTCTGGAGAATATTCTCAAACCATCTCTGCCTAAGGGCCTCAAAGGGATATGGGCCAAGGTTGCCTGACCCTCAGCACAGGCTTGTGTCTACAGTGCAAAAGGGACAGTGTGCTGAGGTGAGGGAGGCACTAATTACACCCTGCTGCCACATCTGCCAAGCACCATTTGAACACCTGGTGAGTTGGACAGTCTCCAGAAAGGCTCCCAGAGGTAAAAGTGACTTGAAACAACCTCAGCAGAGTCCTGGAGCAGGCATTGACAGGCTCAATCTAAGGGAATGATTTAACTCCTTGTTATTAGACAGCATTAAAAGTTTTACTGTATTTCTAACTAAATGAAAATTCTTTAGCTATAGTGACAAAACACTGAGATTTCAATTAATTTTGCTGAGTTTTGTCCCATTAAATTGTACATAGTTGCTGAGAAAGGTTCACAACTCTTCAGCACAGAAATCTTATCTCATTTATATTACCACTAGATGGCTCAAAATGAAAGCACAAAATACATCCCAGCTCATGGTCATAACAAACACACACGACTTAAAGACTACTGCGAGCTGTCTCATAATTGTCATGCTTCAGAATTTTCTATAAATCATCAAGCTCCCCAGGTTAGTGGTAAATACTCGCTTGAGAGAGCAGAGCTGTCATAGCCTCAGACATGTTATAGCTCTTAAAGACAGATGTTGCCTGTGAATGTGTGGGAGAGAAACTTCCAAAAGAATAATTTGTATTTTTCTCCTTCTTAAAATCATTTGCTATTGAATGAAATTGCCAAGTGACAGACAGTGATAGAAGACATTCAAAAGCACCTAAAGAGCAGCCTTGGCACCTTATTACATTTTAATTTATTTTAATAAATCATCTGAGCAAGTAACTTGTTTTGTTTCATAAGGATTACCTTTATTTATAACCATTAGCAGCTTATGACTTGAGGTTTAATTTTTTGTTACACATTGGTTTAGATTAAGGACAAAGATTGCAAATCAAACCCATCCTTACTTGAAAGTAACTTGCTGATAGGCGAGACTCCTGGGTATAGATTTATATCTGCAATCAATCAAACCTGCTGGCTTAACAGCACTTTGCTCTTTCCAGGTCAAGTAAAATAAATATAAAGGACAGTTTCTGTAGAACTTCAAGAGGCAGATTTTGTTATCTGCTACCTTACTGCCAGCCATTATCCTACCAGTGATATATGAATTGTCTCCTATTGAAGATAATGAGACTTGTTAAAAAGGAGGGTGTCAGAGAGAGTGAGAGAGGGACACAAAAAGGATGTCTGTTTTCTCATAACTCATATACTGTTCGTGTTGCATGCAAATCTCCCATTTTTCACACGAAGCAAGACAGGGTATGAGCCACAAGGAGTAGCTCCTCACTGTGAACCTCACATTTCCAATGCAAATGAAACACTTTCACAGAACCTGTAATCTGGGCAGCTGAAATGCACTTGTACAATAAGCACGCAGTGGTTTCATGTGGTGGCTCATGGAGGAAGATTGTGGTATCCACATGTGACCATCAGAGCCATAACTGAGAACTACTGAAAGAGAGAAGTCTCCCAGGGGACAATATCCAGGCTGATACCAGATTCCCACCTACACAGTCTTCCTTGGCATCTCTAGAAAAACACAGCACATGGTTGTTTTGTTTGTCTTTCCTGTTTGACCAGGCATGCTCAGACCCAGGGCCCTGTGGTGTCAGAAACAGAGATGAAGCTGAGGGCCCTAAAATCTGCATCAGGCTGCATAACCTCATCTGGATGTTTCCTTGGGCTAAGGGGAGGTCCCTGGAGCACACACCAACACACCTTGGGCCTTGAAAGGAAAAAACTCCTGATTGTCCTACCAAAGTAATGGAAGGAACTTACCTTTCCCTTCCTACAAAGGCATTCAGAGAGCAGCAATGCCAACATGAAGGGAACACACAGAGTAACACCTCTCCCTTACAACAGACCCCCTCAGTTGGAGGCATCACTCTGTTAAATCAGATGCACCTTCAAAATCTCCACAAGTGCCTTGCAAATTGCCCTCTGGTGACATCAAACCTTCTACCTGACTTGTCATCATGACGCACACCAGCTTCACCTTCAAGGCTCAGAAGTATGGCACAGTCATGTCCTTAGAGTCCTGGAACAAAACTCCTGCCCAAAGACATCCCAGATGGCTCTGAATACAACACTCTGCTCAGCAGCAGAGGTTAGAAGCAAGAAGGTAGGAATGGCTCTTCCTTTGGCGATGCTGGGCTGTCCCCACAGCTTTATCTACCCTGCCAAAAATCTTTCCTTGGCATTTTTCCTTAAGATTGAAATTTAGCACTGGCAAAATGCAAAAGAGCATAACTTCCATGGTACAAATATGGTAGCCACGTCATAAGAGGCAAGTGCAGACCTTGTGCAAATCTGTTACCACAGGTAATAAGCTACAAGATGTAGCAACTTGCTACAAGAAATAACAAGTTCCCCTAGGGACTTGTTTTAACTAGCACTGAAATGCTTTCCATAGTTCTCATGTTTGTGAAACCTCTCCAACAGTCCTTGCTGGGGATGTCACTGGCTGTCCTCAGGTCCACAGAGACAGGCACGGAGCTGCACACAGAAGCGGCATTCAGGAAAACCTTACACCTTCCACACAATGGTGGTGTTTTTTGGTTTCCAACATACACATCTAAAAACTTTCATCTCTTCAGTATGACCTTGATAATGAAAAACACCTGCTGTTCTTGTTTTGTGTGCTATGGTTTTCTTGAATTTCCATTGTGGTATATGCATGTGTGCACACAGAGGTTTGCTATACTTTTTGGTTATCCACCAGCTCACCAGCATTGGAATTATTGTTGCTTGAAGGTCTGTCTTGTTCTGAAGCACTGCAAACTGGGACACTACCCTGCACCCTGCTCCTGGCCCACTTCAAGTTCCCTTTCCTGATTTTCAGAGCCTCCCTGTCTACTTCTGCCTACAGTGGCAAATGATCTGTCCTTCTCATAATACCAAAACCAAACAATACAATAAGTCCCACATTAATTTGTTGATCAATAGCAGCAAAGTTGTGATCAGAAAAGGCTGAACCTTCAGAGAAGCTAAAACATGTCCAAAACAAAGTAATAATAGACACTAACTGCGCTAAATCAAAACAAGATGTAAAACCCACCTCTATGCTCTCACTACTGGAGCTGGGTCCTGGACCATGTCCCATTCCTGCTTCCCAACATGAGGCTGGTTCTTGTGTCTGAGTGGGAAGGCAGATCTCGTCTTTTAAAGCCTTGGAGTACTGTGAAATGGTAGATGTAGATGCTGACAGTAATCCACAAGTTTTCTTCTGAGTGTGTGTGTCTGGCCTGTTGAATTTTTTAAATTAGGCATTTACTCTGTGGTTAAATGGTATACAGGTTGTGCAGAAATTTAGGATTTCAGACTTGCTGTGTGTCCCCAGAGCAGGTGCTGGACACTTCTGGAGCACTAGGACATTGTTTCTGAAGCCATAAACCTCTCTGCAACACAACCATGATTTCTCATAGGCTGAAGGTGATGGAAAGCCCTCCTGCCTGCAGACCAGCATGGCCATGACCTACACCAGAGTGAGAAAAAAGGGGCAAAGAAAAGGATGGAGGATTAGTTTAAGCAAAGATGGTTTGAAGGTTTGACTGGAATTAAGAGTTGCAGGGCTGAGTCATAACCCTCAGCATTTTGTATAAAGATTGATTGTGCCTCCCTTTGTCCCCTTTTAGTGAGCATTAGGATAGATCTTTGGACAGTAAATATCCTACCATAGGCTGACCTATCTGGAAAAGAAAAGCATTGTAGTTGATGACGACTCAGCCTGGCAGAAAAGTGGCTGGACTTTCCCACATCCAGCTGGCTGCCCTGCCTGGAGTGTGGACAGTCTGCCCACTGTGGGGATACAGATGTGTGTCTGCTCTGCTGGAAAGGGCAAAGAATGCCCTGGTGTTCTCCTCAAAGCCCTCCCCCTAGCAAAATGTGAGAAAAGGCATAGGAAAATAAGGTTCATGGCTGACAATCTTCTATTTTCTTTTTCTTATTTTTTTTCTCATTCTTGTTTCAAAGAGATTGAATAAGCAGATATTTACCACCTTTATTTTCTTAAAAGGGAAATGTCTGTTCCTACAGTGCCACCTTCAGTTCTTTTTTGCTTATAGTCTCAATTTTACCTATGTTTCATTTTCTGAACTTCTATTATTTCTGTTAGTCAAGGCCCAAACAAAAGCATTTCTGTGCATTCCTCTTTGATAGTAGCTCATATCACTAAAACTAAGCTCAATGTACCCCTCCCTATTTCTACTTATCCATTACGTTCTCAGCAAACAACTGATTGTTTTGTCAGTCCAGAAAGCGTTCATTGAGCCATTGTGTTGCTAATAAGATGGGATTTCATCCAAAGAAATCTGGTAGGTTCGGTATATATTGCATATAAGATATGGACCTGTGGTTCTGAGTGTCTGTTTTGATAATAAGAATTAACATAAGCAATAACAAATACAGGTGCTTCTGTCAGAGGATAAAGCAATAGGGTTATGAAACAATTATAACAAACATACGATCATGTTGGTTATACTGGCAAGGTTGTGCGCAGCTTGACAGTTCACTGAGTATGCTTATCCTCTGAATTAATAAACTTTATACCCAGATAATTCAGTGCAACTATAGCAACTGTTTTGTTAAAAAATGCATAATAGAATCTACAGGGAATGTGAAAGACATTATTAATTTTTGTAATTGGAGGTGGTTTTTATATGGGGATATCTAGTCAATAGCGTATTTATGTCAAAGAAGCACCGTGTTAACATTTCCAGGATATAAATCTGGTGTTACACTCTTCTCTACATCACATATTGGTAACAGTATCTGTAGTTAGCTTCTCAGGAAACAGAATTTTTTGAAATTCATTAAGTAGGCATGTTCACATCAGTGCTTGTGCTGTGCTCACAGGGTCTTGCTGCCAGGCATTGCAGGTGGTGGTGTCTGCTCCCTGACTGCATCAAAGGCCATGGCTGACAGTGACCGTGTGGCCTTCAAAAGACTACAACATAAGCAAAACAGAAATTCATCTCTGCTGAGTATGTCTCCCCTGAGACTTCTCGACTGGATTTCCACCATCAATAATGGAAGCTTAGAAATCTCATCTACACATACATTAGATGACTAATTTCAGCATCCCAGGCTGAGTCCTGCCCGAAGTGTTTATCATTTGGCAATGCACATTCTCTCTCATGACTCAGTTCCACGAGGAAGCTGCAAAAATCCATTTGCAGCATGCACAGGGGAAGGGTCTTGCCTTCCCAATCTCTCAAGAGATCTATTGTGGGTGCTGGGGACCTCTGCTGCAAGTAAGGTCCAGAGGGAGACTAAGACTGAATCTGAGATCTGAGATCTGCACAGCAAGAGGGAAGGCACAGGTTGCTGCTTGTCCTGACTTCAGGAAGCCTGCTGGGGGCTCAGCCAGTGGAGCTTTGCTTGCTTCAAACTTAAGCAAGCTCTGGGGAAGCAGTGGGACCAGCTGGGAATCCAGAGGTCCCGGAAAATGAAGAAAAGGATCTTTACCTGCTTTTTTTACTGGAAAATCATGAACAGAGGCAAGCAAAGCCAGTTAGAAGAATTAGATGGTAGATCACATAAAAAGCTCTTGCTGATAGTGCCAAAAGCACTGTAGGATAGGAGATCCCAAGGACACTCAGTGCTGCTTTGTGTGGACACATCTGGAATATGTGGGAAGTATGGTAAAGGCCTGAAACGTGCAAGTGAACTCCCAGCCTGGAATACCTTCCTGGGGCTATCGCTGGGAGCAATCTGATAAAGCAGTACCACATGGCCAGTGAGACTGTGACTTCAAACCTCATGCTTGTGGGGATTTTTCTAGCTAATAAATTAATGCCTTAGTTGTCTCTTGCCTTGCAGCTAACATAGCTATTTGCATGTACAAATGAATGTGACATATTGTGATTTCTATTTACTAGCATTTTGTGCCTACACTACCCAGCATAAGTGGTTGAAAAAGGTTTCTAGCACTGTTAGTTGAGACCTTAATGTAGCTGCATCAAAGCCAATTTCTTCTAATGGACTGAAACACTGAAGTATTTATTCTAATTTGAATAATTTAAAAACTGAACCTAGAAATGGAAGCACTCACCCAAATGCAACACATACTGCCAGAAGAGCTGTCAAGGCTCAGTTGCTTTCTCCCAGCAGCAAGAGCCAATGCACTGGGTGACATGGCCCCACCATGTGTGTCCACAATCCCTGAATTTCAGTCCCCATCACAGCTTCCCAAGTGCACTGTTTTATCCCATTGTGTTTTAAAGAAATTACTTCAGAGGGATTCTACCAACAATTGAATGAAAAAGTTAAGATTTTTTCCCTGCCAATTAAAAAGTACTTTCTCACAGTATATTGCTACCAATGTTCCACACTCAGGGCGGGGCTCCTAAAAAGTGCATTTAGCTATCATCAGAGAAATGACCTTTCTCTTTGTTTGGCTCTCTCTAGCATAAAGTAGAACAGATTTCTGCTTGTTTCTGTCTCCAAAGGATGTCATCAAAATATCTACATATTTGCTCTGAAAGTGAAGTTCTGTTCTAATATTTTTATCTAAAGCATGAGTATAACAAAGTGTCATTCATTGGTGGCATCTGGTGTAAACTATTTTAAGACCATATTAAGAAAAAGAACTGAAATGACTGTATCTACTGCTTTAAGGCTCTTTCATTGATAAAAGGTTTAATTGCATTTCTTCTGCCAAGTACATTCTCAGCTCCACAGTACAAAACCCCTTCCTGTTAATTGACATGGTATTTGAGCTTCAAATTAATATACTCCCAATTGTTCTCCTGACAGGCCTCTAATGAACCAAACAGAGCAGCTTTGCCTGGGAGGAAACTCATAAAACATGAATTGGAGAGCCTGTCCAAAAATAGAAGTAGCTCAGATTGTATATCCAGTCCATCACAGTTTTAATGAAGTTCTCATTCAGGAAAAATGAGTGCAACCCACTTCCTGCGGGAGACATTCATCCACCTTCAGCTCAGCCCACTTGCTTCTCGGATCTGACATTAGTTCTAAACCAAACTAATGATCTGAAACAGGGTGATTGCTTGAGTTTCATTAAGTTTTGGAGTTTTTTGCAGGGAGGAGTAAGGACATGGTGGGAGAACAGAAGCCAAATTTTACCTCCTTAATTTTTCAGTAAAAAGTAAAATGAGTAAACTGAACACAGGCAAATCCATTTAAGCACAAAAGCAAAGCATCCCAGGAGAGCAGGAATGAGAGCTTATATAAGAGACATTACACACCTCATTATGGAATTCAAAATATTTGACAAGGCAAAGCCTGTTGAGATCTGTAAATAAAGTATGAATGTTGCTGCTCCCAGGCAAAAAATGAGAGCAAGCAGATACCAAAGGATACAAACATGAGTTTAAGATCCTCCGTCTAAAGTCTTTTAAAACACTCTAAAGATTCCCAAGTGTTTAAGTGACATCCTGTTCGCTCACTGTAGCAAAATGCTGAGCAAGTGAGAAGTACAGGGCAAACCTGATTGCTCAGTGTAGAAACACTGCAGTAAAACAATTACCTTGGTATGTTAAGTGTCACTGTAGAACATAAAGCTATCTGGCTGGTGCTTAAATGAATGCACGAGGAATTTATTATCATTTTTATGAAGAATAAATACATTCTTGCTTATAATTTAGTAGCAAGGTGATATTGATAAAGGTCTAATGGATGGTAGTGTCTCATCACTCATTCTTGTTTGTGCAAGGCTGCTAAGATAGGCTGGGCAGTCCTTACTCCTGCAAGCAGATGAGCTTACTTTGGTGGGATAGCAAAGGTCTGCATCCCTTCAGCTTCTATACACGTTCAAAGCTCAGAAAACCTAGGAAGGAGAGAAAGCAGCGCACTCAAGAATAGCATACTTACACCCTTGCTACAGCCTGGTGGTGTCATTCCCAAAGACATCACAAACAGCTCCTAATCTCTCAAAAGGTAATCAAAGCTGAGTTTCAAAAGAGATTAGCTGAAGGCTCAGCTGAAGGGCACTTTTTGAAGATGAAGGGCTCAACAGAAGTCCCTGGTTTGCAAAATTCAAACCTGCTGCAATGTAATATGAGCAACAATTTTAAAGTATTGACAAAGGACAAACTGCCTGTTTCATTATTGGTAGAAACAAATAGGCCATATCTTTATTTGTAAATAAATTGTCTGCTGCAAGGTCCTGTCTTCACAGAGTGCCTTTTCTACACCTTCATCACATATTGTTCAGTTGATTTTTGATCAAGTTCCTCCTTTGAAATTTTTGAAAGAGATTTTATAGCAACTTTCACACTTGTATATTAGGACCCCCTTCAAATACCCTCTGGCCTACTTTACTGCAGTGTGAAACTCAACTCCCTGTAGTCTATGATCCTTTCTATCTTTGTTCAGATAAGACTTCCACCTTTTAAAAGATGCCTTCAGTGTCATTTAGCAGTTTCCACTGCCTTGATGTTAAACCATGACAACATTTTGTTTTCCTTTCAGTCCTTTAAAAACTCTCCCTGGTAGGTGGCATGCATTTACTCCATGCTTCTAAAATAATGTTCTGAAGCAGTTTCCACACTGCCAACACACATTTTCCTGGTTTATTAAATCTTCTGCTTTCTTATGTACTATCTTACTGATTTATAATTTATTACAGTTCTGCTTTCCAAAAATCCTAAATCTGATGCACATATCATCTCAGATTTTTGTTGTTTAAGAATAGAAAAAGCACACTAATTTCAAGCATTATCTCATGGGAATGACCCCACTGACGTGGGCTCTTATGAGAGGATCCTAGTTAAGTCAATGGATTTGCATGAGATAGGGCTTTGTCAACCCTGTACTCTTTTTCTTTAATAAAAAATTAAGATTTATTTCATGTTGGTCTTTTCTGCCCTCGTTGTCTGCCTACCTTCTGCATGATTTGGCTATTTACACACAAGAATAATCATTTGCATATGAATGGCATAAAACAGGCACAGTCTTTTTAGTCACATTTATGGAATATCTATTATTAAGGTACTTTAATTAAAAAATTTTTGTATAAAAGAATGACATGTAATTAAGAGTAAAATTTAATCTTATAAGGAGTAAATCTGTTTTCCATATACTTATGAAAGTTGTGTCTACTCCATGCAATCTGAATTGCTTCTCTCAAATAACTACTTAAGGAGCTCATTAATTATCATCTCCTCAGGATTCAAAAGCTTGCTGTGAACTGAAAGAAAAAAAGGTTTAATCAGTCCTGTCTTTCACTTCTGTGACTCATTTCATAACCTGCACAAAGGCAGTGGCCATCTGAGCTGTTGTACAAACAGAGGGTAGCAACATCCTACAGCAGAATATGAATTGTTGAGGTGTTTTGCTTCTTAGGGTTCTGATTTTAAGAACCATGCCTGTGAAAGATAAACTACAATTCTTATCTCCCAGGTCTGGAGGGAGTGGGGACCTGAGGCTACATCTGAACTGCCATGCCCTGGTGTCTCAGGTGACTCTAATGGGAAGAGAGTGAGTTATAACTCAGGTCCCCTTTGGCCCATGGGCTCCAGTTGCCTTGCTGCAGAAATCCAGACCTTGCAGAGGGACAGTGCACACTTGGATCTTCATTCAGTGGAGTGCTGGGACACACTAGGACATACAGGTAGATCCAGGCTCTGCCAGATGCTCTCAGGTACTGTGCTTGTGACCTAACCTGAGCATGGGATCAAAGATAGGTTTGGTCTGCTCTATTTCATTTCACTCTGTTGCAGCACTGCCTGGGAACATCACCCACCCAGCACACAGGAAAAGGATCCCAAGTCTGATTCATCAACCTGCCCCCAGGCATGGGGCACATGTCCCTGCAGGGAAAGCAGAGGACACACCAGCAGCTCAAGGACACCAGGGAGCCTTTGTGGTGAAGGAGCAATGAGACACACAGGTTTTGTGGCTCTTTCAAGTCAATGAATCATACATGAACCACTGTCCTGGTTTTCTTACCACTGTACTGTAACTATGAAGTAATTTGTCTGAAATCAGTGAAAACTGAAATAAGTAAGCCAGAAGAATTGAGAAGTGACTTTGCTTTAAATGACCTTTCCTCCATGTAGCTAATGGCTTCTATGGGCTTTGTGGTGTGTTGATGGTTGTCAGCTTTTTGTGAGTTGTCCTTCATGGTGGTCTCTGTCTTCTCCTGGTTTCGACAGAAGCAGAGTCAAATCCTTTATGCTTGTTCCTGTCTTTCTTTGGAAAATAAAATCTGAAATAGCAGCTAATGTCCTATTGTCCATGTGTAGCAACCAGCAAATTCCATCTCTTATTTAAAAATTAACATTGAAACCAGAGCAGCCACCACAAAAACAAGCATGTAGGTCCAACTGCATGGAAGAAGTTTGTTTCTTTTTTCCCAGAGGTGTAAAGGCAGCTCACATTAACCAGGCACATGACTCCCATCACCTGTGACATGGTGGATTTTCAGGTGTCCAAGTCATGTTCCCAACAGTGCTTGTGAATCTGGCCTTCAGCCAGTAGTGACACCTGCTATTCAAAACAGAAGTGGTTTTAGCTGCTCACACAAGGCAGTATTAAAGTGTGCCAAAGTGGATTAAAGAAAATGTCATTGCAATTCTTCACATCCCTCAGGTCTTTCTCAAATAGGTTTTGTTTGTTTCTCTTGAAATTTATTTCAGACTTCTACAGAGATAAAAATGGGAGACAGCATTACCCAGAGCAGGTGATTTTGTTCAGTTTAAGATCTAAGTAGAGAGGAAAATAAAAGTTGATGATTTAAGTGTCAGCTCAACCTTTACTGCCTAAATCCTTAAGGCAGCACTAAAATTACTCTCTTAGGGAACCAAAAAACATTATCACAGAACTGAAGAGGTTTGATCTCCCCCAACGTAGAAGCAACAGAAGTTTAATCCTGAATGTATTTAAAACAAGAACGAAGAACACAAATAGCCCGAAAAGCTCTTAAAAAAAGGCTGAGTAAGAAGTCTAGCAACCACTGCCAAACACATAACATATTTATCATGGAAATTCCTTCACAATTTTATACCCTGACTAATAGAGGGTCCATTAGAGATGCCCTAAGAAGGTATTTTTTAGTTTTAATCACACTTTCATGGTCATGCTGCAGTTAGATTGTCAGGTGGTTTTAAGATTAAGCTGCTTTTGAACTTCAAATGTCTGTGACTACGGGAATGACAAATGCTACAGATTACAACACTGTGGCTCTACCTTTTCCAGAAGAAAATCAATTGCACAACAGGTCTTACTTTCAAAGATCTGTAAATATTAAGTCTCGGTAGGAAAATCACAAAACTCAGGATTCAGTGGAAAAAAACCAACTTGTGCTCAAAACTTACAGGCTTATCCAAATGAGTTAAAATATAATATATCTGTTCAGAAATTACAACCAAGTTTGTTTTCTATAGCCACCTTGTTCTTCACTAGCTCTGGCAGGAGTTTTGAATACAAAATAGAAGTAAAAAATTGGATCAGAAAAGTCAAAAGAGAAAAAGGAAATTATAAAATTCAGTCCCTACTCTGCAATACATTTCTTCACTATCTACAATAGCAAAAGCAGTCCTTTAACACCTTGTCCAATTATTTGACCAAGATGTTGTATAGAGCAGGTTTATGAAAATAATTATTCAGTATTTATGTTTCTTTACAGTTTGGCATTTTCTGGAATATTTGCAGCACTTCTGGAGAATGAGGAAATTAATTTCAAATACATATCTGTGATAATATTATTTTGAAATTTTATACAGTTCTCCTACATACATCTTTTCTTTCTCATCCAGCTTACTCCCCACTAAATGAATGCGGGAAGAGAAAAATACTCAGAGTTTTAATCTAAAGATATTCTTACAAAGGAGATCTTACATATGTTTCCTCAACTAGCTGAGTACAGCTTTTTCTGCTGATGAAAGATCCCTTAATTGACTTCATTCAAATCACCCCAGGTGGGTGATTAAAAGATTGATTAGGGATTTGTCCCCTGCCTGTCAAGTCTGACTGCAGCTCACTTAGATTAATATTGTATCTCTCCTTGAGCTTGAAATGATAATGCACTGCTTGATTGACTGAAGTGTCCCTGGGTCAAATCAAATAGGACAGACTGATGCCACAGAACATCTCCTTGGCTGGCATACAATATTAACTACTTTTCAATGTACAATTTATTTATCTTCCACTGCCCTACAGCATTCCATGACCACTGTATAAAAGAAAATCTCTTTGGAGGTGGGGAAATGAGAAGAGAGAAAAGAAAGTAATCAACAAAAAAGATAGGTTTATTAACACTTGCTTACCCATCAAGAAGCAATTTTCCCCTGGAAAGATTTTTCTCTAGACACCCACTGGGTTTCTGCTCTCCTCACGGAAGTTTGGCATCTTTAACTAGTGGTTGCTGTCAGGACCACATGAAAGGTCATAACCTTGCATGCCCTAGTGTTCATCAAAACCTTTCTGGGAATAAAACATTTGAAACTAATGTTGTTCCTTTATTGCCTAGAATTCAAAACAGGATATTGCAACAGCAGGGAAGGTAGGAGGTTGGTAGGATTAATTCGAACACACTAAATCAAAGACTTTCTCCCAGGAGGAGATTCCCACCTATCTGTTACCTGCCTTCTGGGGTGAAGCAATATGATGCCTGTTCCCCAAATGAAAAACTAGTAAATTATGGGAAAAGACTTCTATTAAGTGGAGGCAATCAAAAAGTGGAATAAAAATACTCCTCAACAGGAGACATCTCTCAACTGAGATTTTGATTTCAGTTGGTGAAAAAGGTCAGTGTCAGCAAGGATTGCTTTATGGTCTTCATGGTTGGTTCCACGAGCTTCAGCATCAAAGATGACTGCATAGAGATTTCCATATTCCAAGGAAACAAAGTCCCTAAATGTTAAAAAGATGGATTGAGATGAGGGTGTTCATTTGGAAGAGAAAATTTATAAACAGCATCAGAGCAAACCCAGATTTAATTGTAAGCAAGCAGAGAGAATTCAGTTTGCTGGTGGCCAAGGGGTGAAGGAGACCTGGGCTGAAGCAGTGTTTTCAGAGAGAGAGGTGGGTATGAAGGGCTCGTGTGGTGGCTTGTGCTCAAAAGTAGCTGAAGAATGATGAGCATTAGAGTAAACCCAGTGCTGAACCTCAGATTCTGAATAAAGCTTTTTTTTATCCTCCACGGACAGCAGGCCTGGATGACTAGTCTGTAGAAAGACATAGCTCATTTTTTTTAAGAAATCCCTGCTACAATCTGAGCCATATCGATCCCCTGGGCAGCTGAAGTGACCTCTCTTGTGCCTGGATCATTGCTCATCTGCAGCTCTGTCAAGAGAAAAACTGAGTCCTTTCTCATAGGAATTTCTGAAATATAGCCAGCATCACTGACCTTTCTATTAAAAACAACATTAAACTGTATTCTCAGGCTCAGTACTTCATGAGAAAGAAATGCAAACTGCACATTTCTCAGGGAAGTGGACACAAATAAAAACATGTATTTTAATATTTGTCATTTGAGGATCCATCTCCCACAGTGGAACAGTATTCAAACCACTGTCTTAATGCCTAAATACTCAGGCAGAGATTATTGCACAAGTTTTCTAGTATTGACTCATTACTGGAATATGGAACAAGGTAAAATAAATGACTGCTCTAACAAGTAATATGACAGCCTGCCGTGGGACGTCACAAATTACCCTCTCACATCGGCGAGCAGTAGAAAGCAGCAGCCATCAGAGGAGCAACACAAACAGCAGTCTGCACTCCTGGATGAGAGAGCCGACTCCAACACTCCCCCCCATCATATCCCAGCACACCCCATCCCAACTTGCTCTATACCATCCCACTGAGTAGAGCCCCCTGCATTCTTGGGGAATACCAATGAGTAGGCAGGCTGCCAAATCAAGGCACTCTTAAGAAAAAGTATCATTAAGAACAAGAAGATATTTATTTTCCATCATGAATTTCCTACGGAACACTTTGCTCTGCTTTCTACCTCAGTTATTCTCTGCATATGGGTTGGCAAAGTACAGCTCCACGGCTGAGAGAGGCAATAAAAGACAGGACATTGACTGGGGATGGGATTTTTATCCCTGTAAGCAGATCCTGATAACAGTTTGGTGTGCGTACAGTGATAGATACAGCAATGCTTGAAGTATCAGTTGCATTGCAAAAATCTCATCTTCCTGAACCTGTCTGTATGACAACCTCAGTGTTTTCTACCTTCTGCAATGAGCTAAAGACACTCTAGGAGCTTGGAAATCCTCGAGTTTCAGCAGTTGAGTATTTCAGCTGCTTTTTTTTTACTTTCTTTCCCCCCCCCCCCCCCAAGGAGAGCAACTGATTTAGTTTTTTAAACCTCATAGTATTTTTTTGCTTTTAGTGCTAACTCCTTTGTTTCAAGCAAGTTGTCATTAAATGTCACACAAATTTAACCCCAGGTGGCAAATAAGTACCACACAGTGGGGAGGAAAATTGATCAGCTGATCATCTGAAAGCCTCAAGAATATTAGCTTTAGGAGGGTCCTGACACAAATTTTCTTAATGCCCTGTTACTCTAAGTTCACAAAAGTCCAGGCAAAAGAACTCTCTGTCAATGTGAAGCTATGGCTTTATCGCTCTTTCTAATTAAAACATACTTAGTGACCAGTACACTCTGCTAGCGCTTTTGTAAAGGCAGATACAAAAAGCAAAATGATTAATGGCTCATGATTGACATTTCCCCTTTTTCTCCAAATTAACAATGTTTCCAACCATTTGTTCAATTTAGTCTAATGGTAGCAAGACTTAAGTCCATTAAGTACCACAGATGAAAGCAGGAGTCACAACGTGCAGCAGCTTATTAAAGAACATTTTACATTACCGTAAAAGCTCATAACTTTAATAGGCCTTGAATGTTCCATTAAAAAATTAACTCAGTCAGTTTTTTATTCTGTGATTTTTCTATACAACACTTAATGACTTATTCAGTTTAAGAATGTCCAGAAATAAAGTTTATATGGTGTCTGAATAATTCTAGGAGTAGGATTCTAAAACATTATGATTATGCAATGGTAAACAGCTAATGAGGCTGGTAATATAACAATTTACATTCTTTGTGGATTGAATTTTCATTGTGGAAAAAAAAGTTTTCACTTACATCTTCCTACATTTGAGCTCTTTATTTACTGATTTATTTTGAATCTTGGTGTTCATCTTTCATGTTTCTGTTTTAAGGGGGAAGTAACTAGCTGAATCTGAGACTGACCTGAGTTTTCCTAATACTAATCCATTATGCAGCACTTCTGTGAGTCTGTGGCAGCCTTTTATTTAAATAGCTAAGTTAGAGAGGCCTTTAATGTTAATATGAATTTACTTGTGGTATTGTGGGTGTCTTAAATGATAATGCTATTCCATTAAAAATGACATTTTATAAGGAATTTCTATTCTATTTTAATTTTATTTCTCTTTTATGCAGCATTGCCTCCAGGCTGAGAGAGACCTTCAAGCTAAAGGTTAATGCTGACATTTATGGTTCAAGATTTTTGTTTATATTTACCCATAACCACATAAAACCAAATGAATCTCATTTCCATATACACTTGGCAGCAAAACGAATTTTCACTAGCACTTTGTATGTAGAAGAAAAATGTTTTATTGTTATTACTCAAAAAATGGTGATGATAATGAGTTAAGCAACCTTCTGAGCAGAGGCCGATTGCAGAGCTCTCCTTGCATTATGCAAACTTTGAAAACATAATTGGGTTACCAAAAACCACAATAAGTTGTCATACATGTTATTTCCCCTCACAATATAGCTGATTATCAAAACCTTTTGCAAGGATATGATCTTTTAGGACGAACTTTTCCAATTTTCTCATATACTTATTGACTTTAAACTCCAAATCATAATTTTGGTAGTTAGCAATGCCACAAATGTTGAAATACACTTGGCCACGCTAAAGAGAACAGCCTGAAACCATTCTCCATCCAATTAAGATTCATACACCATATGCTTTGGGTATTTTCTGTTTCCTGATGAAAATCCTGTAAATACAACAACCTGCTTCTTTATTTTAAATCATACAATACCTTAACCTTTTTCCTTTCTGTAATCAGACCTTTATTATGAATTCTGTGCAGACATTAGAATAAGTGACTTTATTATCAGATTAGTATTTTGTCTTTGTTCAGTCTGTAAATACGGACAGGTTTGAACTCAGAGCTTTCTAAAGTGAACAGACATGCCAAAAACTCACATTTCCCATCAGGATTTGATGCATAAAATATAAGAAAAGAACTTTCTAGACAATATTAATTTAGATAAAATAGAGAGGTCTTTAATGAAAGTGCTTTAAGTTACACTAAATCCATAAATGCACAATACAGTACAAGAATCCTACAAATTTATAACACTAATTAGTTATCATATCTAGTGGATACATCCAATCTGAGAATTGTCCACCCCCCAGAATCTCCCTCAAGTCTGCCCCTTGGCATGCCTCCCTGGAATTGAATTGGAGGTCTCAAGACCCCTTCCTTCGCCACCATCATTATCTTCAGCATCACATGCCTTCTTTGGAACTTCTCCAAGGTTTCTGGGCCTTTTATTGCTTTGACTACAATAATATCTTATTATGTCCTTCTATGTACATGTCCCAGACAAGATGTCCTTGCTAAAATCTTTTTCCTTGAAAAGAACATTAAACAAAATTTGAAGAATTTCAAGAATTCAATATAAAGCATTAGAGAGGGGGTTTAGTAACTGTTAACTGGTATTTTAAAGTGTTGGAAACTATACAGCTATATTATTAAAAATCTATACACTACAAAGCTTGAAAATCTTAAAGCATAAGATTAGCCTCCCTTGACACATAAATGCAATAAAGAAAATATTGAAATTATTAATTTTTTATAGTTAGATTATGTGCAACTTTTTTGAACAGTAAACATGGTTCATAGATCACTTCTTTTAAGATAAAGCTTGCTAAGAAACAAGTTTAATCCACAAATCAGTCTCTATTGCACTCTCATTGCACAGTGTCCAGCTGATAGCGGTGGTGGATCTTCTCAGTCCAACATATGGCTTCAGTCAGTCAATGGTTTCCCAGTGGCAACATCAATCACTGAGGCAGAAAAGAGCAGCAAAAGGAGAGAAGAGGCTGTACCATTTCCCCTGATTTTGCTGCTTCTCTTCTACTTCCCTCACCTCAGCTACAGTGACTTGTACTGACTGTCCTTCTACTGTGCAAGGGGCAGTCAAGCGTGGCAATACCATGCCCAGCTACTCCTCCCAACCACTTTGCACTGTCCACAGTCACAGAAGGATTCAGATGACTACACTGGGCACTGGACCTGCAGAATCCTGTTTTTACATTAGGGAAGAGTTACAGCTGATGGGTGTCATTTCTCCATTCAGAGAGCTGAAGATTTAAAAAATGTATTTTGCAACACAAAAGTATAACAATCTAAATGAATCCAGATTTTGTCACTGTGTGATGGAAGCAAATCACACAGTGATTCGCCTGTGCGCTTCGCCTGTGTTAGAGTGAAGCATTCCACTACTTAGAGATTACAAGTCACTGGAAGAAGAGTCATCCAAAGAGTAAAGAAGGCTACCATGATAACAGTAATATGTAGAAACATCTAATAAGAAGCAGAGCCTGTCCAAGCAATAGCACCAGTACTTCAGTTTGTTAATGACCTTACCTCCCTAGAAGTCTCAAACTGTCTTGTAAACCTCATCTAGTCTGTTTGGGATGACCACCATGCTTCTTATTTTTTACATAAGGGTGTGACAACATTAAATACATGTAACTTCATTAAATATAATTTTTTTCTTGTAAAGAAAAAAAAATTTCCTGTAAAAAATGTTGGTGTGTTTTTTCACCATTTTCCTTAAAATATTTCTTTTCCTCAAAATATTTCTTTTCCTCAAAAAATTATAAAATGAAGTATAAGAGAAGCTTTCAGCTGAGAAGCCAAAGGCCCTGATCCCAACTTTTGAAGCAAGGACAGCACAAAGGAGACTGAAGAACTCCTCAGGAGAGGGGAGAAGGAGACCCAAGACCACCTCAATTGGATGTACAATTCAAGTTCATGTTGCAAACTTACAAGCCTAGTTGGAAACACACCAGCCTCTTGCATAACCTCAGAGGCAATGGTTAGCTGGGTAAAAACCTTTTTGCCTCTGAATCCTTTGTACTCCATAGGATATGAAAAATTCAGGTGAATCGCGCTTTAGTAGTCATGCAGGATACATTTTGATTCATGACAAAGTAGCAGACATAAAGAATTTTTAAGACGAAATTTTAGAAAAATGTTAGGTCATCCTCCAGGCTTCAGGCAAACTGCAGTCTTTAAATCTAGACCTCTCTCAGAAGCTGTTTTGTTTTGTCTTGTTTTGGCTCTTTGGGGTTTGTTTTTTTTGGGGGGGGGGCGGGGGGTTGGGGAAGGTGCACTTCTGGAAACTTGGGAGATAATGAAGGGCATGTTACAATAATATTGTCTCCTCTGGTCATCTCCTCCATACTGCAAATGTGCTGTTGTTAGAGCATATTCAGAAAGACATGAATGTAAGTAACACATTCAATGATCACTGTTTTCCTTACCTTTTAAGAAAATGTTATAGTCCTTGCCTAGAGATGTCTAGTAACATAGATGAAAAAAAAAAAAAAAAAAAAAGCTGGCATATGTTAGCCAGACTATAAGACTTCTATTCAAGCTATAAATTCTTCAGGCAGGAATCTCTGAGACAAAGATACAGCCTTTAATTCTGACTTTAATTTCTAGCATAATGCAGTCAGAAAAAAAAAAATCAGCAAGAGCAAGAAAGTGGAATATGTAGCTGTGATGTGTTCTTTGAAAGTTTCCTTCATGGCAAAGCTGCATCCTTTTGTAGTTGTCATTTCTCTTTCAATCCACGTGTCTGTGCTTCTTTGCATTTACATGCTCCACCAGGCAAGAGTGACCCTTACAGAACAACACCTTTCACTTTGAGACAAAGTAGAGGAAGGATCCAGGAGAATTATTAGCCCATGAACAATCTGAGTTTCATCCTACTTGGAAGAACATAGTCTATTCTACACAGGCTGGCCTAGACACAAAGTCATCCAGACTTCAATACTAAGAGGAGGTGGAGTGAAAAGTCCAGGCACAACAGATATAAACCCTGAAAACGGTAGAAGACAGTGAAAGAAAGCCAAGAATTACATTTCACCTGGAATTTCTTCACTGCTGAGCACAGCCTGTGTGGAAATATAAATCTATATGCATTAAACTGCTAACTAGGTGCTTTTCTTTAATACCGCTTTTTAGTCATATCAGTTGAATATGTTGCTGGTTAAACTTTTCATATATTTTCATTTGATTAATTTCAGTTTTGGACTTTCAGTGCTCATTAATGTTAATTTACTGTATCACTCAATGCGTAATGTTCCAGTTTACTAACACCAGTTACTCTATCCCTTTTACATCAAACAACAGTGATCCCTCACCATCACTACCGCTTAATTTTAACTTCTATGACTACACAGTATTTAACAAGGCATTGCTGCATCTCATATCTTGTCCTAAGAAAATGACCACTGACAAAATATAGAACAGAGAACTCAAGGAGGATAACTTTGGCCATTTATTGCTGCTACTAATTATCCTAACCTTCTTATCATAATTACTTACTGCCCTACTTACCCAGTTATCCTAACCTCACAGCCCTGACTTCCGCTATCCTCAGGATTCAGTGCTAATAAAGCTTAAGTCTTTGTTACTGACACTAAATGCAACCTAAAAATGAAACACAGCAAGCAGTAATTCAAACAACACCATTCCTTTGATAGCCATTTTCTTGGCAGCAGCTGTTACCACCATGGGCACAAGAAGGGGAGAGTTTGTGGGAAAAGGAAAATCTTTCATAGAGCAACTGCTATAGAAGGAAAAAAAGCTTGCAGGCATTGAAGCCTTTCTTCAAACAGGGCAGTGACATTAAAAGCTAAATACAAGTTGAAGAAATCCTTCTGAGTTTAGTCTGGTATGCTAATCATCTGAGAGAAAAGGTAACTGGAGTCTCCAGGACACTGTTAGTGAGGCCAGGAGGTGAGATGTTTATCTCCTATGGGAAAGTGGGAGCTCCAGGTCATTACTGCCTGTGGAACTTGAAGGAAAGCCTTTTTCCCTACTTACATTTACAGTTGTAGTTCTAATTCTGAAGGTTCAGCTTCATCTCTAACAGGTTTTCTTGCTCAGGACTGAGAGGTCTGAGAGGACAGTGGCTGATGGTGTGAAATGCTGGTAGCAGGAAGCCAAGAATTCCTGCCCCAGCCAGCACTGCCTGTTCTGAGTGCAGAAGCTGTTCTGCTTCACTCGTGCGGTTTCCCTGAGGACGTGTGGTGTGTGGGGCGAGATGCAAAACACCAAAGGGTGCCCTGCACAGCCAAACGAAGCTGTAGATGCAAGGGAACTCAGGGGAGACTGCTCGCTGCTTGGGGCACACTTGCAAGAGAAAGGGTTACCAAATAGATCAACCCAACAGACAGTCCCCTTAGCTGTGAGCAATCAGGTGTGGGGAAAATTTTAGGGGGAAATATCACTTATGATCAGCCTGTCCTTAGGTCTTCCCTTCAGATGCCTACTTATAGCTACTACAAGAGAGACATACCAGGAGCTGCTGACTCTCAACCTGAATCCAGAAAGCTACTCCTATCTTACTCTGCAGGATGCAGAGGAAGGATCCTGACTTGTCACAGCTGTGTGCTATTTTTCTTTGCTGCTGAGGCACAGTCTGGATTCATTCCCTGCAGATATTTCTTTTTTTCCTAATGGCAAGTTAGGTGACATGGGAGTCCTCGAAGCTCAAAGGGCAATTACTAGAAAGACTGGGAAAAATCCTGGAATGGATTTTTTGTGATATAGGTTATAAAATTTAAATTACTTTCTGAACAGGTTCCAAGACTGTAGAATTGTTAGGGGTATAGTTTAGTATTGAATCCATCACTCTGCAAAATGCAATCATTTCAGAGGGGCATTGTTACTGCGTAAAAGCTTTTTTACATTGTAGAACTGAATATTGAAAAAGTTCAGCTCAGATACCACTCACTTGGGTCCAAGGGCTGGTTTGCTGCAAACCAGTCAGGTTTCCTTAAAGAGATTGCTGTTGCAATAACTGTTTTGCAGGTACTGCCACATTGATTGCCATTATCCCAACACATTTATCCATCATGAGAGGAATGGTTTCGCTTGGTCTTAACTATATAAAGGAGAAGTTTAAAAACATTACAAGTTTTACATTACAATGTAATAAAAAAAAAAATTTACAATACGAACATTACAAGAAGCACACTTTCATATAGCTTTCAAAGGATCCATGACCTTTAAGAGCCATACCATACATATGGCATTAAAAACATGCCGCTCAGTAAAAGTCTATCGCATTCTTTAATTAATGTATGATTGAAAATAAATTCAAAAATGTTTTCCATGTAGATTCTGATTCTTGTTGAAATAAATATAGTACTTAAAAATAGTTCACTAAATCAGTAGGGTTTTTTCAGTGTGTTGTAAACCTAAACTTTGATTCTCCCCCTTTCTAGCACCAACTGTAGGTGCTCTCAATTGTGTCTAAAATACATGTTCTGGGTGTGTTTAGGAATTCTGGCACCAACAATGCTTTCCACATCAGGCAAAACCACATCTACTCATACGGTTAGAAAGCGCACACCCACATACCTATATCTTTGCAAATCAAGCAATGTAACACCTTAGAATGCTAGTGCTTTTAGCCATTAAGAGAGGTTTCTAATCCTTTAATAATGCTCCCCTCAAACTGTAATGAAATCTTTTAATCGCTTTAAGAAGCTACTGAATTCCTCTATCATAAGCATCTGTTTGCAGTGACATATGTAACAAATGAAGACGGTGTCTCTTTTCGAGATAAGTGAACTTCTGTGGCATACTAACTGAAGGCAATGAAAATGGAAGGTAATGAAGTTTAGCCAAAAGCACATTTAGCTCACATGGGCTGTTATGATTGAGCTGGAGTTCTGCTTGACTAAAACCTGTGAGGAACTCCAAAGAGAAATGAAACATGAGATGTATCATGAACAACATAACTATTATTCACTTTCCAATCATTTAGGTGTCTGATTCATTTATTTACAGATTCAGTACTGTAAGGAACAAGAGTTCTGAATATTGACATAGAAAGCATGAATTATTATATATGAGTGACACTTATTTACAGGGGAGCAATTTTTCTGCAGGGTTGAAATGGCACAGTACCACAGTATTTCAGTGTACATCTGTAGTAAAAGTCAAAGGTACACAGTGCAACTCACTTTTCCCTTTCTATTTTTAAAGGCATTTATGTCGAAGATTATGCACCTACTGCTTGAGAGAACATATGATGGTACTGCTATTTTCCTACAAAACTGTTTATCCAGTTATGTGAGACAAAAAAGACTCAATCTCATCTGTCAGTGGAATCTAACATACTGAGGTTTTTAATCTTATATTTTTTAAAGGCATTGAAAATATGCCACAATAAACAACACATTGGTTTAGGGACAAAAAGCTTTGTGAATGTGTTTCCCTAATGATGTTTGGGATAGAGACAAAATCTGACATACAGCAAATTAAAACAAATTAGTGATACGCATAGCCTGAGAGGAGGGAATTTATTTTGCAAATTTTTATTAATCAAAGAACTGGCACATTGTTCTGCCTTGGCCAAAGTACAAACAGCATTACTGGCCCTACCAGAAATGGATAGCAAGTCTGTCTTTTTGAAAGTTGAGAACTTCACTGAAACAAACGTGATCTTAAAGACAATTATATGATTTTTTTTTTTAACGGAAATTTTGTTAAAGACACAATTCTGTTCAAATGCAAGACTAGTGTTACAGTATTATGCTAATAAAGGAATTTTAACTGTTATATTTGAACATAATATACTTTTTGGCTTTTATAAAGTGTTTTTAGCACAACAGTTAATAACTAGATCTATTCTGAATGTTTTCTCTTTAATCTGCAAATACAGATGTAGAAGTAAATTTCTCTCCTACTAAAATGTTGAAAATAAATGGTATATTTTAGTCTATAAATAGACAAATGCATGTGTACCTACTCAAAAACAAAGCAGGTTTGACAGAAAAGGGTTACAGCCCTAAAGGAAAACAGCAAAAGGAACCTAACAGAATGAAAAAACTAGAAATGTCAAATGTTTCATTCGCATCTATCATGAATTAGCAATTTACAAGCACAGAAAAATAAGGAAAAATAAAGTGCATGTATCAAATCTACCATGACTCATAGTAACTCTATTGTACTTTCTGCTGTTTATAAAGTCTGTTAGTTGTAACTCATAGAATCATAAAATCATAGACTCATAGAATGGTTTGGATTGGAAGGGACCTTAAAAATCACGTAGTTCCAAACCCCCATCCCCTTGGGCAGGGACAGCTTCCTCTAGACCAGGCTGTGGAAAGCCCCATCCAGCCTGGCCTTGAACATTTCCAGGGATAGGGCATCCACAGCCTGTCTGGGCAACCTGTTTCAGTGCATCACCACCCTCACAGTGAAGAATTTATTTCTAACATCTAATCGAAACTTACTCTCAGTTTAAAAACATTCCCTCTTGTCCTGTCACTACATGCTCTTATAAAAAGTCCCTCCATCTTTCTTGTGGGCCACCTTTAGTTACTGCCAGACTGCTATGATCTCCCCAGAGCCTCCTCTCCTCCAGGCTGCACAGCCCCAACTCTCTCAGCCTGTCCTCACATGAGAGCTGTTCCCGCCCTCTGATCACCTTTGTCACCCTTCTCTGGACTCACTCCAGCAGGCCCACGTCCTTCTTACGTTGAGGAGCCCAGAGCTGGGTGCAGAACTCCAGATGGGATCTCATTAGAGCATAGTAAATGTGCAGAATCACCTCCCTCAACCTGCTGGACATGATTCTTTTGATGTAGCCCAGGATATGATTGGCTTTCTGGGCTGCAAGTGCACATCTCTGGCTCATGCCCAGCCTCTCATTCACTAGCTCCTCACCCTTCTCAGGGCTGCTCTCAATCCATTCTTCACTCAACCTGTATTTGTGCTTGCCATTGCTCCAACCTAGGTGCAGGACCTTGCATGGGGCATTGTTGAACCTCATGAAGTTCTCATGTCAAGCTGATTCTGTTAGAAAGTTGTCCCTTGCATCTCTGATATGCATAAATCGAGCAAGAGCAGCTGCATGACTGTCACAGCCATGGGCCACTGATGAAGCTGTAGATAAAGCTGCACTGTTGCAGGGATTTCAACTTACAGTTTCCAGTCACAGTGACAGTTTCATAGGGTGGCATGTAGACTACAAAATGCTCCAAATGGAGAAGAATTTTCAGTACAACATAGCTTTTCAAAACCATGAAATAATACAAATCTCACCTTGTTTCCTAGGGGTGAAGCATCACAGTCTGTCAGACTTCATGTTTCCAGGAAACATTAAGACACAAGCGAGCTCACCAACTGCTCTTCTTACTTGAGTGTCTCACTTGTCTCCTTTCAGACCAAGCTGCTGGTCCATCAGGATAGCTGGTGGGCTGAGTTGTCTGCAGGGTGTACAGCTTCATCTCTCTGGCAGTGCAGCAAAGCAGAATGCAATGCTAAAATTGCCTTCGTTACCACTTTTGGCAGCTACCAGTGACTATGCAATGAACTGAAGTAAATTAGAACTATAGAGTTTTAGAAAGAGCAGGTCTTAATAAAAAAGTCATCAGACCTTTCTGCTTCTGCCTAAGTCTCCTTGGCCATGGATCAGGACAAACTGAGCTTTGCCAGGCTTGTGGAGAACCAGCCCTGCCACAGCAGCTACTCCGCTCTGCCTGTTCCCTGCCTTCCACTACAGCCTTTCTGCCAATAGTACTGGAATTTGTAGTGCTGTGAAGGTTTGTGATTGCATTCACATTTGTAATTTGTTTAATTTGCTCATGAAAACAAGAGGAAGACAGCCTTTTTCCAAATGGCCACTAGATCCCATCATTAGTAACAGATCTAGTTCCTACCAGGATATCACCAGAAAAAAATAAGGCTTGCTTTTAATATGAGCAGTGTTGTCATGTCTTCTTGAAAAACAGCTGACATGTGACTCGGGGGCATTAGATCCACCACTACTAGGATAAATGCTGTGAAAAGTGATGATCATCACTGGGAGTGATAAATGCTGCAAGGGAGAGGGAAGAGGCTTTGGGATCAGAGGACAGCAAAAGGTTAGCAAAAGGACAGGGAGAAGAGGCTGAGAGGGTGTCGTGGTTTAACCCCAGCCAGCAACCAAGCAGCACACAGCCATTTGCTCACTCCCCTATCAGCAGGATGTGGGAGAGAACTGGAAGATTAAAAGTGAGAAAACTCGTGGGTTGAGATAAAGACAGTTTATTAGTAAAAGCAAAAGTCGCACACACAAGCAAAGCAAAACAAGGAATTAATTCACTGCTTCGCATGGGCAGGCAGGTGTTCAGCCTCTCCAGGAGAGCAGGACCTCCTCACATGTAACAGTGACTTGGGAAGACAAACACCATCACTCCAAACATACCCCACTTTGTCCTTCTTCCCCCCACTTTGTACACTGAGCACTATGTCCTATGGTGCGGGTCAGTTGATGTCAGCTGTCCCAGCTGTGTCACCTCCCAGTCTCCCAAGCATCCCCATCCCCCCTGCCAGCGTGGCAGTACGAGAAGCAGAAAAGGCCTTGACATTGTGCAAGTGCTTCTCTGCCATAACAAACATCACTATATTATCAACACTTTTTCCAGAACAAATCTAAAACACAGCCCCATATTAGTCACTGTGAAGAAAATTAACTCTAGCCCAGCCAAAACCAGCACAGACAGTAAGAACAAAGTTGAAGATAACGGAGCAGAGAGAGATGGGAATATAAGCTGCTGGAACAGTGGCAGCCCTGCCTGGGATGGTGGAGAGTGAAAGCCATATTTTCCAAACAGCCAGAGCAAAGAAACTTTTTCTTTGCATATGTGTCAGGGCTGCTTTTTGACCTTTACAGTTTGCACATGATTTTGGAAAGAGTCAAATTTCTCCTAAACTTTCAAATAAAGGCAAAACCAAACGAAAACAAAACCAGAGATAAAACAGTTTGTTTACAGATGAGTGTAGAACACCTCACTATTTTAAACCACCCTTCTGAACTCTGCAGCTGTAGAGTAGGTGGGAGGTGGCGATTCAGACTTTTTAGTCCCAAGAACTGGCAGAGTGGTTAAGACATATTAGCTTATGACTGGAAGGGCTGTTGTTTAGGTAATTCCTTCTCATCTCCTCTAGAACTGCTGAGAAGTGGCTTATGTTATTACAACTGCTGTATCATTTTCCTTCTTGTAGTTACTATGGCTTCCTATTAAATGGCAATTTGGTTATATATGAAAATTTTGTATATAATACAGTATCTTTAACTCTCTCATGCGGCCACATTCTCCTCATACAATTATCGCAGCTTGATATTGCAAGATTGTTGCATGGCAGCTCTGCATAATTACCTTTAAATCTATTCTATAGAGTTAAATCCCTAAAAATTGACCTATGCTCCTGAGTGTCAACCCTGAACCTTATCAAAGTGTCCAGGACCCTGTGCATGCACTGAGGAGACAGCAAAATAACCCCATGTCTCAGGATCCTACTCACCTCCTTCAGAGACCTGCTTTTTCCTTCTACCAAGCACCATCTGCCACCAGCACGATGCTGCTGCCCCTGCTGAACTCAGCTGTGTCTCTGCCCAGCATCATGTTCTGCAGTGCCACATACCCCAAAAGACTAGTGGACCAACTTTCTTCACCTCACTGAGAAGCACAGAAGGAAGATAAGTCAGAAATGGCATTTCAAACATTGCACAGCTGATGATGCCGACCTTCCATTGAGCTGTAGCTACTACATTCTCCTCTTCAAAGATTTTCTTTCAAGAAATCTGTGTTAACAAACTCTGCATTTAATTCCCCATCTGCAATAACTAGAGGCAAAGGCTGATCTTTCAGGAAGGTAACAAGGTTCCGGGTTTTGTCGGGATGAGCTCACCCAGCAGCACAGCAGCAAAGAACCCAAATAAGCTCCATTCTCAATTACTTTTTTCCCCTGAAGAAATTAAATCTTGACATTTACAATCAAGTACATAAGAACAAGAAATGTTGTATTTTTATTACATCCTATTCACATATTTCTTGTTTAGAATTCCCCTACTGTTTATCAAACTTTACACAGCTGTCAACACTTAAAAGGCCTGTAACAGTGAAATTAATACACCCTTACAAACAGCTGTGTGTTTGAATTATACCATAAAGTTTGTGACATTGAAAAGAGCATATAAATCATATTTTATCAAATAAAAATTTCTAAAATACATTCTGTACTTGACTCCCAAGAGCCAACATCTCTGTTCCTATTTAATCTCTGGGTGGGAAAAGTTAATGTTTTGCAAACACATATTAAAAGAACTTTTTATGCCAAGGAAACAAAGGTAAAGTTTTAAATTAGATGTAAAACGCACAGGTCAGGCCTCACATGCTACACTCTCAGAGACAGACACATCACTTCCACTTTTGTTGGCCCTCTCTTCAGCACATGTAGCAAATGCGTAAGCATGCACTCATTACGAAAAATATTTACCAAGAATAAGGCTCTCTAAACAAGGTTTTCAGTCTGAAATGATTCTTTCCAATTGTTAGCCCTCTTAGCAGTGAGAAAATAGAAAGCCATTCCTAACTTTTTTGATGTGTATACAAACAGTTTTGTCTATTTATTTTATGGTATTTTTGACTTTCTAATCCACAATCCCTACAGATATCTGCATGTAAAAAGATCTGTGCACAAGACCTGGCCTCATATCACAGCTTCACTTAAAAAAAAAAAAAAAAAAAAAAAAAAAAAAAGACTGGAAGTCAAAATGTCCATGTCAAGACCGAATTTCAGGGGTTTTTTTTCTTGTTTTTAAGAAGTCATGGAACCATAAGGGGCTACTCTCCTCTCCTCTCTAGCTTTGATAGTATTCAGTATCACTGGAAACAATTCCCAATGTTTCCTCCCTACGTTATGGAAATAAACACTTGAAGTTTATGATTATGATTAAATACGTAATGGTGGCAGTAAATAGACTGAAATAAAGATTTGAGCAGCAGATAAATCTGAATCCAGAGTTGAATTTGGTAGAAAACTTGTTGCATCCCACTGTAGATCTCCACATGACCAAACATCTGTAGCATTTTTAGAGCTGTAAAATGCCTCCATGTCTAGCTATAAACTCCTTGTGATATATTTATAGTTCATAGGGAGAAAAAAAATTAAAATTTAAGATTAACTGACTTGGTACAGAGTTGAAGATTTTTATAAGAGAGATTTTAAGTGAAGAGAGAGATAGAACTGATTATGTTTCAGGAGTGTACAATTCCTTTTTCCTCACACTTCATGCCAGACAGGAGAGATACAAGGTACCAGTGGGATATGCTGGAACACAGGTTTCCCTGCACAGAGGCAGTACCTGCTTCTTGTCTACCTCCTCTATCAATATCAAGTAACCAAAAGAGATTTGATACAGCTGCTGGCTGGCTACAGCTTAATCCAGAGCGTACTGAGATAAAGCTCAGAGGCTTGAGGAAGCACCAAAAGTCTTAGCAGAGATTAACTCAATCCCTTGACTGAAGTAGAGCATCTACTATTACCTACTTGGTCTCACAGGGAAGAAGCCTAGTTGGCAGAATGATTTCCTGTGGATGTTAGAGCTGAGGCCACTGCCAAGGTTCATGTTATATAACCCGACTCTGCAATGATGGATGCCACGGTTCCTCACAAATACAGCCTATCCAGAGAAGTTCCCCTTGTTTCTGTTGGTTGTAAAAGATTACATTCTTCTGGAGTTTTGTTCACTATTTTTCTTTGGGTTTTTTGTTGTTTTTTCTTTTTAGGTTTTGTTTGTTTGAAATCATCACAATTTCAGCGTGACAATAAAGTGTTTTGAAGAATGTATGTACTAGGGTATCCCAACAGCCCCCTTAGCAATAACATATTTGCTGAAGCTTTCCACAATAACTATTTCCTGCAAAAGATTCTTTATTTTACCGAGCAAAGCATGGTATTGTCATATTTGTCCATTTTGCAACGTTTGTCTCTGGCCAGAACTACACAAGGAAAGGAAATTGACTACACAAATGCTGTCAAATACCTGAATTTTTTACTTTTTTATATAATTTCTAGCAATTTCAGATGTTACAGAGCCTCTTCAGGGAAACTGCTGTAAAATACTAGCTGAAAATGGAAATCTACTAGGAATCACATTCATGTGAATGTTCTACATGAATTACTGTGAGTATATCCAAAAGGACAGCTACCCAATCGACAAAACATCCATAAATATTTACTTCCTGATAAGTAAGATAATGTGCTTAAAAACAAACAAAACCCCAAACAAAGTGGAGATGAAGCTTTCAGATAACTGTAAAATGTGCTGTTGCACTGCTACTTCTCATCAAAGTCCCCAGTGGGACTGCAGCTTTGCTGTGCTAAATGCTCTACAGTATAAAAGGTAGTCATTTAGCCAACTTCTCATGCACCACTTTTATGGGTATAAATCTAAAGCAAAAGATCTTACTCTACATGTATTCAGCTTACCAGTTCACGGAGGATGCAGTCCATGTGCACATTCTTTACCTAAAGCCACAGCTCTCTTTCACTAGATACTAGACATGGTGGGAGTTAAAAGAAAAAAGCAATTACTTGTTGATACCTAAAAGCAGAACAGTTTGTGGGTTTTTTTAAGCTACCAGTATTAGTCTCTTATGTCACCATCCTCAGCTTAGTAACAATGCAAGTTGTTGTGAGAAAACATTGTGTCTCTAAGAAATAATAAATGCAAGCACATTAAAGCTTTTACATCAGCAGTCACAATGCTGATCTATAAGCTGACACAACCATCTTTCAGAGCAAAACAAGTCCTTTCACAACCTCTTCATTTTGGGCACCACTTTTCCCTCAATTATACATAAGCAGCAAAACAGCTGTTAACTTGTAAACTCATTCAAATGCCTTATTTAATTAGGCTTTGGTTTACAGCATAACTCCTTTCTAAGGTTAAACTTGAACAGGCAAATAATTGACAATCAACAAATATTAACATGAAAGAAATTGAAAGATTGCCGGTAGGGTTTGTAGAAGTTAAAGAAATTGTGTCAGTAATTAATGAAACAATAATTTTGTCATTGCATCTTCCTTCAGCCACAAAAGGCAAGGTCAGTCCCTCTGAGTAACCTAATCCAGTGGAGCTAAAGTTTGGTAGGAAAGCAAGCAAGTCATATAAACACCTTAGTTAACTGCTTAATTGCTTAGTCAAATCTCAATCTTTAATTCTCATGGAAGACAGGCAATTTAAATATAAAACATACTGTGTTGTTTATTTGCAAGAGGTGTACAATGTGACCCCAGGCTCTCTCTAAAAAAAACTGCAAAAAGCGGCTTGATTGGAGTTCCAAAGATCATGGTATTTCTATAAGCAGACATAGAAACTTGAGTACGACATCAGCAATGGGAAGAAGTATTGCACTTAGTAATACTGGGTTAAGTTGACAGGGCTTACTAAATTCTAAATCCCATCCAGAGATCTGAAACTAATATTTTCTTCCTCAGAAATGCTGTTAGTTAAATAGCTGAAAAAATAAGTTTTATGGTCAGCAAAAATAGAAGTTTTGTGCAGAAAAATGCTGGATCCTTGTACCTGTGAAAATAATATGGTTTAGTTAATGCAATGATGGGTTAATTGGGAAAAAAGTATTTCAGCATTATTGGAGTCTCAAAAAGCTTCTAATGTGCTTTACATGGTTTTTAAAATTACCTTGATCTTTGAAAACCATTTTGATATTCAATCACACTTTAACTCTTTGAAATTCATCAACAGAAATTCACAAATAAAAATGCCATGTCTTTGTGAAATTCTAGTCATTTTCTTCTGAGATAGGGTGTTGCATCCCTTCTTCCATTTGCAGCCCCTGAAAGCTTGGCATGCTAAGAACTTCATAACTAAACACCCGTGAGTCTGAAGCTCCCTGTCACCAGAGCAATGGCACAGGCCATCACAGCAAGTCGGGATCTCCCTGGACTTGAGATGTGGGTTAACAAGGGAGACGAAAAGATAGAAGGCAACCTGGGCCCCTTCACAACCAGATCCCAATTCCAGCCTTCCTCCTACAACAATCTTCACTGCAGATGCCACTGCACAGCTTAACTGTGCTATGCTGATGAAGGTTCAATCACTATTAACCATGCATTGTAGGAAGGACACAGTTTGTTTTCTACAATTTCTAGTGAAAACTCCATGAAATAAAATAAGGATTAAAACCATAATGGTTTAAAAATACACGCAAAAAAATGCAGAAAATGCCAAGTTTTAAGATCAAACAAGAAAGAAGAATTCTACATATGTACATGCATCATGCTACTACAATTGCACACTCACCTTTTCTCCAGAGAGGCCTGATCTTACTCAGTAATTAGGACAAATGTATGAGGACATGGAATAATAACCACTCATGCAACAGATACCTGGAACTTGACAGTGGTTTAGTTCCATCAATTTGCAGTGTGAATACCATGTATGGGTTTTCTTGTATAAACAGATTTTAAATACTAACTCCAGAAAAAGAATGGCTAAAGTGCAATATATTACTGCATTTTTTTTTTATTCATTAATACTAAAAAGTTGCTTATTAAAAATATTTTAAACTAAAGCTGAGCAGGAAATATGAAAGCCATTTTTTTCAACTAAAACACACATGTATATGTTATAAATCAAAGTGTATATTAGTAAAAAGTTCGAAGTTTTCTGCTTCTTTTAAAAAGTTCTGATGACTACAGAATTGCATTTGGCAGAGCTAATGTCCTTTCAAATAGTTACTCACAATCTCACCATATGCTATATGCTTTCACACAACTACGCCACTCAGAAATGGGACAATCATTTTAACACTGAAGCTGAGGAATTTTTTTCTTCATTTCATACCATTTTGCACCAACATCCTAGGAACACATATCAAGGCATAGCAATAAACTGTTAAATAAGTATGAAAGAGTATAAGCAAAAAAAGTTAATGCCACGCACTTGTTTCTATTGTGAGATATCTGACATAATTTTCTGCTTGGATTCAGAAGCCATGCATGTGCACACTGACAAATCACTAACAAAAACTAGAATTTTATCTTCAAAAAACTTATCAAGTTATTCTAACATAAAAAATTCAAAAGCAGACAGAAAAAATATTTGGATTCAGGTGGTTTTGTGCGTGTACAAGGAGTACTGAAATACACTTTTCTTTACAAGCGCTATTAATTTAACAGATCTATCTTGCACACATGTAATGTACCAGCCAAATACAACAGGACAGATAAAACTCAGTAGCTGACATCAGACAAGTTTTATGTGTCCTAAGAAAGTTACTAAGCACACAGTGTCATGCACTGAACTTTCTGAAGAGCAAACCATTGACTGAGATGGAAAACAAGAGTTACACAAATCTTCCCTTCCCCACTTGCCCATCTTGCTTATTCTCGGGATGCGTTGTAAACCCAATTCACTTCTTGTAAACCTTTCTTTACATAACAGTCTGTTCGACACACATGAAAACTGTTAGTTTAGTGACAGTGTCATAGTCTTGGCACATTTAGTGACAGTGTCATAGTCTTGGCAACCTAAGAAACTCCTGAAATGAAGCATCCAACATGTGAACTAATTCACGACTATGCTACAAAATACAGGCATCGCGAAGCTTATGCTCCCACAGACTCAAGTTCACATTTGCCCAGTTTAAAATTAAAGCATTTTCTACCTGACTTACAGAGCCATACAAGTAAGTGCAAATGGAAAATCAAGCTCTACTTTTCACTTATTGCCAATAATAAAAGGTCTGTTGACCAAAGTCTCCAGACGGGTCTAAGGCTTAGCTGGGTTATGCAAGTGATTAGCCAAGGTTAAAATAATCAGGCACTGAAATTATGAGCAAGGACAATATTCGTCCTTCCCTTCTTACTGGAATTGTTGAACAGAGGACAGTAAGGGAAAATTTGCCTCTATCTCTGCTTTTGCTGGGGGCAAGCAACAACATTACAAGCAGTTTTGTAAAGCTCTGTCCATATTAGAAGTACTACCTCTATAAAACTAGTCCATGAAACTGCCTCTACTCCTTTTCAAGCAAGACACCACTAGCTTGCATCTGAACTCAGTGTCTCAGCTGAACTTGAACCACAGCTACAAGAAGTTTCACTCTCCATGTGCCTGAAACAGCTGAAATGCCATTTTTGTAATCTCCTTTTAGACACAGTGTGTAATGCAAGCTGAAAAAACAAATGAAGCTACACGCTTCAGCAATGCACCCTCAATGTCTTTGCAAACTAGTTCAACAAGCAACTCAATTTTTTCAAATTCCTTAAAGTTATGTGCATGCTCCTGTGACTCATCCAGTAGCATCAAAATTGCTAAGGAACCCTGTGGGAACTCATCCCAGGATCCTGCACTGTTTGTTTTAGATCCTACTTCTTTATTTGTGGTATTTTAACATCAATTTTATCACAGACAGTGAACACTATGCAGTACCAATCCTTCTTCGCTTTGCTTACTCAGTACTTCTAAGATTTGCAGTGCAAAACATAAACAAAACTTGTAATGACAATTCATGATACAGCAGAAAATGGTAATTTTAAAATACCTACAATAAATGTGTTTTTTTAAAGTTTGGGATATTCATGACTTTGAATGAAATAATCATATCCAACCAAAACCTAAGCAGTCTGAAAACAAAGTTTTTAATCCATCAAACACATCACTGATACTTAGTGATGCTGTATTTTCCTGCATAGAGCCATCTGAGTAGCCATTTTTCCTCATAAACTACCTCTGATCCTCATGAACACATCCATGTCTGCACCTTTGCCTTACTCTCACTTCAGAACAGCTGCCAAAGGTTCAGTAGTTAAGCAGCAGTGGACTAGGACTGGCTTTTTTCCACCACTATTTGCACTTTAAAGAAAAGGCACAACTGCACATGAAAAAAAGGAGTTTCTATTTACCAATACTTTGAAAATAACCTTGTATTTAAATCTACTCTTTATACCACATAAACCAGTACCAAAAACTCACACAATCAATCCTGCAGCTCCTTATCGCCTGTGCTGTTAAGATTGATGCATTTCAGTTTTTTAGTTACTTTTTAATCCTAATTTTAACCCCGTACTCTTCTGTTGAGGCCTTCTAGTATTTTGAGACCACGGATTGACCTGAAAGCATACACACACACAGAGTACTGTTTAACAACTTGCGAGGCATTTCCATCTTTTAAGGGGAGTAAGAAGCTGGATGTCCCTACGATACTACCCCTGTTCAAGTAACAAGAGGGTGCTGAGGTATCTCTGATGACAGAACAGATCTCAAGCAAGTTTGGGACTCACGCAGAATGGAGATTCCCAACTCCCAGTGTCCAAGCCCAGGTGTGCACGGTGCAGCAGAGAGCTGCTATTACCAGCTCAGGTACTATGCTTGAGAACTCTTCTAAGGCATATTAATACACAGAAGTGTTTCCCGTTGGCGAAAATATACTAAGATCTCTTGCAGAAAAACATAATTATAGATATTCAACTGTCTGTAAATGCTTGCGTTTCTTTCACATATTGACAGACAGCAGGATTACCAGTGGTTAACATTTTTAAAACACTATGCCCCTTCTTCCCACCTCTTAATAGGGGAAACTAAAGCAGAGAAACCAAAGGGTCCCATGAACCCACCCGCAATTCTTCACACCAGGAAGGCGGAGGGCAAGAAAAAAAAGAGCACAAGTAAAATTATATTCTTTATTCATTCCATTTTAGCTGTAAATATTCCTATTATACAAATACAGTATAAATTCCAAAATCACAATATATTACAAAATAAAAAAGTACAAACTGCCTTACTTAATAAATATACCTAACAAGTTAATCAGAAAGTAGAAGAGACAGAATTCAGATTGGAAACACTTAAATGTTTGACCCAGCAAACCATACAAACCTCGATTTAAATACTTTTTCTTCTTTTAAACCATAACGTAGAATACCATTCCTCTTTTCTTGATTAGAAAATAACATCAAGTGAATAAAATGTTGTGATCAGATAATGATTTGTTGGAGCGATACCAGTGCCAAAAAGGAAGCAGGGCTTATACAAAAGACACCATAACCCCAGAAACAAGAGCACAAACACTGAGGTGCAGCCAAGGCAATTATTGCCAAAGCAGGAGACTATTATCTAGTCACAACATTCTATTGCAAGTTAATGTTTCTGTTATTAAAGATAAATAATATAAATGGAGCAGAGGGTGAGCCAACCAGGCAACAACAGGCCAGTTTACTCAAAACAGTAATTAAATACAGAAGAGGCAATTGCTCCCTGTGCTGTTCACGTGTAGCTGCATTCCAACTGGCTCCAAGGACCTGTTCTGTGCTCCAGGCAGAGAAAGCAACTGTTCCTAAAAGCAGTCTGTTCTTACTTTGATGCACTTTTACAAAAGCCATTGTTTTAATTTTGCAAGAAAATACTCACAATATTTTCATCAATTGGGGGGGGGTCAGTTTTACATCAACTTCATCTGGTAAAAATATAAGGTTTATGGGTAAAAAACACAGCAAAAAATAGCTGTTACATCATAAGCCTTATTTACAAAAACTGTTTACAAATATTTTTGGCTGTACAGCTGAAAGCCAGATACTAATGTATGATGTAGAAGATGGAGGTAACAGTTTAAAAATAGTGTGCAAAAAATACATTCTTATAGAAAATAGACAGTGGGGAGACACAAACATAACACAGAGAAATCTGCTTGCAAATAATCCGAGGCTAAGTTTTTACAACAGAATATTACAAACACATTTGTATTTATCCCCCACAATCTACAGTCCTTCTCAGTCTGGGGTGCTGCTGCTTCATTAAGGATTAAGGCATCACCATCACAGCCAGCACACCTTCTCTCTCTGTCAGTCCCTGCAGCAGAGCTCCCAGCCTGCGGCCCAGATGGTCTCATGAGCAGGCGTTCTGCTCAATGTACATCTTGGACAAGGACACCGCCATGGACTTGGCCAGCTCTTCATCCCGCCTGCGCTGTACCTGAGTCTGCCTGCACCACGCCTCGTACTCTGGGTTGGGGCACACGCGGTCGAGCACAGCATCGTAGTGCCCGTTGCTAAGCCAGCTCAGCCAGATGCTGGGCCGCGTCGGGTCCTCGGGCCCCAGGTAGTGAACCATGGTGGAAACGGTGGGGCTCTCGGGCCGGCCGCCCGTGGTGAGGTGGATGTTCACGTTCAGCATCTGCCCCATGGCCAGCAGCTCCGGGTAGCCGGCCCAGGCCCCGTCCTGGGCGGCGGCGATGAGGAACTCTCCCACGTCGCCCTCGATGATAGGGTTGAAGTGGTCCAGGTGGTCGGCGATGTAGTGCACGGTCTGCTCGCGGAGCTCGCCGTGCAGCCGCTGGTCCCCGTACACGGCCTTGCAGACGGCGCGGTACAGGCAGTTCCCGTCGGGGATGATGTGGAAGCGGAACCGGCCCTTCTGCCGCAGGTACTTGTCCTGCTTCTCCACCTCGGCCAGGTACAGCGCCAGCTTCTCGCTGCGCTCCGCTCTGCCGCCGGGCCCGCGCCGCGCCTCGGGGCCCGCGGGCGGCTCCTGCGGCTCTGCGGGCTGCGCGGGGCGCTGCGCGGGGCCGCTCCCGGGGGCCAGCCCGGGCTGCGCGCCCGCGGCCGCCGCCTGCAGCGCCTGGCAGTGCTCGCTGAGCCGCAGGCTGCGGTTGCTGGGCTCCTCGGCCGCGGCCTCGCCGTCGCCGCCGGCCTGCCGCACGCTGTCCAGGATGCCCTCCAGCCAGGCGCGGCTGCGGGGCGAGCCCGGCACCAGCTCCGCGGCGGGCTCGGCGCGCTGCACGATGCGGATGGGCACGATGCGCTCCAGCGGCCGCCGGCGGCTGACGGTGAGCTGCGCGCAGGAGCTGAACTGCGGGCCGCCCGCCGCCCGCCCGGCCGGGCCCGCCGCGGGGCCGCTCGGCATCACCTCCAGGCACGACGAGAAGGCGGGCATGGCGGCGGCGCTGCTGCCTCCCCCCGCCGCTGCGAAGCTGTCCTGGGCCGCGCTCTCGGCGGCCGCGCTGGGGCCCGCGGCGTCGGCGGCGCTCGGAGCCTCCGCGGCGGAGGGTGCCGGCGACAGGGAGACCTTGAAGACGGCGGCGGAGCTCGGCGAGGCCGCGGCGGCGGCGGCGGTGGCGCCCGCCGGGTAGTGGGTGATCACGGAGCTGTAGAGCTGCATCCTCGGCTCCGCGGGCGGCGCTTTATAGGCGGCGCCGTCGGGGCCGGGGCGGGGAGCGGCGGCGGGGGCCGCGCTGGGGCTGCCGAGGAGGATGAACCGCCCGGGTCAAAATAAACAAGGGCATCACCGCGGGCCCCGCCCCGCCCGCGCCCCGCGGCCGCGGCAATTCCGACTGCGCCACCGGCCCGGCCCCCCCGCGGGCGCGGCCCTTCTGGAAGCTGCGGGAGCGCGGCGGGGGCGGCGCCCGGCGCGTGACCTCACCGGGCCCGCCCACCCCGGCCGGGATGC
>JAWWEE010000074.1:16962933-16979289 GCA_035221455.1 Xenops minutus
GGATGCCGGGGTGCGGGGATGCGGGGCTGGCATGCAGGACCCGGGATGCCGGGATGCGGGGCCGGGATGCCGGGATGCCGGGATGCCGGGATGCGGGCCCGGGATGCAGGACCCGGGATGCCGGGATGCGATGCTAGGATGTGGGGCCGGAGATGCGGGGCCCGGGATGCCGGGATGCGGGCCCGGGATGCGGGGCCGGGATGCCGGGATGCGGGGCCCGGGCTGCGGGGCCGGGATGCTGGGATGCGGGCCCGGGATGCAGGACCCGGGATGCGGGGCCGGGATGCCGGGATGCGGGGCCGGGATGCAGGACCCGGGATGCCGGAATGCGATGCTGGGATGCGGGGCCGGGGATGCGGGGCCGGGATGCCGGGATGCGGGGCCCGGGATGCGGGGCCGGGATGCTCGGATGCGGGCCCGGGATGCGGAGCCGGGTTGCGGGGCCAGGTTGCGGGGCTGGAGCGGGAGGATGGTCAGGGCGCTCATCCATCAGGAGTCCGACAGCCGCCGGCGCGGGCTGCTGTCAGTCCACCCGCAGCCCCGTGGAAATGTGGTACAAACCGCCGAGTAATGACAGGAGAGACCCCAACCCAAACACCGGTCTAACCAAGATCGTTGATATTTGGTTTATTAGTGCCTGTAGTGTCCTAAAATCAAGCCGTGTCTTTTAGCCTCCTCTGTGGTATAAATAAAGTCATACCTAAGCCTTTGTCCATGGAGGATGACGTGATCTGTGCACGCTGGATTTGATCACATTCTCACAGGCATGCTGGTCAAGAAACACCAGCTTACACGATGATCAAATGTTAAGACAGACATTCATTCCTAACAAAAGAGGGGACAAAGATACTGATATATGTAATTTCAAAGTGATATTTTAAAATTTTTAAAAAAATCTGGATTCCATCCCTCAGTCTCAAATATCTTCAGAAAAGTGTCAGTAATCCAATTGTAGATTGTAGAACTTAAAAACTCAAACAGCCAGAAGCCCCTCTATTTGCATATTAGGAAATATTTCGTCATTCCATTTACATTCATGAAAAAGACATCTCAGAGCATCAGTTGCAACACGCTGCAGTGTCAAAAATAATGGTTTCTTTGGAGCCTTGGTTGTATTTTGGAACAATGTTCAGGGATCTATTTCCTATCTTCAGTCTCTGCAGTTGATTCCAGGGCTGCCAGCAACACAATATGGAGTTTCATTCTCTTTACACAGAAAACATATTCTGACCCACTCTGCTGTTATATGTTGAAGGAAAAATGCTAAAATCCTTTAAGAAAAAAAAAAGAAAAAGTAGATATTTATGGAATCAGTTTTCACATCCATCTTACTTTTTTATTCTGGATAAAACACAGCTGTTAATTCCCTGTGTTATTGGGAATCTTTTAATAAAAATTTACAGGCTCAATATACATCTAAAATTTTGCTTTCGAAGATGAAACATAAGAGGTGTATCAGATATGAGTCAAAGCCCAAATGTCCTGACTTACCTGCCACAGCCAGCCAGAAAGTTGATATCTTTAGAACAAATGGTGATGGCCCTTATCCCAGGAGCATTTCTGGCAGCCTGGTACAGGAGAATAAGATATTACAACTGCTCTGAAATTACAGAGTGACTCCTGTATTTCAGAATGTTCAGAACTCTGTTTTAAATATAGCTTGTGAGCCCAGTCAGGGAGTCTTAATTTCTGGGCTAATCATTACGTAGAGAGGAATATATATTGATCAAACTGTAGTAAACTGAAATCTTCCCTGCTTCAAACGAGGGCTTGGAGCAAAGGAAAGGTTCCTATCTAGTTTTATTTCTTAGTCAAAACTTGAAAATATCTTTTCCCAAGTTAGCATGTTCTAGTATACTGATACAAAATTTAATGTAAAACAACAGGAAACCACCATTTGTAAATTGTTTAAAATATGCCAGTAGGTCTTCATTGTGGGTTTGGTCATTTATAAAGATACAGATTACTAGTGCTCACCAGTTCTTCTCCTGCCTTTTTTTTTTCTTTTAGTTCAGAAAAGGCATCTATAGTTTGGCTTAGTCAACTGTGCTGTCTGCTAGTAAATGCCAGAGCTGAATACAGGATAGTGGTTTAAAGTCTTCAAAGTCTGGTAACAGAGAGGGGGAAAGAGAGAGAGGCAGCTTTTGCTGTTAGAGAACAGTAAATGGATGCAGCAGAATAAGAGCACTTCTTTCAGGACTGAGTGCTGCATTTTGAATACTCAGTACTGCAATTTTCTTTCTTCTAGTATATTACAGAAACTCCCACTAATGACTCTTCTGCCTCTCCAAAACCAGAGGTTATTTGGACAGTGGTACATTAACGGATGGGCAGCTGTTTAATTCTGATTGTTCATTACAATGAGGTACAATGCTTGTGGTGCTTCATTTGAGGAAAGAAACAGATTTTTGTCTGCCCAACTTACCATAATGTTAGTATTCTGATGCTCTACTGTAGCATATTTTCGACAAAAATCTTGTTTATCTCTGAACAAAAATCCAAATAATATCTAGAAATACATGCTAAATATGCTAGCAGGTTTTCGTAGTGGTAGCAAATAGATTGCTCTATTTTTCTCTTTTTGTTTACATACAGATATAATGTCTTTCCTATATTTTCAGTTAAAATGCACATAATAAGCTCTCTAATAAGATTAACATACAATCAAAATCTGTTACTAGGTAACTGAGAGACAAAACAAACATTGTAACCACTGCCTTGGTGTTAATAGTATACTACTTTTGATATATTCATTACCTCCCATGTGAAGTAAATGGAAAGAGAAGCTCATATTGGTTTTACCTGTGTTGTTATTCAACACTGACAATGTAATGCAACCAACATTTTTCTTAACTGAGCACCCAAAGTTAATCACACGTACTTGGCCTGAGGGGAATCCAGTCTCTGGATGACCAAGGACAAAAATCCCATTGAACTGCTGCCAAACAAGCATCTCATGGCTAGCTTTCAACTCTCATACAAGGAGTTACCAGGAATCAGCACTTCCTAAAAGGCCATTTTCTTGAATATTTGACATCTGGTTTTAACAACAACATCCTAAACCATGGTCTGCTCCCAAGAGTAATCGCAAAATAAATAGCCTGTGTAGAAAGGGATCTTAAAAATCATCTAGTTCCAACCCCCTGCCATGGGCAAGGTCACCTTCTACTAGACCAGGTTGCTCAAAACTGCATCCAACCTAACCTTGAACACATCCACCACCACTGGGTGCAGGATCTGGAATGATCAAATGCTATGAGCAGAATTCTGATGAAATAGAAATTTCAAGGAAATATTTGAATATCTTTAGTGCAATTATATCTATAAAAGGTTCTGCCTTTACTGCCTTTCACTACCAGAATGTGGGTCTTTAACATTTCTCTCAGCTGCATATAGAACTCCTCTTAGTTCCAGAGAAAAACTAAATTTTCCTTTATTATGGCCTGGGTAAAACGCAACATGCACATCGATTGTTTCCAGAATACTCCTGTATTCTAACGTCTCTCACTTTTGCCTGCATGTTGTGGCCTCACATGCACTAGGGGGGTTTGGAAAGTGAGAAGAACACAGTATAGAGATGCCTTTCACCGTTTTCCACAGAGTAATATTTCTGAGCTTCTGGCTCACTCATTATAGGATAATGTACAATCCTTTGCTATTCCAGAATAGTTCACAAAACAATCCTTGTAGTAATAAAGCATAAACATCTCCCATGGTTAAAGTTTCTCTTGACATGACTGTTATCACTGGTTACCCTGCACATTCCAGGAATTGTTTAGATTGTTTGGAAGGCAAACCACAATCACAAAAACAGCTGTGGAGCAACACTGGTATTCACTGACGTAAACCGAGATGCATGAGAGTCGAACTACTTTTAACTTTAATATGTAGTAGATACATGATTGACATAGAAGAAACAAATTAATTACATCACCAGGAACATTTGTTAGTGAAGAAGAGAGGACAAGCTAGCTTAAATGATGTATTGAATGACACTGAATAAGCATTCCCACTGCCTTTTTTTATTATTATTGTTTTTTGTGTGCTGGCATAACAAACCTTCAGCCAAAGATATTTCTGGCTGAGGTATTTAATGAATTAATAACATTTTGTACATAACTGCAAAATGAAAGGTTGAATTTATACTAATAATCTGAAGTGGTATATACCAAGGACAAGATCTGGAAAATTACTAGAAAATAGAAAAATATACCAAGGATCCTCTAATACAGGGAAGAAATGCATATACACTGGAACTAGAAAGAACTTACTAGTACACCATCAATTTTATCCTCTGTTGCCTGCAGGCAATCGTTTCATATCATATCATATCATATCATATCATATCATATCATATCACATCACATCATATCATATCATATATCATATCATCATTCCTTTCATAAAATTACCAAGGTAACTTATTCACAGTATACTTAGTAAATCTGTAAAGCTGCCATGAGCCAACAGCACTGCCGAAAGAACCAATTCTGCTCTTTCCCACTGCCAGGTTCTTTTTTTCCTCCTGATGCCAGTTGCTTTGTGATGGCTTAACTGTTAGTATTAACTAGAGTACCCACTTTGTTTCACCCTAAATGTACCACTAACATAAAAAGGAGGGACAGTGTATCCACACTTACACTGAGATATGAATATGCTGAATAAAATAAGGGCTGCGTCTCAGAGAGCTTTGCCTCACAGTTTGTTGTTCAGCTTCTGCTATATTAAAATTTTATTCACTGTATGGGTGCACCAGTCATTAGAGATGTAACAGATGCTATGACATCATGTGGCAAGAGTTTGTGGAAAAAGGACTGTGGGTGATAAATATAGACATCTGCTCATATCTCAAGGGCTCAGGTGGTATCCCACTTGATAAGTGAGTCTCTAAATGTGAGCAATGACGCAGTTCAAGTCTCTCATTTCTACTCAGAAGTGTAGACAGCATTTGTGGTGGTCACTGTGCACAGAGTCTTAAGATGCTACCAGAAAAAAAGAAAAAGGGATCTGCAATGCTGTTTCCTCTGGGAAAAAAAATAAATTAAAAACCCCCAAATAAACAAACAAACCCAAAACCCCAAACTGGTGCTAATAATGTCATGTAAACAAGCTCTATAGTGTGCATGATGTTTAGAAAGGTTATCTTCTCTATTTTAATAAACTTTACAAGATACAAAAGTGTTCACAATGTCTATTTTTTTTAAACCAGTTACAGGAAATGTCACCTTCTCTCCCTTTCATGTTGGTTAATGGCAACTTTAAGGCTGCAGAAAGCAGATTATTTTGGCTAATGCCAAGAGCAGAACAGAGTTCTTACAAGGACAGACTGTGAAGAAGGTAGGGGAAGTAGGTAATACAGAAATACCAGAAGCAGGAAATCAACACTCACAATTACAGGAAATATTATTAATAGACTAATCTTGATAAAAACTGTAAGCATAAAATAACTGTGGTAGAAAAGAAGGTGCAATACTTTCTAGACTTGAAGTGCAAAAAATATTCCTGTGAGGTGGCAAGCAGCCAACACTTCCAGTTTTATTGGCCTCACAACCAAAAGACTTTGGAAACAGATGCTTCTGTGAGGAGTGTCATCCCCTCTGTCCTTCACAACCTTGCAATGCACACCTTTCCCTGCCTTTCTGCCATCAATAAGCAGCAAAAGGAGGACTCATCATTTTACAGAGAGAAGCAAGTGTCACAGAAAACCACATTTCATCATTCATGCTTTGAGAGTCACGGAATAGCACGTAGTTACATTAACCAGCCTTGTTGTTCCACTGCCAAGTCCTTCCTGTGGGAAAGGGCTGTGGTTATATGCTACATAACCAGCTCAGCAAGTCATGTCAAATCCCTGACGAAATGTAGGGAGAGAGCTTACCTCATCACAATTAAAAACCTGCTCTGTTTCCATATGTGTAGCACAGAGCTCACTGTTACGGCATGGCCAGATCACAGCTATTTAATTCTACTGTCTTAACATGAAAAAATAACACAGGTAGAGCCATTAGAGAGGAGGGATGACATCAATTCATCCTGACATCCTACGCTGTGTAAATAGTTAAAGCTTTCCTAACATACCAAAAAGTACAATATGGAATTATTTTTTCTGATCTGAATTTTCAAAGTTCTAATATAATAAGAGATATTTTTTGAAAAGCATTTATAAACAATTAGCCAGAATCTGAAATATTTCTCATTGGAAGAGATCAGGGACAGCTACTCTCCGGTTAGTGAATTTATACTGGCAACTCCAATCAGAATGAAATCTTAACTCAATTTCTTTTGCCTGAAATATAAAGTAATGTTCCTGAGGCTTTGAGTATCTACAGAAATTTTAAAATAAGATTTTAGCAATTTGAGAGTTTCAGTACTTATTTAAGTGTCATTGAAACATTAATATTTTTCCAAAGAAACACTAGTTGTAAGAGTTACATTATCCATGTATGAAAATATAAACAGTCTTCAAGTTGTGATTTATATGTAAGCACAATTCTATGAAAATTAAGCATTAATTAATTAGTAATTCAGAGTAAGAATCCCAAGTACAGTCAGCTTCACTATATCAGGCCTGGACATACAGGGTTTTGTGCATGCCTATCTGAATTGAAATTTAATATATCTAATCTTGCTGTATCTAAATAAAGTTTCTGATACCACATGGTACCAAAACAATGAAGATAGGGTTTAGAACAAGAAATAGAAGATGGTGATGGGCCTGACTAGAGGAGGGACAAGTGAAGATAATTTAAAGGTATTGTTGCACTGAAAGAAACTTGCTAGTGGAGTTCTTCAAAGATCCATCTTGGGACTGACTTTAATATTTTGACCAATTACACCAGCATTTGGTGTACAACTGACTTTCGCTAAAGATTCAGAGCTAAGTAGCACTGTTACAATAAAGATTTTTTTAAACATCATATGGGAAATTTCTGAAGACTAGAGACAGAATTGCTTATGTCACTATATGAAATTCAACAGTGCAAAATGAAAGGCTACCCACTCCTTTTCTGTTGTTACACATCTGATGTGATGTAGCTTTCAAAAGGACAATTAGAATCCTAGAACACATCAGATGAGAATGTATCCAAATTAAGTATTTCTTGTAGAATGGACTTGTGAGACTTAATGTGGAATACTCTATACATTTCTGGTCAACATTGCCTGAGAATGTTGAATTTTGGCTGGAGTGATAGCAAAGGGGAGTTAGAATGGCACTGCTGGCTGTCTAACAAGAGGAGACGACTGTTCTTGGCTTGCATTATCTAATGAAGGTTGAGAAGGGATCTCTATAAATAGATCACAGATGAAATATTAGGGAGTAAGAAGAGCTTGCTAAATTAAAGGTAACATTGGCCAAAAAGAAATGGATACCAACTGGCAATGAATAAATTTACTCTTGACTCACAGCCTTGGCTTTCAGATATGACATAACTGCAAATAATTTTATAAAAGGATTCTGGTAACAGAATACTAGGAGCAGCATGGTGAAATCAGGATGGCCTATGAATGCAAAGGCTATTATGGTTTAATGATAACAGAGAACAATAGCTGGGGAAAGAATTTGATCTTAATGTGTATTAAAATCTCATCCTACTTCTTTGTTCCATTTATGTCTGTTGCCTGGGGTTTTTTGTTCTGTCATTTTCTCCCCCTGCAAATACAGCTCCCTTCTTAAAATGCTGCTACATGTATTTCTTCCAAATATTCCAAGGAATTACAGTAAATAGTTTAAACAAAGAGCAATTTTCTCTTATTGTCTGCTGTTGCTTTATCAGAGTTGCAAAAGGATCTATATGCATAAAGATCTGTGCACTTTTTCTAACAAAGCCAGTGAGAATAAAATGGATATACTGTGTTTCTCTTAGGTCAACAGACATGGCTTAGATGACAAGGAAAATTTGGAAATGTCTATGGGATTGATTGTCATAATTTTATTGTCACCCTCTCTATCTTAGAAAATTATTTGTTTCTCTGAAATACAGGACTAAGATTTTGGGTTCTAAGAAAAAAAATATCAAGATCTGTTAGCACATGAACATGCCTACCTTGGAGACTCAGTCAGAAATGAATGAGCCGACAATAACTCTTAACTTCAGTCAATGGAGTCTGAATGTGTAAAATCATCATAATTAGAATCTGAAGGGAAAACCTGAGGTGGCTGAAAGGGGAGAGGAGCTTTTTGTGTACTGTGCACTGAAACTTCACATTTCCAGGCCCAAAACACAGTCACAGAACCTTTGTTGTTCCATTCTAACATAATGGACCCCAAATACTGTGGCCCAGTTAGGAAAGAAAAGGGTATGTTGTTTTAAAAAGGTGTTATGTGCAACTGTAAGTATCAGTTCCTTAGAAGTCAAGTTCACCTTAGCTGAGTGGGAAGCCATGGTGAGAAGTGGATGCAGAAGCCCAGTCTCTTGCTTGTGGTGCCACAGTATTCCCTGCACAGAAACCAGAAGCCCCAGCTGGGGAAACAGCAACACTCCTGGAGAGATGGGGCACAAACCAGAGGCAAGTAGGATCTCATTTTCAAAGATTACAAGTAAACTAATTTTGCAATGTTAAAAGCAGTATTTTATTATGCCGTAAATAATAATCTAAATTTAATAAAATCTAAATTTAATAAAATCTAAATTCCTTTAGATTTGGCACCACTACCATTCCGAATCCATTTTCAGCAGCTCCCAACTGGATTAACACTATCATAAAATCCATTTCAGGGAGTTTGGTGAATGGAAACGATAAACAAATAACTTTTTACTATTATCTCAAAAGAACCAATAGCTGTTCTTGTCCAGGCTAGACAGCAAAGACCTTTCTAAATAAACAAGATTATTATGAGTGCAGCAGGTAATTAGGGTGTGAAGCATTGATCTACTTAACATAAAGATAGTAGTTAAAATACTTAACACCAGACTGTAATCCAAAATAAAAAAATAACTAACACAGGATGAAATATATCGCAAACAAAGTGTTGAGTTTTTCAGTGTTCATAGATAAATGTGAATCTTTTGATCCAAACTAATGGATACAGCTTGCTCCTTTCATCTGTATCAAAGCAATATATAGGATAAAGAATGAGTTTTCTTAAGCTGTAATCTGATTCCTACATGTCAGAGTATCTTTGATGTAATTTTTGGCAGGTTTTGCCTCATCATGCTACAGCCTTAATAAATTTTTTATCTGTTTTTAATAGCTAATTGGACTTTTCCCCAAACCAAGATACATTCTTCCATACATTATTAGTGTTGAAAGGTGACCTAAGAGTAAGATAGGCTGTACGAATGGTCTTTTGAAGCCAAGTAACAATTTCTGCCACTCACTCAATTACTCTTATTTTTCTCTTCTGAGAAGAATAGTTGAGTTATAAGTATACATTTAAACAATTAGTCAGCACATCTGACTTAATAATGAAATCTTCCTCTTTTATATTGAAGTAACATTTGTCAATGTACTCATGATTTATCTCCTATAATATATGTAACTTAAGTTTCTTATCAACTACATTTTGCTATTATAATAGAGATAGCTGGTTTATCCATTTTTCATCTTGAGCTCAAGAAAGAGAACAAATCTAGCATTTAATTGCATGTTAGCAGTTTTTATCACTTTCCATCATTCTTCTGTAGATGAAAGGAGATAATGCTCAGAGCTTGCAGAAAAGGCGCAATTAATACAATTATTTTCATTCTTGAAAATACAGGTACATTTTTTCTAAAAGCCATAAGAATCCCTGACAGTTCTGTGGATTCACAGAATTTGAAATGGTTTTATCCACCTAATTATGGTGATTTATGATCCATAAAAATTATGTATCATGTTGAATAGGCATAGGTGTTAATCATAGCAAAATTCAACTCCGTAGAAGAAATCATCCTGTTTAAAAATCCTTACAGCATCTATAAGTCATTATTTGCTTCCATATCTATAGACCTGTGCCATGCTGACATACTGTTCGATATTAAATGTTTACCATCTCTCTAGGTGTAACTTGAGTTCAAGCAAAGTTTAAGGGACTTTTAACGTAACTGCTAATACCTATTGAGGTCAGAGCACTACAAATCAAACTGTGTGTTCAAACTTAGATTAGTAACTGTATAGTTTTTTCACCTAGCCCATGCTCTCTGATTGACTTCTATCAAGGGAGAACTATGAGAAAATTATGCTTTTTAGTCATCACACTATTATCATCTAACCATGTGAAAGCTACAATGTCAAAGTCTAAGCTTGTTATCACAATGATACTGGTCACTCATAATGGCTTATACTCGTGTTTGACATCACATTCTTCTAGCTTATAGTCATAAATTGCCTGCGATTTTTTCTTCTTCTAACTCCAGCACCTAAGCCACTATTCCATATTTCCTCCACATTTTCTTCTCATTCTTATACGTCTTAAAAAATCCATCTGAACCTCTCACCTCTGTTTTCAAATAGCCTGGAGGAGGGGGAGGTGGATGAAGCTCAGGGCGGTGTGTGTGTGGTGGGAATCATTGCACTGGGACTGCATTACAAGCAGTATTGTCTGAAACACGCCATCAAGTGGGGGAAATGTTTCTTGACCTAATTTACCTGGAGTGCATGAACTCTATCAGATACTCTCCACTGAGGCTCTGACCACTGACGCTCACAACCTGACAGCACTTTTGGCTTCGAGCCTTCAGCGGGGCGGATGCTCCAACAGTGAGGCGGCTGCCTTAAGGTGGGGAAGAGGCTTCTGAGCGAAATTAATGCGTGCCAAAGGAGAAGAACATGGAGAAAAACAGGGAGCGAGATTATGTGCAGCACCAAAGAGGAGGAGCTCGGGAGGAGCGCTCTGGCTCCCGGGAGGCGGGGTGCCCGGCGGGACGAACCTGCTGCCCCGGGAGGGGTCCGGGGCTGACCCACAGCTGGGGCCGCTCCCGGGGGTCCCAGGGGCAGCAGGGGGAGGCGGTGCCGACCGGGGAATGGGGAAAGGAGGAGCGGCCGCGGCGGGCCCGGGACCGCCCCGGTACCGAGCCTGGGAGAGCGTCATGTCCGGCGGCGGGAGGGGATGGGGACCGGGATTGGGACCGGGATTGGGAGAGGGGCAGCAACGTGGACACGGGCAGGGACAGGGACAGGGACACGGACAGGGGCAGGGACGGGGACAGGGACACGGACAGGGACAAGGGCAGGGAGAAGGACACAGAGAGGGACACGGACAAGGGCAGGGACAGGGACACGGACAGGGACACGGACAAGGGCAGGGACATGGGGAAGGGACAGGGGCACGGACAGGGACAGGGACGGACATGGGAAGGGACAGGGACGAGGACAGGGACAGGGACAAGGTCAGGGAGAAGGACACAGGGACACGGACAGGGACGGGGACAGGGACACGGGCAGGAACAGGGACACGGACACGGACACGGGCAGGAACAGGGACGGGGACACGGGCAGGGACGGGGACAGGGAGAGGGAGGACAGGGACACGGACAGGGACACGGACACGGGCAGGAACAGGGACACGGGCACTCCGTGTGGGACTGCAGGCTGTCCTTGCCGCAGGGCTCTCCAGGGGCAGCTGTGGCGCCCTTAAGGGACTCAGCCGCCGTCCCTCTGGCTCTGGGCACAGCGCTCCTGCAGCATCACCTGCCCCGGCGTGGGCTCCCCACGGGTCTCGGCCCCACCAGGGACCTGCAGGGGACCTTCAGCTCTGGCACCTGCAGCACCTCCTGCCCCTCCTGCACTGACTGTGCTGTCTGATACAGCCCCCCGCCACCGAAACCTGGCCACGCCAACCCAATACACCCCCTTTGTCTTAAAAAGGTCAGATAAGTGAAATGGTAAAACATGTACAGGCGCTTTGCCTCTGGATTTCCATTATTAACAGGAAATCAATTAATTTTATTAATGCAAGTACTGTAATATTGGAAGTGTCTTCCAATTCTTTCTGGTTTTGTAGTCCTTGAATTTCAGATGACTCTAAAAATGGGATATCACAGCACAGATCATGCTATAGAAACAGGTACCAAAAAGAAATACCAGAATTAAAGGAGCTAGTTATTGCTACACAAGCTTTGCTCTAGGTAAATTAGGACAGTATCATAACAGAGTCTTTCTCATGGTATAAAAAAAGTACTTCTGTCATTGTCTTCTCTGTTTTATGTAATTCTTAAGGAATCTGTTTTGACTTCTGTATTCATATACCTCTTTAAATTATATAAATGTCTGTTTTCAAAATAGAACAGTATACAAGTATTAATAGATGAATTAGAGACTGGCTTACTTGGCTAACTGAAACAGAGGCAGTTACATAGGGATTAGTATTGTTTAAGGTACAAAAAAGATAAGTGAAAATTCTGAAGGTTTAAATCTAATAGTGGCTAAGAGTCTGTGAATAAATGCGGGCCTGTCAGTTCCATTGGCACTTGCCTTGAGTGAGTTTGGCTGAGACCTCACACGTTGGATTAAGGAGATCTTGTGGTTTAACCCCAACCAGCAGCCAAGTACCAGGACCCACTCACTCATTCCCCCACCAGCAGGACTGGGGAAAGAATGAGAAGGGTAAAAGTGAGAAAACTCGTGGGTTGAGATAAAGACAGTTTATTAGTAAAAGCAAAAGCCTCACACACAAGCAAAGCAAAACAAGGAATTAATTCACTGCTTCCCATGGGCAGGCAGGTGTTCAGCCAATCATTTCCAGGAGAGCAGGGCCCCTTCACACCTTAGCAATGACTTGGGAAGACAAACACCATCACTCCAAACATGCCCCACTTCGTCCTTCTTCCTCCCACTTTATATACTGAGCATAATGTTGTATGGCTTGGAATATCCCTTTGGTCAGTTGGGGTCACCTGTCCCAGCTGTGTCTCCTCCCAACCTCCCGTGCACCCCTACTGTTCAGCAATAACAAAAACATCACTGTATCAACCGTGTGTTTAGTACAAATCCAAAATATAGCCCTGCATGATCCACTATGAAGATAATTAATTCTACCTCAGCCAGAACCAGCATAGGAGATTAAATAAAATAGTACAGTGCTTTTGCAAATTGCATGCAAAAGCAAATTGGAAAGAAGATCCAAATCACGTTATCTACTCTTGCACAATTATATGTGTACCTTAAGCAGTGTGTCACTGAAATTTAGCGGAGGGAGGGTGCAGTCCGAAAGGAGGCACAGTGCAGCCTGCTTAACAGAAGTGCCTTAGTAATTTGTGGTGGAAGACGGGTGCCTCTAGAGACCTGCAGAGGGAGATCTGTCCCTCCAAAATGAAGTGTGTCTCTCTGTCCCTTTATTGTGTAAGAAATTTCAAAGGAAGGTGCTTCAGGTTATAAAATAATTATGTGGGCAAAAAGGCTAATTCCTAGAAAGAATAACCTTTTCTTTTTAGTTCTCAGATGGTATGTACACAGGCAGGAACTAAAATTAAATGTTTTTGATACTATTTTTAGAAGCAGTATCTCATTCTACCTGTAACCCCTGAAAGACTTTAGAGTATTTTGCTCATCTGAGCCAGTCATAAGCAGAATATATTTCCTTTAATATTTCATCTGTTACATCTTGCTAAAATGCTGATATTTCAATTCCTTTTAACAAAAATACTTTGTAGAGTGTTGAATTAGTATTTATAAAGAAGCTTTGGCCCCTTACATTTTGATATCTGTATTGATACATATGTGTGGGTCTTCTTTACACAGTCTGAGTAGTTACCATCTGGCAGATACTTGAGTGTTTCTAAGTCAGTTATTTTTTGAGAAAGCTAAATATCCTTCCTACATAAATATTCTCTGCCTGTCAAATAGTGAGTCCAAATAACCTCCAAATATGCAATACAGAAGGTTTGCAGGGGGAGTTTTTAGTTTAACAGAGAACACTTTGTACATTAGGATACAAAATGTATTTATATGGGGATCAGTTCTTGTTATGCTTTCCTTGCCCGGGTCTAATGAGATATGTGCTCATATTTGTATATTCAGGTCTTCCATTTCTTGAGTTACAGTTTTCTTAATGTCAGTTTTAAATTTTTATCATCCACAGGAGTTATGCAATGGAGTGGTGCTTACAATAAGCATTACAAATGTGTCATTGATATTTCTGATGTGGCAATATATATTAATTTGGGTACATTTTTATTTTTTTTTATTATTTTGTTCTGCATAAATAAATTACAGTTGTCTTCATATAATAACTTTTTAATTTTGTCAGACAACATTGCAGTGCAATATTTCTTATTTTCATTATAAAAGACTCCCCAGAACTTTATTTAAAGTCAAATTTGTTATTTTGGGTTGAGGATCAGTTTATCAGATTAAGAAACCTACATTTAAGTGTCTCATGGGAGTATCTTCCCATAGAGTCAGTACAGATCTGTCTTTCTGTTCCATGGAGATATCTAAAGGTCTGATGCTTGGCCTCTGCCCAGGGTTCAGAAAGGGGCAGGTTTCCTTCAGCCCTGTGTCATGTCAGCCAGCCCTGTCAGTCTGCCATACCTCATTGCTTCTGGCACTAAACCATGTGTTCATGAGCAACTGAGTCAAGTTTCATTTACTTCATTGCCTATATTAGAAACTCACCTAGTTCTTGTGTAGACACTTAAATTTGGGTGTTTTACTTTGGAGATGAAACTCCTGCTGACAGCCTGTGATGTCCAAAGCATGGATATGAAGCTGTGAGCTCTGACAACTGTAGAAACACATGCCCACTTGAACATAGGAATAGAAATGCATTAGATGCTTGTGTTTGGGTGACTGAATCTAACCATCAGCATCTTGAACAGAGTAATGAAATAGCCTCACTTTTTTTGGACTAGCTTACTTTGTATATTTGAAAAAGAAATAATACTAAGATTTTGATTTTTAACTTTTTTGCTCCCTCTGGCAAGATTGATTCACCTACAAAAACATTGTTCAAGCACAGTATGAAGAAAATAGTGAACAGCAGGCTTCAAATCATTGTAAATTTTTTAATTATCCACTGACAGACATTGCGTTTTTACATAAATGAGTAATGAAAAAATTCTTTTTCACTTATGTTAGTCTTCACTCATTCATATACCCTCTTTGTGGATATTAAGACAGTATTTTACTTAATGAGAAGTAATTCTCTGAAGTATTGGAAATAAGGAAGTAAGAAAAAGTACTAATATAATGACTGTGTAAGGCGTCTTTTGCAAATTTGCAATTAACAGCATGTAGATTACAATGTACACAGCATATTAACAACTATATTTAGGAAAACATTAAATTGTAGTATGGTTATTTCTGGTAAAATGTTTTATAACAATATTTTAACAGACAAGAAGTTTAGCACACTCCCTGTGTGTAAAAATTATTTACAGTTCTCTACCCATGTGTTTATTTGAAAAATATAGTCAGTGATCTTTGGGTAGTAAATCACAGCCCATGCCAGCATTAACACTCCTAGGCAATTATGTTGCAACCAGTGAGCCTTTCCTGCAATGGAGAAATACACGTAAAGCCTCAGATTCAAGCCTCTGATATGAACATTATTAAAAAACATTTTAAAAAATCAATGCAGAAAAAAAGTCATGGGAAAGGAACATGACCTTACTATTTAGGTCAAAGAACTTGGATTTAATTTTATTAAAAAAAATAAAGTATATAAAAGTTATTTTGCTCAGTTTTTTAGTTGCACCTGTGTTTTTATCGTGCATCAAAAATTCTCATTAATTTATTACCAATGTTGCTGAAAGAGGTCCAAATTCAACAAAGCTGCCAACAGCTATCTGATGCACTGGCTGCTCTCACGGCAAGTATTGAGGTGGGTTTTAGTCATTAATGTGGTAGCAGACTGCTGCTCTGAGTATTAATGTGTCGTAAACCAATCACAGTGTATAGCTTTGTGCTTCAAAACCTGGAGGAGGTATGTAAATTTTTCATGAGGATTAGGCATTTAAACTGCATTTAATAAAATCAAAATAATCAACACAAAAATATACTTGTTTTTACAAGTATTGGGGTTTTTTCCTTCCTTATACACTTTAGGATACTTGAGTAGAATTTGAGATAAGTAACCTCATAACTGATACATGAATGAGGTGTTTTAGTAGATTCCAGTGGAAGAGTGCAAAAATTGCAGTTTTTCATTTATTAACTGGTGAAAATTGATCACAAAATACTCAAGCAGTGAAGGATTAGACCCAAATATGCAGTCAGTGCTTGCTTTTCCATGTTATTGTGGATGGTCAAATAATGAAGGGATGAATATGCTTTAATTCACATCAAATGAAGGAAACCTGATTTAATTGACAGTTGTGTCATTGAGTCTGTCAGGAGGCAGAAACATAGTAATCACATAAAATGCTGTTTGGTTCAATTAAAAAGGGAAGGGAAGGGAAGGGAAGGGAAGGGAAGGGAAGGGAAGGGAAGGGACGG
>JAWWEE010000074.1:16979389-17021499 GCA_035221455.1 Xenops minutus
GGAAAGGAAAGGAAAGGAAAGGAAAGGAAAGGAAAGGAAAGGAAAGGAAAGGAAAGGAAAGGAAAGGAAAGGAAAAAAAAAAGGAAAAATGCCTTGATAAATTTGGTAGTTGAACTCTTAGGCTGCCAATGATGACCAATTGCGGGCACTCCTGGTGGTTTCCTGCTGCCCTCTAGGGCCTGTGCCACAAACCCCCGTGTTGACCGATTCCAGCATGTAACAGGAACCGCAAAAGTAATCCCCATTAGAAAGCATGGAATTTAAATTCCATCTTTCTTCCCCCACAGGCAAACGGAGCGTGGAAGTTTTTACTTCTCAACAAAATCAGTATTTTTTTGAAAAGAAGTTACTCGTGGATATTTGGAAAAGGTAAAGTTATTCTCCTGTTTATATATAGCACAGTCAAGTGGAGATACATAGTGGGAAGCTTGTCCAGTATATTAAAGCATCTACTGTATAATACGGTATATAAAAAATCATAGAAAATCCTGGAAGGAGAAAAGAATGTGTTTTTGCGGAATGAATGATCTTCTGGGCATGTGCAGAGACAGGAGAACAGGTGCACTTCTGAATGGGTTTAAACCAGCATTAATCATGTGGATGTTTCAGAGAATAGGACAGAGAAATGTGAAGCAAAGGAGAAAAGTTCACAGAAAAGATACGAGGAGCTGTGAGGCTGAGGAATTTTAAAAAGATGTGAAAGCAAATCAGAATGCTGAAAACACTGACCAAGTGGCAGAAGACGATTTGCAGTTCAAGAATGTTGCATAGCTTAAAGTGGGTGATTATAAAGCAAAACCTAGGCTTTAGCAATGAAGGAAAGGGTAAGAAAGAAACTACATGATTTTTTAAAACTTCACAGAGAGTAAAGAAGTTAATTTTTTATTTTTGTTCTTCATTCCTGAGTAATGATCTGTAACACTGGTAGTTGAAGAAAGAAGTTCTGCTCCAAACCCAAGTGTAAAATAGGGGATTTTGTGAGTATTATGAAATCTTCTAGCAGTTACTTTCAATGTTTTAAGCAGAGTCAGTTTAAAAGAGTGCTGTAGACTATGCAGATTATTTGAAGAATAGTCTATATTCCCTTTTACAATTAGGTAGTGAAACACTCCTTTTGGGAATTCTAAAATAAATATCTTCTTTTTTTTTTTTTTTAATTCAGAATTGTGGTGTCAAATATGATTTTTTGATGCAATAAAAGTTGATGGAATATGACAACTACTTGGGTACAACCATTACTAGAAATGAGAAGCTCTTTTCAATTATGAATCTTTTTCCCCACCCAAATGCAGACATAAATAGCTAGTTATAATGGCAAATAACTGTCCTGCTTATTCAGTCTGTAGTCTTCAAATGGGAGACATAATTCAGTCTCATATGCCCATACATCACCTTTGTATCCCTTCTGCAACATAAACTTGTCCATCTACCCAAATTAACTGTACTCATCTGGAGTTCACTGAAGTGTGAGAAATCTGCAACACTCTTTCAAAACTTCACATGTGCTTTAGGCTGATAAAAGCAGGCTCTAAAGAGGTTCTAGCTAAGTCTGGTACTGTATTGCTTTGTCATACCTGCTCTCTATGTATCATTGAGATGTATAATACTAATGAGAACTTAAAATGTTGTCTAACTGTGTTGGCAGCGATCTAAGGTAGACAGTATGTGAAATTCTAGAGGTAGAGAATCATCTCCTCACTGTCTTTCAAAAGTTCTGAGTTGGTGGGAGTACTTTTAGAACACCTAGCAGAATCGGAAAGCAGCTTGAAGAGATATTAATAACTGCCAGTGGAATTCAGATGTTAAACCCTTCATTGCTATTAGGATTCAAAATAGTTTGTCAGCAGTACTTAAACTGTCTTGCAGCTTTAGTGGTACAAGATCAGTTAGATGTAGATTTTAGTGCTCTAGTGCTGAATTATTTAGTGCATTGTCAGGGATTTTGATGCAGATTTTGGACTATGCCTCTTAACCCAAGGGAGCGTGTACACCCACTGTAATGCCTGTGAAACTCACTGTAGAGACACAGAATGGGGGCATCAACCACGTCTCTAGGAAGCCTCTTCAGGTGTGTGACCCCTCTCTCAATAAAGAAATGCTTCCCAATGTCCAGTCTAAACCTCCCTGGTGCAGCTTTGAACAATTCCCACGTGTCCATTCGCTGGACACAAGGAGAAGAGATCAGCACAGCCCTCTCCACTTCCCTTCCTTGGGAAACTGTAGAGAGCAATGAGGTCACCCCTCAGCCTCCTTTGCTCCAAACTAGACATTCCTTCCAGCCCTTTCAGCAGCTTTGTTGCCCTTCTCTGGACATATTCAAGGGCCTTCACATCCTTCTTAATTGTGGGGCCTAGAAATGCACGCAGTGTTCAAGTAGAGGGCAAGGTGAATGAGAAACTAGTAAATTATGCCATAAATACATGAATACATTTGTGTATGCCAGGGGGTTTTGGTGCACATACATGCAATATTTCCAAAGCTTGATTTATATTGGTGAGAGAAACTGACCAACACTTAAAATCTGAATGCAGTATCAACAAAAAAAGCTGAAATTGGTAAGAAAAGAAGTATCATGTGGGCAAAAAGACATAGTCTCATAATCAAAGAAGACAACAGCTTTTACTAAAGACCTGTCCATCAAATGGACAATGTATCAAAGAAAGAACTATAAATGGCCCCATTAAGGACAAAATAATCAATTTATTGGAAGCAAAGGAAGAGACTGCAATTATATGACCTTACTCTTAAGTTAAATTTTTAGAATCATTAATAATATGATAATTCTGGGGACAAACACAGCATAGCTGGTTGGGGAGCTGATTGTCCTGCTCTATTCTGTGCTGGTACAGCCTTACCTCAAGTCCTGTGTGCAGTTTTGGGTGCCACAATATAAGGATATAAAGCTATCGAAGAATGTCCAAAGGAGGGCTACGAAGATGGTGAAGGGTCTAGAGGGTAAGCCTCATGAGGAGCAACTGAGGTCACTTGGCCTGTGCAGCCTGAAGGAGGCTGAAGGGAGACCTCATTGTGGTCTACAGATTTCTCACGAGGGGAAGAGGAGGAGCAGGCACCCATCTTTTCTCTCTGGTGACCAGTGACAAGGAATGGCATGAAGCTGTGTCAGGGGAGATTTTGGTTGGGTATTAGGAGAATGTTCTTCACTGAGAGGGAGTTGGGCTCTGGAACAGGCTCCAGATGAATATATATTTTGATCTCTGAAGCCTTTGAGCACTATTACTAGACCTAGTCTGCATAGTTAGGGAACAAGAAAAGGCCAAAACATTTTTAAGAGCTGAAGAAAGTGCCCTAAGTTGAAAAACTCAGTTTAAATCTGTTTATCATATAGTTTGAGATTACTTGATTACAGAATCTGAATACCTTGCCACAGAGAAGACTTGGGGATATTTGCCTGTGGTTTGGAATCTTTCTCTTAAGAGAATGCTTAATCTCTCTCCAGGTCACAAGAAGTATTCTAATAACAGTTCACAAAAATTCACTAATTGATCTTCATCACAGACAAGTCTCTGAATGAAGAGAACACAGGAAAGTATGGACTGTTGGTTGCAGTAAACATTTAGTGTCAAATTGGCTGGCCAACCCTTCATTCTTATGCTGCACTGCAAGGATTGCTTCTGGGTCTATGGAATCATTAGGTAATCCATACAGCAAAAGCTTGTCATCACCAGCTTCTCTGAAAATTCTGCAGTTATACAAAACAGAAACAAGAAAAGTTCACTGTTTGCTTCTGTCAAAAAACCCGCAATGAAAAGCCTGTTTTCCCTCCAAACCTGTGCTGTCTCTAACCTTTCCAGCACTGACATGCCATGAAAAGATAAATGGAGCTATCTGAGCCTGTAGCAACTTGTTAGTCACTTCCTAAGAGGTGTCTGTTTTGTTACATTTAAAAGGCCTCCATAGATGACAAAACAGAATGCAGTGGCTGCAAGATGAAACCACTATGAGATTGATTGCTGATTGGAGCATACTGTCAAAGGAATTACGACATCTTGATCTCCTGAAACCTTCAAGAAAGCCCTAATAGAATATATCCAATAGCTGAATTGAAGAGAGAGGTTTAATAACACAGTGACTGACTGTAAAGTAAAGGCTTGTATCCAACCAGTGGCAATACTAGAGGTTCCCATGTTAAAGTGCATTTCTTTGAAATACACAGATATAAACTGTGAAAGATTTAAAATTATAAACATGAGCATGTAAGATGTTGTGGATAACAACAATAAATGTAAATAAATATCGAAATTATCATTTCCCTTGACTCAGTACTGGTGTGTTTTAACTGGTGTGGTTGTAAATGAGTGCTTTTGATGACAGCCTTGGCAATTGCACCCTCTGGTGTGCACACAGCGTGGCCTGTAAAAACCTCAAGCAGAACTTGAAACACAGATGTACATAATCATTTGAATGACAGATTTTCAAGAATGCATTTGTTTTCAAGGAAAATTACCAGTATATCTACAACAGTAACAACTTTGTAATTTTTAATTTAAATTGCTAAAATATTTTCATCTTTCATGTCATAGGAAAACATCAGTAATTTGCATCATATTTCTTTGTAAAAAGAGCGCAAAAGTCATAGCTGTTATTCAAAAGGCTAAGTTATTATTTTGAATGTACATTAAATACTGTAATGCACCAAAACTGAAATGCATATTTCTCAATTGCATGGTAAATAGCTACATTGTCTCACCTTTACCTGTTTGACTAGAATACTGTGAGAACAGGTGAATGAATCTAGTTGAAGTTCATTATGCTTCAGAACTATGTATGCATATGTCTAGTATTAGAGAAGATATTGTAAGTCTACAATACAAAACCTTAGCGAATATATAGTAGAATTACTAAGGTCAAAATATGCTGCTGCTTTTTTTTTCCCCCCTTAAAGCAATAAAGCTGTTAGAATGAAGGCAATACATCAGAGAAGGTGAGAGATACTGAAGTCTCCTCTATCACCCATGTTATAATAGCCTTCCAACCCCTAGCCCTTTTTTCTTACAACTTAAAAGTTCCCCAGTTTAAGCAAGCCAAACGCTACCGCTGTGGGCAGATGGTAGAGAGAACATTGCTACAAAACCTGCCACTCAAAGTGTAACAGATGACTGTAGCTACAGAAAATTGTCCCTTTGTTCATTTTGCTAATGAGTGTCCTCATTGCAGCAGGAGACTGCATAGTTAATGACCTGCAGTTCCCGGCCGCGGCAGCCGGTGGCGCTCCAGCTAAAGGTTGTCCGGGTGGTGGGCAAGGGGCAAGCTGGGGGGGGCGGGGGGAAAGGGTCTTTTGTGCTTGTTATATCCTTTCCTTAAAGCGATGAAAGATTATTAGCACATAGAGATGCCGCTTAAAAGCTATTCACAGAGTTAGTTAAAATATTTTTTGTTTATTTTATGTAAAGGTTCTTTGAGCATCAGCTGTTGATGCTCAAAAACAGCCAGAGCAAAGGAACAAATACTTAAGCCTATTAAGTGCTGTAACAGTTACTTAAAAGGTCTTTTGAAATTCTGAGGTTGCTTTGCGGTGGTCTAGAGCTGACCACTGCCAGAGCAGAGTGTCAGCTAATTACTTAAATACTGCATGTGCTGTTTCCTTAACACTACTGCTTTCTCTACAGCGAGTTCAGCTGCCTACAGGATTTGGTAAAAGTTTTCAGTAGAAGTATGCACTCTCATAATTATCTCAGAGGAATAATTTTAAATCTGTTACTGCATAAACACTGTTTAAAATTACATATTGATGAAGCATTTCACTAGAATCTATTAAAAAATTTACATTATTAAAAATAACATTCTTGTTACTCACACTTGGTCTTTATGTAAGCTGCTAGTTTCTTCAGCACAGGAAAGAAACCCACAAACTAATATGAATTACTTTACAGAGCACTTGACATTTTATTTAGACAATTTCTTATAAAATTAGTAAAAACTTTGTGGCCAAAACTTTATGTACATTGAGAATTCCTTCTAGTGAATTTGAGTCCAAAACTGTCTTTTTCAAAGAAAACCAAATAGTTATGGACTAAATTTTACCCATCCTTACACTATAGTTTAAGTTTACATGACATTTCAAAGCCTTCAAATTTAATTTTTTAAGGTCTTTAACATTTTTTTTAAGAGTTCATATTTTTACCAAGCAAAGCAAATAATATGCTGGATTTTCCTTAGCAAGCAAAGCAACTGTTGTTTGAGTCTTCTCTTTTGTGTTAATATTTTAAATGGTTTCACAAGTTAGTTAATATTCTGGTATTACTATAAAGATCTGTGCCAGCTCTGAAAGCTTTTCTGTAATTTTAAAAGAAATATGTGGCAGTGAAATCTAGACAGCCATAAGACAATATATTCAAATGTTTTCAATAGCTTTGAAACCAACAAGAAAAAAAGAGTAGCTGTCCCAATAAGCTTCAGTTGCATAAGAAGTCTTTTCCATAATGGACGTGGCAAGATTTAAACAAAGGACACGCATAATAAAAATGTAAATGAGTTTGCTTTACTAAAACTATAACTTTAAAGTCTTTTGTTGCATGTTATCCTGGAACCTTCTTACAAGGTAATCACTGTTTGCATAGAGATTTAAACCGTAGTCTTCAATAGCATTAAACCCCTGCACGGTCTATGTGTGACAGGCATGCAAAGCCATGTTAATGTTCAGAATATGAATTGCCTCTGGGTGGCTCCGACACCAAGTAGAAAACCAACTGTGTTGATATCAGAAGGCCTGATGGACTCCATGCGGCTCCCAGCCTGAAAACTTCACCGCTTTGACATGTGATGTGCTCCTCATGACACTGGCAGCACTGTCACTGAGGAATGACACAAAGGCAACAAGCCCCCCTCCTTAGCCATGCACTTTGCAACCCCCTGGTGTTGCCTGTCCACAGTCCCTCCTGCCTGCCTAGTTACGGACAGCACTTCATAAACACGGGGGGAAGTGTGGGTGGATAGGCCCCAGCTGCCTTCCTGGACACAGCCTCCATAATAAATTGACCTGAATGATGAGGGCACACAAACAGTATGATATGCATTATTCCTGTCAATAAAATGTCCCCATGTGTTATGGGCTTTGTATATAATGTACTGCAGCCTTTCTTCTAGCGGGGACCTATTTAGAGTCTTGACTTTTTTCTATTCATATTATGACTCTGTAATAGAATTCAGAAATTATATGATACTGTGTTGTATAATATTAAACCAGCGTAGCATATTTAAATCCCTGATTCCTTACTTATAAATTCAAGGCAACACAATCTTTCAGGTTGCCTTTGAAGATGATGACCATGAAAAAAAATACTTGAAAAAGAATAAGGTTTTTAAACTGTACAATGAGATTTCTCATCTTGAAAATGCTCGAAAATGCTCTCACAAAGAAAAGTATTTGTTAGGTAAAGCTTTAAACCGATATTAGCTCAAGACGATTAGTTTAAATGCAGTGTGTAAGAAATGTCCCTGAAGCTGGAATTGTTAATGTGCTTCAGAAGGATGGTGATCTGTTTCTGGACTGTTGTCTTTTTCTGATATCAGAAATTTTGTATGTATTTGTAAAGAAATCCATATGTACTTATTCTAATTTTAATGCATGTATTTACATACTTTGAAGTTATGACAAAGGAATAACTTTGCTGTGGGGTTTGAAAGTTCTGATATTGCCTAGCAATGTGATTAGACTTCTTATTTTGTGACAGATACATGCTGTAAAGTTACTGAAATACAAAAGTGTCATATGTAGATAGTTATGTTTTTAAATTATGGTCTATTATTTTATTTAAGGAACTGTATTAAAACCTGTTCTATCTCTAGTGTAAGTTTTTGAGCTTCTGCAAAATGACTGAATATGCATTTCTTCATAAAATTAGTTTTGTGTTTCTGGGAAAGCTTCTAACAGAATCAGTTTCTCTCAAGTAAGCCATCACTACTTTTGATACCTGTGCTTTATTATTGTTCATAAAGAAAGTACAGTGTCTTGTCTTTACCTGCAGGGTACTTCTCACATATTTCCAGAGTGAAATACGTAATGGAGAACTAGAAACTATGGCAACAGAGGAGAATTTGGCTGTTTAGCTTTGTTATATCCATATTAGACCCAGTACCATCCTTAACAGTGGCAAGATTAATTTGATACAGACAATATTCTTCATTCCTGTTTATCATCTGATTCAATGGTGTTTCTTATCTTTTGGTAGTTTTGTATGAATCATAAAGAACCACCTGCTAAAACACTTTGTATTGGCTGTGGCTAACAACAAGGATGTCTAAAACCAGTATTAATGAAGAGCTGTGGGCCCTCAGTCACACTTGGCTCTTGAACTTACTTCTTCATGTCTGTCTGTCCAGCCAGCTGAACAGCAGGACGAAGGCTGTGAATGTCAAGGGCAGTGGTGAAGGTCACAGTTCTGCCAGGACTCTCATCCCCGGTGCATTCCAATGGGTTTGGAGACTGACCTGAAGCAAACATTTTGAATACATTCATGTAGGCATGTGATTTCATGGGCTTTCTTGTTTTCAGATAACAAAATTCAAAGAATGCAATCAAAAATGGAAACAGATGGGCAAACGGTTCAAAAGGTTCAAAGTAATTTTTACTTCTGTAAGCTACAGTCTTGGCAGAACAGTAATGAGCTTGGGGTGTTGTCAGTGTATAGTCTGGATAATCCCAGAAAACTGACTTTAACTTGACTTACATTACATCTTGAGGTATGGTAGTATAACCTATTATAGAGTGATAATGAATGTTCATTCCCTTATCTTGTCATATTTCATAATTTTCTTAAAACACTGTGAAAATTCTGAACCTCACTAAACTACAGTAAAATGATTGAAGGCTTTAATTTTAAAAGTAACGTGTTCAGTAAGCTTTTGAAGACAGGGAAAGAAGATTTGTATAGGTGAATAGCTAGAAACTTCAAAAAAAGAAAATGGATACTTTTTGTAATCTATGACTTGTTAAATATTCCACTATTCCAAATAGAACTGTTAATATATGTGAATTATTACTTATATGTTGTCTGAGCAAAACAAGATCTGAACAAGATATAAAAGTCAACTTTTTAAGAGAACTTTCCAATGTTTGTTACTTAACAATTGATCTCAATAGAAGGTTGACAATGCTCAGTGCTTTCCTGGTATAGCATCTAGATATCTTTCCAGTCAACTTCCTATCTGTGTGGTAGTTCTCAAAGGACTTTTTTCTGGTGTGTAGTTATCACTCTGGAAAGTAAGAAGTAGACACAGGACTTCTTCCTATAACAAACATACCCTCTGTGAAACATTTCCAAAATGTTGTGTGGATAACTAACTTCTCTGGGTCAAATATGAGGGAAATAGTGGCACTTCTACATTCTAATTCTATTTTTACTAAATTCTCATGCAAATTCATGCTTTAAATATATATATATGTATATATATATATATATATATTTGGGGCAGGGCAGGGGGGGACATTAAGGCCCTGGATTTCTAAAATCATCCTTTTTGTTGCCTTCCCTTGTAACCTTGGGTGAATCTCTCTGCTATTAACAAGTTTGCCACTTTAAAATAGTGCTACATATTTATAGGAGCATTGAAAGGGTAAGCTCATTGTGATTTTGTATGCAAAATTCAAAATCAGAATTAGAATATTAATTAGTCTGTGTAATGCACTAGTCTGTCAAAGGAGGGATGTGTCTTCTGTTAGTTTTTCTCTTTTTCTTTCTAGGTGTGGCAGTGCTCAGGAATCCTGCTTTGGTTTGAAGTCTCATTCTCAAAAGAATAGGCCACTCATCTGTTCTTATACGGAAAATTTCTTCTTAGTTCATTTGCAAACTTCAAAGACTACTTCTAAAGTACAATTTTTCACCCTTTCACTCACAGGAAATTTTTCCTGAAACTTAGTCTCCATTTTCCTTCCCTTCATCTCCATATAATGGAGGACATTGTCTAATATTAATAACGAGTATCTTCCCATAGATACAACCTCAGCCTGTGGATTTGAGCAGCAGCATAGGTGCTCTTTTCTGTGTGCCACTCCTGTGATTTGGAAGTTCCATATCTGTGTAAGTTTGGACCACAGACCTTCCTCCCAAACTGCCTCCAATACAGCCATACCCACAGAGGTAGCCCTGCAGAGTCACTGTGCTGTCTGTCAGGTGACAGGGTAAGCTGTAGGGCTGAAGTGCTGTGAGAAACCTTTGGGGTAGTCCTCACTATAATTCTGATAATGAAATTAATTATATTTTGATTCCCAAAAGAAAAACCACAATTCTAAAATATTAACTACATTGATTGAAATTTCTGATTTTCTTCCCCACCTCCTTTGCATCTCCCATTGAAAGATGGTCTCTTGATACCCAGAATGTACATAAATTCTTCTTTGGTTAAAAAGCTTTGATGTTTAAAAAGAGGGGCTGGGTGTGAAGGCACACACTGCTGTAGTACCTAGCAGTTGGACATTTCACTTCAGAAACAGAATTCACAAAGTTAATACAGGCCAGTATCCAATATACACTGGATAAGGAAAAGGTAACACTTAAAAATGGGATTCAAAGCACACACAGCCCATCATAAGGGACAATGAAACCTGTTGGAAGCACCTGGACTTACTAGAAATTACTGATGCATTTGTTGCAGGTGGGACTTGGATTCTGAATCTTCTTCACATGCCCAGGCAGCCAAGATGTGCACTAGCTGAAAGCAATTGCCCCTCTCATTTCTCTCAAAGCATCATAAGAGATGGCAAGGACTGAGTTTTTCATAAAGACTAGAGCACTTGCCCAGGTCTCTGATCATTGAACTTGAAGACCTTTGACCTGTAGCTCCATATATCAATGAATTAACTCTAGTTTACACCATGGTCCTCTTTAAAGCTGGATACAGGGAAAGCAGGCACAGAAGGGCCATAATCTCTAGGCTACATGTTAGAATACTCAGCATAGAGAAAATTACTTTTCTATAGATTTGTTCTTTCTTTCTTTCTATTTTTGCTGAGTATTTTTGCTTGGGTTAGTTTACAGCGGGGGGGGAGAGGGCATGTTTTGTATATTGTTTTCTTGTAATTCATAGTCTAATGTAAAATGCATAAATGATCTAGCAAGCCAAAACACAAGGTTGTCCCTTTCTCATGCACTCACAGCTTTGGTATGTCATCAAGCTCATGCATGAGTATTCTGTATCTAGTCTCATGAATTTCATATTCTTTGTGTCCAATGGCACAGCTTGAACAGAACTGGTGGCTTATTCTCATCATAGAGGGATAGTTAGGCTACTTTTCCATGACTTGGGATATTGTAATCAAGCCCCATAAAACTCCCAGCAGCATACAATGTCGGCTGCCCTGATTTGTGGCTGAGCATTCTGTCTTCTAGGTTATTATGCTGAAGGGGAGCATTTCTCCATTTTTATGAAAGAAAATGAATGTCAGTGTCGTACTCAACATTGTCTGGTTTTAAATATGTTCAAAATGCAAATTCAGTAAGTAACAAACTCAGCTCCTGGTGACTTGAAGAAATATAGATGTTTAACTTGCAAGTCCCAAGTGACAGCAGCTCTGACAGACAGCTCAAACCCAGGAAGCTTTGCCATGCAGTGTAACTGTTTAAAGGAGTTTGATTCTGGAACTTCTGAAGAATTCATAAAGAATTTTTAAATTGTTCTTTAGGCACAATCCTTTGTCCTGGCTGAGACTAGACGTGTAATTTGCCTGACAATGTCTGTCTCACTAGGGCAGGTTAGAAGTTGCTGCAGATGATACAGACATCTGCCAGTCTTTCTACATATGTACAACAGAACAGTGGAATTGCTCCTGCAGCTCCAAGCTGCCACTGGTGTTTGACTGTAAGAGGTTTCCGCAAATATTCACTTTTCTGAAGGTTTAGGTCATTGAAATCTCTCTTTCTAATGATTTCATCTTCTTCCTACCTCCTGTGACATCACACTCCACTCTAATTTAATTTAAACTCCACATTAAAGTATTTAGCTCTAAGTGAAGATGTCTATCTGTTACCAGTTATCATACAAAAATATTTGTGTGTGTCAAGGTTTAAACCCAGTTGGCAACTAAGTATATGTGATCTCTTCATCAGTCAGACAGAACTTTAAAAGGGTTTTTAGAAAATTACGCCTGCTTGTAATATGAAAACAAACACTGTTTCTCACATATATACATTCTAGTTATTTGAAATTCAAGAGTGAGTGAAGGCAGAACTCGAAAATGAAAGAGCATTAGCTAAAAATCTGGTAAGACACTGATGTATACATAGGTTTTTGTAACCATCATTCATTATTGCAAGTCTAATAAAATATGCAAAACCCTTTTGATATCCCATAGATTGAATAAACTTACTTTTTAAGTAGGAAAGTTGCTTTAACTAGTTACTTTAGTAGGAAAAATACAGTGGTTTTTTTCTTGCCATGTTTTGAGAGGAACAGATATAAACCGTGATAGAATTCTTAAAAAAAAAAAAAAAAAAAAAAAAAAAAAAGGAAAGAAAAGAAAAAACACTTCTTTTTTTGTCTTAGGAGAATTTGGAAAATATTTAATAAATGCAACATTATTTGAAAGGATTTACTGCTTCTGTTTACAAATGTTATAGGAGATGATACAGAGTTTTGTCTTAAAATATTTTTGTATTCTGCATTAGTCTCATACGAACACTGCCTTTTATTTTCTTTTTACATGATCCAGGAACTTTCCAGACGGCTGGTCCTTTATTTTGCCATTTGACTTTTTTTTTCCCCTAGCCTGATTTCGTACTGGCTTTCACACTGATCACCGCTAGTATGTCTTTGTTACAGTAAACTGACTGGGTTTATTATAATAAAAAATAAAACACAGCTTGACTTTCAATCTAAATGTGCTGGAAAAGAATATGATACTGTTTAGAAGAGAAAAGGTTGTGAATAGAAAAACAGTACCACTTCAGTTATTTAAACATTTGCTTTTCTGCAGCTTGTCAAACTTTGTGCCAAGTCATAGCTGCTTTACTTTGTTTTGTTAATCTCAGCACCATGTGTCTTGGGCTTTTTTAATAGGGGACCAATCCTGCAGTACTTACTCAATTTTCAGTTTCACTGAGTCTGGATAAGTACTGTAGGACTGCATTTTTAAAAAATTAGGGGGGGAAACCCCAAAGTATAAAGTTGTAAAGTAGGTCTTTCAAATCCACTTGTGACTGTTAAAAAAGTCCTACAAAGTAAGTTACCTATTAAATAAATTTTAGTAAGCACCTTCATAATGAAAATGGTTTATAATTCTCATCACATTTTAAGAAGAGTTTTTTGACCTGAAGCTGTAAGTAGGTCTGCCTTAAATAGGAAATAATAAATAAAATATTTTAAAATTTGATTGTCTGAAGTCAGGCCAGGGTATAGACTTTGCTCTTTCAGGGAAAATTTTTTAGCATAAGAATGTGACAGCATAGAATCCTAATTAGTGCTAAAAGTTACAGTTTGATATGTATATTTACCAAAAGCATTTGAAAGCATTATTGTAAGATGCTGTTAACTGAGGGTTGATTTGGCTTCCTAGTCTGTTTCTGAACTGATATGTGACATGAAATCAGCTCAGACACATTTCTGGATCATCTCTGAGGCACTTAGAAAAATCATTTTAAGTCACAAATTGAATTGTAATAGTTCTGGAAATCCCAGCATGACCTTCAAAATCAAAGCTTAAGCAGTCAGATTCGATATATCTATAACGTATGTTAAAAATCTACATATTAGGAATCTTTTATTAATTCAGGAGAAAAATAAGTTTTCAAAATAAATTTGTTTTAAACGTCTACTTCTATTTTATTATTAATCCAGAGTTAGATCAAATTTTTATCTAGAAATGTTTCATCTAAGGGGATGTTCTTGGAGGAATTGGGCAAACTTTTCTCTGCATGGGGTGTAGTAATAGTCTGAGTTCAAAACACACGAGTACACAGGGGTCCAGCCTTTGCAAAGGCTGTTGAATGAGTCGCTGGTCTCACTCTTTTCTCTCCTCCTAATTCTAAAATCAAGCACACAGTTGTCAAATATCTCGAACATACTTGGGAGTCTGCTTCTGAGGTCCCCAAAGCAGAGAGTATGCATTGCAACTGATTGTGGAAAGTGATGAAGATACCTTGACTGCTCTGCAGCACCTAAGCTTATTTAGTGTGCATCTTTTTGTGACCTTATCTTGTCATTGCATACTATCAAACAAATCAGTACTAAGTGCAAAAGAAATGCAGCAGTAATGCAACTAAGTCAGGTAAGTCAGAGCAGTAATGTGCACAGAGGGTGGGAACTAACCTTGAGCGTGGAATGCTGCTCCTCTGGAAAATAGCAAGGAAGGAGTAGATTCAGTGACAACTTAAACGCTTTGCTCTCTGAGACTTCTCGTTGGTACTCTGGGTGCATACAAATGTGGAAAAGGAAGATGGACAAGCAAGAGAATAAAAACACTCTTAGTGTACATACTGCTCATGAGGGATGAACACTGAATGTAAAAATAATGTCAGTAAGGTTGAATCTGGAAATATGAATCCTAGAATGTATAATTGGAATAAAGCATTTGAGCTCCCAAAGTTCTCTAAGTTTTAACAATTGCTTAAAGCAATTTCATGAAGATTATTACATAAATGTAGTCTTTTCTGTATTACCATACAATTCTCATATTTTTTACTTTAATAAATAAAAGTGTTAGTGATAGAAAATGACATTTCCTAATGGATTAAATCCTGGAATATGTAACAACGTTAGATGAAAATAAACAATTACAAAACAGAATCAGGAGTAAAGTACTCAACATTGAACCAAGAGTAAAATCCTGAAAAAATATTATGGGGGAAAAATATCAATTGACTACATGTTCACCTTCTGTCATCTTTAATGATTCTATCAATATTCAGTTTCATTGCCTATAAACAATATTGTTGCTTTTCCGTCATCTGAGTAGTACAAATCCTTGAGCAATGCTGAGCAGTAACACAGAAGTAGCTGGCTTTGTTACAACTCAGTACAAGCCCAGGAACTGCTGTCACTTTCTAATGTTGACAGTCCCAGCTCGTATTCAGCAGTGTTTTCAAAGAAAAAGAGTGCATATTTTCCCTCTAGTTATTGTTATGTCCCCAGATGGTGAACTGAAAGACAGTTTTTCACTGTCATAGATCAAAGTGCTAATAGTAATAGCTTTAAATCTGAAAAAAGTCCTACAGATTTTTCATATATATGAAAATATTGAATATACTATTTCCAGTATATATGGAATATATACTTTTGAATATACTATTTCCAGATTATTTCTTTGTTTCTCATTCAAAGACAATTTTCCAATAAACCCTAATGCTGGTTAGCGTTAGACTTTCAAACAATCCTTTTTCCCATTTAATTTAAATGGAGTTAAATATCATGACTTCTGGACTAGGTCTGTGTCTTTGACCCACTACCCCTTTGAACTGAACCATGTACTTGCTGTTCTTGCTCTTCCTTTCCCCTTATTCTAGAGAGAATGAGCATGGCAGTCCACAGGGCATCATGATATTTGACAGCAATAATTGTTGGGTAACTGTAACTCTGTGTTTGTTCAACTGAAATCAATTCATCTTATAAGTTATGAGTCTGATGGACTCATTCCCCACTGTGGGAATCCCTTCTGTGGAAGCAGAAGCAGGATTTATAATGCTGCTAGGGTATTTGGGCAGAGCTGGCATCTGAGTTAGTAACTATCAGAAAAAAACTGTGTGGGTCCTAAATGATTCCAGGAGGTTCTTGAGAACTGGCTAATTTACCTGTCATGGAGGTCCTCCAGTTCCTGATATGAGTTAGGGCTGCTTGTTCTTGCACTTAACTTGCCCCAGACTTCAGGGAACAATAATATATGTGCTATAAATATATACAGCTGAAGGAATTCTGACAAACAGAGATATATATAGATATAGATATAGATATAGATATAGATATAGATATAGATATAGATATATAAAATGATCTTACTGTGTTGTAGCTGTCCGTACTCAGGATATTAAGAAATTAATTCTCTTGAAAGTAAAAATTATTGCAAAACAAGAAATGTTATTGGAATATAGGAGTCTGCAAATAAAGTGTACATGACTACATAACTAATTTTTAAGGTGGTTTTAATGCTTAGTGTAATTTTCAAAAGCCTATAGAATTCTACCACTGATACACTTCAAAATATGGCCATGGTTCAGTAAATGTACGCACTCCATAAAGCAGTTCATTCGAGGAATTCATTTGTCCTCCATAGATTCTGCTTTCATTTAGAATGGCATGGACAAGGATCCCATCAGGGGTGGCCTGACTGATTTTATAATAAAATAATATGTCTTTGAGTTAATCTTGATGTTTAGGAATTAACTCTCCATTTATGCTTCCTTTTTTGCATGTTGAATAATCAAAACCACTTCTTTGATTTATTGAGAGAAAATGTAGTCTGCTTTACATTTCACCCTCCTTTTCCAAACACACTTGTAAGTCCTTCTGTACACTTCCCAGATTTAGAATGCTTAAAGTAAAGAACATGTGAGAGCAATAAGGAAAAATCTTGTAACATTTAAATAACATTTGAAGGTTTTCCTTTAAAATGTAATTGTACAGATCTATCTTTGTAAGAATGACAGATCTATAAAAAAATTTTGTTAGTTATTTGAACTATTTAAAAACTCACTCTACTATGAGGTTTCTGAATGTGACCATAATCAAATAAAAATGTAATTTCTCATCTGTCCATGTATCCTGTCATTTACCAAAGGTGTGGTGACAGTTAAACTGTTTGGGTTTCTCTTCTGCTATGAATTGTATTTTAATCATTTTAGAAAGTAATTGCCTGGAAAACACATGTATGTGTGTATGGGCATTTTTTAACTTTTTCAGAATCTTTTTATTATATCAGAATAAAAGAACTGAACCATTATAAGAGCAAAAGATTTTTTTAATTGTATCCTTACATTTAGATTGAATTTAGGTTTCACAATGCCTTAAGTTGAGTAAAGGGTTATTAATAGCCCTGATCTTCCTAAAACTTCAAATAATAGAAAAAAACACAACCATGTCAATGCTTAGAAGTTGATATCTAAATCAATGTATTAATCAGCCTCACTCTTTGAGGCTGGATTTCCTTCAACAGTTATTTGACAAATCCTATTAATTATAGTTAGATTTGAAAATCTGTGGCATGTGGTGAGAACAAGCCATATGCTAAGATAAACTGAACTGGAACACATCTAGGTTAGTTGAAGTATGTGTGATGTTGGAAAGTGGTATTTGATTGTATTAAAACAATATAGTCTTCAATAAAAGCTAGTATACTTGTTAGTAATTATCTATTTGTTACTTAGACTTGTGGCTCATTGTAGGCATAGAGAAATACCCTTTATTGAAGAAATTAATTTATGTTCTTATTTCATGGATTCAGTATCAGCTACACACTGCTTTGACACTTACTCAGATCTCTACTTGTCCTAATGCTTTAATGATACGGTAAAATCTCAGCAGCAACAACATAAAATTTCAGTCTCAGTAGCAACAATGCAAAATTTTGACAGAAAATCAGCTCCACACTACCTCTAAAAACTTTTTCAGTTATTTTAAGGACTGACCTTCAGGCGACCACTTTTATTTAGTACAACTTTATAAAATAAGAATTACAGTTTCTCCAGTTTTCTGTTTGGTATAATTTTTGTGGTTGCAGATGCTTTTTTTCCTCTTGTGTCTTGTAGTATTTTGTGAATTTCCTATTATAAGTGTGCCAAAAATCCACTATCCATTGACGAAGTCTGTCATGCTTTAATCTACCTGAGGAACTGAAGAAGCCCTTGATTATAGTTTCACCTTTAAAATTGCCTGGCCTGGTTATTCATGTTAGAAATATTTTGTGGAGTTTAAAACACAGCTTACAATTTTTTGTCTTTCTTTAGTACCTGTTTTTTCTGCTCTGTTTCATTATCCTAGGCTGTATACTATTTTTCACCAATTTACTGCTGCTATTTCTCTTTATATTAGCTGAATTTCTAAGCATATCCCACCCATAATAACCACGGTTCTGTTATGTTACTAATACTCATACTGTTGGTTTTTTCTAGTGCCTACACCCCTTCATAATTGCTGTTGTGCTCTAAGACGCATCAAAGATAATACGATTTTAACCTAGTGAATTAAAAATTAATTTATTAGGGCTGTATTGTTTTGTATTGACAATAAACAATGCTGTAGTGACTCTCCAAGACAATAGATGATTCCTTCTCCTCCACACACCCTTCAAAAAAGTGCAAAGCACATTAATTCCCTTCAGCCTCTCAAACAAGTGGATAAATGCCCAGACCTGACCACTCCTCTCTCACCAGGGGGCTGTGGGGGTGTCCAGGCCCCCAGCCCTGCAGTCCCGGAGGGGATGGTGCCCCTCAGAAACCCTGGAGACTTTGGCATGGCCTCGAGGGCTTTCAAGACACAATCTGCTGTTAATGAGTAAAACACTAAATTATATGGTAAGATTCTGCTGTATAGTTTGGCTTTTTTAATTTTTGAAAGTGGGTTTGAAGGAGCACACAATAGAACCCTCAATAAAATTCATCTACTTTTCAATTACTATTAAGTACACATACGGTGTTAACTGGTCTTTTACAGTGTGTTTGTACTGTTTCACGTTTGGTTGTGTAATTTTGTTTTGTAGATAGAGCACAGGACACCTGCATTCACCTCTATACATTTTTATGTATCTAGATAGGGATTATATTTACACTAGAAAATCCATTTTGTTATAGATTAAGATTTTGAACATAATAGGATATCTGTTTCTCTGATGATAAGATACTCTGTTTCAGTGGTAACTCATGACTGCATAACGCACAGTTGATAAAATGGAGATATATGCAGTAAGAAACAGTGTTTATTACAGAAACAGGAGACTAGAGTTGGAAACATATCATTCTAGCTAGTCCCATCAAAGGGGAGGATTGTCTTATTGAGTGGTACTCATTCTGTTCTTCATTTAGAGCAACAATTCATATCCAAGTAATGTCATGATGGCAAGGGTGTAAGGGCAAAGTATAAATAGTGTCATAGGTAATAGAATTGCCACAGTTCCCCTGAAATCTGTTTCATAGCCTCATGTGTCTTACTTGTAGTTCAATATCTTGGTTTCATTCTGTTTTCTAATTTCCTTAAATTTATCCCTTAACTCCTAATATTTAGTACATACTGAATGGTTTTCTTATTTAATATTTGTATTCCTCCAAGTTTACTCCCTATCATCATAAAACCTTATATTGATACCATAATTAATGGTAAATAAAATTTGTTATGTTTGAAATCTGTCCTGTTAATACTGTTAAGGCTCATTCAAGTTTGCCAGATCTTTCTGAACTTAAGCAGACAAAAGGGAGTGAAATTTCTATATGATCTAAACTAACATTTATAAAAACATTTTGATGCCACTTGTATTGCAAGTAGTGGAAACTATAACTACTTCCAAAAAAGAGGACAGTAACCTTTTTAAGGTTCAGAGGTTTTTTTGGCAGAGTTGATTTATTGGTTGGGAGTTTGTTGAGGTTTTTTTAATGGATAAAGTAATTGCAATTTCAGCACCTTAGAAAGAGAAAATAATATTCCTGAAATTTCCCAAAGCAGAAGATTCCCAGCCAGGTCACTTCATCTGATATTAATGACACTCTTCTGCATTAGGTGTAAAGTGAAAGTCTATCTCTGAGCAAGTCCATAAAGCTGAGGTTTCTTCATCCACCTCCAGGCCTATGTGGCTGTTCAGCTAATGTTGTTTAATTTTAAAACTTTTTAGACAATTAGAAGTCTTGTTGAGGGGGAAATATAATATATTTGAAATACAGTAGTAATATTTTTGTAATATAAATAGCTTTTTGTACTGAGATAAGCAGGGTATGTTGTTTTTCAAACTTCCACCTTTTTAGATGAAAATGAGATTGGAAGGAGGGTGAGATGTTACCAAAAGGCTAGTTGCAGAATGCTTTCCTACCCAGTAAGTTCCAGTTTCTGAAAGCCAAGTGTGTTTCAACAATGGCTGTAAAGATTAGTGGACATTAGTTATTAGATTCTGGTCATGCTTAATTTGCCAAAAATCAATTGTATGTTCAATTACATGTCTGAAATATATGAAAGGTCTTCCCTGTAATGTAACTGCTATAATCACCATGCTAAGACACAACACCCTAACTTATGCTAGAGGAGCTCAACTTCCTTACCAAACTTAAGGTTTGGAATTCTGTTCAATGGGATTCATATTTTGATTTCGAGGAAGCAATAGATTTTATTTGCAAGGTTTAGGTCAGGGTTCAGTTCTTTTACATTGCCTGAGGTACTGAGGTGCTGTCACCATCCTGAAACACTAGCTAAGCAATTGCTTCCTCTGCCAAATAGGTGGTTAGTGTTCATCTGTACTAAGAAGTGTACCAAGCAAATTTATGTAATGAAATTTGGTGTTTCTGCAAACCATTTGCAAATAACAAGTTCTCATAATCCCTACTGCATGAAACCTTATATAAGGAGAAGAATATATAGTTATGTGCTGGGAACTTAATGATACAGAGAAAGGATTTCCTGTAGAACAGATGGCACTTGTAGTATTTGCCAAACTGTTCATCTAAACCAGCATTGTCTGGACCCTAATGCCCTCAGGCAAGGATCTGTCCCAGTTGTGGAGAGGCACCATGCAATCATGACAGATGGCCATGTGTGGAGGCAGCCCGAAGACTATGCACATGTACCAAGGGTAGTTGCTGAGAGCTGAAACTCCCAGTGGAGAATATTCAGTAGGCTTGTGATTACGGGGTGTCCTATGCTGAACAACATGATGTAAAAACAATGAAGGCACTGGAGAACTTAAACCAAATGTAAGGAAGAAAGCAATAGTCTCATAGCCCTTCACCCAGGTTCATTCATAGATCAGTAGGTGACAGAAACCTGCTTCATTAACTTCAGTCAGCTTAAAGGGAGTCTAAAATTTAATCCATTGCTCTTCAGTGAATTGAATGAGTGACAGTAGTAAATATATTTAGAATAATACATTTCCAACTTTCAAAACCAAACATTTGAGTCACCTAATGGTTGTTACATTAGTGTTTAGTGAGGCCTGCTTAAGGTTTTAAATCTGAAGAATATGAAATACAGTTTAAATAGCAAAGACTTCAGATCAAGAGACTGATCAACGCTCCCTCTGTATTGAGTATGCTTGCATCAGCTGGAGATACCCCTGAGAAGCGGCAGAAGTCTCACTTGTCTTCAAAAGTTGAGTTTTAATCCAGTTTATGGTTGCTTTCCACATCTGCAAAGAGATTTGCTCTCCTATTCAGGCAGGGAAAGCACAGTTTTGAGAGATACATTTGATGACAAAGATTTCAGAGGTGTAAATAAAAGCACAGCAGAAAGAATATCAAAACACAGAAGTGACTGAAGTGATCAAATGAGAAGCATGTAATGGTTTGCAAAGAGAAAAAGGAGTGAAATTAAAAAAAATAATGGAGGGAAATTATATATCTAGAACATTCATATGTTTAAAATGGAAGCCTTGATAGTAGCTGCTCTTAGCATTAGTTTTAAAGTGGGGCAGTTACTGTCTTTTCAAAATAAATGTTACAGGAAGCACAAAGGCAACTGTCATTAATTTCTTTTTTACTGTCTTACTGAGCTGGAGTTCAGAAATGTCACTGCTTGCTCACAGAACCATCCCAAGGACTGAGAATCTTCAAACTGTGGAAAGTCTTGAGACTTTGCCTCTTCTACCCTGCCATGTCCCAGCAGCGAGGATATCAGTAAGGGCTACAGAAGCCCTTTTATGCTTCTGTTTCAAGGAGGTGAGAATCAAATCTTGTGACTTTGGAGTTGCTTTGGACAATTGTCCCATGGTTTGAATTCTAGCCCATTTTGTGTACAGCTGCAATAGGCCCAGTTCTGCTTTTACAGATTCTCCCTTTACCCATCTATATTGCCACTGAAATCCAGGGGTTTACATCACTATGAAATCCCTATGTTGTAAAGAGAATGTGAGCATGTGATTGGTTTTGCAATTATTTATTAATAATGAATATTTACAATGAATTTTATTTGCAGATTTCATAGTATGTAGATAAAATTATTTTTCTTTACTTAAAAAGCCCTGATACTACAATGTATCTGCAATGCTATCTGTTCTTTAACTCTGGTGTTTACACCACTGAACTAGACACATAGCTACCAGTGCGTGTATGTGAGAGAAAGTGGAATGTATCTGCAGCTGAAAAAACAAAATGAGGACTTGATCCGGATAGGACTAGGGCTAATACAAAACACTACCGAAAACCTGGGAGTTCTGTTCAAACAAGTGGGTGGATAATGTATTTGATTTACCAGATTCATGTCCCGTGTGTCTGTATGGAGACCTGTGGAAATGTAACAGGGCTGAAATGTCTCTTTCGGGGAGGGAATGGGTAATTGTGTGAGGTGTGAAGAAGCAGGAGGAGATGGCTGGGGAGAGGACCAAACAGGCATCTCATCTTTGGGTTTTTTTCAGATTTTCTCTGTCCTGTGTATAATATAACTTAGAGTTGGAAAAGCTATATATATGACACCCTGCCAAGAGAGAATGGGAGATTTGAGATTGTTTAGCTTCTTACAGGTTTTTGATATGTCATGCCTCATCAGTGGTGCTCCTTCTCCCAAATGATAAAAGTATTACAGGAAACTAAAACAAGTTTGTATGCTCATTGGACCTTTCTTGTCGGTTTTCAGCACTGCAAGTTATAATGACCCTGCCAAAGCAAAGTGAAACTGAAACTATAATGCCTGAGGAGAAAAGCGAATTGGAAAAGGAACATCTTATGAGACAGAAATATCTTCCATCAGAGAAGGAAGAACCTACTGACAAGGTGATATTTTAACTACTACGAGCCAAGAGCAGGTGACAAGGGGATGGAGACAGGCTCTTCTCAATGGGGCCCAGCAACAGGGCAAGGGGCAACAGGGACAAACTGAAGAACAGAAAGTTCCATCTGAACGTGAGGAGAAACTTATCTGCCATGGGGCTGACAGAGCACTGAAACAGGCTGCCCAGAGAGGCTGTGGAGTCTCACTCAAAACCCGCCTCAACACAATCCTTGGCAACCTGTTCAATGGGAACCTGCTGCAGCTTCAGAGGTCCCGTCAACGTCCAACTTTTCTGTGATTCTGCTTAGGTATATATTTTATATATATTTACATACAGAGCTTTTTGAAGCCTATGGATCTCACAGAACTACTGTGTCTTTAACATTTTAATCCTAACATAGTAGTAGGTTTTTACAAAGCAGCTTTATCCCAGGACCTTTCAGAAATTCTCATGCCATTTCTCTAAAATAGGGTGCAGCTTCCTGGAAAGGAGAGTGAAGATCCAGAGTCACACAGGCTGTGTCTAAATTGCATGGTATGGATGCTCCATGGGCACCTGTCCATCCGACCACAAGAGGGAATGCACCGCAGCTCCCTTCTAGTCTGTGTACCTGGATTTTCCTGGTTCTTTCACCTGACTTGGGATTGATTTGAGTCAGAACATCCACATAAAACCAAGATTAGGAAGGATTTCTAGACTCCAAGTATAGACATAATTGTGAGAATGCGAGTTAGGTCTGAGTCAGGAGTACATTTCTTTGTTCTATTCACTCTTCGCCATATACTTGCCACGAACTGCTAGTTTTGCCATGGGGAATTTGTAATTGTAGGTCTTGACTTCTCATCCATTTAAAGCAGTTGTAATTTTACCATTGATAGCAGTAAGATGAGAATCAGATAGATACACATAGGGCAAGATTGCATTTAATTATTCACAGCACTCTTTTTATTTTTATTGTACTTGACAAAATGTTGCCTGTTTAAATCCTTAGGAAAAAAAAAAAAAAAAAAAACACCTAGACTTCAAACTACTGACTTAGGTTACAAAACCTTTCAAATTTTAACAGGATACTGGAAAAATCTAACAACTCCAAAAAGGAAAACTTTCTCCAGGAATAGCACTCTGTGTGAACAAAACTTCATATTTGTTTTTGCAAAGTTGGAAAAGTGTTTTGCTTACTTTAAGATAACATACATAGTACCTATGTAAGCAGTAAGTGCTGAAGCAACCCTGACTGCTGAAACTGAGAAACCCAAGAAACAAAGTGAAACTACAGAAAGGCAGGGGCTAAAATTTTTAAGATATGTGTCGAAGACATTTAAGAAGCTTCTATGATGATTTAACTTCTCTTTGCACCTTTTTTTTTCCAATCTTAGAGACTAAGCAAAGTAATACAATATGAAAAAGAAATTTCAGATTCTATAGAACAGGCTTAGTATTATTGTATTGCTTGCATTGATAAAACACTTCAAGCCTACAGATTTTGCTAATTATATTTGTGAAAATTAAGGTAATTATACATATTATTCAGTTACCTGGTCATTAGTATTTGCAGATGTAATATCTACATTTAAAAGATTGGAATTAATAGACTGAATAATATGCTGTTAACCTGCTTGTAACAATGATAAGCACTTCAGACAGGTAATTTTGTAGACTGTGTTAACAGTACTCAGAGTTCTTAAAAACAAAACCTGTTTTATGTTCTGTTAGGACACATCTTCTTTTGTGTCTTTCTTATGTCAATCTTGAATGAGACTTTAATCTGCTTATACTTCTTTTAGTCTATTTGTTTCTCTTTGTCTTCTTTCCTAATGTCTCTCTTTCACAGAATTCTTTTTCATCTCCCTTTTTCCATACTTTGCCATTTTCTTTCACTACACTTTCTCTATCCCAGAATCTCAGTGCTTTCTTCTGTTTTTCCTATGATGACTGTTCCCTTTTGTGCATACTTTTTACTCAGCCAGTTTTGACCTCTACTCTATTCATCTTCTCTAGAACCTTCATCTTCCCTCGCTGTATCCTGAAACATTCTGGCTGAAAGTTACTGATTGTTGAATCCCACAAATTCCCTCTAATCATCATAAAGACTGGATGAGAATTGTAGTGCTTCTAGGTCACACAGCTCCAGCACAATTACTTGGGATATAGCTCTCTGATTTGAAGACTAAAAAAGCTTTTAAAGCTATGAATTCCCTTGGTCCAAAACTGGTCTTTGTAAAAGTCATGCCTGCTGAGAAAGCTTTATTCTTTTTCTTAGGCAAGTAGCTCTTGAACAATCAGATGTGCTAGGACTACATTTATGCTGCCAAACAATTTTTAATGGTTTCAGTGCTCACATTTGTCCTTGGGTCTTTGTTCTCTATCAGCCTCAGTGTGTCTCCCTTCACTCATCTTCTTTTTTGGAAAAGACCAGTCAGTTCCTCAAGACAAAACCCTAGAGCAGTTCTGGTGCTAGTCTGTTCCCTATAGGCAGTACAGCCAAGACAGCACACCCATGCAACATCAGGCCACAGCTCAGAACATGCAGTGTATGTGTTTGGCACCACGTTATGGCAACACTTCTCACAGGACATGACATAGCCCAGTGCTATCTTAGGTAGAAAACTACAGACTATCTAAACTCCACACTTGTGCCCCATGGGACCCCACCTGTCCCAGCATCAATGCCACCAGTCTACTCTGGAGGTCACTGGTACTGATCAGTGTGAAAGACAAGTTGTGCAGCACATCTTAGGTCTATGATTTTCTGCCTGTAGCAAAATATTTCAGTATTGTATGTCTTATGTAATGCACGCAGCATCCTTATGGTTTGAAGAAACATGAAGGACTTATTAGGACAGAACCCCACAGCACACAAATAGGGTGGAAAAGCCTGGTAACCTCTATTCTAATGAAGATTGTCAGACCTTCCAGAGTCCCTACTATGAACGTAGGAACTAGAGTCTGAAAGCTCTGGGACAAGGTATGGAAGTTGTGGGGTTTACAGCCAGAGGTAGTTTACATGTGAGTGTTGCCTGGAACGGCAGAATAGGAGAGCCTGAGTAAATGCCAAATTACTTCAATACGTGCTTGGTGGTGTCTTTGCCACTGCTATAGGGATGAATCAAACAAATGATTACTTCAAATTTATGAAATCCTGGAAAATACACTAAATTATGTAAACATCACATTTCGTTCTTTCCAGGATTTTTTTTTTTTTTTCAGAATTCCAAGTTTATTTCAAATTCATCTGGACTGATATCAAATTTTAATGAGCAGTATTTTCTACCAACTGCACATTCTACTGTATTTCAGACAGTTCTTTTCCTGTACTTTTTTATCTCCACAACACAAATCGAAGGTGGGGAAATGCAGCAATTCCTGTCTACTAATGGTGAACTGCAGTGAAGGTACATCTATTGCATAGCCAACTCTCTACATTGTACTTGGTACTTGTTTAGCTTGATGAAATACCTCAAAGGTCAATGCATAGTTTCTCAGTAAATTTAGTATTCATTGAAATAGGCCCCAAGTTACCTTCTCGCCTGAAAATGGTGAGAATACACTATGTTGTTGATAATATGCTTTTAGTAACAATGCAAGTCTCTGTAGAAAAATAGATTTCTATTATTCTTGACAGGTCTATTTTAATGAGTATACACTGTGTTACCTGAACAGGCAGGTGCTGGAGGACTTTCTTAACACAAACCATTAAAATTTTTTAATTAAGCAAATAATTTGTCATTTTACACCTAGCTATAATGTCATAGAAAAGATACTTATTTTGATGAAAAGCCAATTAATAGACTAATAAATAGACTATAGGAACATCCATATTTTTGCTTCACTTTTTTTCTGATAGTTTATTAAAGAACCAGGCAAATTATTTTTTTCCATGACAGTGTGACTATCTGGGCAGCAGATATTCCCCTGGAATTTAGCCTGTATATTGTTATGATTTTATTATACTCATTTTTTTTAAAATAATTATAAAATATGTGAGCCCTCTTGTGGCCACAATATCCTCTATGTGATTTATGAAATCATGGAAAGCTGTGTGGTCTGGTGAAGCAAGTTCCTCAAAATATCTATTGAGTGTAAATTTGTTAAGTTAGTACTTCTAATGTCAGTTCTCTTTCATTTTTGGTAATAAATCCATTTAATTTTTCTTTAAATATTTCTTAATTTATGTTTGTAGCGAAAATGCCCATGAAGTTCTGGTTTTGTAATTACACAAAGAGCACAGAACTCCAAGATTTCTAATAATTTTGTAAATTCTGCATTAATAGCTGTGAAAGATGCTAGTGAATGCAAAATCAGTTTTGTGAAGATCTGTTTTATGATACAGGGTTTTTTTACTTTAAAACCTTCATATATATCAATTATTTCAGTCATATACAACCAAATGTGACCGTCAGTCAGAGCTGTCTTTTAGTCATTACTGAACTGTAGCTGAACTCTGGGGTGATTTTGAGATGGAAGAGACTGTATTTCATTGCCACTTATCACTCTTTCCTCATGAATTCAAGGGAGAATACTCCAAGCCATCCAAACTACATATTCTTATTTAGGAAATATTCTTACTACATGATACAATGTTTTTCATATTTTTGAAGGGGTTTTGCTTCCCTTCATTAAAAAGACCTGTTTCTGTAGTGTAATACCTTTCTTTGTAAAGAAAGGGGAAAAATTTTACAGCTGTTCAAATTAACTCATGAACTGGGCCTTGAGAAATTAGGTAGCAATTTTAATTGATTAGATAAAATATCAGCACTCTGTGGATAAAGTTATAGTAAATTTACAGACAGGAAAGGGATGGTATTTTAAATTCAAAGCGTGTATTCTACTCCTCACAGATTTTTCCAATGTATAAGGTCTGTTACTGTACTCATATATTTAATGTAATACAATAATGGCATTTTAATGTATATATGTCCAGTGGATTGCTGAACATTTAACTGATTATTTGTTCTAATTCTGCTGATCGATAACATTTGCTTAGTTATTTCCCCTGAGGCCTGATAACGATATGAAAAATGTACATTTTGCTGTAACTGGTTATTTTAAAGCTGTGTTGGAAAGTATTGGTTGTGATACCTTAACCTTCTTCTGTACCACAGCGTTTATTGTGTAATAGTATTTATTTATGTTTTATATATATGTTAAAGACATACAAAGTATCAACACATCTATTTGTATTTTTCTGGGTTATTCTGGTATTTTATTTTTGTTTTCTTGTATTTTTATTTGGTTTTGTTTTATGGAATCAGATTAAAAGCTGGAGTGTATTTGTTAATTCTTGCTCTGTTACTCTGAATCTATTTTTTTCTTTGAAAATGTAACATATATTAATATGCAAAAAGAGATCCCATATTAATAAATGTGCCTGGTCTTCATCATTATAGTGCATTTTTATCATTACATCCTTAGTATCAATTGTCAGGGAACTCTTCACAAAGGGCCTGTGGAATGAACAGAACTTAAGACTTCTGGTACCTGATACCCTATAGAAACTATACACACATGAAAAACGTAGAAGTCTGTAGAATACATGCCAGAGAAGATATAAAGATTAGTGGATTTAGTGAGGAGGGAAAAGCCAAACCTCACACTCATTGATGGTGAAATCAGGTAAGTTTCTTATTTTCAAAAATTGAATTAATGCAAATATTACTTGGGCAGAACAATGTATAATAATTCATAGAATTATAGAATAATAGAATTATTATGCATTGATTTCTTTATTATGCATTGATCTCTTTCAATAACAGGAATTCAGCTGCAGAGTTTTTTGACCAGCCTTCAGTGTTATTTTAAATGAAAGCATCTCCTCCAATTAGCCACTGATGGCAAAAGTGCTCTGAACGTGAATTCAACTGATTAACAGTCATATGTGATAGGCTGAGGCCACCCAGATCTAAGATGCTGCATCTATATTTAAGAGTCTCTTATATTTACAACTCTCAAGAGAATATCAATCAAATGTCCATTTCTTTATGGATATTTTGATATTTTGGGAATTCCATTTCAGTATGTTTTTAATTATGCATTGTAATTTTTAAGAATGACAATGGGCTAATGCAGGTTAATTTGATGTGAAAATCTTTTCCATCTGCATGTGATTAAGGATGAGATGTTTCTTGGGAAAAAACTGCAATGCCAGTTATTAAGCATTTAAATGTACATCTGTCAGTGAGACAGCAAGTAAAGACAAGGCAACTGAATTATTTTATTTAATCCTTAATTTCTATCATAAGAAATCTTTCTAATACAAGACATGTAGCACATATGAGAGCAAAAATTATGAAATCTTAAGTCCAAGAAAGGCAGATTGTCAAAGCTGGATATTCTCAGCTGTGTGCAGTACAATCTTGTGTCGATAATTTGTTCATACAAATAACACAGAAATTGTGCCCTGGCTGGGTAAACATGACATCTTTCTGTAATATATGAGTAAAACATAGAATTACAGGATGGTTTGTGTTGTAAGAGACCTTAAAAATCATCTAGCTACAACCCCCCCTTTCATGGGCAGGGACACCTTCCACTAGACCAAGTTGCTCAAAACCCCATCCAACCTGGACTTGAACACTTCCAGGGATGGGACATTCACAGATTCGCTGGGGAACCTCTTCCAGTGCCTTACCACCATCCAAGTAAAGAATTTCTTCCCAATACCTAATCTACATCTCCTCTCTTTTAGTTTAAAACAATTCCTTCCTTTTCCTATCAGTAACTGCCTGTGTAAATGTCACTCTCCCTCTTTTTTTAAAAGCTCCCTCTATGTACTTGACAGGTCACAATGAGTTCTTCTCGGAGCCTTCTCTTCTCCAGGCTGAACAACCCTGACTCTCTCAGCCAGTCTTCACGGAAGAGGTGCTCCAGCCCTTTGGTCATCTTTGTGGTCCTCCTCTGGACCTGCTCTAACAGGTCCATGTTTTTCTCATGCTGGGCACTCCAGACCTGGACGCAGTACCCCAGGTGGGGCTTCACAATGAGCCATAATGATAACTCTTTCAGCCAGTTTGTGAATTCAGATTTGGACTGTAGGTTACCACCTGATAGAAGGTAGAGAGATCAGGAACTTTGAGGTTTGGCATGTAAGGTTTTGTTCTGTCAGCTACTCACATTTCAAGTCCTAACACATTAGAGTTAGAGGTTTTAGGGGTTAGACCCACCCCTAAAAAGCCATCTGTCCTTCTCTTTTGGAGGTGGGTATGGGGCAGTAGGCCAGATTGAAATTACAGTCCCTTTTTTCCAGCGATGTTAAATATATGATGATATATTGTAGTCTAGATGCAGGACTAGCAAAGTCTGCTTACTCTGTGAAACAGGGCATTGGACTCCACAATGACTGAGTCCTTTGGAATTTTGTTTGGCTGCTCTAGAGTTCAGAAAGTTCTTCAGTCCTTTGGGTAGTCATGGGTTAGCACAACTTCATATTGTCCCTGTCTCTGTTCAGTTAGACATACACTACACTGGGCTCAAAGGTTCTTAAGTAAGATGATAGAAATGTGCCTTATTCATGTCATAAAAATTGCCAGTCAGAAATAGAGGTATATATACATATAGATATATATGATATAGATAAAGATATAAATTACATAGACACATATATAGATACACATATATACAGAAATATGCTTCTCTGTGTAAATTTTTCTGGAAAAAATATATAAACACATGCATATGCAGGCAAATATTAAATTCCTCATGTTCTATCCAGCAAAAAGGCATATATGAATAATTCACATTCTCATAACTCAGTGGAAGTATTTATGCTTATTTTAATGAGTAAGGGTCTAGAACTGTCCCTCAAGAAATAAGGCCATATAAAGTTTGATTAAATGCTTATAGTTTGAATATTTCTCAGGTGCATTTCTTCAAGCATTCAGCTAAGTTACTAAGCTACATTATGAAGCTAAGCATGAGAATTTATTATATATGTCTCATTTCTATATTTGATAGCGTTTTAGTGTTTCTTGAAGAACAATTTTAATTTTCTATCTTTTACCTAAATTTCAGATGAACTTAACTGTGACTTGGCTTTTTTGTTATTTAATAGTTACAATAAATTCACAGTCCAGCTATGCAAAGGAGTATATTGAAAATTGTGACTCTACCTAAAACTCTTCCAACACATGGTAATGTTTTGGCTTCTGCACAGGCTTGATATCATTCTCATGAATAGTTGATTAGGTTGTGGAGTGCAATGTCTGCATGCATAATTGAAACTATACAGAAATAATTGATCTAATTACCAGTGCTATATAATATCATTTCAGTTACAGGCCTGTACCACTGGCTCATGTCTGCCCTATGGTCTCCCCTTAAAGAGGACATGGGATATTCTGAAGGAATCCTTGATATTTTCAATGACTCTTCTGGACCACAAAATTTCTTCTTAGCTGCTAACAAACTGTATTGAATATTCTGTAGTAACCAACCTCATCCCTACTTCCATATCCAAGTAGATTATTGGAAGGCATCCAGTCTATTTGTGAATTTTCTGTTTTGTACTCCTACACTCTCTCATCATGGGTGATGGAATGAACAAGACATAAAAGGTACTAAGAAAGTCAACAATTTTTGAAGAAGAGAAAACCCTATCTTCCACCTATCTCTCACCTCTTCCCAAGTTTGAGTATTGGCTTATCTAGCATATATCATAAGACAAACTTGCAAAATGCTTTGCCTTTCCTCTCTCATAGAATTATTGCCACAGGTTTTCTGTGAAGATTTTTGAAATTCGGCTATCATGGTACCTATGGTCAGAATTCCAGTGCTCTAAATGGTTTCTTTACAAAATGTCTGCTTTCTACCCATGCTGATATCTTGATACGTGATGCTGTCAGACTCCATTGTTCAATACTGACTGCACAAGCTTTCTCTTGTTATGTGGAATTTTAGGTGGTGCACTGCTTGGAGTCACAAACCAGATGAATGTGTAAATAAGCACAGACCAAAAGAAGGGAGTTATCAGAAACTGTCTTCATATTAATTTCTTTCATGTATATATGGAGGTCCCTGTGGTTCCATCTGCCCTCCTACCTCACTTCCTCCATCCTCTGAACACTTTTCAACTGTAAAAGTCCAAGTAGAATGTTCTTTTCCAGAGCTTACAGTAAGCATGAACCAAAGATGAAGAAAAGGCTTCCCTACATTCCCAGTCTCAAATTCATGGATTTGTATACCTATAGTAACTCTATCCTAACAGCAGCAATAAATAAGTATCAGATGGAAAATAGAGGTTATTGAAATAAGATTTTTAAACTATTAAGCACAGTAAGTAGTCCAAAACCTGTCAAGGATTTGCTCTTCCAATAACAGAAGATAGAGAAACTCCAACCATTTACTTCAAGTCATCTGATCAGGTGTTCAGGGAGAAAAACTCTGGAAAGTTCCAAACTGAAAACGGCATGTTTAGCCTTTCTAAGGAAATATACAGAGAATCCTGCTTGTCCGGTTTCAGAAAGGAATGTCTACATAGTACAAATGCACTTGATTTTAAAAAGATCAGTTTTGTGTCTAGAATTACAACCTAGAAATTCTCTTAAAGATCCTGAAGCCCTCATAACCAACGTACACATAAAGAAATGCTTCAGCTATGTGATTCCTATTTAAAATATCATTGATTGATTTTATTGCAACTGTCAACTTATGGAAATATTATTGACATCAGTTCATAAATTTTCACTTAGTAAAATTAATGTGAATTTCTTTGCTAAGTGCATCACTTTGAAGACTCTGGCAAACAGCATGGAAGTGAGAGCAGTTTCAGTGCCCCATGTCAAAGCACCAATGAAATCATCTCTTGTTGTATTCAGATACCTGTGGATAAATTCAGTGAATTGTGTATACTGAGGTAGAATTAGTTGCAGTAAATCTGAGGTGAGTTCACTGTTTAGAATTTTTTCAGGTTGAGAATTTTTTTTTTTAAACAAGAAAGTGACACAATGCTTTGATGCATTGGTTTTTTTCTGTGAATAAGTTTGCTGACATTTAATGCAATAAGTAATTAATTAGGAAAATACACAAAAAAAACAGAGGCTTGGGAATGTATGATAATCTAAATCAAGTACATTTCAAGAAGTGAACTTTTTCTTTTATGTGTTCTTGATGTTCCTGAATTTAGGATTCAAATGTTGCATCACTTCCCCCAATTGTCTTCATCTGCATACAAGTTTATTAATACAAGAGAATTTATAGTAAAGATAATTGTCACTTTATCAGCTTTGATATAATTTCTATATTTCCATACAAATATACTCTTGTTTGAAGTGCAAGATGGAGAATATTAAACCTTTTTAAAGGTAACAGAGAAAATCATATTCTAGTTTAACATCCTGCTAAACAAAATGCTTCATAAATTCTTAGAAAACATATTAAACCCCTTTATCTTAGGTCAGTTCCAGCTCAAGCACCCGCCCTCACCTTACCTGTATCCTTTTCTTTTTTCAAATAGAACTTTCTTAATTCTTTGCTACTTTTGTAAAGTATTTACAAGTATAAGTTGTAAGCACAGCCTTGATAGCCACACATACCCACAGGTAAAGCCCTGCTGCAGAGGAGGCTCTTTTGGGACTCCATGGAGTGGCTGCTTGGTGATGCACATAAAGACAAAAAACACCATACACCTGAGTGGGTAGAGAATGACAGTAATACACAATATAGGCAGGGAAAGTTTATTTGGGATAATTAAATGAGGTATCAACTATAAAGCGTCAGATAGGCAATTACACAGACTGGCCTAAAGTTTCTTACCTCCCTGCCCTCCTAAAATGAACTTCGAGTTCGGGAAGACGTGAGGTCTTCCCTGCTCCTGGGAATAACTGAACGTGTTGATTAATTGCTCTTTTAACATAAAACGGTGAGCTGGTGTGAAGGTATCGTGGGAGCCATGGACAGCGCAAGGAAGGAGATACCCGTGGCTGCAACCCGCCTTCAATCAATCCCCCTTCCAGCCCCCGCCGCCACATTTCGGGCGGCAGCCCCTGCGCCCCCCTCGAACCCCGGCGACACCGCAGCGACAGTGCCGGGGCGGGCAGCAGTGCCTCTTCAGCAGTGCCTCACCACAGACCTGCTGGTACTCGCAGGAAGCTTGGGAAATCGCTTTTATTTTTGCCAGCTTCTAAATATGGCCCTGGACACCTCTTGCCGATATTTAAAAGAGTATTATTGACAGTAATGTTCGGTTTTTAAATGCTTGGCAACATCCATCCAGATGTGCACTTCAGCCTCCTCATACCTAAGTGTCCTCTCATGTGGATTGAATTGAAGCTGTGAGTTTTGTCTGGGTTTTTTTGCGTTTTTTTGGTTTTTTTTTTCTTTAGTCTCATTTTAATGTTCAAACAGAGATGAATATTGGGAATGCACACAATTGCAGCATTAAAAAAATATGCATGTAGTAACTAGGAGTCAATAGTGTAGGAAATACTAAAAATCTACACTTCGAGGCACCTCTCAACAACTGAAGGAACCTGCCCAGGGCCCAGGATCCTTCAATGTTCTAATGATGTGAAAGAGCTCTACTGAGTTCAGTCATGCCTTTAGAGGATAATGCATAAGAGCAGCTGTAACGTCATCCTCTCCAGGTCCACTGCCCGGTAGTTGGAATTATAATTAGAACTGTAGTTATGGATAGAAAACCCAAAACACTTGTAAACTATATTTCACTTAAACTTAAACCTGTCATTACAAAATGATGCTACATAGAGATCCACCTTGAAGGATGGCAAAAGGAAGTGTGCAACACTGGCAGGTGAAGTTTTTCCACAATATTTACTCTTTCCCTTGTTTAAAGATGATAAAACTGAACACCTACAAACATCTATGCTTTCCATTGTATAACAACAATGTATAATCAACAATGCTGTTGATTTTTATGTACTCAGGGAGAGTTTTCTCACAGTCCGGTGTTTGCATCTATTGACTTTGTAATCTGTAGACAGACTCTTAATGAGCAGAAAAGACAAGAACCTCTGAGATAAAGCCTTGAAATAACAGTGCGCCTTTACAGCTTGTCAGTAAGAGAAAGTTCAAACATAAATATCTGATTTACAGAAGTAACACAACTTATTTTGATAGATTACATTGTTTCTGTTTCAAATTACTCTGTCAATCGAGGAGGACGAGGTTAAGAGGTCGTATTTAAAGGAAAAAAATGCTTGAAAGGGCTCTTTCAAGGGATTTTTCATAAATTTCACCCCTATATTTAATTGCTTATTTGTGATGGTACACAAGCTCTATTTTTCTGTCAAATATGCTGATTTTGTGAAATGTTGCTTTACAAATCGCCTCAAATAGACAGGAACATGATCAACTCCCCTACACGTGGACTGAAATGTAGTGATTTGCCCCACACAGTAGTTCCTGACAGGTCTTCATCACATCTTCATTTCAAGTTTGATCTTTTTTCCCCTCTTGGGTGAGGTTTTGTTGTTGTATAGAGGTGTTTTACTTGAGACTAGAGGATGCAGAAAATGACATGGGCTATTTAAATAGGACTGAGGTCAAGGCTGAGAGTCTTCTATACTGAAAACTTTTTAAACGGTGATTACCCAGTCAGAGATGCGGAAGGAGAAAACTTAGGGTACAAAATGTTGAGGCAAAAATCCATTGGCCGCAGTGGTGCTTAACTTCGCCCTAGAGTATCAACACAATCCCCTGAGTGAAAACTAAGCCTTTTGTCTCTCCCACGCCCTTTCCGTGTAGCCGCCCCCACGGAACCGGCGGGAGACACTCCGCACCCGCGGGCATCCCGCCGCCCTCCCTGCCGCCAGCGGGATGAGCTGCGCTCTGTGGGGATGCGGAAAGCTCCCGGTGAGCCCCCGGCCGTCCACACGTGCCACACCGCCCTTGTGGGAGCTTGAGCCCAGGCGGGGCGCAGGGAGGACCCCGGCGGAGTGGGAAGTGCCGTGGGGACGCGCCGTTCCCGACAGCTCCTGCTCCAGGCAGAAGCATTCGTGGGCCCGTAGGAGCTTTTGCCCGGAGGGGAGGCGCTGAACGCCGTGGCGGGTCCCTCGCCCGCCCCGTCCAGCGCAGCGCCGGGAGGCGGGGGCGGCTCTGGCGGCGACGTGCCGCGGCTCGACGGGGATGTGTTTTATCAGCAGCGTGTGACACGCGGGGTGGTGGAGCATCCTCGCCGCGCGTGGGGCAGCAGAGCCCTGCGAGGAGCGGCTGTTTGGCCCTGGAGCACGGCGCTGCCGGCCCTGCCCGCTGTGTCTCTGCTTTTCCAAGAGCTCGATTCACCGGCAGCCGGCAACAGGAATAAATTACAAAGCCGCACTTAATGTTAGTGACTCTTTAAATGGAATTTTTCATTCAAACTTTGTCATTAAAATAGAAAGGCCTTTTGGCTGTGACCATACAGGCATAATAAATTGTATATGTTTGCGATACTGAATGAATCTTGCCCATATGCTGCACTGCAAGGCTACATGAATGAAGCATTTACCAAATCAGGCCCACCACATTAAACAGAAAAACAATCTTTATTCATGGTAACTTATCAGTTTCAATTAATCAACCTCAACAATAGAAATTCTGATGTGTTCAAGCAACTTGAAAGCAATAGGTCATCTCCAGGGCAGCCATGTTGTGTCTTTGTGCCTATGGCTTCAAACAAAGCAACATCTCCAGTAAATGTACATCCCCACACACAGATGTGTGACTATATCTGTATAAACATCCAGGCGCGCTGAAGGCCCTGGTGTACACGTAAGACTGTACGTAGAAGTGTTTGGCTTTTTGTCATACAAAAAGTAATTGTTTTCCAGTATTTTTTTCTGGAGCTCCACAAGTTTAAACAAAAGAAAAGAAATTTCCATTGGATGACCATCCTTTCAGTTTCTCTGCTGCTATGTGAATAGCATTGTGCAAACCATTCCAATGGTATTGAAAAGGGGTAACCATTGGTTTGATTTGGTTACACGGTTTCGTAAAGAGCTCCCTCCCACTGCCTTAGGGTCTGTGAAAGGTCCGTGACCTGTTTAGAACTGCCAAGTGAAATGTCATGTCGCCCCTCCCAAATGGGAGTATCTGCATTCATTTGATCAGTATAAAAAATGATTGGGGATGGCGAGATCAGGGCTTTTGAATTGCAATTTATAGCAGTTTACAAAAATGCACATTGTTGGAAAAGAAAACATGGAAGTGTTTCTTTCTAAATTGCATTACCTGTGAAATGTCATTAGTCTTTTTAGGATATTGCATCCTATTTTTTATGATCTCAGAGAGAGACTTAAGCGAAGAAATTGAGTGTTTGCTTGAGATACGAAGGCATAGTGTACTACCTACAGCACCTGCTAAGTTTTGCCATCAGCTGCGGGAGGAAATGTTTCCCCATTCCTCTCCAGGTTGTGTCCATAGTTCTGCTGTAATCCTTTGGTGGTACCGTGCGTTTCATGAGATCTTGTCATTTTAGTGCAATGACACGAGGCTGCTGCTTTCTGGGAGGGTGGTTTGTTCATGTCCAGGACTCAGCATCCTCCAACCTCCTGCCGAGCGCTTTGACCACCACAGCCTTGTCCGGAGACGGCTCCGCCGAACGCTCTATTTGGTTCTCCTTCGATTGCCCTTCGCCGCTGCACACCTGAATAAAATAAAAACCAAACCAAACAAAGAGCAACGAAACATGAGGGAACAGTTGCATCGATTTTAAACTATCGCCTCTTGAAAGCGTGGTCTCTCACACGCCATATACCCCGGGGCGCTGTGCCCTTCATCCGCCCAGCCCGGCTGTCGCGGGTGCGAGGGGCGCGGGTCCGGGCGAGCGCCGTGGCCCAAGGCTGGGCACCGGGCTTTCCCTTCTCCACTCCGTGCCTGCCATAGGTCCCGCACCCTCAGCACTGCTTTGGGAATGTCAGCGCTGCCGGTCACCAGTGGCACAGACGGGACAAGACGGGGGACAGCTGTCTCCCGCCTACGGCCGTGACTGGGCTGCTCTGAGAGTGGTGCGGGACAGAGAGAGGCGCTGGGGAGGGAATAGCGGAGGTGCATGGCTGTGTGAGACGCCAAAGCAAAGTGTGGAGGTGCCCTGGGTCAGCCCGGGATAGCGGGCGCCCTTGACTGGGCTCGAGTCTGTCCCCGAGGGGGAGGGCAGGCAGGGATGCTGACGGCGGGGCCGGCAGACAGAGCGAGCAGCCGGGAGTCTGCTCCACCTTCTGCAGGTGCTGGGTCGAAGAGTGAAGCTCCCCCTCATCCCCTCTCTCCCTCACCTCGCAGGTGCCCTCCTACCAGCAGCTCCAGGTGAAAAAAACACTCTGCTCTCCGGGCCAGCTCACCGCGGCCTGGGCCAGCGGCCGGGTCCCCCTGCGACTCACCTCCCTCTCCTGGACTGTATGTTTAGGAGCTAAATGTTGCTCACCTAAAGATGAAACCTCAATAAAACATGCCCCCACCTCACTGAGGGCCTCCGGAGCGGCACCGCCGGGGCACCATGTTGCCGTGAGGAGCCCGGGCAGGTCCTCTCAGGTACGGAGTGCTGAGAGGGCAGTGTGTCCCCGTGTTTCCTTGGGCCCCGGGACGAGGGGACCTGAGGTGTCGTCGCCAGCGCCGGGTAAAAGTTTGACGTCAGGTTCTACAGCCAAGGAAGTGGTCGTGGCACCAAGCTCGCCAAAGTTCAAGAAGAATTTGGACAATGTTTTCAAGGCACATGATCTGATTTTTGGGGTTGCCCTGTCCGGAGACAGGAGTTGTGCTTCTACGGTCCTTGTGGGTCCCTTCCAATTCGGGATTTTCTATGGTTCTATGACCGTGTTCACTGGGTTCAGCAGAGATTCTCTTTATAGCTGTGACCCAAGGCTGAAACGTTAAAATGGGGCAGATAAATTATTAGGAGTAAAAGCCTTGAACGGCTTAATTGGGGAAAGCAGTCCTGGTTCTAACCAATGTCCGTACAATTGCACACTGCAGTCCACCATTATTCGAGCTTCATCTACTATGCACTATATACCACCGTCTCCAAAGGATTGTTGCCCTAGAAACTTGTTTTAAATCTCCAGCTATATATCAACACCTTGTTTTAGCAGTCCTTGGCTGAATTACAGTTACACAGTTTGGCGCTTCTTTCAAATTTCCTCCCATCAGTTTGGCCAAAGAAAGGAATTTTTCTCCTTTAGAAATGAATTGGCTTAATTAGTAAGTAGATTAATGGCAATTGCTGGTGAGTTGGTTTCCAGCAGAGTTTCACCAGAGAGGGTTAATCGGAGTCAGGTCTGGAATCTTTCCCAGAACTGGCTGCCAGCCATTTCCGTCAACCAATCAACCCTGTAAACAAACGCGCCATCCGCTGAAATAGAGTTTATTTCTTACTGTCACCCCTCTGCAGTCATTTCCACAAACAGTCGCCACCTCGCCGTGGGTTTGAAATGGATCGGCCCTGAACTCGCATCTACTAATTTCCAGCTATTTCCCCAAGTACTTTGAAACGTTTCCCTGGCGAGAAAAGGTTTGTTGGGCGCATCGGCATTCAATAAACTTGTAAGCTGTTTTCAGCAGTCTCCGGCTGAGATTTTTCCCTTCTAAGAAACTTATAATTCGAAGCAAACCCAATTATTGCAATAGGACGATCCAAAACACTTCTCCAAAGCCACTGCCTCAAACACGAGGCAAGCAAGAAAAACATCAGCATAGACTTTGACATCTTTTTCAGCCTTTCCACTTATCTTTTTTCTATACCGATACAACGCATTCATACTTCGACTTGCAGCTGCATTAGTCTTGCAAAAAAAAAAAAAAAATCCCTGCTGAGAAATGCATATAATAGGAAAAACAGATCGGCTGGACAGCAGCGTAATTAATGCCAGAAAGGGCTGAGGCCGGTTTCATAGTTTGTCTTTTGAGGATATCAAGACGAGACCTGGTGAAAAATGACGCATGCTTTAACATTTCAGAAAGCTGGCAACTAGCAGCGCTTCCCCCCTCCACCCCTCCTTTTTTTTAACTTTATGCCTCTGAACAAAGGGGTCGGCAGAACTAGCTAGGTTGTAATGAGTTCTGTGTCCCTAGCACATTAAGTGCATCATGGAAACATATTGTATCGAAATAGTTTGGAGGAGAATACTGGGGATGAAAGAGAAAGGGTGCTTTGATCAGCTCCCTGGGGTCCTGAGTGCGCGCAGACCGACTTGCAAGGACTTATTCAGCTCCAGCGAGACACACTTACAACGCCATTCAAAGAAATTTGCATATCTGTAATTTATCACATTTGTCCCCAACATTTTTGCAAGGTAAATAAAAGTTGGCTGAATAAAAAATATCAATCATCACAGAGCGAGGGAGAGAAGGGAGCGGGAGCAAGGCTAAGTGTTTGTTTAACCAGACTCCGTTTGGAAAACTTTTGCTGATCGTGGGGTAAACCCCACCCCAGAGGCTTTAACAGTTTATTTCAACTCGGCAACCGCGCTTGTGTCCGCGGCCGGAGTTCTGCGCCCCGGCTCAGCCCAGCACGGCGTGGCTCAGATGGAAGCGGACCCGCAGGGCCCGGAGCTCCGGCATTCCGTGCCCCCTCTCCCCCCCGCGCAGCATCGCGCAGCGCCCCGGTCCTCGGACCGCGCTCTGCCCCGCAGGCCGCCGCAGAAAGGCCTGTCAAAGCCCAAGGGGAGAAGGGAAGCGGGGGAGGTAGAAATATAACGTCGGACAGGGCCCCGACAGGGGCCGTGCTCAGCCTCAACCGGCGGCGACCGCACCGCCACCGGCATCTTCAACTTGACCTTGGCGAGGGCTCCGCGCCTTCGCCTCATCTGTCACCCGCGCCCGGTGACAGTGATGCATTTCGCGCATTGTCAGGACAGGGCACGGGAAAGCCGTCGGGGACGGGACGGGACGGGCTGGCGGCGGAGCGGGTGCGGTGTGTCCGGGTGGTGGCGAGGAACAAAAGTTATAGCGAGACGCCTGTGAGGCTAATTCCGTGAAAGAGGCGTCCCGGTCCCCCCCGCGGGAAGGTCAGTGTCGCGGGCTGCGCTGCGCCGAGGGGGGGCCGCAGTGCTCCGCGCATCCCCGGCCCCGCCGACCGCCGTCCCCACGCTGCCGGGCACGATCGGTGCAAACACGTCCCAAAGGCTCCGTGTTTTCCCCCTTCCCCCAAAACTCTGCCATCTCAAGCCCACCGGAGGTGGTCAGGAGCCCTAGAGGCTCTGGGAGTCGCGCAGAGACCGCAGGGGCGTCCCCCACTCTCCCCAGCGCCCCTCGGGCCACTTCTCCCTTCAGCGGGGAGGGACAGTTCCCCGTGGTCTCGCCCGAATGGGGGTCGGCACCGTCGAAGTTGTCCGGCCCAGCCCGAGGGTACCCTCGCCCGCCATCCGCTGAGGAGCCGTCCATGCGGGTCCGAGCCATGGCTCCCACCCGGGACATCGTTCTCCACGGGGCCGGAACGCAGGCCGATGAGCGGCCGCCCTGAACCAGCCCCGGCCCCCCGTGAACTTGGAGGCCAGGGCAGCCGTCGGGGCTCTCCCTGATACATTTTCCAGAACGGGAAACGGCTTTCGTTCTCCTGACGTGTGCGGAGCTCCGCCGTCGAGGAATCCCCTCCGCCCGGCCCTCTCACCGCGCTCCGCGGCAGCAGAGGGCTCGGGGCCCCGTCGGGGCGCGGGGCGGGAGCGGTGGCACGGTCCCGTCCGTGCGACCCCACCGGGCTGCCTGTCCTTGGGGAGCGGACAGCCTTCGCACGGCGGAACCGGAGGCTCGCGCCGCGCCTTTCCAGCTGGGAATCCAGGGGCGGCAAGGATCGGGGAGACCAGGACGGCCGTGTTTTTTTCGGGCGGGGCAGGGCAGGGCCAGGCAGAGCAACCCGAACCTGTCGGCACCCCGGTGGCGCCCCGCGGGGTGTCCAGAGCGGGGCTGCCGCGGCGCGGCCGGGCCTCCCCTGCCTTCTCCAAGCCACTCGGCGTTACAGGTTGCGCGGAGCTGGTGCACGGGGAAAGCGGGGGTCCGCGCCGGGCCGGGGCGGTAGGCGGAGACTGGGGGTGCGGGGACCGAGGCAGGCAGGGGGCGGGCGCTCCCGCGGGGCCCCCCGGCGGCCCGCTCCGGGCCGCCCGGTCGGGCACTGCGCCCGCAGACGGAGAGTCGAGCGCTGCCTTCTGAGCCGGCGCCGCCGCCCCAGGGGCCGCCCGGGGGGAGCCCCACTCCTCTCGGCGTGCCCGCTGCCAGACAGGGCCCCGCGACGCGACGCGGCGGATCCTCGTGGGGCCCCCTCCGGGGCTTCCTCCGGCGCGGCCGCCGCTCAAGGACGGCGCCGCCCGCGCCCGCGGGGGCGCCCGGCAGCCGGGCCCCCTCTTGGAGACCTCCATGC
>JAWWEE010000074.1:17027777-17148351 GCA_035221455.1 Xenops minutus
GCCGGGCCCCGAGGGGGCCCCCGCCCCGCCCAGCCCAGCCCAGTCCAGCCCCCCCCAGCCCCGCCGGGGTCCCAGCCCAGCCCAGCCGAGCCCCGACGGTGCCCCAGCTCAGCCCAGTCCAGCCTAGCCCAGCCCAGCCCCGACGGTGCACCCAGCCCAGCCCGGCCCCGCCGCAGCCGCTCGGACCGGCGCTCCCCGCACGTCGGGCCAGAGCAGCCGCGGTGCGCCTCGGCACCTCTCCTCGGGAGCCGCCTGGCCGAAACACGCGCCTTGGCGGGGACAGGCACGGTTTCCCTCCCGGCAGCGGGAGGCACCACCCCCGCGCATCTCACCCCCAGCGCTTTTTCCACTCCCCCGGGACCGCCAGGCCCCACCGCCTGCAGAGCCGCTGTCGGAGCAGGCATAGGGCGGATCGATGGCGTGGGGGTTTTCGTGGCGTTCGAAGTGAAGGCAATTCTATCGTAACATCAAAATACATCACGTCAGCTCTTGCGCCCGGCTATGCATCGATTTTGACCTCATCGGGCCCTGTTGCGTTTTTCCTTTTCCCACTCCCATTGCCCTCTTCGGACGGGCTTGCTCGGCGGAGGCTCTGTTAATAATTCCCTAGCTGACTCTCACTGATTAAAGCTTTAAAAATTCTCACTGGGGTGAAATGGATTACTCGGCAGATTAGGAGAGGATTATCTCTGTCATTAGCGCTGCAATAGTTTGTCCGGCAGAGTCTGTCGAGGTTTATCGAAAGTGACTTTCCAGTGTGCCATCAGCGCTGGCAGAGATCAAACTCCGAGTGGAAACGTACCCGGCTCTATCAGCAGAGCAAGACAGGGCCAGCTCCGGGAAAGTAATAAATGACTCGACTTCAAAGCCGCTGACATCGCCGTGATAACGGCGGGGAAACGCGAGTCACGGGACGGAACAAAGACCTTTGCAAGCACAACTTCTTGGAAAGTCCCGCTTGCAGATAGACCACGAGAAAAAACGAGAAGGCAAGGCGGAGACTTCTGCGCGAAGCCAGGAACGCGCCCACGCGTGGCCAGAGGACCGCTGCCTCCCGTCCCGGAACGGGGAAACTGAGGCAGTCTCCCCACAGAGGGACGATGCAACAGTGATGCGGCTCCCCGTTCACGTCCAGCCGGCGAGCGGGACCGGGAACTTCGGCAGAGTGCGTCCGGACTCCTGTTTCTATTCACCCCGCCTGCCGTCCCTCAACCTCGCACCATGCACCTCTGTCAATAGCCAGGTTTCTGGATGCGCATCGCCGCAGTGCTGAAAGATCCACCTTGGAGAGCAAATAGAGCTGCAGTACCGCATGGAGCAGAGATGCTTTCCCTTCCCCGCCCCGCGCTTTCCGGGAGGCCGCGCTGTCCCTTACACCGCGAGCATCCCTGTCCCTCCTTTGCGCTTCCAGCGCTGCGAGAGTAAATGCTTGGCGACCTCACGGCAGCCGGGCGTGAGACGCTGCTGGCAGGCAGGGACCTGCAGTGCCCAGCCCTTCAGGCTGCTATGGGGATTGGAAGGGCCGAGTAGTCTGGGCAGCCCACGACCTCCGCTGCATCCCCACAGCCCCCAGGAGCCGCCCGCCCGTTCACAGCCGGTCCCACAGTTGCGCTGCGCAGCCCAGGTGCGGTCCCCGCGCCCCTGTCTCATGTCACCGCCAGCAACCCGGGCCCAGGCTTGTGCAGACTCGAGGGGCAGGGGCTCTGCCCGTGGTCCCTCTTGTTTCGCTGGGACACACCTGAACGTGAACTCGATCCTTCTCCACCTTGGCCCCGCGCATCGCGGCCGGGCCGGGCCGCGCCTGCGACGGGAGAATCTTCTTTCCTAAAAGCAAATGGGCCAGCTCCTTCTCTCCCTGCCTGGCATGAGTGCGGCCGGGGAATGAACGCTACAGGTGGAGCACCACAGCTGGAAGCACAAGTAAAAGTTTAACATATACCGTGCATCCCTCTCGAATCCATGTCACTCCTCCGGCGAAACACACGGAACAAGAGGAAAGCAAAACCCTAGCAACACTGAGGTGATTTCGGGGGAATTTCCTGGGCAGAGCTGGCTCTGTTCCCTCTCTTACATGTCCAAGAAGTCATCACGATCGGGTGGCGCGCCCTTGCTCCTGCCTCACTCTGGATGGAGCCAAGTAGTTCAAAGTTGATGAGCAGACCATGACGAGTGACCCCTGACACCACTGCACCCACTTGAGACACACAGACTCACATACACACACACTCCTGAGCTGACTCATAGCCCTTATTCCAATATTTTACCCAGGTCAGACAGGCCTAAGTGCCGCCAGATCCCGAGGAGAAGCAAAACTCCAAAACAAGGTCTTTCCCAAAAAACGTCTGCCACCAGCCCTCTCCCCGCGCAGGGTTTTGACCACGGTCTGTCCCTTTTCCCGGGAGCGTGATGGGCTCCAGGGCACCTCTCGTTAACGCGGTGGTGAAGCATCTTCCCCATGGCCATATCTGAAGGCTTTAGGGGGTAAGAAAGAGCACAAGATCTCTCTTGTTGATCCAAGCACAAGAGGTGCCCAGAGAGGCTGGGGAAGCCCAGTCCATTTACCATACCAATGTCTTTCCCTCTTTCCCAGGCTCTGGCTCACGACGGGACCGCACAGCCGGGGTGAGCCCTGCAGCAGTGGGCTGACAATGTCACACTGTGGAGGTGCCACGTACCACCGGGCCACAAAACTCAGGCAGGTGGTCTGGGAAGTCAGTCTGTGCGGTCTGTCCGTCCCTGCGAGGCAGCTCCGCCAGGACAGACAGGACTTTCGCGGCGCCTTTGGGACAGTGCGTGCCTCGCGCCGGTCCGGCAGCTCCTGGCGATGGGAGGGCACTGCAAAGGGAAGTAGGGAGATATTTTGGGAATCCTCTCTTTCCAAACTACTGGGTACACGGAGTTTGTCTTGAAACAGGTCAGACCTAGCAGATTATCGGAAAATTTGTGAGCCGCGCCCCCGGGGAGGTAAGCGATGCGTGGGACTGCTCTCCTGCAGGGAGAACCCCGCTCCGGGCACAGCTGGTGCTCTGACAGTGCGCTGGGGTGCCCAGGCAATGAAGCATCACTCCTCGGCTCCTCGGCGCTTAGTGAGACGCCCGGCAGTGCCGAACTCAGACCTCGCCCCTGCGGCAGTGACGGATTTAAAGATGAACGATTCCAGTTCGGTACATCTGCCTTTGAGACATGACTACCGACCGTCTCCGAAGGAACCGCCTGAGGTGCGGGAAAGGCTCTCCTCGGATTGCCTAAGACATTGCAAAAACCAGGAACCAGTACCAGCGGAGCCTGTACACATCATCGCACGTGGGCCAGCACCGCGGGTGAAGCAAACGCCCTTCTTTCAATATTTGTCCGGCACGGATGTCTCACCTGTCCCTCTCTTGCTCGCCGGGAGCGATAGCAGTGTGCTCTAGGGAACGACACCCCCCTTCCTCCCCCGCACCACTTTCCAGAAAAGAAAATGTATGAACAGCGCTCTACTCTTCGTTATTTCAATTCACTGAGGGCAGGAGCAAGTATGGGGGTGTGGGGAACGAACGGCATGCCAAGAGGCACATCACCATCCCTTCAGAGTCAATGACCACAAGACAAGTCCAACTGGCAGCCACCTTCACGGGAACCGGGAGTTGCTAAAGGTCCAGAGATGCGGCGGGACATGGGGCCAGGGCGGGGCTGCATGCAGAGTTTCTCCCACTGGCACCCACTCCCGACACTGCGGGGCCACGCAAGCCCCTTTCCAGAGGAATAAGGAAAGGGCACGAACCCTGCATCGAAGGGACCCGGAGCACGCCTGGCCCTGCCTCTTCTGGGGTGCTCGGCGCTGTACACGCCCCGGCCCAATAAACCGAGCCTTCGTCAAGGGATGGGGCCTGACCCTGGCTCTGGAGGGCGGTAGCGACCTCCTCCGTGGGCGTGGGGGCTTCTCTAGGACAAGAAGAGAGTCTGGCTCATCGGCGCCCATCCCTTCCCATTGAAAGGTTTCCTCTCGAGGACTCCTGGTGCCGGAGCGGAGCCGGGAATCGGGAGAAGTGCCTCTCCCCATCGGGGATGCAAACCAAGCTCTGCAAAGGCCCGCAGCGATGCTCTACACGTAGTGCGGCAATATGCGAGTCTCGGCTCACGCACTGCCCCAACGCCCGCCGCGCTGAACAGTCCGGGCCGTGCCCGAGGGTGCGGGCTTTGCACCTCCCAAAGGACTGTCCTGAACCTCACAATCGCCTTCGCATGTCCATGCGCCTGGCTGCCCTAGCAGTGGGCTCAGCGCATTGCCTCCCTCCGGGCACCCCCGCAGGAACACGGCACCAGTCGCTCCTCAGCCACTCCGCCGCGGGATGAGCCCCACGGTGGGATGCGGTAGCGCTCGTTCTCGTTGTCTTTCCGCGCACCGGAGCCCCCCGGGGGATGCTGCGTGAGGAGCGCGGCCCCGCACTGGCCCATGGCGGGACGAGGCTGCCGGGACCCCGCTGTCCCGAGCTCCGCCGCCGCTGTCTTCAGCGCCCAGGCTTTCTGCTACGTTTCTCCCTTGACAGTTACGACACAGAAAATGGTGGCAGTGAGGTCCGAGGTGAAGAGTAGGCACAGGTGAGGGGCGAGGTCCACAACCCGCACCCTGCCTTCCAGTCTGGAGTCTGGCGAACTAGCTCCACGCTCATGTGATACTTCAGAGTAACGAATTCTAAGCTAAAGCTTAGGCAAAACCCCGTGTCCTCTGAGGTCACCAGGTCTGTTTGATTTCCCACCCAACTCTTAATCTTATATTACCCGCCTATTTGCTGATCCAATGCCTTGAAACCACAGCCATGGGAAGACAAGCCAGGAAAGTTCCACCTTCCTCCATGCAGGCGCTACCCAATAGTCCTCTCAGATCTCCATCCCTACCCTTCAGTGTTTGGTTAAACAAAAGGTTTCGGGTCACAAAGCCTCAGTGGGGAAAAATTCTCAGGATTACAAAACTCACCACCTCACCTTTTGGGTTTTCTTGGCGCACTGCACTCTTTCAGAGATACAATGTTTGATGCAGAAAGGAAGCAGGAGCATTTTAAAAGACTGGACCAGGGTTTTCCCAGTATCTGTGCAGATGATATTTTACCAGGGGAAAAAAAAAAAAAAAAGCCCAATTGCAATTCTCGATACAAAATAGAACTTTAATTGAGCAACGCCCAGGATTTTTTTACCACTGAAAGCATAATCAAAATTAAACTTTGTTGAGTGCAACCTTGAGGGATTATGTGTTTCATGGTAATGAACTTTTACACAACTTTTCTGTTCTGTAGAAGAGGGGAGGAAACCCGCACGCCAGACACTGGGCAGGGCTGCTCTGCCAGGCACTGGAGTCCCAAAATCACTCCGTAGTGACGTAGACGTCTGCGGGAGCTCTTTTGCTTCCCGCGGGCCAGCAAAGCCCCACCAGCCCACGGCATCCCCTGGCCACGCAGCCCAACCATCCCCGGAGGCAGGTGTCCGGCACCCGGGCAGCTCCCCCGGAGCAGGGACTGGCCCGGGGGATGCGGAGGGAGCAGAGCCGGCCGCGGCGATCCCGCCCCTTCTCCCGCCGCCACGTGAGGCCCATAAATAAGGAGGGGAAAAGCGCTCCCCCCTCGGCGACTCTACCGGGGCGAGTGCGGCTCGGCGGGGCGGCGGCCCCACAAAGGCGGCGGGGCGGCCCCGGGCCCTCGCCCGCCCGGCGGAGGGGGCGGCACCTGCAGCCGGGGTCGGCCCGGCTGCGCGCCCTCCCCTCCGAGCTGGTACCTGGGCGAGGGCTGGTAATGCACCATAGCGGGCCGCCTTTCAGGCTCTTTCAAACCGAGATCGCGGAGGTCACCATGTCTGCAAACCCCCCTCCTTCGGCCGCTCGGGCCGGGGTGCCAGCGCGGCAAGCTGGAGAGCAGGCACAGCCCATGGGAATCCCAACACTTGTGCCGCCGGCTTCCCCGGCCCGCCCTTCTCCCCCCTCCTCGCCCCGAGGAGCCGCTGAATGTAACAAATGAGCTGCAATCGATCTGCGGGCACGGGGGAAAATCAAATTATATGGTGAGGCTGGGCGGCCGCGGCCGGCTAAAGGTGCGGGCGGGCGGATGGGCAGCCGGCTTCCCTGCGCCGGAGAGGCTGCCGGTCCCAGCCCCGCTCCCACCGAGCCCAGCTCCGCTTCGCCTCTCGCTCCATGGAGGAGCCTTAACTGCGCCGGCCCTGACATGCGGGGGTCGCCGGCTGCGAGGGGCTCCCCCTGCCCCGAGAGGCGCGACGGCGTCTCGGTCTCGCTGCCGTCCTGCGCGCAGGTTTCCCGGCGTGCGGAGGCGCGACCGGCTGCGGCAAAGCACCTGAGGGGGAACGGGATGGGGGGGACCCCAGCAAGGCCGTGCATCAAAGGTCTTTCTTCCCTTGCTGGTGCTGCTTTCAGGTCTCCTCTCCGAGCTCCTCTCCCCGGCCTGGCAAAGGGAATCAGCCTCTCCCGGCATCGGTGCTGCCGGGCCCGTCCCGCACCTGCGGGACGCCCGTAGGACGCACTGTCCTGGCGAGAGGCGAGCCGGGCACCCGCCAGTCTGGACGGGCAGCACCTGCCGGAGCCGCAGGCTGTGAGCAGAGGGGGTTCAGACAGCCAGCTCGTACCTGAGCCCATTTCTCGCTCCCCAGACGTGCGTGGGGGGACGGCTCCGCTTGGGAAAAACCCCGCGCAGGGCCGGCGGTTGTCGCGGGTCCATGGGAATCTGGCCACTTGTGCCGGCCGCAGCCGGGAGGGGGCTGTGCTTCCTTTACAAAAAGAGACACAATTAAGCAAAATGCTCAATGAACATTATAAATGATGTGCAATCGCCTCGCAGATTGCTTAGCAAATCAAATTATATGGTTGCTCACGGATGATTTCCATGTCCTTTAAAGCGCAAACAGGTACTTTCTGATTCGGGGCGGGGGAGAGGGGGGGAAATGGGTAGTGTTGGTAGGTTTTTTCCTAAATAAAACCAAACCAAAAAAAAAAAAAAAGGAAAAGGAAAAAAAAGTGCGCAGCGCTTTAAACATTGCGGAGCAATGCCACACGCTGAAAGGCGGCTGTGTGAATATTCACGTTCTCCTTTGTTCGCCCCTGAATTTCACAATAGCCCGGGGAAGGCACGTTCACCGCGCTCTTGTAAATTTACCAATCCTTGACTAAAACCTCCAGGCACCTGCTTGGCAAAGCACAAAGCTGCCTACGTTTCCACCAACAATTTACTGTTTCATCAGCTTCTAAATTGACCCGTCAAATAGAAGGGCTTAAAGCTAATATCATTTAAATCAACGGAGATGGCCGGGTTCGAGGCTCCCCAGCTGCGAGCGGCTGTGGCCCGACCTGTGCGGGAGCGGTTCAGGTGCGGCTGTGCCCAGCCTGCGGGGCCTGCCGGGGGTGCCCTGCCACGCCCGGGACGCGAAGAGGCCGGAGGAAAAGTCAGCCCCGGTGCGGGGTGGGGGATGCCGGGAGAGCGCTGGTTTTACTGGACGGGGCCGGCGCAGTGACTCCTTCAGTGCACCGCAGCACTGAACGACACGGCAACAAATCCAATGGACCCCGCAGGGAACAGGCTCCTGTAAGGGGCCGCGGCCGCCCCAGAAGGTGCGGGTAGCCTGAGAACAGGGGCTGGCTCCTCGGGCTGCTCGGACCCCGGCAGCAGAGCCCTCCCCAGTGCTGCCCGCCCGCCGCCGTCCAGGCCGTGGAGCGTCCCTCCCGTTCCCCTGTGGGGAATTTACAAACAGGCCCACGGCAGGAAAGCCCTATGTAAAAAGCACGGCTGATACGGAGTCCCTTATCTTCCAAGACACAAAATCACTCATGGGGAGGGCTAATGGTTCCTTGAGATCAGGTCCTAACAACGCTCTGCTCCCACGCAGAGGATCCCTCATTTGAAAAACTACACAAGAGAGTCCCCATAACTACAGAAGGGTTGGCTGAAACACAGCAAAGCAGGGGACAGCTGATGGATCCCTTGCAACACGCTGTACAGTGTAACACGGTGGTAAGGCTCCCCAGCACCAGCTGGTAGGAGACGCTGTGACTTGGGTTTAATTTTTTATTCCTGACAACTTCCAGCTACTAAAAGTCTTATCCCAATGGATAACAGTGAACTTTCTCATTCAGTTAAACATCCGTTTTACATCATGTCTTCCATAAATAAAACTAGCTCTAGATTAAATAGAAACAAGGTTTTCCAGTCATTGCTCATTTTTGTTGGTTAGAGACTCCATTCACTTTCTATCCTCTTCCCTTGAATTCTTCCTCACTGGTTTACACCCATCTGTTGTGAGTGTTGGGTCCTATGAAAGATCTCAATCTCCATGGGAAAAATCCCTTAGTTCTATGTACAGTCATCACGTTACTTTCCAGCTCTCATTTTGCCAGGGCAAGCAAAGCAAGTTTGGGATTAGAGTCTCCCTTCTTTATCACCTTTCCCTGCCCTTTTTGCCATATGAGTTAGTCTGCTGGGACAACCAGAACCATAATGATACACAGCCGTCCAGGAGAGCTCTCACAGCTCCTTGGAGAATGCCGTCAGCCTTTGTCTTTCTGCCAAAATCCCTCACTTTGCACTGCAAGGGTTGTATTTACCTTTTTCATGGCCATGTTCCTTCAGTGGCTCATGACCACTTTGCCATTAACTAGTGCCCCAAGGTCTTTTCCCCTCTTTATCTGGCAAGGACTATCAAGACCACAGCCATAGCATACATTCTTACCACACATCCCTAATATGTGACTTCTTATCACTGGATTTCATTCCTTATTTGCCACTCTGGTACTCGCAGTCCTAGGCTTCCTCTAATGATTTTTAAAGCCCCCTCCATGCTGGAATACATTTCCTGCTCTGTGACTGACAAATGTTATCAGAGTCCTCCTTTTGCTCTATAATTCATCAAAAATTTTCTGTTGTGTCCATAAAACCAATGGGATGGCTGAGCCACAGAATATATTCACATGAGTTCTTGATAGATTTCTCTCTCTCTCCCTTCCATGAATTTGTCTAATGGTTTTTAGATCTCAAGTGGCAAGTAGAATTATTAAAATTATTAGATACTATTTAACAGAGCTGAGTTTTAAATTCATTATTCTTGTCTTGGAAAGAGGTAAGACTTAGAGATGCAGGAAAAAACAAAGGCTTGAAAACACCTTAGGGGTCTACATTCCTGAGGAATCTCCCATCAGCTACCATCTAGCCCCACAAGCATCTCTTGCAAGGAGACACTCTACATTGCTGGTGTTTTGTTGAAAAGTCTTGGCTGTAATATGATGTTAAGATGACGGGGTTTTTTTAACAAGAATGGCTGACCTGCCATAATTGTTCAGTTCCAGGAAAAGATTTTCAGTGTAGATCCTTCAAACCCCACTTCTAAATTCAGTTAACATTTTTCTTCAGCCCAGAGTTAGACATTTGTTGGCCTCTTACTGAGTCCACTGGGTCACTCCTACATTCTTTGTTGATAACCTGCCTTTCACTTTACCTGGAGCCTTGGGGCTGCATGCCCAGCACCTACAATTTAGGCATTGCAAAACCACATCTCTGCATCCATTTAGCCCTGAGGCTTTTATCTTTGTGGCAAATTATTAACCAAGTCAGGGACATGAAAAACATCTACAAAAGATGATGCTGCGTTTTCTTTGGAAGTTGTCCACACATGAAAAGTAGCGTTTTACCTAGCCTGGTAGCTCTTCTCCCATGCTCACCTTCCAACAGGCATAGGAGAACGTTGTTCATTCCACTCTATGAGAAAGTTTCTCACAAGAAGGATTGTTTTCATGTCTTTTCTCAGTGAGCTCTTTCTGAGACTTAAACAAATCCATAGCTCTTCAGTGTGCACTTTTTAAACATCTTAACATTTTTATGCTGTTAGCTGCTTATTTCTCTGTAGCATTTCTTCAAGTGTAGTGTCCAAAACCAGACCCTGTACTTAGGCTAAGCCTCACCAGTGCCAAGTAGAGCAGAATAATTACCTCAGTGTTTTACCCAAAACACTGCTTTTAATATATCCCCAAATGACATTTGTTTTTCTGCATCTCCCGTTATACCTAGTGCATGGTTCACAACAGCCAGCTGATCCATTCCTCCACTATTGCTGCCTTATCAGTTATTCTTCATTTCACAAATCACACTTTTGATCTGCCTTTTGTCTCAAGACTGCATTTTATACTTGTGTTATTACAGTGCATCTTATTGATTTCAGGCAAGCTCTTCAATCTGTGAAGATCAATGTGAGTCCTGATCTTGTTCTCCAAATCAAACTCTCCAGTCTCTCCCAGCAGTGCTCTCTGGAGTTGAATTTAGCACTCTTTTTTCCAGTAGCCTATTTATTATTGAAAACATCAGGGTTACAACAAATGCCTGCAGGACCTCACTTGGCACATTCAACTTTGACAGTGAACTGTGGATGAGCACTTTCATATGATTCAAACATTATGTACTCATTCTAAGATCTATTTTATTTAGATTTCATTACATGGTCTTGTTTATAAGAAGAGTAAAGGCTTTTGACACTAACAGAGTTGACATAAATGACATCTATCTCTTTGTACACTTGGCTAGTTAGTCCTTCAAATAAGGACACTTACTAAAGTAATTGGAAGTGATATGTTCTTGATTAATCCATACCGATATGTTCTACTGCCTTCTTATCATTTATGTGTTTTCAAATTGATTAATAATTGACTCTCATTATCATGGTTATACTGATGGATTTATACTTCCCAGGATCCTCTCTTTTTTGGGCTTGTAAACACAGGCCTCTGGCATCAATATCCTCAAGCAAGTCACTTAGGGAGTGAGTCATCATTAACTCTATCTTCATCCAGCCAAGAGCTGGGCACTAATTAGGCGAGGGATTTCGTTCCTTACACACAGGAATATGACATATACAGTCTAGTACCATGTTAATACATAGAATCTAGGACTATATAGGACTTGGGGCTTGCAGATGTGACACAGGATAAACAGGAGACTTGCACTTTTTGGAAAACTCAGCTGGAACTTTCATTCAGGCTATCCATGTGGGATGCCTGAGAGCATCTAGAACAGGATAGGGCACCCATATCTATGTTAAAGTAACTGCACACCTAAATATAAGGTGTTCATTAATAATCAAGGGGAAAAGATGGGTACAACAAAATGCTCAGGAGCCAACTTTTTTAAGATGGAGTCTGGTGGCCTTTGAAGATGCCACTCTTATTTCACTGGCAACAGAAGGGAAAAAAACCCCAAAAGGATAAAAAAAAATTACCTTCAAGTTAAAGGGCTAATATTTAGGCAGCTACATGTTTTTAAAGGCATTCTGACATTAAAATGATTCAAATGTCTAAGAAGAGTTTGGAAGTACTTAAGTGCCTTGCACCCAGTCTGACCCATGCTTAGTCTCGCTGATTTTCACCACCACTGAAGATATCCCATGTAGGAAGCTAATTACTTCAAGTTATTACTGGAGAATATTTACATGCTTACAGCTCTCTAACAATTACCAAGAGAGCCTGCACTGATTAAACTTTAGCTTGGATGTTTTTCTTGATTCAGAGGAATACAGGGTTTTATAACTTAGCCCTATCTATTAAATGCAGAAAACAGCCTTTCACTCACTGTCAGGTGAGGATAAACACATGAAATCTTGCAGGGCACTCTAATCTGTGGTAACAGAGCCACATGCACCATATAGTATAAATCGTGAAACTGAAAATTTACATGAGCTGCTCATAGCCCTGGGCCATGTTAAGACCTTCCTTCAAATCTACAGACAGGACACTGGTGGCAGGACATACCAAACACAACAACAAATGCAGTAAATTTAGAAAACAGTAAATATCACATCAGATGACAATCAGATGACACTTGCTTTGGTTTTTTGTTTGTTTGTTACCAAAATACTCAAGACTTCTTCTGGACATAGCAATTCCCAAAGGTGCATGAGCGCTCTAAATCCCCTGCATGCATTCACTTGGGCTCATCTAATGTGCAAGACCTTTATGATCAGTTACAGCTGAATGAATGAATGAATGACATTGAGTGTGGGTGAGGAAGAGGTAGCTTGAGAAAGCAGCTTCTCCCTCATCTGTGCCTTGATTTGCAAGCTGTCAGAAATCTGTAGGAATAGTTCCACTGCCAGTAGCTTACAGGCTGTTTGATTTAATCCATGCCTCCACTGGCTTCCCAATCAACAGAGCCAACAAGGAGTCATCAAATGAGCTGCTGCAGTTTCCCACCCCAGCATGGGGACTGAACCTGAATTACCCTAGGCCACCTGTCCCTGCTCACCACTGCAATGTACAGTAGAGGGATTTAGGCCTTATTTGTAATCTTTTGTTTGCAGCCTTGTTGTTTGGGTGGGGCTGCACCTGTTCATGGCAAGTGGGAATCCCTTAATTATGGCTGTGGGACTGGGCAGCGAGAGCTGGCCCTGTGTGCTGGCACACAAAGGCTTAGGGCAATGCGTGTGAATTCAGTGCCCTCTTTTTGCCATGCCAGCATTCACTGCAAATCCTTCACAGGTCTTCACGGCTCAGCTCCTGCATTCCCACGGCTTCTGCCTGGTGTTTCACACACCAGATTGTCCTTTTTTTTTTTTTTTTCTGCAGGGCAGAGATGCTGTCTCCCTATATTGTGGATTTTTGGGGTCTGCAATTGTCTAGCAATAGTAGCTGAGGGACAATAACACATTTTAAGGTGTATTTCTGATTGCAGCATCACCACTTCTTTCCTGTTATCAGGTGCAAACTGAGTTAACCTGGTGAACACATCCCCACTGCTTTGAAGTGTTGTGTTAGTAACAACAGCTTAAACCACAGAGACACCCAGGTTATACACTCTACTGAATCCTCAGAGATGATGATACTCACAGCATCAATATAGGCTGGGGGAGCAGCCCTGCCAAGAAGGACTTGAGGGTGCTGGTGGGTGAGAGGCTGGACATGAGCTGGCAATGTGCACTTGCAGCCCAGAAAACCAATCCTATCCTGGGCTGCATCAAAAGCAGTGTGGGCAGCAGGCTGAGAGAAGTGATTTTGCCCCTCTACTCTGCTCTGGTGAGACCCCACCTTCAGTACTGCATCCAGCTCTGGGGTCTGATTAGAGGGAGCATCTCTCCTATGACGAAAGATAAAAGAATTGGGATTCTTCAGTCTGGAAGAGAGAAGGTTCAGGGTGACCTTCCAGTACCTGAAGGGAGCCTACAAGAAAGATGGAGAGAGATTATTTACAAGGGCATGTAGTGATAGGACAAGGAGTAATCACTTCAAACAGAAAGAGGGCAAATTTAGCTTAGATGTTAGGAAGAAATTCTTTACTGTGAGGATTCTGAGGCACTGGAAAAGGCTGCCCAGAGAAGTTGTGGATGCCACATTCCCTGGAAGTGTTTAAGGCCAGGTTGGATCTGTCTCTGTGCAATCTGGTCTAGTGGGAGGTGTCCCTGCCCACAGCAGGGAGGGTGGAACTACATGATACTTACAGTCCCTTCCAAGCCAAACCATTCTATGATTCTATGATGCAACTCCAATCTCTTCCCTCACTAATTCCCGTTAGCTGAAGCTCATGTTCATGCCACTTCACTTCAGTGGATACCTCATGCCCTCCCTCCCCTGCCCTGCGTCTGGAGTCACTTTTGCTCCCTCTTCTCCCTTCCTACCCAAGCTTTGCCCCACTTCATTTCAATGTTACTCTCTCCCACCAAATGCCAGCAGAGAAGATGCTGGCATGCCAGCCTCCACCCTTTAACTCCAGAGGCCAATGCCACACAGACCTCTCAAGGCGACAAGGAAGTTTGTGCCTGAACTTGCTCTCCGGGGCAGAAACATGACCTGTTCACAGGGAAACAAGCATGTACCTGGCTGCCACAATCGACCAGGCTTCCATTAAGCGTGATCACAGACATCCCCAAAACTCAGAACACATCAGTTTACGCCACCCTTTTCCAGGCCAGCTCCCCAGGTTCCCCACGGTAAAGCCCGTCCAGGGCGCGATCGGTGATCGCCCGGTCCCGGGGCTCTGCCGCCACCTCGTGACGGCGCTCGGAGCGGCGCCGGGAACATTGTGATCCCACTGACACAGCCCTGACCACGGCAGAAAGTTGCTTTCTCGCTAATTCTCCCTAAGAACGGTGTTTTTCCTTTGCTGTGCTGCTGCCCCCGCGGGTTGCGTGTCTCCGGCTGCAGCCCAGGAGGGGATGTTGCTCAGCTCACCTGAGTCAGGTGAAGGCTGGAGCAGGTACCAGGCACTGGGGGCCAAGCCCTGCTGCGAGCGATTCCTGTGAAGGGAACAACGAAGGGGCTTCACTGGTGCCCCCTCCATCTCCTCACAGCACCTGTACATCCCTCTGCTCCCCTTGCTCCCTGGCAGCGTGCAGATGAGGACCATCCCTCCGTACCTTCTTTGAACTTGTTGTAATAGCCATGAGGATAACCAGGGTTGAGAGCCAGCTGTTGTTTGGCTTATACGACAAATGAGAGGTTCAGAGGTAAGATTGATAGCAATTAGATTGCCACCTGCTATTGCTTTAATCCTTATCCCGGATTTTTAATTGTTAAGGCGGGGGGCGAGGGGCCTGTTGGCACAGGAATACATGAGAACTATCTTAAAAGGCACAAAGCATTAGGATTGTAGCCCAGTCATCACAATTCAGGCTGTCCAGTTTTTGGGGTTAGCCTCCACTGTGATTTTTGGCCTAATTTTTGAACAGCTTCCTCCTGAGTTTTTTAGGGCTTACATACTCATGTCCCTTCATCCATATTTTTTTCTATTTATTTATAGGAAATGCAGACAATTTCATTTTAGGCTTGGCCAGCACTTTCCAGTTTGGCTTCCTGACAGCCTTCTGCTGTCAAGTGGCCTGCATTCATTTGCATTGTGCCTGATTTTCAGCAGGTTCCTCTCCGAGGCCTCTTCCTCCTGGCTGTTACCCAGGTGAGCAGTCCTGCTGTAGTCAGAGTGATAATAGCTGTCAGTAATTGGTACTTAAACAGGTTTGTAGGGTCGGGGTTTGCTTCTTTCCCCCCTGCTCTGGATAGTGCTAATCTGCTTTCAAGTCACACTTCATCAGAAAAAGAGAACACCAAGAATTTTGAAAGGTTTGCTATCAGGTTCCACAAAGGGATAGCTTGGGAGGAACATGTTGGTTTTGTTGAAGAGACACTCAAAATAGACTATGATTTGCATAAAGAGCTGAGAGAGGACAACTGAATGAGAGATTGAGGGAAGGGGTTTCACTGAGTTCAAAGAGTATTGGATCAGATCCATGTGGACCATCTGCAACTTCCTTTGATGCACCAGCAAACTGGAGATAACAAGCCTCTCTTCTCCCATACATGCCCTATGTAAGGCATTATGTGGAGAAGGACTTTGAGCCTGGCAGTGGCACAAGCCACTCTTAGAAGAAAAAGCAGGTCCATATAACCTGTTTGGGAAAAGCTGGTTTTCTTGTGATCGAACATTGCAGAAGGTTTGAAAGCAAACGTACCCTAGAGGTCACTGCAGAGCAGCCAGTTGAGCCACAATGGGTTCCGAGGGAAAACTGAGAAAATATTCTGGAGTATTAGGCAATTTTTTTAATGTATTTCGAAGTGACTCTGAGTAGTCACTGTCCATCCCTTCGCAAAACCACCCAACCATATGCCATATCTCTACAGAGTAGGATCCCACAACTCTACATACTACCTTTCTCAGACAGAATGTCACTTCCTTCATGTTACACCCTCCACCTCCTATTCCCACCTACTCCATATACCACACCTCACCTTGCGAGGTCTTCCTGCTGTGGAGTAGCCCAATCTCATCATTCTGTCTGCATCACATCTCTCCAGCAGCCACTGCCCCCTCCCCCCACCACACTTCCAACAAATAGCCTTGTCTTTCTCCATCCAGAAGAATAGTTCAGATGGCAGAAAGGGAGAGGTCCCTGCAGCCACTGCTGTGATTGTCATGGGCTGAGAATTCATCACAAGCAAAGCTGAACACCTCTGATCAGCTGTAGTCATTTGTGGAGAGATGCTTAATGGACTTAGTTAAATAACATGGTATGGGCAGAGCAGAGAAGTATTATTGTGTCTCTATAGAAGTTTATCTGCTCCCTCCATTTAGGCAATGTTTTTTAATTGGAAATTTCTGCCTATTCTTGAGGAACGTGTAGAGCAAGAAGGTGAAATCTTGCAGAAAAGATACATTGTCACAGGGGTAATAGAAATAAAAATAGCAACAGGACCAAAATAATAAGCCATCGTAACAATTTCTACAGCCCTTTTCATCTGTGCATGTCAAGCAATTTGCAAGAGCTAAAAAAATTAAGCCTCTCAGCAGTGCTCATACGTCAGAAATATGCAGTTGCTTCCACCTATTGCTTAACTGCTGTCACCCCTGAATTAGGACAGAGAATCTGTTCATTGCTCAAGGCAACGCTGCCTTGCAATTTAGGGTGTGAGAGGCTAACTCAAACTGTAAGACAAGGCAGCATTTAGAGTCTAGAATTGGCCAGGCCACTGCCTTACAAAAAGAGCCATGGATCTTTAACATCAAGTGGTCAGGCCCTCAGTTTGACGTCTCAGCTGATAAAACAGGAAAGGTGAAAGCAGGGGCAGAACCAATCTTTTAACAGCTGGCTATAGGAGAAGACAAATTTGTAAACTGAAAGAGGGACAAAGAAAAAACATTTACCCCCTGCTTTTAATAGAGATTCATTCATAAAACTAAAGTTAGAAAACTAAAGGCTACAAGGTCATAGAAAGTTACATGTGATCCGGTTTTGGAAAATGCCCTTCTAACAGACCAAGCCCAGAGGCAGAGGCTATTTGTGCTATTGCCAAGGAGAAGTGTCATGGAGGCCCCTTTTTGCCTTCTCTGGGGGCCTAAGGAAACTTCAGCTATGCATATTGTACATGACAAGGTTTAACAATCTTTGTTCTTAATGGACCCAAGCATGAATAACCAAGTGCATTCAGGAGAGGCCCAGGACCAAGAGGTAATGTAAAGCCTAAAATAGGGAGGGAACATTTTCTGGATTGGGATAAGGTCATTCCTGGGGCAGTGAATGTATGCGGGTTCATTTTGCACCTGGTATTCTGATTAACAGTGAGGTCAATCTCCTGAACTTCCCAAGCATGAACACCTGCCTCTAGCTCTGCTCAGATCCTAGCCCTTCGCAAGGCTTTCTCCTCCAGCAATCCCCGAAAATGCATAGGCATCCCATGTCTCTGTCAGAACTATCCCCAAGAGATTTTCATACCAGGAGGAATTGATCTCAGCTCTCCCATTCCTGAGAGCTCACAGTCAGCTCTTTAGCTGACATCCACCAGCTGTGTTGTCATCCTTCAGTGCTGACTCCTCTGAAAAGGAAAACGTGAGTTCTTGTTGTCTCTGTTTCACTCCAGCACCTTTCTCTGTGAGGCCTTTGCCTCCTTCTTAGCAGTTGGGCAACAGTTGCTATTCTTTCCTGTTTCTTCCTGCTATGACAAGACTTCTGGATCCATCTTTTAATCTTCCAAAAATGACACCTGAGCAAAGATGACTTGGCTGCGGTTCCTATTTCTACATCCCATGCATCAGTAATATGGCAGGGCAGAACAGCCTTTGTTTCCAGAACTAAGAAGGCTACTTGAGCATCCCTTTTGACTTTTTTATTGTCCTTTCCCTGATTTCTGTGGCAGCTCCTCTGTCCATGACATGTTTTTCTGGAAGTCACTTTGTAGATGCCAAACTGTGTGTGTGCAAAGCAGGCAAGCAGGATGAGCACAGCCAGTGTATGCTCTGCCACCTTCCCTGGAGCGGCAGGCCAGACCCCCACAGTCACCTGCAGCACGGGCAGGGAGCTGCTGACTCACATGTGGGTGCAGGACTGTGTGCTTGCTCACCTCTCTGGCATCAAGGGCAGAGAACTGAGTGTCAAACTAGGAGGGAGTGGAACAACGTGAGTGTGAGTGCAGTCAAGAAAGCCAGAGCCCAGGGGATATTACAAAGGGATTTCTGAGGAGAGAGGAAGGACACCACAGAGCAACGGGGGGAAAAACCCAAACCAACAAACCCAAAACAAAACCGGAAAACACAACAAAAGAGACAGTTAAAGGGAACGCAATAATGGGCATGAATTTCTCTTTTTTCTGCCCCATGGTAAGTTGCCAATTTCTTCCACACAAATTCCTCAGTGCTACTAAAACCAGTTCTCGTGGACACAACTGCCTTGACACAAATTCTTTTAGTCTTGAAAACATCTGGACACTTCTTCAATAAAGAGTTTTGCTTTTAAACTACTTTTCCTTTGTGAATTTTGGCAGCAGCTCACACTTGGAGAGAACCTACTGAGAACCTTTTCTGTAACCAGATTTCCCTGCCCTGCCCCGCCCCAAGGGACTGTGGTCGAGTCACTTCCCACAGCTGTCTCTCAGCTTCCTATTCTGTGACATGTGGCTCACCTCAAAGGGCTGAGTCTAGGCGTCATTTTTGTGTGAAGAGCTGTGAAATGCATGAGAGGGATTGAGCAGTACATGACATGCTGCGAGGGTAGTGTTACCACCAGCTCATCACCGGGATATAGCAGGAGGTGGGGCAGGCACGGGCTGTATGGTTTAAAACACTTCACTGCCCAGTGCAGAAAGTCACTAAGGGAATGGAAGAGGAGACAGCTGAGTTGTGTCATGACAGGACTTTCTACATAGTAGGGCCAAGGTTTAACACCAGAAAATACAAACATACTTAGGAGTACTAGCTAAATAGTCAGGAAAAAAAGCAAAACCCAAGCTGAGAGTTTTCCAGTTCCTTCTCATGCAGGCTGCCTCCTGAACCACCTCATGCTGGAGATGTGATGGGTGGTAAAAATCCTATTTTTGCTTTAAGAAAAGTCTCCCTTCTCTTGTTCTGACCAAGATCAGACTAGGCTGTCCCCAAGCATAAAAGAGAATCCAAATGATTTGCAGCATAGTGCAACAGAAAAGAGCATCACTACAGTTCTGTGGATCCTTGGCTAAAATAATGGGCATTACAATTTCTGGTGGAAGGAGAGTGACGTTTCTAGTAACGTAAGCTGCTCATTCTTTCCTATTTTCTCTTTTTTCTCCAATTTTCAACCAACTCCTTACCATCTTCACCCTGAGAAAGAGGTCAAGTTTTTCTCTTTATGAGCCATAGTTGCCCAAGTTGGCCTTAGCTTTGGATATAATACCACAGCCAGAAAAATATATAGTGAGTTTACTTCCTCTCTTTTGAGAGCATTCCACCCTCTAAATTGCTCAAGTACCAAAACAAGTTTTAGAAAAAGCAGGATCTGAAGATATGGATGCTGTTATAAGCCATGCAAAGTCTAATTCTGGCTTGGCTGCAAATTGAATTTGAAGTTTTGAGCAAGTCAGTTAAATTCTTCTCATCAGGTCTTTCCTCAGTTAAACTGAGCATAGTTACTTGCCTTGTAGAGATGCTGTAAAGACTAAGAAAGTCTTTATATAGCTTATTTAAGATGTAAAAATCTCTTAAGAATTATGTAGAAACCCCAATTAGCATTTATAAAAGGGTTATTTAAAAACACAAGGGGATAAAAAGTATCATCATTTAAACTAATTAATGCAATAATCATGTTGAAATGCTTCTCAGATGTGAAGTATGGAACATAAATCTGCAGTTGCCTGGCAGAGTATATTCAGCTCAGAGAAGCAATGGCTCTTTATTCACTCTGGTGGAACAAAGTCATTGCAAAAATACAAGGAAATTATTGTAGCCTACGATGCTTTTTAACAGTGTCTTCCATTGTTACTGGTCTTTATGATTCATGCTCTTAGAACACTTTGGGTCTTTAGGTAGGATCTGTTCTGGTGTGGTTGGCACCAGAGACACAGAAGATAATGAAGCACGCTGCCTCAAACAGCTTATGGTCAGAGGTCCTGCAAGTCCAGCAGTTTAGATCCCACCGAAAGGTGAGGTGCCATTACTCTAATTTTACACATGTGGTCAAAGCCAAATTTTCTTCTTTTCCTGTTTCTTTTGAAGCAGAACAAGGTTGCTTAGCTCAGGGTCTGGTTTCTCAGGGGCTTTATGGTGTTTGTTTGGTGACATATCAGTGTAATGCAGGTCAAGTGCTTTTCTTGAAAACATGGATCTGTTTATATGATTATGTATCTGTAATACTGCACAAGCTAAACTGGACTCTTACAGGACTCTTTCCTTAGGTCATTCCACTGCATGGGTGAGGAGGCACCAGCTGCTGCTTATCCCTGTTGCATAGAATTATGTTTGTAGGTGTAAAATAAATGTGCTCTCTGCTCAGGGCAATCTTCCTCTGTCAGTAGTAGCTACAAATTTACCAGTCCACTAACAGTTGATCTCCACCAACCATGTACATCCAAGGTATGTACATCCAACTGAGCATGGTTTGCACACAAGTCTGTGTCGATATATGTTTTGTCAGCTCCATGGTCTATTTTGTTTGTGTGGCACTCTGATCCACAGAAGATGTTGGTGACACCTCGTATCTCTGGGTATAGTTAAAACCCAGATATTTTGCCAATTCTCTTCTACTTTCTGCCATTTTCAGAAACAAGGAGCCTTTCCATTTGGTGTCCCAGCCAAAAGTCTCTTCACTGAGGCAGGTCCTGGCTTCTCCACAAGCACTTAGCTAAACACAGGAGTACGGCTGGGAACACCTTCCTCCTTTCTGAGAGAACCCTCTCCTGTTGGGAAAGGCAAGGAGAGGACTGCCTGACTAAAGAATGCCTTTAAGAAAGGTCAGATACCCTTTCCAGTAGCTGTGCAATGATTTTAAGAAAAAAAAATAGTGGATGAAAGTCTATCAGGATAGGGGGGCACATGAATTTAGAGCATGCAAAGATGCTGATTTCTCTGCCACCTGTGAAGACTCTTGGAGAGCAGAGAACTGAGCAGGCCAGGCAGGTACAGCCTGGTCAGAGCAGGCAGGTGATAGCAGGAGGTGCTGCAAGGGCACCTGTGCGTGGCAGAGCGTGGTGCAGACAGACACAGCAGGCAGCGGCACAGACACAGCAAGCACCAGGACACTGCTGTTAACAGACACCTCTGATGACAGTGTGACTTTCACCAGCTATGATACTACATAAAACCAGTAGCAGCAAGTGTCTGCTTCACTCATGCCGCTTCTCACCTCTGGTGCCCTTTGTGCCATCCTGGTATAGATTGGCTGTAGAAATCACTGTCTCTATGACGTTTGAAAGTTACGGAACTGTAGAGTTCTCTTGTAGAAAGTATAGGAGAACGGAAAACTGCAGAGCTCCAAGACAGAGGGACTAAAAGTAAATTCAGTGCAATAGAGGTCCATTTAAACAGTTTCAAGACTACACTAGTAAATGAACACATCCTTTTTTTTACTGAGGCAACCAAAGTGGGGAGAATGGATACAGACTGTTATAGGTAAAGCCAAATGAGATGTTGCCTAGTAACTCTCAGCAGGGAAGCATTTAAACCCAGCCAGTTTAGTGAAGCTGATGTTCTGACTCAGAGATTATTTTCTCTGGAAAAAAAATCTGAAAGCAGGAAAGCTCAATTTAACAAACATAGGATATATTTTTCTGTTGGAGCAAACCATAATGACAGTGCTTGGGAGAATACAGAAGTATTTACAAACTTGTACAAAGAAGAACAGACAAGGGATGTTTTCAAGAAAAGCATCATTTTACTCAACCTGTTTTTTGATGCTGATTTATTTTCCCCAAATGCAGTAAACTTCACATTCTGTTTTTTTTGTTTGTTTTGTTTTGTTTTGTTTTGTTTTGTTTTTTTAATTCTTAAATACACAGCTGATAACAGAAGCCTGGAAATATTACCCTTATTGTTATATTATTATCACATTATTGCTGTAAGAGAAAGTTCCTGGAGCAAACCCTATTTCAGCTCTGCTATTGGACACAGAATCAAAATAATTGATTTAAAAGAATAAAGACTCCATGTCTCCACTGGTCCCATTGCCTGGAATAGTTTTAATTAGGCCCTTCTTCAGGACTTTGCTTGTATGGATTCATGGAAAAGTCACTTGGCTTGGCTAAAGGTCTCTCAATCAGGGGGAAAAAAAAACCCCTCAAACCTTATTCAAAGATTCATGTTTTTTGGCTTCCCTTTAAAAGGTTATGATTTTACAGAAGCATAAGTTCTGGCATGATCAGCCATGTATATCTGTGCTGCTGGGTGCCACAACTCCTGGTCAGAATAGGCAGTCAGGTTCTGGAGAGCACCTCATTTCATCAGCCTCAATACAGTTAATGATGGTAGTTATGAATGTGAACTATTGCCCAGATTTTTTAATTAAAAAAATACAATAAGCAGATCAACACATCACACGAACCATGAAAAACCAGACTGCAAAAGAGTTATGAAAAAAGTATGTATTTTATCAGCAATGATAACAGCTGGAAAACAAAGCTACTATGGCATAAATACTAAAGTGAGTTATATATTAAAAACATGAGAGTTTTTCACAAGCATGCTGTATGAGTAGAGAAAGGATATTCTGTAAGCCACAGAGATCCACTTCTCACTGACCACAGCCCGGTTTGAAGTTTAATGAAACACTGTTGATACAGAACCTCTGCCCAGAAGGTGGGGGACCATCATCAAATACATGGCCTAGATGGGCGTCACACTGCAACAGAAATTATTACCATTTTATTATTGCATTATTACAGAATAACAGAATCATTTAGATTGGAAAAGACCTCTCAGATCATAGACTACAACCTTTGACTGATTACCACTTTGTCAACTAGATCGTGGCTAATTGTCATGTCCAATCATTCCCTGAACCCCTCCAGGGATGGTGGCTGTACTGCCTTCCTGGGCAGTCCATTCCAATGTTTAATAATCCTTTCCATGAAGAAATTCCCCAATGTCCAGTCTGAATCTCCCCTGGTGCAACTTGAAGCTGTGTCCTCTTATCCTGTCACTGGTTGCCCGGGAGAAGAGGCCAACCCTCACCTCACTATAACCTCCTTTCGGGCAGTTGTAGACAGTGATAAGATCACCCCTGAGTCTCCCCCAGGCTAAACAACCCCAGTTCCCTCACCTGCTCCTCACACAACTCACCCTCTAGACCCTTCACCAGTTTCATTGCCCTTCTCTGGACTTGCCCCAGCATCTCAATATCCCCCCCAAACCAAGGGGCCCAAAACTGAAAATGGTACTTGAGATGTGGCCTTGGCAGTGCTGAGCACAGGGGGAAGAATCACTGCCCTACCCCTGCTGGCCACACTGTGGTTGACACAGGCCAGGATGCCACTGGCCTTCTTGGCCACCTGGGCACACCCTGGCTCATGCTCAGCTGCTGTCGACCAGCACCCCCAGCTCCTTTCCTGCTGGGCAGCTTCCCAGCCTCCCAGCCACTCTGCCCCCAGCCTGTAGTGCTGCCTGGCTTTGTTGTGACCCAAGGGCGGGATCCAGCACTTGGCCCTGTTGAATCCCATACCATTGGCCTTGGCACATAATTCAGCCAGTTCAGATCCTTCTGCAAAGCCTTCCTATCTTCCAGTACATCAACAGTTCCACCCAACTTGGTGTCGCCTGTGAACTTACTGAGGGTGCTCTCGATCCCCCTGTCCAGATCATCAGTAAAGATACTAAACAGGACTGGGCCAAACACTGAGCACTGGGGAACACCCCTGGTGACTGGAAACTATTATTATTACATTATTATCATTGCGATTCTGGACAAACATTTTGATGGTACCTACTCTGCTATTCTGAATTAAGAAACTTTAATGATTAATTCACTATTGAGTTGGGGTGGGGTGGGGGAGTCTTAGGGAGAGACTAATAATACATCCTGGAGCAATCACCTCTGGCCAGTGGGCAAATATCTGCCCCCAAACAAACAGATACCAGATGAGGAATCAAAAAGGTATTAGTGCCAGAAAGTATGGGAAAGAAATGGGAGGATCGAGACATCTCAATATGTTATGAAAATGTCAAGTTAATTAAGTCAGTCACTGTAGGTCCTTCTCACAGATTAACTGAGGATTCTCCCTCCTCCAAATTACTGATGTGAAAAAAAATAGATTCAGTATAGCTATCAGTGGCTCATGATAAAATTGGAAGGTTGTCTTCAGCTGGGGTTCCTGAAAGGTGCTTGCTGTATATTGCTGCAAACATGAACTCCACCAACATAATGGACTACAGTGAATGCTTGTTATATTTGCAGAAGTACCTACTCCTGCTAGAAGGGGCTGCATGCGTACTGAAGGACAGCATTAACAATCTTAACAGTTTGGAAAAACAGACACACACACACAATAAAAACAAACCCAAGATGCAATTCTTCAATCTTAATTGCATACTTTTATACCTTAACAAAAGTAATAAACAGGTTCGAGGCTAGGAAGAAAGTTAGAGGTGGCAGTTCTTTAGAAAAGGATCTGTGTATTGCAGCACACCCCAAAACAAGTATGTGCCCTGGGCTGTGGAAAGGTAAATCTGTAAGGACAGGACCACCATCTACAACACATCTGAACAGCCCCTAACCTGGTCCCAGCTGCAGTGCTATGTCCAGCTTTCCAGAGTACTTGGAGAAGGAAAAGGGTCAGCTTGAAAGAATGCAAAATAGAGCAACAGGACGAGCAGCAGTGCATAAATAGAAACAGTTGAAGGAACTGTACCTTTCTAGTCTAGAGAAGGAATTGAGGAATGATGATGATTGAGGGAATCAAAATTGCTATAAAAAATAGAAGGTTGGCTTCTGTGAAACAAGAGAACCCATAGAAAATAGCTGTGGAGACGGAAGGCACAGCCACCGCCATGTAGGGCAAACAGTAATAACCTTTAATGGCTGCAAAGCAAACAGTGTCCTCCCCAATGTCGAACCAACAGTAGGAAAACATGTAGGTTACAACTCATTACCTAGTAAGGATGTGGTGTATCCATCTCTGCATATTTTAAGAACATCTTCAGCAAATATTTAGGAGGGCTGAACTAGGAGTAACTGTCCCTGTCGGACCCTATCTCAAGAGTCCCCTCTACTATCTCTTGTCACACCCTGCAGTGAACCTGATGTCCTTCAAGTAAATTTTCTGCCTAAACTCCTCCAGCCCTTGGCTATACTTACACAACCACTTTCCCCAGTCACATACTTTTCTTCCCATTAAACTGACTGCCTATATTTGATACTCTACTCATGTGTTTCATACCAAGAAGTGAGACAGAACAGCTCCAGTGATACCGTAATTCTCACTGCTGTATTTAGGTGCATTCCTTTATGGGCACAAAGAAAAAATATTTAAGATTTGTGCCTTTGGGTATCATTTCCAAAATAAACATACCTGTTTGCAGACAACTTCAGTTCTAGTTAATCCCAATGAGTTATCTGGTCGTCTCATGACATTGGTATTACTTTCATCTCTGCCACAAGTGCCATAAGCCTCAGAAAATGATGGCCATCCAGTCCCAGAATTGTACTTCTTTTCTGAGCTATAGTGGAAACCAGATTTTCTTGTTAATTAATAAATGAGATGTTACAAAAAAGTCTGCTTCTATTAAGAACATTCGTTTTTTTCCTTGTTCTGGACTTGTACCACTATTAATAATACTTGGCACAGTAGAAGTTTTCTCACTGGCATCAGACCATGCTGGAAACTCTTTTCCAAAGGGAATTCTTGATCAGCCCACAGCAGGAGATTTTTGTCTCACTGTTTCTATTTCAATGACAGGTTGGCATTTCACAAAGCTTGGAAAAGGGTTTTCCTGACAACTGAGCATAGTGTTTAGCTGAATTACACCTACAAAGTTTCAATTCAAAGCCTGGCCCAGTACAGCACAATCTCAGAGAGTTTACAAGAAACAAAGAATGGACAAAGGCTGGGCTGACCCACCAGGCCAAGCTCACACCTGATGAGAATGGCTTTGTCTTGCAGTCAGCTATCAAGCTGGTTTGGAAAATCAAATAGAGCATTGCTCAAACCATCAATCAACCAATGAGAAATCCTCACAGCACAAAGATCTACTTTTCCCGAGAGATAATCGCAGCCATCAGACACAGTAGTACAGACTGTCAACTCATGAGTGCCTCCTGTTAACATCCAAGATGACCAACACTGTTTCAGCTGCATATTAAAACCTAGAGCATATGGGAAAATATGATCAGAAAATATTTTGGGGATTTGGTAGAGAAATTAAATAATCCCTCTTATTTAAAACTGTGCAAACTTTGATAGCAATATGGACTTTCTCCTACCACTTAGTGTGAGTTAGAACTAGAAATTAAGATAGATTCCCATTGTTCTCAAATAAGTGGTCTGGAGACTCATCTCAGTGATTTCGTCTCAATTTCTCATGCTTTTTCCCAGTTTCACAAACTCAATGCTCTTACTGGCATCTAGTGGTGGATGGAGACATCAACACCAGCAGCAGTTCTTGGTCAAGGGGATTAGTCCATTACTTAAGACAGAATCCAGATCAAAATATGAAGGGTATATCATGTGTATTTTTGTGGGAAATCAACATAGTGAAGAAAAATCTGAAAATCTTAATTGCTGTGCCTTTTAGAAAGACAGCACAAACAAGCTAGGCAAAAAGCTTAAAAATCCAACCCAAAGAATTGTGTGTGCATCAGTGTGTGTGTTACAATTATCTGTACGGGGCTGTCTTTGAGTAATGCAACTTTGGAAATAAAAGAGGATTTGCAAGCACAGAATGACCAAAGGCTAGTTTTTGTGGGGCCTGTTGCTTAGTCCTTTACAGCAGCACACAAATATCCATGAGAAAAGCTCTCCTTCCTCCTCCTTTCCATAAAACTTGAGAGAAATAGGACACAGTACAGAAGCTGCCTGCACTGAAGTAAATGCAGTTTGTGAACTCTGTTTGTATGTGAAGTCCTTAGGGCTCCAGGGCTATTTCTTTCCAGCCAAAGAGGGCTCCCTGTTTTCCCTGCTACAAAACCACATTAACATTATGCCTAGTAGCCACCAAGGCCCCAAAATAACCTGGAGAACACATATCTGTACATGACTTCTGAGTTTCCCTGACATATATCTGTTCTGTTTCCTTTTTATCAGAACTCTTCAGTTTTTGACAGAGGGGTTCTTATATTTATTCATGCATAGATACAAAGATCCTCCCTGAATCCCTGTAGAGTCAAGGAAGGTCTTTAATGTTATGTGGGTTTTGCATCTGACCCTGACTGACTCTGTCCCTTACATGCCACTCACAATACTTAAGTTTATTGTAGATGTTTTCCACTGCTAAAATAACAATCCTTTGAGCTGTTAAATTAGCTCTCAACAGAAATGGCCTCAGTGTGGTTTTACTAACAGTAATATTATTTAGATTCCCTAATAGAAACATTTTAGTACCTGAAAATATTGCTGTTCAAGATCATATTTGTCCTTTGAAGTATTTCACCACTTAATTTATGGATAAATGGACTTTCCCTAAACATATGCATTAGATTAGCCTTCGACACACCATTCCTCCAGCACATGTCACTTACTTTGATCCCTATTTCAGTCATCTTGGATGGAATCCAGATAATTCTAAAAAGTGCTTTTTGCTGTATGAATCTCAGCTGTAGGTTTATGGTTTGAAGGTTTGAGATTTAATTAAAGCACCACAATTTGCTATCTATAAAGGTTAGGGGTGTGTTCTGTGTATTTCCAAATCTTTCAAATGAATATTTGGTAGCAGAAGGTAATAAATTCTGGTATAAATGTATACACACATGTTTCAAAGAAAGGAAGAAATACTTCATGTTTACCTGTAGCTAATGGTCTAATGCATTTGAAAAAGAAAGGACATTTTTAATGGACTAGGAAATAAATATGATGAATGAATCTCTTGCCCAATACCATTTCCCTCCTTCATTGTTAGTGTTCTCTGCAACATAATACATCCATGGAAAACATATTTTCAGACCATTTTGCACATTTAATAGTTTCCAATTAGCTTTCAAGGCTTTTTTTTTTTCTAAAAGTTTTTTGTCTGTGAGGCTCAGAATTATCTTGTGCTTTGAACAAAAGTACTTTTATTCTCTGAGAGCTGAATAGTGCAAAAAGCAGATTATTTGGTTATATTGTTGCTTTGTTACTAGTTTAGCAGCAAAAGCAATTCCTTCCAGTGCTTGTCTCTCTTCATGTTGGTCTGTCAATATCTGTTGTCTAATATAAAAAATGCCTAAATTGAAGGAAAATTTGAAGGAATTGAAGGAACTCCTCCACAGCTTGGTAATTTAAAATTTCTCTAATTTATCTGAATTTTCTAGAGGTATTATTAGGTATTGTACTTGTCTTCAGAATATTTTGTAATGCTGAGCTAACTTTGGAAATAAATCTATTTAGAAGTGTTTATTAGCACACCTCTACAGAAGAAGATACATTTAAGCAAATGCATATTTGCATAATAGTTTTCTGTCTGTACTTGGCCAAAGGAAAACTAACCATTCACAATGATCAGCCTCCATTTTTAACATTTAATTGCTTAGTTTAGGTTTATTTTCAATACAGTCATTACATTTTGTCCTCCTTTTTTACTACCCCGATCTCTTGTTCCTCAGCTTCCCATCTGAAGTTCTGATCTGTGATGCAACCTTAAAAGTCTTCATAAACATGGGCATATCAGCCACATTTCATTGAATTCTCCATTGGGACTAATAATACATAAGGGCTATTTTCTAGACCAAAACCAAAAGAAACTGTCTTTTCTGGTTCAGTTACAGAGAACAGAACACACTCTGCACATCCTATTCCAAGGCACTCTATTTCCTTTTTCTTAGATGTTAATGAAGTTGCAAAATATATAGTATTGTAAAGAGCACAGGGGTTAACAGCACAGTCATTTGCAGTCATGTTTGAAAAAGTAGATGTAACCAAAAAAGCAAGAATAGTGGAATTTAATTTAGGGAACAAGGAAGGGGTGGAGATGAAGAGGAGGTCTCAGCTCCAGTGTGAGGTACCCAGCAATAAGAACATCACAACAGCTAGACAAAGGCAAACCAAAGGTCCCTCTAGCCTAGCAGCATGAGTGGCAGAAGGTGACTATGGAGGAGCACAAGAACAGAGCAAACACACAGTGATACTCATGCATAAATACACGTATTTTCTGGCAGTTTGTGCCTTAAGGACCTCTTAAACAGAGAATTATTATCAACCAAAAAGTACAGGGTATGGCAGGAGAAACAGACAGACCCTAATGTGGCAACTGTCTGCTGGCCACTGGAGACCCCCACATGCTTGAGGAAAAGGCATACCATGTGTCTGTATCACCACAAGTATGCTGGAGCTCTTCTATATAGGGATTGTCCTTTCCACTCCTCTTTCTTTTCCATTCTGCTCATGAAAAGACATTGCCCCTCCTGCCACAATTAGGACACGTTAAAGACACTGTGAAATCCTAAGGATGTTACCTGAAGAGTGGGGCATTGCAGCACACACAGTAGTATATTCCCGATTCTGTGTTATTCAGATAGATCCCACTAAATGGCTTTTTCAAAAGGAAGGAAAAAAAGAGAAGTTAATAATACAGGTCTTTAAAAGATCACCATCTGGAGTAAGCATGTAGGAATCAGATTCAAAACAGGAGAAAAACCATAAAAAGAAGGCTTCACAGGGGGGCTTTGAAGAACAAACATTAGCAGCCCAAAGAAATGAAGAGGAGGATGCCTTTGGATTAATACTGAAGAAAGACTGTTCCCTACTCCCGGAAACTTTGAGCCCAGTCAGATGCATAAATCATCCAGGTACCAGGGATAGAGTCGTGACCTCTGAGGAGCTGGTGAAATCTGCAGGATCCCAGTGACCAGGGCTCTGCTATGGAGTGCCACAACTTTAAAGTGGCTCCACAAAGGGACTCTTCTCCTTCCTGCATGGTCTGGAACTCAGATCCGTATTTTGCAGATATGAATTTGGGCACAGTTCACATGACTTAATTTGATGGTACATGCTTCATGCACGCAGAAGTCCTGGCTCTGGGCTATGGATGCCAGTCCTCCACCCACAACACCATATGGCCTCCATTACAGAAGGAAGTAAAGCGTGGGGACAAGGTGGGTGGCTGATCTGGCACATGAGCCCACCTCTTGAATGGAGTGCTATGTATAATATTTCCATGGCTAATCTACATATGGTCAAAAAAAGGAGACTAGGGACAGAAATATGTTTTCCCTCCCTCCTGGAGAGGCCTCTGCTGCTGCCACACAGACGGCTGAGCTGGCAGCAAAGGATCCCAGAAAAAAACCCAACAAAATACGAAAAGAATGCAGAATGTTTTTTAATCTGCAAACCAGTCTGTGCCAGAACAAGATCCACCCCATTCAGTACGCTTTCTAACTTTTGCAAACAGGAAGACAGGGGAAATCTTGTGAAGCAACTGCGTGGTGACAGCTCCCCAAAGCAAGTTTTTCTCTGCTCAGCAGGAAGAGGAGGTGGCTTATCCTTGGACAGAATTAGCACCTTTGCTTACCAGTTCAGTTCCTTTTTCTCTTGTAACATAGAATTGCTCTGGAGTCAATTTTTTTTTCCAGTCTGTAGCAGCACTTGTTTCAGCTTGTTTAGTCAGAGACCCTCTGTCTACAATCAGATATAGAAAGATAATTTGTATTATTTTTAATGCCATTTTAACTCAGACTGCATTGTTGCTTTCCATCATCATCATAGTTCTCCCAGAGTTTCTAGAGGTACAGACAGAGGATAACAGTCAGTTCAAGGACATGAGAAGGTGTGAATGCAGGACTTTCCATCTGCTTTCCATCCAGTGTGCTACATCTAGAGAGCAGCCCCAGCAAAACCCTTGGGAAGGCTTATAATGGAAACCAGCATCTATGACCACACATACCACTCACTCTCCCAGCACAGGCCTCTCTTCTGGCTTGGGATAACTGCTGGTCTGCTGGTGCTCCCTCCTCATCCCTGGGTATCACTAAAAGGTTTGGCAGTTTGCCTCTTGGAAACCCTCAGAAACCAGAACTAATGTTCATCTGTGGGTTATTGAAGACTAGAACTTTCACAGGCCCCAATGAAAAGTGAAGCCTTCTCCCTGAGAAGGAGCAATGGAAGAAAGAAACACTTACAGACCAAGAGAAATGGGGCCATAGTTAAGTGAGGGGCAAACAACAGGAGAGCCTGATTAATCCTTCACAGTGCAAAACTCCAGCAACACCTCCTGTGAGTCTGTCCACACCATGCAGAGCATTTATGGTGGTATGGAATTGGCAAAGAATTAATGGATCGGTTGCAAAACAATAAGATAGTTTAATACCTTGCTAATCAAAAAGTCTGAGGTGGGGGAGGGGGAACTACCCCCCCCATCAGCTCAGGATCTTTGGAAAACAATCAGCTCCGGAACGATGCTTGCCTGCACTCATCTCTTGCATGAGGTGAGATCTGGGTCAGGCAGGGGGGTTAACCAACTTGAAAATGATAGTTTAACGAAAACCCTACAGTTTAGCCTGTCAGTTCAAGAGACAAACCTACGGCGTGCTAACAGCCCTTTGCGACCGGCTAGGAGACACCGAGGGCGGGGATGCTCCCCCTTGCAGGGCAGCCCCTGCTCCTTCCCCCCTCCCCTTGCAGGGCAGGTCCTGCCCTTCCCACACTCCCCAAGCTCCAGGTGGGGGGTACCCGTACATACCTGTGCCCCCATGGATCCCTGTGCCCCGGCGGGTTCCCGATCCCTCGCGGGTCCCCTATCCCCCGCGGGTGCCCGATCCCCCGTGTGTTCCCGATCCCCCGTGGGTTCCCGATCCCCCGCGGGTCCCCGATCCCCCGTGGAGACCTGTGCTCCGGCGGGTTCCCGATCCCCCGCGGGTGCCCGATCCCCCGTGTGTTCCCGATCCCCCGCGGGTTCCCGATCCCCCGCGGGTTCCCGATCCCCCGTGTGTTCCCGATCCCCCGCGGGTTCCCGATCCCCCGTGGGTTCCCGATCCCCCGCGGGTGCCCGATCCCCCGTGGGTTCCCGATCCCCCGGGGGTGCCCGATCCCCCGGGGGTCCCCGATTCCCCGCAGGTGCCCGATCCCCCGTGGGTCCCCGATCCCCCGTGGGTCCCCGATCCCCCGGGGGTGCCCGATCCCCCGCGGGTTCCCGATCCCCGTGTGCGGCGCGGGCGCGGAGCAGGAGCGGCAGGAGGATGCTGCGGTGCGGAGCGCCCCGCCGGTCGAGCGGCCGCCATCCCCGCGGGCGGCACCGCGGGACGCGCCGGGCGCTGCGCTCAGCCCCGGCCCGCGGGCACCGTGAAAAGCAGCGGGCAAAGCGCCCGCCTGAATGCCGGTGAACATGTGCAGGTAAAGGTTTCAATCGCTTCTTACCGAGGGGCGAAGAGATCAGCCTGAAAAATGAAGCGCCGCTGCAGCCATGAATGTGACACAGTCCTGCTGGGGCATTTGCGTGCAGCCGCTGCAGGTTGTTTTGCAGGAGAGCGAGCCTGGTGCTTGCACGCACAAGAGCCTTGCCGCCCCGGATGAATGCTGCGGGCATGGCTTTCGGCGGTGCTGATCGCAGGGGCTGTGCTGGCTGCGGGGTGCTTGTTTACACCGTGTGATTCGCGGTCCCAGCTGCTCTGACCTGGGCTAAAAATATACCTGTAATACGATATGTGTTTCAGGCTGGCTTCCTGTCCTCAAAAGGCAGACCTAAACACCACTTGGCTTTCCACGTTAAGCCTTAATGCTATTGTCTGCTTTTCCCCGCAGTAGTTCCATTTCTGATTTGGAATTAGTTCCTCGTTTCTGAAGGATGTGGAAGGAAGTGTTTTGATTGCAGTGGATAGCAAAGTGGAAGGAAGTGTTTTGATTGTACTGCATGCCAAAGCTAATAATGGTGTTTAATACAAAATTCGTTTCTTTAGTCTAATTCTTCTAGCCTAATTCTAAAATCAAAGCTAAAAAAAATAGTGTTGTGTGATCAGTCCAGTATGTACACATATTTACTGGACCATCCTCATGTCTAAGACAGTGAGCTCAGTGGCAGCTAAGGACATCCAACACAGCACATCATCAATACCATGGCTCTAATCTCTCCCTCTGCTTGGGTCCACGAAGTATTGCACCAAAAGATGGATATCAGGAAGGTTCATACATGGTCGAATTCCGAATCTGCTGCAGGAGGGGAGAGGGGGGACACACAGTTGATTTATAGCTTTGTCCTGTGTAATAAGACACAGTGCAGTGAAGCCAGAGCACCTCGAGAAAAATCCTGGAGATGTGGTGGCTGTGAGTCCTCAGGATGTTAGGAATGCTGCTGGGCAGGGAGAGGAGGGCTTTGCCAGGGCTCCTGGCAGAGGGCAGCAGCCGAGCTAGAGGCATAGGGACAACATTTTTCCATGTTCAGCCATTTTGGGAAGTGATGATCACCACTTCTTGTTCACCCCTATGGCATTTTTTATCAGTCATTTAGCCGTGGTTTAGGAGGGAACTGGAACATGTCAGGGAGCCTTTGAAGAGGGGAGACACAATCTGACACTCTCCCAGTTCTGGCAAATGGCTTCGGGCTGGAAAGTGGTGGCAGGCGATGGTGTCACTCCTGGGGGTCACTGCCTCTGTCTCTGGTTCAACTGTGGAAAAGAGGCATTTCCCTCACGTTCCTGGTCTTGGTCTCAGGCACTGTTTGCTGCTGAGGAGAACAGGTAATCAATGGAGTTTTCCCTGAAGTATCTGGGAAATGAAGGAGGGTGAGGGAGAGCGATTAGTCCTGAAACTTGTATGTTTTCATGTAATTGACATTGATTTAACTGGTGCTTTTTTAAAATACAAAATTAAATAAAAAACGAAATGTCTGTGACCTTTCTTGCAGCTGTTACAGGTACCATTCCAAAATGCAGCAGTTTTGAGGCAGTGGGAACTGAACCAACACAGGTCTGTTGCTGTGCTATTTTCCTTGGGCTCTGGAGGAGGGAATTGGGTGCCTGGGCTGTGCACCTACGGCAGCAGTGGGAGCAGAAGGAGTAAAGGCATCAGGCTCATCAGCCCAAGTTTCATTATCCTCTCAGTTGCCCAGTTCATTGCAAGCCATGCCTTGATTAAAATGCAGGTGGTGGTGGAAGAGGCAGATCCCATTCACATCCCCACGGCTGTAACCCACATTTGAAGTGGTGCACTGGCAAAGCAGATCCTCCATTCTTCCCTCCAACAGAAGCCTGACCTGCAGTCATCCAAACCAGCATGACAGGCCCTCCTCAGTGGAAAACAACCCTCCTGGCTTAAGGCATTTAATTTTTCAGATCTTTGGTGCTGAAAAACCAAATCATTGTCCTCTCATGCCTGTAATATTGCCTCCCATAGTTACAGCACATTCCAAGCTGTGTAGCTAGGCAGATAGCTGGCCTGCATTTCTCCCCATAAACTGTTATAAAAGCCAATTAGGTTGTTACTTAATTTTCCTCCTTTTTTTTTTTTCTCCCTTATGCACAAGGGAAAGCAGTTAAAAGTCTCCCCTAGCTACATAATGTAAATTTTCCAGTAAATTTTCCCTGGATTGTAATTCAGCAGGTTTATTGTGAAAAATGTCACCTGACTCCAGCACATACACAAGCTGCATCCGGCAAGGGTTGCTGATGGAAAGCACAGTGTCCTATTAGATATGTGTAAGTGGGGGAGAAGCTCCTCAGCTCCTCCTGTAGCGTGACTCTGTGCTGAGGTGGCAGCATCAGCATGTGTGTGGGAGGGTGAAGGCAAGAGTAGGAGGGAAGCAGTCATGGTCCAGGCTATCCTTCTAATATTTACTTGGACTGTAAGCATTTCCCAGCCCAGACTCTGTCTTGACTGATGGTTTTGGGGACAAGCAGAGCATCCCATAATGCCTATGCTGGCAGATACTGAGCAGTCAGCCAGGAAGCAGTGAGGTGAAGAAGTCAAATGAACCCTGTTCAAATTCAGACCTCTGCTTACGCAGCTTTTGTTAATAAAGCCCCTTGGCATTACAATGTATGGAGGAAAGCACCGAAGTTGTGGTGTTTTTATTTTGTATGCATTTGTATGCAATCAGTTTTCCTGTGCTCACTCTGTCATACCTAATGGATGTCCCCTCCCATGAGAAATTCCCACTGAAACACATGAGAGCTCAACATGCAAGAATTTGTCTTGGACCTGTCTTATGCAGTGCTACTGTGTGTCCACGTCCCTGGGGACTGAAGAACAGGGGACTGGCATGAGCCCTTCAGTGGTAGGTTGTATCTGTGGTGGGCTCTGTTTTCCCCTGCAGAAGCCTCAATGCTTTTGTAGGAGATATTGCAGGAACTCTATATCCTTCCTCAGCAAAGTCTTTCATCTCCTCTGATAGAGTTGATAGAACTCCATAGCCAGTTTCAAGCCACTCAGGTGTGATCAAACTCTGAGCTCTTGGTATATGGAGGTAATGTTTCCCCAGGGAAATGCTATCCAAAGATATGTAGTAATGCTCTGATGCTGAATTCCAATGATGGAAAGAGATTTCAGCAAAATTTGTTAGAAGCAGAAGTGCCAAAGCACCTTGGAAAAGGGTATTGCTGGATTCCAGAGGCAGAGAGACTGAATGCAGCTCTGAAACTCCCTGAAGCTGACCCATGGAATCTGCTTAGATTTCTTTATAGAGTAGCCTGATGTGATTCAAGTCAAAGACATCATTAGAAATAATGAACACACAACTTCTTGCTTTGTTTGCTTCATGGTTTAATCTGTCTTTTTTCTAATCATAAGGTGTAGGATACCTATTATTCTGACCTTTGTTTTTAGGAAAAAATAGGTCATGTTTGTGAACTAGCTTAAGCAGGAGCCTTCTGCTGGAGTCTAAGGGTGGAATTTGAACAGAACAGAAGAGAATACTTACAGTTGGAAGGGACCTACAGGTTTGGCCCACTGTGACAAATGTTTTAAGTTGGATTAGACCAAATGCCTTCCCTAGGTCCTATCCAGTATAAATTATTCTGGGATGCTAAATGCTTTAAGAAGTTTCTTGCAAAACTAATGAAGGCATGAATTCAAAGTGAAATGGATATTTTGCACTCACTCCTTGATAGAGAACTCAAATATACATTTGGGCTATTGGTTCAGCTAAAAGTAGACACATAGTCCTGTAAGGACTGTGGATCTGCAGGGGCAGCATTTGGAAAGAAACACCTCCAGGCTATTTCCTTGGATTGCCCTGTCCATCCCCTATATCATAACATCCAAATTTCTGAAGCCACGTAGACAGTAATAATACATTCCATGATCTTGTGTGTGATTTCTTATCCCTTGTACCTCAAAGTAGTGAAGAACTGGGATGGTTCTTCCACCCCGTACCCAAAGCCTGAACAGAGCACTGAATGAACAGTCACTTGGCAGCATCTGGCACAGCAGCAGCTTTCTGTAGGTTATCTTAAGGGATTTATCACCCTGAACTAAGCCCTGACCATCTGTTCTATCCTCTCATTACAAATGTAGAAAAAGCTAATTCCTGATTGCATCATAAGAAATTAAAATATAAATGATTTAAGAGTAGGGTATGTCATGCTTCACACTCTGACTGGGGAAGTGGCTCTCTTCAATAGACTGACTTCCCTGATAACAGTTTGCCTCTTCCTCAGCAAACAGGAATTCCTAAGGAATAGGGCTCACCAGAACAGGTTTTATTCCCACTTATTCATCTTACATGTGTTTTTAAATTTGGGATTCACAAAGGTGAAGTTATGAATCTTCTTTCCTTCTCTCTTAGGTGAGCCACTGAGATTTATTTTTAATTAATTTTCTAATCAGGGAAAGGACAAAATCAAGCTCCTTAAAAATCCCTCCAAATTCTGCATTTCCTTGATCTCACCTTCACTGAGATACAGGCACGTCTGGAAGAGTCACGCACCGGTTTTGTGCTGGTGACTCACCTTCACTGCAGTGCTCTTGGTTAAAAGGTAAGCAGAAAGCAGGAGGCTGAGTGTGTATTCCCTGCTTCTTACGAATGACCTTTAGTTATTTTGTACTGCCACTGCCCCAGCCACCAGGAGTGGAAATGGTTTAGCTGGGAGTTCAAGTTCTGTTTGACTTGTGTTATGTAAGACCTCTTGGCAGTGTCTGTCTTCTGGAAATCTACTTAAAATGGATGCATTTGAATAAGTTAAGAGGTCAAGAAGCAATATCTTGGTCCTGCACCACAGGCCACACAGCACTTGGCTTGTGTAAACTGCTGTGAGTTACTCAGACCCACCATTAAATTTGGCCCACTGGTGCAAAGCCCCAGTCCCTGTCAATTCCTGATACTTAGCTGTCTTGTCACTGGGCATTCCTGAAGAAATTTAGTACCTGAATAGCTCAGTGTTTGGGCTTACAATCTCTGACTTTTTTTGCATATATTTATACCTAAGGGCCTGCCTTTAGTCACCTAGTTCTCTCTTTAGTACTGCATCTCCCATTAACAGCAAGTGAATCTAGGATTAAACCCACTTACATTAGAAGTCTGCAGCAAAAACAGTGTAATGAAAAGAAACTGGCACTCACATCATGTGATTCTTCTGTATGATCTACCATGGATAAACTGTGTCTTAAGAGTGCCCGTTTGTCAGAGAATTTTCCAACTTTGGAAATTAGATATCATTACCAACATCTCTTACACCTTAGGACACTGAGTAGACCTCTAGTCTTTCATAATTTGTTCCCTAATGCCAATTAAAACTAATGGCTTGACATTTTGAAAAGCCTTTTGGCTCTTTAATATCTTTTTGACACCTGGCCTTTAAGGAATCTTCCTTCAAACTGTCACTAAAGCACCTTGTTCAGAGTTCAGATTAAAAAGGAATTAAAAGCATGCTGTGGTGTGAGGTTTTTTGTTCAAATCCTTCTTATAACTAGGAAGCACTGCTTATCTATAGAAGAATGTGTGCTGATTTTAAATGGGATAGAGTTAATTTACTTCACAGTAGCTGGTATGGGGCTGTGTTTTGGATTTGTGCTGGACACAGTGTTGATAACACAAGGAGCTATGGGTGAAATTGTATGTCACCATTCAAACCCTGTATTTAAAAATAAAATACTTTTTTGTTTTCCCCTGAAGACAAGTTTGATAAGTAGCAGAATAAAGGTTCCTCTTGCATCTGAAAAGAAACACTTGTTTTGTTCTGAGAACAGTGGATTCTTCTCAGGATCCAGAGTTACCCAGCACCAGAGATTTACTGGAGGAAGAGTTCATTTTAATTTCTACCGTGCATGTGTGTGTGCCATTTGAGGGAGTGGTGTTCCACCCTTGCTGTAGTTTAGCAGTGGATAGATAGTCAGAAACTACTTGAAATGTTCCAATTCTATAAATTACACAACAGGTTTTCCCTGCTAGCATAAAGATAAAACAAGTGTAAGTTAACCTCAGTGTTCCTGCTACTCAGGGATCAAGGGAAACAGAAGGGAAGCATGCTGCCAGCATGCTGCCAGCAGTCTGAACTGCCTCGGCATCTGCTGGGGAAGAACAAAAGAATCCCCTTCTGCAGCAAGGTGTTTGCCAGAAGCACCCCTCAGAAACAGGTCTCAGCCAAAGACTGGTCCAAAGAGCCTGCAATTATCCACTTATGATCCCCTTCACCACAATGGTTCCAGCACACAGAACTAGCACAAGCAGAGATATGCAGAGTCAGAGCATTAGACTCTGCCATACCAAAACCTCTCCTGTGACTTGCAGTCACATTGACACCACCACCAGTTTGGTCTGCTGCTTTATTGGTTCACATATACCAGAAGGGAAGAAATCATGCCTGACCTTTCATCAACACAGTCCCGATTTGTATTTCTTAATATGTAGATGTTTTGTATATTAAGCATTGTGCTTTTCAATTCCAAATCAAAAGAAAAATTCTTCTTAATGAAAATGAATATTGGGAGCAGCAGGGTGTGTGTATAAGATATGTGTATGCATGTGTCGTGTGTCACTTCCAGATGCCTTGGAAGAGACCCTGCAGGAAGCAGCAAGCTGAGCAGGGCACTGCATCATTTCTGCACAGTCAGTATTAAGTTGGGTAGTTTCTGTGAACACGAGGAACATGTCTTCATGCTTCTCTCAAGAGCACAGACACCACAGTAAGGATGACTTCAAAGTGGCTTGTTCAAACCAGGATCTACAGTCCACATCACTGTCCTGGGATAATCATCTATATGGCTTCTCCTTCAAGACACAGAGCCCATCTTGTTTGGTTTTCATCCTGCACAACTGCACAGAGGCCTTGATACCCTCTTCTGTGTCATTGCCCAGGGGTTAGAGCTATGGAGGAATAAACCTCATATCGGTTCCTACCTTTGCTTAAGACAGCTTTTCACCTTGCAGGAGAGCACCTAATTAGGGGACAGTCGTTTTAGATAGGGTACAGTTTTTACATCTGACGAAATTTATGTGTCTATGCAGTTAACTGTAAGAACATTTCTGACAGTGGGCATTGGAGACCCAGACTCTTTCTTCCCAAAGGAAAACCCAAATTGCTACCTCTAGATATTAGGCTGCAGAGGTTGCTTTACTTTTCTGTTTCTGTAGTTTATTAATCCTACATTCTTTTCTACGTGACAGCAGATCTTCAAAAAGGGACGAAGAGTTCTTAGTAGCCAGAATAGATAATGCAGTGAGATAGCTGCAGACTGTTTTGTTCATGCTTAGGGAGGCATCAAGCTTGATTTTGTGTGACTGATCAGCCCAGTGAACTATTTTATAAAAGGAAATATGAGATCCTTCCCCATCTGCTCCTTAAAAGGAGAAAGGTGATCAATTCCCTTAAGCATGGCCCAAGCCAAATTGTGTATGCTGGGAATATTCACCCAGCTGAGGCCTGTAGAAATGTTTAAACATTTTGGTTTTGGATGCAGTTCTGGAATGAGTGAGAGCTGGGCTATGTTCTCAAGGCTCAGGGTATTCTTCATCAGGGCATGGGCACAGCTACAGGTCCTTGGTTAACATCAAATAAAAAAAGTTTGGCGTCTCTTGACTTACTTAACAACTGAAGTGCAGTTTTCAAAGTAACAATTTGAGATGGAAGTGTTTATATTCTACCTATATCTTATTTCTGACACCCAACTGCATCACAATTTTGAAGTGACAGAACTTAGATAGTACAAAACTAAAAATTTTGAGTTACATGAACCAACCCTCATCCAACATTTTTGGATCATCAAATTCTTCATTATACAAGCAGTATTTGGTTTTATTTGTTTAGATAATTATTTTATGTAAAGTGAGCTTATATGTCTAGAAGTCTCCCAATTTTCATCTTGCAAAACTGCATTTTTTCTTTTTTCCATATTGACTTTTATTAGAAACAACAGAAATTGCTTTCTTTTCAAGACCTCCTCAAACACAGTAAATCACACTTTAACATTATGGTTCCAATACAAAGTAATGAAATTCCAATGGAAGAAAACTATACAAAATGATAGCTAGCAGGAAATTAATTCTTATTTTACTTCAATTTACTGCACTTTCAAAGTTGTGGGTATCTATACCAATTCATACTTGTCAGTGAGAGCATACGACTTTCCATGAGCCCCCTATCTGCTACATAGCAATGATAAGAAACATATCTTCACCTTCTTTTCAGTTCTGCCAGCATGGCATGCATTTTGTTTCCCAACTTCTCTTTCATTCTGATGTCTAGAGTACTGCTGAACATAAGGTAAAAAAAATGAACATGCAGCTATATAAGTGAATTTACAACAGAAAGATAAACTGCTCCCCAGGGACTACCAGGAAATGATGCTGCATGTCAGAGGAGGAAGGAGGGGGAGTGGTGGGATCATGCTCATAAGCAGTAATGAATACAACAGATACAAACCTCCTCAACCCAAAGCAGTCAATGCGAGTGGCTCTGCTTCTACGAACATAAGAAAAACTAAAAGAACACAGGCACCAAAATTTTTAATCACATTTTTGGTGGGCAGGAAGTAAATGCCTTGTTTGAGTTCTGGTCTTCTGAAATTCAGTTCTGCACAACCTTGTCTGCACTGGCTTAACTGCTGTACAGGACACTTTCTGTTTTCCATAGTAAACTCAATTGACAGTGGTGCTCCCTGAAATACTCCAGTACATTCCTGACAGTTTCAGCAGGAAGTGTTTACCAGAGTTACTGGCTCTAGACAGTGTTTTACCTCTCTTAGATGCACCACCACACTTCAGCAACACCACATTACCAAGGCTGCAAGAGATACAAATTCCCTGTCAAAAACTGCTGCCTTCTCAGAATCCATTTTATCTTCAAGTGAAAAATAAAGAATTTAAACAAAGATCACAAGCATTAACTTATCAATTGTCTGTCTTCCCTGTGCCAGGACAAACAGTATTTTCTTTCATCCTGAGTATCTTATTATCTGTAAATATAAACTCTGCCAACTTCTAAGAAATATAAATGGGATGTCTTCTACAGAGGCTGAAACCATACTGCTATCTTAGTTCTAATTCTCAGTTCTTGGGTTATTTCACAGAAAAATTGTCCAGTTGTTTTTAGGTGACTTGTTATTTCACCAGATGTCACATTTTCTTGGTTCATGGACAAGTAATTCCTATAAATGTGCATGGGAGTAGAAGGAAAAAAAGAAAAAAAAAATACTGTATTGGAAACAATCTAAACTGATTTAATAAGCGATAAATGCTAGCTATGTTTAATATTAACTACCAAATTTTAATCATAGTTTTACAGTTTAGTCTTAAAATAGTAAAAAAAACCCAAAAACACAAACCGAAACAAACTTTCTAAGCACTTTAGCTGGATACTAAAAATACATTTAATTAAATGTTTAAGACAACATAACAGATATGCTTCTTTTTGATAGTTGGATACAAACTCCCTTATGTTTAAAAAACAAAGCACTGCAAACATCTTTAAAATATTTATTTTGGTGAAATTTGTCAAGATGATTAAATACGTTTGTATTGATCCGCCTTTGCACTTCCCTGTTTTATCAAAAAGCCTGGCTCAAACATTAGATCTACAATATAGTCTTGAGGAGGAAGCAGAAGCCCAGCTATTCCCTTGGGAGAGTCATCAGCCAATTTAACTTCATTCCAAGCTCTGTTATACTTGCCACGAACTAAAGTACAGCCAATGCCAATTCTGTCTGCTATCACCTGAAAATGAAAGAAGAAGTAGTTAATCACAGTTCATACATGTAGCTTCTGTGATATACAGGCAGGCCCAGAGATGCTTAAAAAGAAGAGAAATACTTGAAAGGTGAAGAGGTACCTTGAAAGAGACTTTATAAATCTCTCAAGTGTTCCAAAACACAAACCTTTATGGTTTGTTCTGCTTAGAAAGTGTAGGCTTTTAAATGTTATTTCTGACATATTCAATGCACAACATGAAAAATATTAACTCTTTTCAGACACTGATACATTTGTTTATCAGCCAGTCCTTCAGATCTCAAATGAAGTGCAACACCCACAATATCTAGGAATGTTTTTTCCTAGTTGGAAGACTTACTTCTGAATAATATTTTGAAATCTATTCAAGCAATGAGGTGTGGGCACACTGTACACATACAGCTAGCATGAAATATTAAGTGTAAAAATGTAACATTTTTATCAGTGTAAGTTTAGGACTGTTACTTCACTCCAAAGTACACTCCTTGCTTTTCAGCCCTGGGAATGTGGGAAGCAATGAAATGCAAGGCAAGTGTCTGCTAGATGAAACACCTGCCTTTCCTCTATGCCGCACTATCACAGACAGACCTATAATGGCTTCCAGCTACAAAACTGCTTTCTCACCATGTATCTGCTGTGAAGGAATGAAATCCTGGAAGATTTTTTATTTGTTACAAATGGACTAGGATATCCATTGCTTAGAGTGTTTTAAGAGAGATGGTTTTAGAGGTTTTAAGAGAGATGATCTGTCCCTGCAAAGGTTTCTTAGGACAGTGGAGGATAATTAATTCACACCCTCAGACCATTCATAAGATAAGTTGGGAACTTTCTCTCCCCGTGGATACCATAAATTTAGGGTCGTGCTCTTTCTTCTGTCTACTCTTTCCTAGGTCCTTCCTGCTTAATGTGTTAGGCCCTTGCTTCTCTTTTACCTTGCCATCTAAGAGAAAAATCCATCTAAGGAGAAAGGATGGGACAGATAACCAGGCTGCACCAGTACATATTCACATGAAGAAAGAAGAAATGAAACTTCCCAGTCTAAGAAACTGGAACATAAAAGCTGTTATATACTATCATAGAATACTGGATAGATACCAAAGAAAAATTGTCCCAACAAGTTTACATTTGCAGCATGGAAGAAGAAGGAAGCTGCATAATTCAACATTTTACAGTTTACAGAAAATGTAAAATGTTTTGACTCAAAATCAAATATTTTGGCTTTTTGCCATTTATCAAGTATTCTGCTGATATCACTTAAGACAACTTAATGACAACAAGAATGCCTACAGAAAGAAGCAATGCTGGCTTTCATTCATGGGGAAATCAGATTTGCTGGTGAAAAATTACTAAAGTGTATACAAAAGATTTTACATGAAGAAAAATAGGGTATTATACTGAGGCAAATACAGTTTGGAATATCCACTTAAAACCAATGTGTTGCAAAATAAATGTTAATGTACCTTGAAAAGTAAAGCCCTGTGATAGAACGTCCCTTTTTTGATTTTTCCAATAGGCACAATGTTGCATTTCAGTTCAAACTCTATTTCGCTTATGTGAAGTTCCCAGCTGAAGTCATGTAGTTTGTCTCTTTCAATAGAGCCACCCATCCTGTCTGCAACAAACCTGTTCCAAATGCATACCAGAATCAATTATATCTACAGTTCCTTTTACATTTATCACAAAAATGTAGCAAAATCATATGTATACAAGCAGTAAGTGAATGAAATATGAGACTGTAATACTTTTTTCTATGTTTGCTTAATTTTTTTAATTCCATAATTGGTATTTTAAATATGCTTACTGATAAATACAGACAACAATAACTCAGGTCCATTCATATTTGTCACAGACCTAAACCAAGGTCCAAAAACTGCCATCAGAGATTCCGGAGAGGTCTTGTATAGGCACAAAGTGCTCAGAGAAAATCATGAATTACTGAGAAAGTAATTACAGAAGCTAGCGTTCACCTTTACAGATAACAGATTAGGTGAGCTATGTATTATGTTTGTTTGAAATAGTAATAGAGCCATGAGAATACATTAGACAAAAATAAAGCTATGGGTAATGATCCCAACATAGAAAAGCAGCTGTATTTATTGAAGGTACTTCTTCATGTGCTTTCTTATATTGAAGCCAGTATTTTGGGGGTGAGAGGTGTGTTATTCATCCATGAAAACAAATGGCTCAGTCACAGAAACAGGTCAGAACTCACGATTTGTGCAAACTCTGCCAAAAGCTTGTCTTTTGGGTGACTGTGCACACACAAGACCAAACCCTGATTTCTAAGTCCCACACCTTCACCTTCCCTGTGCATGGTCCTTGTATGGAAAGACCTTTCCCCCCTCCCTCATTGTCTCCAGCCACAGGCACAAGGGTTCTTGAGGGCTCTTACCCTGGACAAGATGTTGCAGAGCTGACATGGAAATCACATACTTCAGACAGGGAGCTAAAACCTGCATCCCCTCCTCTGCAGAAACCATGAACAGGTTCTGTCTGCACAGCACAAGCAAGGCAACCTCCAAGGCCTCATTTCTCAAAACCTAGGGCTGAGGAGGCATTGGTTGCAACAGCATGGGCACAGGGAGCTATCACCAAGCAGGCTAGACGTGGTATCCTGAAGCTGGGAATTGCTGGGTGAAGCTGAAAAAGTGTGGGGCTCGCTCCAGGCAGTCCCTTGTGCTGCTTGTGCCCGTGGCCAGCCCTCGCTGAGGACAGCAAAGCTGCCTGAGCTGATGTGCTCAGCACCACCACGTGTGCACAAAGGTGTGCTGTGTTGTTCCAAAGTGCACATCCAGCACTATCGGTGTTCCCTCATCTAGCCTGACCCCCTCACCGTGAGCATAGCAGGAACTCTGCCCTGGCTGCCAGGCTGCCGAGGGATGCTGCAGCTGCCTTTCCTCCCCTCCCTATTCAATACATGCTATTCAGGCAGCCACTTAAAATGGAACATACACAGAAAAAGCCCCACAAAAACCCCCCATTCTACTTAAATTTCCTGTGATTGCTTCACAAGGTTGTGTGTCTGCAAGTATTTCACTGGATAGACGAGCGGATTTGAAAGAGCATTTTATGGATTCCACCTTGAGGAAAGCAGCATGATTTATAGACAGCAGGACAGTTAAGAATGAATATCTGTCCTGTCAAACTCTGCAATCAACAGAAAAGTCATTCCTCATATCACATTAGACCACTTCATTAAAAATGAGAGTTAGTAAAAGTTACAAATTTTGTGAGACTCTGGGATCTGACACCAAACTCTCTAGATTCAGGAGGCAGCCAGGAAACTGTTAAAATAATAAAGGTTAAACAGAGGAGAAGATGAAAGCAGACCCTGCTTGGATGTGACAGTGATTGGTGCCCAGGCTGAATAGTCAGTGTAACTAATGAATCGCACCTTGATAACAACAGTCTGTACATGCACCGCTGCAATATTCTGGCGCTATTAAATCATCAGGATATTAATTACAACAGGACCTAAAAACTGCATTAGAAAACTTGTCTCATGCTTTTGGCTCTACAGGAAAAGAAAATGCAAGAGAGTTCCTGTCCTGAGGGGTTTCCAAACCAAGCAGACAAGGAACATGGTAAGAGAAAGAACAGGCATGATATGTGTAAGTTGGAACTCTCTTGACTATTAGGTTGGGGTTCTAGCTTGTGTTTTTAGGCTTTGCAGCACCTGGGTCTCCTTGATGATACAGATGTTATACAGAGCTGATGTGTCCATTGGCAAGATCAGTACAAATATATAAATGTGAAAAAAAATGTGAAATTACCCATATGAGTATTTTCAAAATGAGGGATTTGCATCCTTTTGTTTCAAAGTGATATTTTATTTTAAAAAAATTTAAGCTAAAGCCACAAAATTAGACATAAGAAGCCCAAAATCTAAACTTATGTCAACATGCTGGAAAACAGCTGATTTGGATTCCAGTGAAGAATGGGAAAAATAACTACTTTGGAAAAGCCCTTGGAAAAGGGATAACTTCAGGAGACATAATTTGGTACTCACTGTGCAAGGGCTACCACCTGTTCCCGGGTAGTAGTTAGTGGTAGAATTGTTTTGGAAGCATCATTAATGTAATCCATTAAAATGAAGTCCAATGGTGGTAACCAAGGTGAATTTTCTAGAGTTACTTCCTCCTGGACTTTAGGTATAATATCAATAACTTCTTTTGCTTTTTCCTCTTCTTTTTTCCCCTTCCCTTTTCTTACATAGAAAAAAATATACACTTATTTAGAATACTGTAATCTCTAAAGTTCAAATTCAAATACAGTAGTTCTCCAACAGGACATTTAGACAAACTGATTGGGAAAGGGTGGAGAGTAGGAGAAATCTTTCCTCTTGATAACGAATATCCAAAATCTACAAAGCTGTAGAGAACACTTGTGGAACATTCCCACAGGAGATGGTCAGGAACCAGGTGTCACTATCTGCATATTAACAGTGTTGTAAATTCTCATTTTATTTTTGTCAATGGCTCTGATATACCTTTCCCATATATGGATTATCTAGCGGAGGAAACACTTATCTACTACATACATAGAGGAAAGATCTTTAGACAGTTATGATTTGGTTCCATATGGATATGAACTAAAAATCATGAACTCCAGAGAGTTTGTACTTGATTGAAATCTGTACTTCAAATAAAGGAACAAGTGGTGTCGAGAGCATGGCTGAAAATCTTGACAGGACATTACAAGAGACAATCTCTGTATTTGCAAGTCCAGGTTCTTCAAGCATTACGTAAACTACAACATGGCTTGTCAGAGGAAGATCTTACAAGAACTCTGTGGCTTTGTTGATTTTTTTTTTTTCTCATTGCACATGCTTCCTATTTCACTAATCCTCAGGATCTGAATAATAACTGTGATCTTGAACAGCCACCATAAGCACCCAGCAGAAGTATAAATGAAATAATTGTTCTACTTACATTGAATACTGTGCATTTCACAAGTTATGCAGCAACTATAAAATCACCTCTTACCAGAGGTATCATTACGGTCTATACAATCAGACAGTTTAGGATTTTTCATTTCTGGGAACACACGAAACTAGTGTTTTATAAGCATTATGTCTTTTTCAGCATAAATCCTGAATAATTCTACTGTGAAATATGACAATATTTCTTTCCTTCATTTAACAGTGCTGGCTTACTTTTTAAAATCTATAGTAATTCTGGTGTTCTTGGAAGGAAAAAGAAAAAAAGAAGTAGAAGATCACTAGAGAACATGGCTCCAGGACACACTATCATTATTGCATGCTCTTCAAATTATTCTTAAAAGTTTTACAGTGAAACAGCACTCTTAAGATGGAAGGCATTGGACAAAGCACAAGGACGTACACCATTATAAGTAGTTGAATTCAAGTAATTTGTCTTCAGAATACTTTGCAAACTTTTCTTTAACCTACTGAGATTTTAGCATATTCACAAAAGGCCCTTTTCATAGGTGTCATAAAGCACATTATTTTAGAAGGATAACCAATTAAGATTTAATCTTAAAATTACTGAAAATTTACCACCCTCTTAAATAAACTGTTCTGGTTATTAATTACACTTGAAAAAGAAGACAGTTTTCTTTATCTAATTTTACTTCATCTAACTATAGCCATAGAACCTTATAATGCTGTATTAAACAGCTACCTATTTATCCATTTATACACTTATATACTATGGTTAAAAATACCCTGTTTAAAAAAAAAATAATTATTCCAAACTCTCTGGTGTCTGACTTAGCAGGTTTTCAAAATAACAACTTCTACAAGTGCTATAATTCTTGTTTCTTGACCGTTTTCTCTCCTTTCCACCTTCTTCCCTTCTATCCTCCCATTACTTTCTTTCTCTATGAGAAGTGCACCATTAAATTACAGTGCTATAGCAGGAGAATTTGTTCCTTATTGCTATCTACTCAAATGACTCTCGAATCACTCTTATTCTCCTCCTTCCCAGTTTTTAGGAAGAAAACACCCAAGAGAGATGGGTTCGAATACTGATTTGTTTGGGGCTCTTTTTTGCTGCTGCTTATTTCTGTCAGGTATGACTGTTCTGTTCCTTGGTGGAATAGCTGCTTTAGGGTTGTCTTCCACACCTTATTCCTCAACACCTCAGTTCATAATATCTGTCTAATACTTATGTCATAAGGAAATGTGGAGGTCTTGTCTTACAGGTTAGTGCTATAAAATAACCAGTAGCCACTACAGTAGACTTCTACTTTTTTTCTGCCCTCTTTAGTTTATCCCCATTTTCTTACCAGTGGGAATTGTGACATCAGAAAAAAAAAAATCACTCTCATTTTCCAAAGCTGTTTTGCTACTTGTGAGACTACGTGCTGTGAATGCAGAAGAATATTACAAAGGAGAGCTCATGGCACTTAATGGTTTACCAAGCTGTTTCTGGCTCCTGTTGCAACTTCAGGACAAAAGTCCATCAGGTCAACAGAGCATCAGTGTGAGGAGGAAGGCAGTCAATACAATGTCCTACCATCAAAAGACAGCCACGACACTCCTATTTTCTTTCCCATTTTACATGCTTAATACCCTGGTTCTCTTTAGAAAAGGATTAAATGAGTATTGGGAAGTATTTCTTAAATGCTGTACTGGAACGTAGCATAGAATAAATACACATTTATTAGTCTACATTAAATACAATCTTTTAGCCCAGTCAATATGTATGTCAGATATGCAGCTGTTTGATTAAAAATGCTGCAAATACATGTCAACCCAACAACTAGCCACTTCCTCCACATGGAATTCAAACACTGCCAGCAGACAATTACAACTGCCCTTTCTCTCAGCTTTCAACTATTGTTTATATAAAGTAGTATCACTTTTCAAAACAATGGCTTTAAACAATGTTCAGTAGTACTTTGAAAAATAATGACGAACAGAAACATACGATCAAAGGAAAAAATATGTAGAAAAAAATCTAAGAGTGTTTGAGACTTCGATTCAGCTACTGACCTTCAAGTAACTCCCATATATCTCACAAATTAGTAATAATAATGATGTATGAATTATGGATTCAAAATGAATGACAATGGGGTTATAAATCATACAACTTGATCATGACATTCAAAAGCAATTATTTCATACTTGAAGAAAGAATTCTTTGTATCCCTGCAAGGTTTGCTGTGGGAAATTGATCCAGGTATTTGTTTTTTCCTAAAGAAAATTTTTTACTCTTTCTGAAAGAGTTATGGTTGCTAACACAGCAGTCATTTACTCCGTAATTGACATAAATTACATTTAAAAAGCAACTATCCAAGTGTATCTCATCTCACACTGCAAGAAACAAACATCTTGTCAGAAGAGGTTTCTCAGCTCCTGAGACTGTGCAAAATGGCCTATGACTCTCAAGCACATTCTGAGATGAAAGAAGCTGCTACTGGTGCAGAGCAAGCACAACTGGGGCTCCATATCTCCCCTTGCCTCTGTTCATTACACCTCACTGTTAGTGATCAGCTACAACAAACCCTGGTGTATTGTATGGATCAGGACAAGCCCTGCAAGGGCAAAGCATTTTTAGGCTAGTTGCCATCAAAATCAGGAAGTTCTGAGCTCACCCTTCTCAGCTTCTAGTCATCTGTGGAATTTCACTGGAAGAAATTTAATCTAGAAATGAGGATGCATGTAGGCAGTGTAGGAACATTTCATGGGTCTAGGTTCTAAATTGAGAAAGAACTTCCACCCTAATTTCCCCGTGTCTTGGTTGTCAAGTTACAAAATAACAGCATTTCCCTGCCTCCCAGGGATAATGAAAGGAAAAAGAATAAATACATGCGAGATGTTCAAATACAGCATGGGGAGGGAGGACAAATAATCACTAAGATAGAAGAATATTACTGCAAATAGGAGGTGACAGATGCCAAAAACATATTTAAGATTGTACTTAAACATTTGTACTCTATTCAGAAACTGTCTACCACTATTTTCAGTCAGAATTCTATTTCTAGAGCAATGTTCTAGAGCAATAGCAGAACATTGACAAATAGTAAATCTGAAAACCCTACCTTGCTTTTTCTTTACTACCTCTTTTTGAAATAGGTGGTGGTGGTGGTGGAGAATCTTGTGCCTTCTCTACTACAAGACTGAAATAGAACAAGATATTTTTTCATGTTATTTGCATGTGAAGTAGCAAAAATGGAGTTCTGATTTTAAAGGACAGTAAATATATTAATAGGTGGTAGGTAAGTGGAAGAAATAACATAACCACTAATAAACCAGGTATGGATTCAGGGATCAAAAATTAAGTATTGAATACCAAATTATGGACACAAAAGTAACTGGGGAGTAAAACTGCTGCCAAAGTGCAAAAGCAAGAAGCTGCATCAAAGACAAAAAAAGAAAACCTGATAGTTAAAGACAACTCTAAGGATCAACAAAGATCATGGAAGTCTAATTTGTCATAGATATTCCCAGACATCTTTATGGTGTCATATACAAGCATAAAAGGGAAGCTAACGATACTGTAAACCAAATATGTGATGTGTTGACAGAGAAGAAGGTTTTGGAATAGCAAAATATTGGTAGAGCAATCTTTGATCTGTGAGACTGTTTACAGGAAATGGCTCCCAGTTAAACAAGCCCAATACCAACTTCCTGCATTCAAATCTAGGAAGATTTGTTAGGCTGGCTTCAACTTAGAGAAGAAATGGACACAGGTTCTTTATCAAGCCCTGAGAGCTTGATACTTGGCTTTGTCCTGCCTCTTGGGATGATGTGCTTAAAATTCCTTGCATTTGTCTGTACAAGAAGATCATCAAATCATGGGTTTCATTGTTGCACATTGACATTCACCTTAGATGACGTAATTATTATGGCAGATGACAAGCTTTGTTATAACTAATAAAACACTGTCTGTCCCACCATCAGGAATCAGAGTGAAAGGAATGAGTCTTAATGTCTAAAATAAAAAAGCAACTCAACTGAATAAATATTTTCTCTCTAGAGGGACAAAAATTATTTTCCAAATTCTTATTTTATAAAATACAAATCTTTTGCCTTCTAGGACATAAAGCACTGTGCGGGGATTAAAATAGATGTCTCTACTTTATATATGTGTGTGTGTGTGTGTATGTATAAAAACTGTAGTTGGTATTGGAAACAGTGAAAATGATGAAAAAGATGAGCTATTGCAATAAATGCTAATAGATCTAACATGACTCACTCTTCTTGGGGTTTAGCATTAATGAAGATTATTGCCCGACGGTCAGTAAGCTCTTGCATGCTCAGTTCTTCCAAAGATAAAAATTTCGCTCCTGGTTTTATCTACAAGAAAATTAGCATAAAATATAAGGTGTTTTGTTCAGTTAAAGATGCAGAGAAAAAAAATATTTAAGAGAGTAATTTAAGATTCCTAATTTTAAACTGAAGACTGCATAAGAACTTATAAAGCTATTCAAAATATGTGAATTTTTTTCTTAATTTGCATTTTCTTCAACAATTTTTCTCGGAAAAGGTTGTTTATAAATAATTTAACATGTAGCTATTGTTATGAAGGCATTCCAAACAGTTTCAGAATAAGCAAATGTTCCTGCCTCCAAAGCTTTTACAACATAGGATGGAATTTTCAAAAGCAACCAAGTGCTTTAGGAGCAGGTATTTCACTGACTGTCAGTAAGACTGGTATTTCTAATTCATTTGGGTATTTAAAAAAGTCTTTCTCTGATTTAAACTGAACACACCACTAAGTTATACTGGAGTCAGTCTTTTATATAAACACTTCTTTGTGAGAGAAAAGGTCATGACTGAGGTGAAAATATGAGCTCTTTACTTTTTTATGTAAAAATAAACAAACAAAACGTCCAGAGGTCATTCAATGTCAAGTTAGTATTAAGTATACTGCAAGGAAAGAGACCAGAAGAACTCAAGTTTGAGAAAGGATCTGGAAAGGAACTAGGTCTGCTAAGCTCATATAGAATTGTGAATAAGATCACAACTAGGGGATAGCATGAAGATAATGAAATTTCATCCATGAAGAAAGATAATCAAAAGAGATCTGTATAACAGCTGTGAAATTTCAGGACACGAAAACAAAGTATTTTCTGTAGCCAGATTCTGGCTTTTGCTACAGTACTCTTTCTAAATCAAGAGGAAAATTTTACTCTTTCTAAATAGAGTAATTTATTTATAATAGCTTACCTGACCACAATCATAGAATCCATTAGTAATGATATTACTTGATGATAAATATCCCAACCGGCTGTACTTTTGGGAAAGATTGTTATCAAGTAGCTTTTCCAGAGCAGCTTCACTAAACTTATTTTTACGCTTTGTTGACAAATTAATTTCTTCTAGGATGTCTAAAGCACTGATAAATAAAATACAAAAGAACTGATGAATAAAATACAAAGGCTACTTCATCATTAAATACTAATTAACTGTTGTTATATAGTTCAGAGTTAGTTTTCAGCATTATCAAGGCCAAGACAAATTCACTTCCAAGTGTTAGCCCTGTGCCCTCTGGGCCAGCAAGGAGACAGCTGTGCTGCACAAAATTTCTTCTCTAGGAGAGGAAAATGCCTTGCAATGCTCAAAAGCAAAAGCCATTTCTTTAGATAGTTAAATGCTACATAAAAAATTACAGGACAGGATGCCATAACCTATTATCAGAAGGATGTTGGGCACCACAGAGGACTTAAGAAAAAAAGAGGTGTAAAAGGAATAATGTTCAGAGCTGACCACATGATCCAGTTCAGGCAACCCCTCTCTTTCTCTCCAGCTGCAATGCAATTTGCAGATTCCAGCTGTGCATTATGCAGTGGGGGAATCCTTCTGGTCTAGGACTGTTACTGTGATCCGAGGACAGCTCGCAGATATTTGCTAAACATGAATGAGCATGGAAACACGGGCAGTTGTCTCAGCACCACCAGAATGGTAGAATTTTTGCAGCATGGAAATAGAAACAAATAATAATGTGAGGACATGGAAGGATAGGAATGAATTTCTTAAACTGTTTCTGGTGCTGAAACCCACATACTGATAAATTCTGACCTGAAAAACTTAGGAAAAGCTCACTAAGAAGATAAAGGAAACTGAATCAGGAGAATGTTGCATACTGCAGTTTTGGACCTGTCTAGGAATGAAAAAGAAAACAGGGAAAATGTTGATATATTTGTGTGTGTGTGTATGTATTCAAAATTATATCTGTTTGTGTTTATGCACACATGCAGATAGTCTTCTCATTTTAAGGAATAAACTTTATATGTATATATATACATATATAACTGTATATCTATGTATGCATGTCTATGTATATCATGACCTCCATGTTTACAATCTAGACTTTGAAGGTACATCAGATGAATTCCAGAGAAGTTTCCAAGTTTTCAGGCAAGGCAAATGACAACCTTCTTTTACAGAAGAGGGCAATGGGAGATGGTAGTAGAAGAGCAGTTCAGGCTATTTGTCTACAGCATATTGCAGATAATCAGCAAATAACATAAGGAAAAATTGTAGAGGGGGAGATGAATAAAAGAAAGGCTAATGTGTACAGCACTGTCTAGACCAGATGACACTACAGGCACAACAACATATTACCTTCATATGGAGGAAAAAAAAAGCCAAACCCAGAAAATACAGCTGCACCAAAAGTTCTGTGAAGAGCCGAAAACCAAAAGAAAAACCCAGAAAATTATTCAAACAGAAATGGAAACACTGACTCTTTCAACAGAATAGACAAAGTAAGGGACAAACCCAAAGGATGCACAGGCAAAGTGAGACACAACTAGTCAGGGACCAAAACGAAAATAAATGGTTCATATGCTACAAGTCAGAGAGGAAAATGTAAGCCTATTAGTCTGTGTGGGAAGAAAACTCATAACAGATGGCACAGAAAAGAGTGAAGTGCCTGATGCCTTTTTTGCTTCAGTCTTCATAAAAAGGTTTCAAGCAGATGCCTGGCAGTAATATTAACAAGGAGGTAGAAACAGTAGTCTTAACATGGCTAGAGTAAGTTTGAGGAGACAAGGTTAGTGATCCCTGAGGACATTTACCTCATACCACTCTATGAATTCGCAAAAGCGACATCCTAACTATTTACAATTGTATCTGAAAATTCTAGGCTAGATGCCTGGAGAGTGGAGAAGGGCAAAGATACTATCTAGACTTGAAGAATAAGAACAAGGAAATGGTAATAGATATCATGCTGCCAAATTTCAGTGTCCAAAGTACACCACATCAAATTATTAAAAAATCAGTTTGCAAACAACATGAGATGAGAAGTAGCCATTATGTATTTGTCAAGAATAAATTATGTAAAGTGAATCTAATCCTTGCTGTGATAGGGTAAGGGACCTGACGTATAGGCAGAAGAAGTAGATGTGAGATATGAGTTAACTTTGAGATATGTTTTGACTTTAGTAAATCTTTTCACATATTCCTGCTTGAATACTCTTGAGCAAGTCAGAAAAATATGATCTACATGGAAATAGCATGAAGTAGTTCCTGAGGAGTTGAAAAACTATGCTTAACGTATTATTATCAATAATATCCTGTCAAACTGGAAGGACACATAAATTACAGTCCTACTTTGATACTGTCACAAAGAAGGGATTAAATAAGAACAGTGCTATATGCAAGATAAAGAAAATAATTACTGAGATTTATTTGATGGTGGTATGACCTCATCTAAAGTACCTCATCCAGGCTGGGAGACAGCACTTCAAAATGGCATAAATAAAGGAAAGAAATTCAGAGATGTGTGATGAAATGATACAACATTTCAAAACAAAATTAGTTTAATATTTTTATTTTGTCATGAAAAGGAAACTGAGAGAGGGACATGGAAAATGAGAAAATTCAGTAAGTTAAATTACTATAAAAAGTGGTTATTCAATCGCAGTTCAAGTAGGACAACATGTAGTTGGATTGATTTTCTTTAAGGGGTATTCAAAACTCAGAAACCCCTTCTAATTGTAAGGATACTCAGGCACTGGAACAGGTTACCTCAGAAAGTTGTGAAATCCCATCAGAATCAGTATTTACACCAAACAAGCCAAAACATGTCAGTGTAACTTAAATCAGTCTCACAGTAGATAGATGGATAACATCACCTTTGAGGTTCCCTCCTGATCTAAATTTTTGAGAGTCTTACTTTGCAGAATTCCCTCATAGAGGGATTTTAAGTATCAATGCAGTCATCAGAGAAGTGCCCAGCAGAGGGAGCAGGGCAATTACATATATTTTAATTTAACAGTAACTAAAAGTCACCCTGTCTGAGAAGTCCTGTGTCATAATTCTTATAACCTAAACCAGCTTTTGTAATTCAGATATTAATATATAGAACTGGGAGTTTCTAAGAAGGAATAAAACAGAGTCACTTTTACATGACACTTCAGCACACCTGCAGTTAACCAGAGATTGTAAATCAAATCTAGCCTGTGTGTAATAACTACAGTTTACTGTATATTAAACTCAGTCTGAAACATTTATTTCAGTTTCAAATGTATGGGGCACTGTAGTCCCTAATTTTGACTGATATAAGCAATCTTCAAAATAAAGTCTAATTCAGTTACAGAAACAATAAATGTTTTATAATTCCAGACAGTTCTCTCTACAGACTTGTATTTTGTCTGAAGACTTCTGTTCCTTAAAATCAATACCATTTCATCTATAACATTTGTGGTGCAAAACTTGTTTCTGCTTACCAAAAAACTTTGCTATTCTGCTATAAATATGTAAAGATCGACTTAAATTGAATTTTCTCATCAAAAATTTCCCTCTGCCTTTTGATACTATTTCTACTCACCCCAGCCTGCACAGTTCAACAGCAGTTAGTTCATCACTTGCACAGACCATAACAGCCCAACAGGCATTTCTCCTGACTTCGTCATTCTTAGAATGCAGCAATTCAACGAGTGGTCCCAGTCCACCTGCATTTCTTAACTATAGAAAAGTGAAGATATTGCCACTTACATCTTTCATCTATCCCAGCAAGAACAGCCTGTGAAATTCACCTTCCAACACGTTCAAGCGCTGTAGACAAGCTACGCTGGGCTAGTAGAAAGGTCATTTATGGGTAAGGTCTGCATAGGCCAGAGCTGAAGTGAGCTTCAGAGTGGTACAAGGCAGACATCCCTTCTGCCTCTGCCTTACTCTTCAATTATTAGACTGTGCTGTGGAACCTGAAGAGACTATGAAACCCAAAACTGCCACTGAGAGTTTTGTGGCTTTTTCTGTGTTCTGTTGCCTCCTAGCAACTAATTTACATCACAATACATTTGAATTTGTATTGTATGCATGACAATCTTATTAACATCCCATTCTCTTCTGTGCTACAATATCTTTCCTATACATGCTGGAGGAAATACTGCTCATTTGGATTTTCAAAAAGAAAGACATTTTAAGGACACTGAAAGAGGTAGATTAATTATCTATGCCCCTTATTCATGTCCTAATTAACAGAGTTGACCCAGGAGAAAACCCAGCTTATGATTTATGAGTGCACATAGCATCATTCTTATTTATGAAAATACTATGACCAATTCATAAACAGCAAATAGTCCAACTTGCTGGATGTCACTGAACAAGGGATTAATCATATTTGGAGTTTTGTCTGAATTACATTTACTCCATGCACATCCAGTATCTCATTAATCAAGGTCAGACATTGCTGTTCAGGACTTGAAAGTAGGCAACAGAACACTGAGGGAGAGTAAAGAGGACTGAATTTCTCATTTTCAGAGTTCAGCTGACAGGTGGAGCTGAAAGAAACTTTTAATGCTCCTAAACATGGGGATCAAGATATAGCTTGATAAAGCTCATTGAAAGTCAACGAAAAGCTGCAAAGCATTGATTTGGTGCAAGCAAACACAATAGTGAAAATACAAATTAAACTCTTTCCAAAATCTCATGAAAAACTGAGCTAAACTCAGCGGAACAAGCCTATGGCAAAGGTAAAAATTAAGTCATTATCTAGAAAGCTCAGGACTTCTACGACAGACACAAAAGATTCCAGGTTAATTTAACTCCAGCTTCAGGATCTAGAAACGTTATCAATAACCACAACCTCAAAGAGTAGTCTTACCTCAGTTCTTGCAATGGCATCACAACCAAACACAGCCACAGCGAATGCTGCTTTGCTTTGCACTTGGCTGTTGGTGGAGTGCAGTGGTTCTGCAAGAGCACTCATGATACCGTGGCTCTGGATACTGACGCGGGCTGACTCTTGCATGGCCAGATTTGTCAGCACTGTAACAGCACCGGCGATGGCTCCATCTCTCTGAGCGTTCAAGGTATTCACTAATGGCTCAATTCCTTCAGCCTCAACAACAGCACTAGCAAAATGAAGGAGGGGAAGAATATTTGTTATTTTGGGACCATGTTTCCTTCTCAGCTGTATTTACCAACTAAATTAATATTAAATTTCAAGATTTATTTATGTATGTATATATATATACAAATATATATGTGTGTGATTTGTATGACTCATGGCATGAAATTCAAGAGGCACAACTTATGCAGACAAACCAAGTCACAAACTTCTGGCTTCTTTAACTTATTAGGGGATTCTTTCTGAGGTTTTGAACAAGTCAATTAAATCCTGCATCTTCTTAAAGATGCAGGATTTCCACATCTTTAGTTCCAGGCAAATCCTTCTGCAGACTCTTATCACCTCTCCCCATAAACATTCTAGCACAACTTCTAGTGAGGATTATAGCACATGGAATATCACATTTTTCTTTGTTTGGTCTCTGTAAATTTCTATTATCAGATACCTAGGTGATACAAACATTAGTAGACTAAGTTTCTGTCTGTCTTACAGTGTAAGTGTACACGGTGCAGTTCAGTGCAATGTCAAAATTACTGAGCTGGCTTTATATGTGTAGAGTTAGATTGCAGGGTAACAGCAGACTCATCAGGATGGAGCTCAGGGCTGGCTATGACTGTGATTCTACATCCGCTAGTCTATCAACTGCAGATCCAGTTTAAATATTCCCTCTGCTCCCAGAAGATACTGCATCCATAATTGAAGGGTGCTGCCACTCAGCAGTGCTGGGACAAACACTAGTGTGGCTGAATTCTAACCTAGATGCACAAAACTACCTGTTTCCCAATAAAACTGGGGAAGAATGTTGGGATTTTCACAGGATCATTTCCCAGATTTAGGTTAGAGAACATCCAAGAGGAAAAACAAGAGCGAAAGAAGCACTACTAAGGAAATAGCAACACTGGGCACAAGACAGCAGAAGGTGCAGGGAGCTGCACTGTTAGAGGATATATAATTTTACTTTGGGCTCATCTGTTTGTTAAACAAAACTTGGCAATATTGTTAACAATGGGAATGCACAGATGGCAATTTGAATTTTTCTTGTAACTGCTTTTTATACCCTCTTTTATTACATTTTATCTACAATAAAAACATAAAAAACTTCAATGAGTGTACAATTTTTATAAGTTTTGCTAAATTTCTGTGAACACATTAAATAAAGAGAGAAATCTGCATGTGAACATCTTTTACTGTAACAGCTTCTTACCAAAATCTAATGAACTTCTTGGTAACTTACAGCTACAAAATAAACACAAGCTTAGAAGTATTACATACAAAAGAAATCTTCATACTATCAAAGACTGTCAAGGCATTGATGAAAACAAAAAAACCCAGGAATGCTGATAGTCACACTCTTATGCAAAATAGGACAGAAGGCAGAATACATGCCAGTTTGTGCCATGTAATCCCATTACATGGGAAACATGTAGATCTTACTGTCAGCTCATCTTAGTGCAAGTATCTCCAGATTGTCAGAGGGGGATGCAGATGATTCTGAGCATAACTGGAATGAATCAACAGAGGCTAATGGGGTTTGTTACTCTGATCTGCCTCGGGTAGAAGGTGATGGCAGCTCACAAGTAGTGCTGGTGCATGGATCTACGGAAGGTTGGTGTGAAAGGCAGTAGTTTCCACTTTGAAATACCAGGGAAAAGGCAGCAATCCAGAGACTGAAGGTGAATGGGCTTATTAGCTTGGGTGAGGCATTAAGATCTAGGGCCAGTTTGATATTGGCTAATGAATCCTTTGGGAACACCAGTAGCTTTAATGCACGCACTTCAGTCTCTATTCAGAAGTGAATTCCATGTTTTCAGATGTCCCACACGGCACTCCTCTGACTATCTTCAGGTAGCTGGATTTCCCTTTACCTTTGTGTTCTACTTCCCCTTCCTTCCTTGACCAGATGAAGAAGAGCTCAAAAGGTTTGGTTTGGTGGCTTTCTTTTTAATGGTTGTTGTTTTGGTTTGCCTTTTTTATTTTTTTTCCCTTAGGTAAGGCCCCTGGGTTCTTTGGTTAATACTATCTTCTCTTGCCCATGAAAATTTTATCCAAATTTTCAGTTTCAGGATTGTTGTAGCTCTATTCAGACTGCTGTATATGAAAAATCCACATTAATTGCATGTGCAAGAATCAGCTATACACCACATGTATCACAGATTTGCTGGAAAACATCACATTCACAGCATGTGTAACAATGTTATGATGTACCTGCTTGAAAAATGTGGGAAAGACTCACATGTACACACATGGCCATACACTCTCCATAAGCTGTCAGGTTTGCAGCGTTACACAGTACATACACACATACCTTATCCAGAAAGGAAAAAAAAAACAAATCCAAAATCAAACAGTTTCTCCTTTACAACAGATACACAGAAATTCCAGGATTTATGGGACAGATTCACTACTCATGAAATAAATCACTGCATCTCACAGGTGCAGAATATCCAATACTTCTGCAGTAAGAACAGGACTTACTGTTCCTATGCTACACCCAAGAACACATGTATTCTCCCACAGGAAATCTTAGTAAACATAGAGTCCCTCACAGACTGGTTACAGAATAATACACAGCACTGAATGACGTAGCCAATCAAATTATAAGCAGATTTACTATAATTTCCATAAAGCAAGCAAGTACACAAGCACTTAACAAAAGAGCAAGGTGACAGCTCCTCATGTGTTCAGAGCTGACCTCAGCGAGGTACAGAGCACAGCCAATTTTCTCAAGTGCCACTCAACTTTAAAAAGGTTGAGAACCACTGATTTAGAAGATCATACATATTTATTTCAAATCTGTGTTCTACTTCTGCGCAGACTCATTTTGAATCACAATTTCACAAGTATAGTTTAATCATCTAGAACAAGAGATCGCAAGGCAAGAAGAATTTGTTAGAAGAGACAACAGCAGGTAACAGGAACTGAAGATAACCAATACCTTTGAGAATAAATTTTTTTTAAGAGGCTGTGAACATCTGAGGCCAGTGCTCTGTCCTGGTAACAGAGATGCATACAGAAGAGATTCTGAGGGAAGAAGGAAGAATGAGGAATCCATAGTTCAACTCCATCCTACCCCACAGCCCTCTGGAGAACATAGAAATAGCACTGTCACCCTGGGCCACGAAGCTTGACCTCAGAAGGGAGCTGAAAGAACAAACACGCTTAAGTTTCTAAGGTCTGGAAATACTACAACATTTAAATCGAAGTATGGAGGTCCTTGTTCCTCTCCATCACAGTCAGATGCATGCACTGTGTAATTCTTTTATTATAAGGCAACAAAACTCAGAGAAAGTTTTTACCAGCACTGTCTTTTCCTAATGTAGGTCAGCAGCAGCCTCTCTCCCTGCCTCCAGAACACTCTCCTTCAAACACATCCTCCTGAGACGGTGCACTTTATCAGTGCTCCCACTACAGGACTACATCCTCAAGGAAGTGAGCCTTGACTCAGCTGAAAAAAAGTATATACTTTTTGATGTGGAAAAGGAGGAAATTATATAAATCCATATTTTTTTTTCTCTCTATGTTGTGTAAATACTCAAAATACATTAACTTTCCTAAATATGGAGAAAAAAGGCTAGGGAAAAGGAAAGAAGACAACGATAAGAGGGATAAAAAGGATGTTGTGTTTGCAACATCACCGTTTCTTTTCAGAAGTGGAAGCTGTCTATCTAGAATACAAACAAGAAAAAACAGGCAAGATAGGTGTGGGAATTGCAGAGCTTAAAGTTAAAATAATTCAAATGTTATGAATTATAAGCACACATTATAATAATTAGAATGCCTAACCTAACAGGGTAGGCATTTACCTTAACTAGGGTATACACAGTTCAGGTACCCTAAGGACCTTAACCATGCTCTTTAGTGAAACAGTAGAATTCTGATTATAATTGGATTCAAATTACTGTATTCAAGAATAGCTAAAATATTTTTCCCAAGTGTCATTGGAAAGACAAATATTAAAAGGTCAGGTAATAAATATTTATTTATTTTAAATGTACATTGTAACAAGTTATTAAGAGATGTTCTTGAAAAATCTCTAAAGGATAATTCAAGACTAAAAGAATAAATGCTGATAAACTGAAAAAAAACCCAAACATTTTCTTTACTGCTTTTACAAAAAAAAAAAGAAAAAAAAAAGTTAAATGTTGTCAACGAAATCATTACCAAAAGTTTCAAAATAAAAAATTTTTTAACAGATCTTTGGAGAGGTATATGAATGTGACTGAACTGAGTATTTTGTTACTTTAGCTGTCTGGGGTGCAATAGGAATAGACATTGTTAGAGTGTTGTGGAAACAATAATCAGTAAATATTTTACCAAAACTCTGTGGGGCTATTTTACTTTATTTTTAGGACTGTAAGCACTCTGAGGCAAGAACCACCTCTTTGCTGGCATCACAAAAAGCTTAATAGCTCTGGTCTGTGACCAAGCCGTCTAGCCACGGCAAGAAAAATAATGGATTATTTACTTAGTTCGTAGGGAATGGTCCAGCTAGCTTTTCCTCCTGAAGAGAAGGTCTAGCCTAAGGGAGAAATCAACTAATAGTGTTCAGAGAGTTGCCAAAAACCAATGAGACTGCCCTCCAAAACTCCAACCTAAACAACCTCCCAGGGACAGGAGATAGAGGGGAAGAGCAGTGGTGCAGCTTGACACCACTGTTTACTCTGGATTGTACTAAATTTACACTAGTGAGATTGACACTTCATAAAAATGGTAAAGTATGTTTGGTTTTGCTTCTTCTACCACAAATGAACATACACTGGTTTATATTAAATTATATTTTTATTCACTTCTATGCTGTTTACTTCCCCCTTCTGAGTGAGAATTTAACATAATTTCTGCCCAGAAAAAATTCAAATTTTTCCTCCTCACAAAAGCCATTGGATTCTTTATGGACTTAATTTTTTCAAATGTGTTTGCAACTGCATGTTTAATTTCTGTGCAAAATTATTGCGATTGTGTGTGAGGTGCTTAGCTAGCCATTTATGCCAGTGCATATCTCATTTTCATACATAATTGCATGTAAATTATGCATAAGAATTATGCATCTAATTACACATACGTTTTTTAAAAATCAACTCTATCTGTTGTTAAATCACATGACTTCTTTTTTCACACAAGGCATTTTTGATCCATCTCTCTTATGCAATTTCTGACTGAGAAAGAATATCATAATCAGAAGTTTGAAAAAACCCCTCAAGAAATAGCTTTCTTTGTATCCCTTAAATGTATTAGTATTCTTCATTTGCCCTGTTGTGCCTTCAGAATAATCACATCCAATAAATGTCTTTTGCATTTACCAAAAATTTCACTTTGTGATTTAATTATTTTCAAAAGCAATTGATTGTTGTATATAGATACCCATATTTTATTTAAAAACTAATATTACTTCCGTTTTATTCACTGTACAAGGGAAATTAATGTCAGTATGTTTACTCTGAGTATAAGAATCGAGCACAAGAGACTCTGATCTACAATTTGGGGACCCTTTGTGCTCCAATAAAAATATTGATGATATCAACAAACCATAATAATTTTTAATTTCAGGAACCAAACCCTCTATTGCTATTTTATAATGACAAGTAGCTTGTTAAAACACCAACAAACCCAAAACTCAATAAACCTCACAGTCTGGAAGCAATAAAACCTTAAGCTGTCTTGGTTAGCAGAGACTTAATACCTGACTCTCATTTAGCAATTCACAGAGATCTTCTAATGTCTGTCATTGAATTCATTTGATGAAGTTACATAGATCTCAATTCTAAAACTGTAGTGTACCTAATTTAAAATACTATAATAATGAGCTATTTGTTCATGATATCTGAGACTTTCAATTATAGTATTATTGGCAACCTTTGTTTGAATTTCTGACACTTCCACTATTATGTGAAAGGCTTGAAATTCAGCAATAGAAACTCTTTTTGCTCCTGAAAGATCCCATGTCCCTTCAGCCAGAATAACCTAAGGAAAAAGGCACCATCCTCCCCTCTCTTTTTTCTGATCCAAGAAGTAGTGCATGTGAAAATGAGTAACTCAGCACAAATACTGTGAGTCTGGAATCCACACTGTTACAAAAGCAAAATAACGGGGAACAAGCAGGTGTTGCCACAGCAACCTTCATGGAGGTGTAAGGGAAGGAAAGAAAAGGCCAAATCAGGGTCCTCACAACAACTCTCCTGAACTCAGGGAGTGAGAATATGGTGACTCTTCTTCATATTTGGAAACACCAGCAGAGGAAGGACAAAAAAAGCTGTGCCAAGTCAATCTCTACACACAGTACTTCGGACTGTGAAATTTGGCCTCATCTTTCACTTCTGGATAACTCTTTTCTGGCCATGGTGAACTTATCTCAAATTGCAGCAGTCTGTTTTGCCTTGCTAAAAGCTCAAGCTCTTACAGTCGTTCAGAGTGGAGAAATTTATGCTTTATTTTTCTGTCTTAAAATTACATCTCTAAGAAAATATACATATACTACTGTGTTAGGATAAAATTACTGAGGTTGCATGTTCAGTTACTTGTGAAAGCTTTTTTTTACTGCTTTGTGTATAAGACAGTCCAACTAGACAACATGCCACAGTCAGGGCACAGGTTAAATTCACAGCATGGTCAGCCATAACCCTGCAATTCCCTTACGGACACTTAAAATAAATGAATTTACACTACACTAAAGTAAGTTAAAACATACACTTAAATAATTTGCATTTAATTTAGAAATGTACTACAAAGAAAATGTGCATGCAAAAGAACCAATACACTTGTGTGAAATTTACTCATACATAAAACAACCCTTGCCACTTTAAATTCATAAAAAGTATAATTTATGTCAATGCATATCACTGAATGTCACTGCAGGGATACACAAAGAGTAATCACTGCACTTGTGCCACTACATGAAAGAAAGTTTTTTCTCCCAAGCTCAGGAGTCTCCATCTGGGAAGGAAAATGTTTCACCTGATCCCACAGAAATCTACCACGGGAAGTTACAGGTTACAACACATGTGATCTGAGTGAAATTCCAGCCTTCCACAGCTAAGATAAACAGTGATCGTACTGCAAGGTAGGGAAGTACAAACAGCCCAGAAGATTTGGTATATCAACAAGGAATAGAATTTCTACACAGTTACCATTATCCCAGTTTAGTAGTGTTCTGTTTTCTGTGTGAACCTATGATGGATATACTTAGGTTCCCATGCATTTTAGGATGCATGACATATCTGTGTTAGATAGAAATGAATGCTCTATATTGGTCTTTGTCTTCAGTATAACCTCTGATAGGCAACGAAGTTAAAAACAATAGCAGCAACAAAACCCCAAAAAACCCATGAAAATGCTTAACAATTGTTTTTGGTGAAAGAAGAACTGTAAGGGGAACAAAAGTTACAGTGTCTGAGTGTATAGAGGGACTTTTCCATACAGCCACATCTTCACAAATCTAAGAGAAAAATACAACAGCTGGCTGTACAGAATATTTTTCAGCTGCCAGCAGGGCATGATTTAGGGCACTGTCCATGGGTTGTATATCAGTCATGTGATATGACATTAAAATAGTGGGAACCAATTTCTGAATGACATCCCAACATTAGGTCATATTTTAGTTTTTCTGTCAAGGGCAAAATTTACCATAAAACATTTTGCAGCTTTCAGTGGAAGTCAATATATATAAAAAACTGTGTTGTCTTTTTAATTTTATTTCTTAAAGTATCTCCCACGGTATGGATACACAGTAAGAGAAAGGAAAAAAAGGAATCTGTTCATGGCATGAGATAACTCTTTGCATTTTACAGTCCGGAGCAGAATGCATGCTAATGTTAAAAATAACAGCACAAACACCAAATCCCAAAAAATCCCTTTACCTTGCAGCACATTAGCTCAACAGTAAAATTCTGACACTAGGGGTCAGTATTAAAACACATTACATCTACACAATACCGCCAGCGGCATTCTATTGTTGATTTCCTTTTTCAGAAAAACAAACTTACGTTATAATAAAAACTATAAAACCATAAAAAAGGCAAACCCTAAAGTGGATTGTCACCTGTTTATGTTATTAAATGCAGCTTTCATGCTAGAAATTTGTGTTCTCGTTCTCATAAATTAACACATATTCATGGAAATGTATCACCTTACGTAATATTGGTGCTTCAATATTTATGTGAATTAGGTTCCATCTACAGTCTTGAAAAAGAAAAGCTATTATTAAGTTTTCCATTTTCTATTAGGGAAGATTACTACCTATGATATTACTATCCAATGGTAGTAATCACTACCTCCTAATAGTAACAATATTTGGAATATAAAAATACTAGATGTTCTTTAAATTTTTTCCTTGACAGACATACCCATCTTACAAACAATAAAAAGTCTGTTGTGGGTACTGAAAACTCTGTTTAAAAAGGTGAGAGATTCTCCCTACGGGTGAGCACTATCCACTCGAAACAAACTGAGGATGTATTTTGAGTCATTAGATCAGTGTAAGAATTTCAGTTTGGAATAGACACAACATCCACTGAAGTCAAGAGAACAACGCACTTTCTCCTTGCTGGGCACTGTCCATAACCAAAGAGTTCCCAGCCTCTCTTCCTATCCCAAGCTACTCCCAAATCTCGACAATCCTGATACATTTGAGAAAGCGTACATTCAGATGCTGTGCTAATGCCTCGAACTGCCTATACGGACATAACTGTGAATGTAAATAGATTCACTGATTCCTGTGAAGCATTTAAAAATTAGAAAATTAAATAACATAAAATTTGCTGCCTAACTGACTAACTAAACTTGCTAAATTTTGGGATGATACTTTACTATCTTGAATCCATATATAATACAGAAGTATGTCAAATTACACTAATTATAAATGCCAGGAGAAATATTCTGCTATATCATAAGTCTGTCATGTACCACAGCTTCCTGCAGCAAGGGGGTACAGATGAAGAAAAACCATACCTTTCCTTCTTCCCCCAGACCAACCTCTAATCAAATGCTATAAATTTTGTACTTAAAATAAACACTTTAGGACAAATATTATTAAGTCTGTTAATTAGTTTTCATGTCCAGTACAAAGTTCTAAATTCCAGAGCATATGTTTTTCTTTAGTGGCAAATCCATTAGGTGCCCAGAATTCAGACATTACCAGATTTATGAAGGCAGCTATTAGAAATGGCATTTATGGTACAATACTGAAGAAAAGAGCTGGTCAAATTAATGTCTGACTAACTGATATGCTTGGGATCTTATTTCTCTGTGCTACTTCTAGCTAATATCGTATTCATATTTAACACAATTAACTTATCCTAAACACACGAAAAGTGAAAATAATTGATTACACTTTAAATGGGAAAAAATAGGCAGAGGCCGAGATAAGACATTTGTTCCAGGGTTAGATGTATGGCATAGAATCACTTATTTTCCTGCCCAATAGATGACGCTGCTGTTTCTTTGTTCCCGCGTAATTGTTGGATTTGCGCATCATGTCCTTAGTGAAGTGACTGCGCCCACATTGCCGATGCCTGAACACAGCAGAAACAGAAAGGTTTCACAGATTCTTCAAATGGCATTTTGCTGTCCAAATAACTGTATACAGTTTCCAATAGAGCAAGTTAGTGTTCTGGATTAAAAGACGTGATAGAAAAAATGGATGCAAACACCCAGTTGAACATAATTCTTTTTTTCCAGAAGCAGACCACAGAAACAAATTCTGACATATATATCAAGGATGACCTTAGAGCTATACACATATACTAACAAAACATGTCAGAATAAGTACATGGTATTTTAAGTTGCAGTATACTTTACAAATTTATTTAGCCTAATTATTAACAAGTTTACAAAGAAGTTATTATTAATATAGAGCAGCATTAAAACTCTGTCCTTATGTTGTGATAAAATTTTTATAGAAGGGGGAGTCAGTCTGTAAACTAATGAGGTATTTGACCACTGTAGTTTTTTCTATGTGCTACTGAAGTAGCACAACAGCTCTGCAGCAAAAACTTAAATGCTGAAATATTTTAGAAGTTATTTATACTAATTGTTACGTGTTCTGGTAGAGATCATAATGAAAATCCATGTTTTCCAGTAAACCTTAAAACTTAAACCACTTGTATGGGACTCATGTTCTCTTCTGCTCTAGATCCTTGGTTAAAATACTCCAGGAGGCAGAGAAATTAATTAATTTATTTATTCTTGCCAAATTGTGGTTGCTTGGGGACTTGTGTGAAATGACAAGCTGGTCTCTGTCCCAGTCATTGTGAACAGGTGTTCTAATTACCAAACCTCCACCATATTTGACACCTTTATTAGCTGTCTCAGTTGAGAAACAAAGGATTGATTGGGCAGGGGCATAGACCCAGCCTTTCATGGCTGTGGGGAAGCACCTAAAGGTCAAGGTTAATATACATTAGTGGGGGGTAGTATTGCCCATTGCCTATGCTGTTCTTGTACTATTAATCAATAGAAGACTTTATGAGCGAGGTATTGTGTGTGCCTTAATTACACACAAATTGTTTCAAATTGTATTTTTTTCCATATTATATGAAAAGCAGGCTACACTATTTGAGTAAATATTCCTAACAAGAACAACAAATCTTCAGCAAAAAAAATGATGTCTTGTACTCAGTTTATATTCTGAAATACGTACTGTACAAAATGAAAGAGCAAGGTACACATTCTTCAATCAATGTAACACATACAAAAATGCTCATGGAATGAAATATGGCAGAACACATGCACATGAGTTCAACAAGATTGAACTTTTGACTAGCCAGTAAAAAGTGAAAGCATTTACAGCAAATAGTCTTCCCCATTTCTGTGGCCATTTTGTTCTTGCCACATAAGATCTACCTGCTACTACTACCTTCATGATTTAATATTCTTGGAGGGTTTATAACAAGAATCGAATACATAACCAATAAAAGGGTGCTAGTCTCATTAGTCTCATTTGGGATCAGAATATTGTCAACATAATTGCACAGCAAAGTCACATCATTATATCAGCATCTTCACTATATAATATCCTTATTTTCAATGGTTTATAAGACATACATGCAAAACACTCTAGAATAAAATATGACTACAGCAACTCAATCTGGAATGAATTTTCTCCAAACTACTTTTTTTTCCCCTATTATATATATGTAAAATAAGTATGGGCCAGATAATCAGTCAGTGGGCTGGAACTATACCAATTTGTAACAGCTAAGGGTTCAGCACTATATATTCATTTATAGATCCTAGTCACACTTGGACCCTTCTATGACTTATTAATGGTTTTGATTTAGAAATGAAGCTTTGAAGTAATTATATAATCATATGGCATTCACCCAATATACATATTTAATGTAAATTATTGCTTCCTGATTTTCACAGATGACTTGTGATTAGATTATCTGGTGCTTCCATATTGTACTTGAAGCTGAATTGCAAAGAGAGAGCGGTATATGTGAGCCACCTTTACAATTTCCTGAGTCTGCCCAGCAAGAAACAAATACGGACTTCATTATAATGCAGAGGAACAGAGACAGCTATTTCCCTGCCTGAGGTCTCAGAGAATTGTTCCAACAGTTGAGCTAAACAATGTCCTGACTATCTCCTTGGCAAAAGAAAAGGAATGAGTTGGCACAAGCTGCTACACCAACCCAGAACTCCTTTTTCACAATGTGAAACCTCAAAGGGCTGTGCTACGAAAAACAGCTGTAGCAGAGCTCAAAGTTTGACCCCTAGACTGCAGTACTGTGTTCATTTTATGTGTGTATGACTCCCACTGGCACCAACTGAAGAGTCCAGCACACAAGGAGAGCAGAATATCAGACAAAAAAAAATCAACTATGTGAATCTGAGAACAGAGTATTATCCTTTTGCGTCAAATTATGGCTCCATCTGGTAATATTAAGTGAATGCTGGTGATTATTTGATTTGAATCAGTAAATTGAAACAAATAGTTTGTTTTGTGAGTTATTTTCCTTTTTCACTTCAAAGAATGCCTGTGATTTGATTACAACTTCCTTAAGTATATTCCAGGAAACTTTTAAAGAATTTTATTTTATTGTTTGTTAGTTAGATGTGATCGCTCATACACATCACATGCTGCTCTGTTTCTTTTCCCTGAAGAGGACTTTTAATAAAATTGGGATAAGAGAAGTCTCCAACTGACAGCAGAATTTAGTTGATACAATTGTTTTGGAACATATAGTCACCTAACCATCCTTTCTAACTTTGGATACTGAAGTTACACTTCCTTTCGTTCAGAAATACACTACAAGCATTCTCTATTACTTGGGAAACAACATTAAAAAAAAAGAGAAAAAAAAGATCGAGACAATGCCAATATTCAGAAGATCTGAGAGCTGTCTCCCTCAAAGACTGGATTTAGATCAGTCAAAAGAGTTGTACAAACCATAAAATTTTAAACTATCTTAATGATTTTGGATTTTTAAAAAAATTCCACATCAAATGCTTTAGATTACAAGGCATATTTTGCTCATATGTTCTCTTCAAAACATGATTTATATTTCTGCTTTCATTACATCTGCTTCATACCTTTCCTTGATGAAGCAAACGTTAGTAGAGACAACACAACTCTCGTAACACTGATGAGAACCAACTTATTCCAGATGACTCATAAGCACCAAAAAGTGCATTACAGTCAAATTCAAACAGACCCATCTTGCAGGCTAAGCACAAGATGAGGCATTTTTAAAAATAATATTATCAATTGTGTTCAGATTAGCATTTTAAATAATAATTATTGCAGACTCACCTTGCATTACTATAACTGGCTGCTGTCAAGCTAGCTAATGCTGTCACTGCAGCTTCTTTTACCTCTTCATTATCACTGCTTAGCAACTGTACCAGCTGGGGAGTCCCTTTGAAAAAAAAAATTGTATATATGAACATTTAAATAAACCATGGCAGTCTTCTAATTAAAGAAAACCCCAAAATTCTCAGCTCATCCTTTCCCACTTGACTTACCCTGGAGTCCAAGTGCACACTTGCTATCTACACACATGGCAGAAATTGCTTGGGAAGCAGCAACTTTAACTTCATCATTGCCAGCTTCCAAAAGCTTTAGGAGACAGTTCTCAACCTCTTCCTCATTTAAGATTTTTCTGATTTTAGCTTTAAATGAGAAAGAACAATAGCATTAATCAGCATTTGTTTTCCAAATCAGTGAAAGGACGTGAATTTGATTTCATAGAGTTGCTGGAAATATTTTGGTAAGAGAGGCACTAGACATTTAGAAATGTGCACAAAGGACCTGAGCCAAATCCTATTACAGAATATCCTGAGTTGGAAAGGACCCACAAGGATCATCGAAGTCCAACTCGTGGCTTAGACTTCAGTGAACTCTTAATCAAGCCCAAATGATGGCTATTAAATACAGCTTTAAACATACATAGCCAAACAGAAGACAAAGTTTATTCTCTAAAAGACTTTAAAACTGCAGAATGCATACAGACTTGATGGAAATGGCTTTTCCAGTTCAACAGATCATACTTACTCAGGATCATGCTTAACTTCAGTTTATGCTAACAAAGTCCAAATGCATAAAACTGAAGAACATACTAGTAAATAAATTGAACTTGGGACAGCACTGCTTAACATACTACAATAGCCAAAAAAAGGCATGGGGTGTTACAAAGAAAATTTTAAATTCTGCACAGCTTGTAATTCTTCATTAATGTGCAATTTGCAGAGCGTTTCAATTTTGTAGTTTAGCCTGGTGACACAGAGTTCACTGCTGAGCTGCACTGCAGTGATCAGCAGCAGCTGGGTAAGGACAGTCCCTTCCTTTCTCTACACAAGTAACAAACACACAGCTTCTACAAAGTATCTACAGACATCTGTACGTAGACTCTAATTAACTAATAAATTCCCTCATTCCAAAATGGATGAGATCAGAAATGCAGAAAGAGCCCTGAGTAAAACCTTCTCATTCAGAAAGGCCCCACACAGCACAGAAGTTCTACACTGATGAGGGTCAATAAACAATTAACCATATGCATAATTTAAAGCAGATTAATTACATGCCAGAAGTTCTGTCTAAATTTTCTGTCTAGAATTTTTGAATGTATTACAGAAATTCAGGAACTGAGAAGTCAGTGGGACTTCAACATTTAGAAATTTTACCAGCTCTTACTACTGCTTTAAGGGATCACTTCCTTGCTTGGACTGTCAACTTCAAAAAAAATAATTTAAAAAGCAAAGAAAAATATCGTGAGGATTATTTTAGCTAAATTGGAATCTGTAGTGAATAAAACTAAACAAATACAAGTCCACAAAGTCAATGAAAAGAGTTTGACTGAAAATCTAGTTGTAGCAGAAATTACTCAGTGCACACAGATGAGACAGGTATAGTTGCTTTCTCCTCTCTAGCTCAATTTTAAACATTTTTAGAATCATATGTACAGGAAATCACAAAGCAAAGATAAAACAGAGAGGATTTTAAGTATCAGCAGAACCTTAGCCACAACCTTGATGGATACTGGCCAGCTCTCAAGAGAAGGCCTTAATTGGGATTAGAGACCACTTTGAAAAGTTACCAAGTATGCTGCTGGCCTGTTGCTTAACAAAGTAGTTCATAATCTCTAATAATGATCTCTAGAGGTTCTTCATGCCTCAGTAACTTGTTTTTTGTACTGCAAGTTACTTATTCAAATTTTCTTAAAAATTATTCTTGCCTTTAAAAATGGATATTTCATTTTAAAGATAATTTCTGTTTATACTAAATAATAATAATCATAATACGATTAATTAATTTGGATGAGTAAAAATAGTGATTTAAAATATTTTAAACAGAAAAAGAATTTTTTAATAATGTGGAAAAACAGATTTTGAACTTGAACTTATGTTAAAGAGTGTACACATATATTTAGGTATTAATATTATTATAATATTTTAAGACCCAGGTGCCAATATATTTAAGGGATGAACATTTTCTGTTGGTCCTTTCTGTTTGTATGAGTTGTTGCCTTTGCTTCCTTCACTACAGAAAAGAAAGAATGCACACTTGAAAAGCATGCTTTGTACCGAAGTACTTCTCATGTGAGTGCCAACACCATTTTTACAGTGATGACTTTCTTGACCCCTACATAATTTGAATACATTGATTTAACATGAAGTAAAATACTCAAGCACACACAAGTAAAAGAGTTTGGATTACTAACAGTTCTGTTCAGTTTTCCATGCACTGCCCCACCGTGAGGCAATCTTTGTTTTTCAATGTATATTCTTATTTGCTCTTATTACCCCAAAATCATGATCAGAATTCTACGGATTATCTATTCAGGTCACTGCCACCACCTTATGGAATTATTTATACCAATTTCAAATGAAAAAAATAGTTAATGTTAAATAGTACCATGAGCTCTCACTGATCTTGAGATAACTCAGATAAATGAAAATCTGTATTATGAAATGTGTATGTTAATCTGGCTACAGAGCATGTTTAGTATGCTCCCTTTTGAAAGGATTTACACTGAGAAACAGAGAAAGAAGAGGGAGAACTTCAAACCAGAAGTTTGGCAGAGTGAGGCCGAACTTGAATGAGCAGGATCATCACTTTCTCCATAGACATTCCGTAGCATTTTGTTGTTGCTGGTGTGTCTGGCATTGACAGGGGAAAATCAGGCCCTCCTTAATAAACAGTCCAGATAATCCACTCACAGACATTCAATAATTTATAGCACTAAATTATATTTTGCATTCTGAAATGACTGCATTATTTGCTGGGCAAGAAAGGAATCACAGTATAATTCACCACTGTAATTCTGAGCATACAAAATAAAATCATCAATAAATTAATATATTAAATTCAAAATTATGTTACAGAACAAAAAAAAATTTCCGGGGCAAAGGTATACTGATGATTTTTAGAAGTGTGATCAATATTAATGTACTTAAACAAAGTAGCATCCTAAAGATGCCATTTAAAATTAAATACCATGTTTGTACCATGTAATTTATTCTGATATTGAGAATAGTTCTTAAGGGATAAATAAGTTCTAAAGGGATAAATCCCTTTGCAAAGGGCTGCAAGGGACATAAACCAAATTTGTTTGCTATGATCACATCTATCAGGAAAAAAAAAAAACCCAAACAAAAAACCAAAACTAAATTCCATCTGTCAACAGCAATAATTTCAAAACCAGACACTGCTACATACTCAGCTGCCAGGATTCAAAAAACAGCTAGATACATGTTCTGTCATAGCAGAAGTTTTCATTCCAGTGAAAAGCAGTACTTCTTCTTTCCCCACATACACAGGAAACGTTGGTAAATTCCAACCACGACTATCAAACCTGAAGAATGTGGCAACTGTATGGCTATTGCAAATTTAATGGAAAAATCACTATTGAGCTTAGAGTTGTACTGTATTATACTGGAGTCACATGAAGGCAAGTACTAGTATTGTATACACAAGTATTGCAGTTTGGGTAGGCTATTTAGAATATTTACAAACTGAATCCTATACAAAAAACCAAGAAATGCAAATATTTCTGTCTTCTTTTTGCTCTTGGGCTATTTCTTATAATGGCCTCAATGCCACTTTTCTTCTCTCTGGAAGGTTGACAGTAGCTCTATGTGTATGAAAAAATCAGTGCTTCTAGGGGCCACATTGAGCAGTAATTTTACTGGACTGTGTTTTCTACTGCACCAGGACAAGCAGTTTCCCTTTCTCTAACTGGTTGTCACCAAAATTCTACACCTTGAAAGCAAATATGTTTAAATCTTCTTTTGATCTATTCTCCCACCTTGCTGTATCCATACCAACTGTCATAGGCTGAAGAAGAAAGCAAACCTTTATAATGAAACCACATTGACTCCATTTGTAAAGAAGCATGACAAGAAGATGCATCTTCACTGATGGTAGCATCCCATGATATAAGATCATAGGCAGTACTGTAATATATTATGTGTAGTTCTTGCCACTATGCTTTAAAAATGTGTTCAGACATGCTTCTACTAACAGCTGCTAAAATATTACACCACGAAAACTGAAAAAAGTGTGAAAGAGGAAAAGAAGGCTACGCTTATTTGAAAATAAATATGATAAAGGAGAAAGATGCAGTAGAAAGCAGTAGCAGCAAATATAAATCTGCTTAGCATACACCTTACAAGCCTGTCACAGGACTATAAAAATGATACTGACAGTCCTAAGTAGCATAATAAAATAACAATAGAGGAAAATACACAAAGAAAATACTGGCATAAGAAGGTTCCTTCCTATCTTTGATACCTGAACATTAATGAAAACAATTTTCAGTGACTTGCAAATCTTCCAGTAGATAATGATGAAAACATAGAGAAACCCATAGAACACTAAGAAAGGTAGATTTCACTTTTTGTATATCATTTGCAATCCAAGTAATTACAAATATTCAGGATGCTAAACTAAGCAAGGTGAGAAAAGAACTGGAAAGACAGAATGGGGAAAGAAGAAAGGAGGTATGACATATGGTAGAAAGGAGAGATTATTTTAACCTTGTATTAAATTAAAGAACATATTTTTAAAATATACATAAATTAAAGGCATGATTCAACCACAAAGTGCCAGAAATATGAATGCAATATTTAAGCTCTACTGTCATAGTTACTGTCATAAAAATCCCTTGACAGAATTACAATCTTTTATAGACAGAAGTATGTTATTAGTTACATTGTATTTTGTTACACAACACTACCTGGCACATGTTGCAAGTCAGAAGCCAATATATGGAAGGAATTTCAAATGTAGCTTGATTAAAAGAGCATCCTTGTGGGCAAAAATGATGAGCATGTTCTGCCTAATTCACATTTCCTTGGTGAATTAAAGAAAAGTACATTAAAGAGAACTATAGGATGTATAATTATAAAAAGATTACAATGAAACTATTTAACTCCCCTGGGAATATTAATCTGCAAGCCATGTGAAAGGTTTTCTTTCACGCCCCTGTTAAAGAAATTTGTATTTGAAATTGCCTGACATTTAGACAAGCAGTTGAATACAAAAGGAAGTCAGCTTGAGATCAAGTCTTAGCTGATAGTGGTGAGAAACAGTAAAGGCGGCTTGAGGTGGCTGTTACCTGGCATCACTAAACAAAAGACAAAGATCATACTTTCAGAGTTCCATTTTTCTTTGAGGACAGTCTTTTGAGAGAATATATAACATTTAAAAATAAACTGAGGCAAAATCTTAACATTTTCATATATATATATATATATTTATATATATCTCCTAGCATCCAATTGCTGCTTGGATTGGCAAGACACATCACTGTAATTAATTCTTGATAGTGTTTTCCGCAGCACAAGTACTGCCCTCAGTCAAGTAAGGCAAAAGACAACCTCATTCTTGATAAAAAATTACTTCATGAACAAATTCAGTCCATGGATTTTTGAAAGGTCACATACAGTCATAAGCTGCTTTGGTAATTGCCTTTGCTGCATTCTTCTGAATATCAGGGACAGTAGAGGTTCCTAAAAGTGAAAGTAGTTTCTTAAGGCCTCCTGTCTGCTGTATCAGTTGCAGAGTATGCACATCTTCAAGACAATTTCCCAACACAGCAAGAGTTTCAACATGTAGATCGCTGAGTTCCTAATAAAGAAAAAAACACAAATAACCTCCAAATCAGCATTAAAATATCTCTGGCTTTTAAGTTTGTAGGATAATTGTCATAAATTTCTTTTGGCCAGTTTATTCATACTACAAAGTACATATCTGCATATTCATATTGTCATCTAATTTATTTGATGATGCCTTAGGATGCAACACAATTTATTAAAAACAGTAAAACCTCCAGATGTTTCTCATTTACATCAAAGTAGTTTAGACAGGCACTCAGAATGGACCTGTCTTCCTAAAATTTAAAAAAACTTCACAGATTTCTCTATACATTATGTTCCATGGCGACACCTGAACTCAAGAAGCACTAAACTGAGTCTGATAATAACATAAACAAGGACATTTCCAAGGTAGGAAATTATGTCTAAGGCCATCGATATCAAAGTAAATTCAGAAAAAAAGGATCAGTGTTCCAACTAGGAACCAGCACCAGAGTTCTAATTAATAAAAAGTTTTGAGAAAACATCATATAAAAAGCTATATGGTTTTTCTGATATTTACAACAGTTTCAGAAATGGACAGTAAATGCAAAACAGTATTACTATGAGCAATAAATCAAATACAAATATTTTGGTGACTCCCTTTGCTTCCTTTATTAGTAAGCTAGGTATCCTAGCTTATCTTATTTCTATCCTAGTTCACTGCAGTAAGGAACTTTTTCTTCTCATCTCACTCTACCATAACATAAGGAGCACTTCTCATTAGTCATACAAATATTAGTAGCAAGAACAAAAGCTTTTGAGGCAAGTAACTGTACATTGGTTTCCAGGATCTTCAGAAGGCAATCTAATCCGTTATTTTCTCCCAGTATTATCCTGGTTTCTCTGTCCTTGCTAATTACTTCTAAGGTTTGAAGGGCTAACAACTGAATAACTGGATATTCGGATTCCAGTAGTTTCAGCAAGGGTGGAATTACATTCAGTTCACAAACCGCAGCATGGTTTTGAAAATCCTGCAGTAAAATATTCAACAAAGAATGTTAGTGATAGAAAATATAACCATACATCAGTTCCTGACTTTACAGAAAGAACACCAGAAGTCTGATTTCAGACATAAGAAAATTAGTCAGTACTTCAGAGCTTCCAGTTCTGAAGATTTCTTTCTTCTGAACTAAGAATCAAACTGAATATAATCAAGCCCCATGAACCTTAAATTCTAGGTTTTTTTTTCAAGACTGAAATACACACTACAGAATCTAGTTCTGTCTAAGAAAGCCTATTTACTCTTGGTTTCGCCATGTTTGTCTCAACATAATTGTTTCTGTGAGAAAGTTTTTAAAATTTAATTTCACCATTTTTGTTTACCTCAGTGGGTAGAAAATAGTTTTTTGTATGTAACTGTGGTTATATCATCTTTTGTTTTAGTAATTACATTTAATTTAAAATTTCAACTTTAAACAGCAAATGTGCAGCTTAATAAAAAGGCAGTAGTTGATTATATTGAAATAGAAAATAAATAAATAAATTACAATTTGCTTTTAAATAGCTTATTGCACATGTGCAGCATGCAATTATCCTTATCAATATAAGCAAGCACCAGGTGCAGTTATCCAGATATACCCTGCAACAAAGACAGCGAGATAGTCAAAAAGGAGAAAGAGTAAAATGTGATTCTGAATAGACATGCTCTGATGCCCCAAAAGAGATAGAGTTATAAACTGAATTCATTATTGAATTGATTCGCTTAAGCCATGGAAGAGAACTGCCAAACAAATGCACCATTCTTTTGCTAAGCAGCATATGGATGACATTAGTGCTGAGTGTGGAAGTAGCCAATAGCAACTCTATTCCTCCCAGTATGGAAAGTAGCTGTTGACAGCATTCACCTATCGTTAAAAAGATGTTCAAAATTGTGCTATGGACTTACTGGTCAAAACAAGACACTATGCAATTGGTAGTTCTTTAATTTACAGGATTATTCCAACCTTTTGAATAGATAAATTTTGACTCTCATTATCACAATTAACATTTTCCAGCTAAGAAAATGAATCTTTATTTAATTTAAAAAATCTAAATCTCATTATGATTATACTTATATTGCAGTACACCACAGATAACTGCATTAAGTTCAACAGAATTAGAGTCAAATCAGCTACATTCGTAACTAATTTAACGTTCAAGGACTTGGAAGTGATGTTTCAAATACATTGATGGATATTGGGGACTAAAGGAAACGAATATTTTTAAATTATTAACTCCATGAAAGATGCCAGGGGTTGGGGAGGAAGTGCTTGTATGCCTCTGTAATTTATAGCAATAAACAACAGGAAACTTTACCTGTACCAGAAGGTAGATACATTCCAGTGAATTCTTCTGAACGTCAGGATCAGGGCTACCTAGCAGTCTGATAAGTGGTTCTAATCCACCTTGCTCAAATATTTTTACTTTAGTAGTATATTCAACAGCCATATGTGCTAGACAGAGAGTAGCAAACTCATGGATAACTACATTTTCTATGGGTAAAAAAAAGAAACATTTTAATCAAGTTTCATTCAAAACAGAATATATTCAGTAATCCAGTGGTTTAAAATATTATTTGAAGTCAATAAATAATAGCTGTTAATCATAACCGATGTCTCCATAAACACGTTGCTCCATCTGTACAACATAAACCGCTACCCAGTGTGTAACAGAGCTACTCCTATAAAAGCATTTACATCTTTAGCATGTAGTAGGACAAATCATAAGCTACAGGGAAGATTTTATTAAACTGTCCATTCAAATGGCAATCGTAAATTATTTCTGACTGTACTTTTGCACAAGGAATGAATACTGCCAAGGTACCTTCTGGCGCCAGCTGTGATATAAGTGGATTTGTGACATCCAGTTCCCTCAGCAACTTCTTGACATCATCTACAAAGAAATAAATACAAATATGAAGTCTTTCATTGGGCAATGTTGGCTGAGTAAAGAACAGAATCTTCTCCAAACATAGGTATTTATGGTTACTCCCTGAGTAACAAACAGATCTGACTGGGAAAGACACGCAACTGAAGTTACAGCAAGATCATAATGGGCCCAGAAAAAATAGCCAAGTACCAGATGAAATTCTTTGAAATTTAATACATATGAATTTCCTTACTATTTCATTGAAACTTTACTCGAAATACTTGTATCTAGCAGGCTCTGATTAAATATTGCACAGTTTTAGTTGCCAAAGAAGTAATATCCCAATAGTTAAAATTATTTGTTGTTAAAATTATCGAACTAAAAGCAATTTTTCTGTTATTTAGTTTTCAAGCCATCACTTTGCAATTTTATGCTAATGCCAGCCCACACTGCAAATGGAAAACATGAATTACACAGGTCTTATTAAAATCACAGTGAAGACTTTCAGAATGCATTTTTATTGTTGTCAATGGCAAACTAGCAAAACCACAACCACTGGATAGAAAAATCAAATAATATTCATTGGAACTGACTTCATGTGATCTTACAGGGCAGTGTTGCTATTATCAACACATTACAGTGTTGAAATGTAAGAAAAAAGGTCTGAGTTTAATTTACTTTTAAATAAAAAAACAATTAAGATGTGAATATAAATGGAAGATCCTTGTTCATTCAAATCCATGTTTGTGCAGCAGCATGGACTATATGCTAATGCTGAGTTGAAAGGAAGGTAAAGAGGATAAGGTTCACTGCAGCATGAAAAGCAGGTAGCAGTTGATGAAAAGAAAGTGGTTGGGACACCACAATGGAAGACAATTGAGTAGAACATCCATCAAAATAAGACCAAATTAATAACTAATTAGATGTAGGTCTATAATGCGCTGCAAAAATAACAGCCACTGCAAATCAACCTTACATAACTTACTCTTTATTCTGGGCCATTAATATAGGATTTTTTCACATGGGTCAACTCTTTGTTTTGATGACCACACACACTGAAAGATACTTAAAAATTGAGACTCTTACTATTAGAAGCCATGATGCCAAATACCATGATGGCATTTCTGCGTACAGTGGGATCTTCATGTGAGATGAGTTTATACAGATGTTCCAATGCTCCAAGACCAAGAAGTGTCACTTTGTTTTCATCACCTGAAGAGGAATTGGGTTAAAACCCCAAGAAAAATGCAACACAGTTCTAATGTATCAAAGTAAACCAGCTACCTTTGTTGGACAGCAGAACCAAAAAACAAAGGCCTGACAGGACCTTGGGAGATCATCTAATCTATACCTCAAATAAGTATGTGTCAAATACTTTCAAGGATTAGTAGTATCTAAGATTAATTCACATTTGTAAAGCAAAGGATACTTCTGTCTATTGGACACAACTCATTTGTTAGAGACTGCAGTGGTAATACAAAGGACAGCTTTCTATTTAGCAAAGCACAGGTGAACAGTATCATTAGGAATCTCATTTAATCCAGTATCATTAAGAACTTAATTTTATCTTCCTCTTTTCTTGCCTCCCACTTCTATTTTCCTCAAAATAACAGTTAATTAATTCAGTGGATCTTCACTATTCCTCAGCAGAAGCAACTACCAGGATTTGGATCATTAAATCCCAGTTGAGATTTCTGCCACATGAGAATGAAGCCTTTTGTAGCTCGATAGGAGCTGGACATGAAAAGAACAGAGGTGTTTTGTTTGATTACAGCCTCCCATTCCTGCTCACTCAAAACATAACACAAACCCCAAGAAACAAAATCCCAATCCTACTTCTATTCTTACTTCCCACAACACCTTTATCATTCATTTTCTAATGAACTATGCCTGTTCTTTCTGTCTACAAGTGAGCAATGTAAGAGGAGAATGGAGAACCATGTTCATTTTCAGGCCAAGACATAATTAAAATACAAGGTATTTTTTATTGAGGGATGGGACTAAATTTACTAGCAACACTCAAAAAAATAGAATAACTGCAATTAATTGACTGAAAACAACTTCTTCTTTTGTGCCACACTGCAAAGTTACAGTCGAGTCTTCTGGAAGATTGCAGGAATATCGACATTAATGACTTAAAGGATTATTCTTACAGTAGAAACATAAAAAATTAGGCATCTGTGCTCCGTCTTTCAGTGTGACATATTTTACTGTGGACTGCAGGGAAGGAGCCAGCAAGAGTTTATGGTTCATAGCTGTCTCCCAACAGTCCACATTCTCTCTTCACATATTTAAAGCATGATCACATGCCCTCAGCCAACCTTGCCATATTAAGCCAAACCTAAACATCTTGCAGAACCCAGAGACCTCTCGCCAGCTGTCAAAGCCTTCAGCATTTCTCACAACTTCAGCAATCTTGGTAGTTGCCATCAGTATAACAATCAGCATATAAACCCATAATTTTTACAAGAAAATGTAAATTAAATGGAAATGAAAACTAAACCAGCTTAATCAGGGCAAGAATACTACCAGTGTATACCAATTTGAGTGACTGGCATGGAGTAAGTTGGAGACAACTTAGGAAATTATGTGCTACATAAAGCTGAACTTTTGTTATACAGTTGTTTGTCTCCTCAGTCCCTTGGACATGATCTTTAGCTATTGATTATGCATGAACCTTTGGAAGACTTGGAATCTTGGAGACTTGTTAGATTCCCAACACATACAGGAATAAGCTTGATAGAGAAGGCTGAGCAATCTCCAATAAATCATCTGTCACAGAAATACTGACACAACAACTTTATGCAAAAATAACAGAAACAAGCTAAAAAGTTATTTTCATTGAAAACTGAACCTTAAAATAACTACGCTGGTACAAAAGTTTCACACTGTGCCATTAAAAAAAATTCTTTCCCAATTGCAGGTCTGTTGCTCATAAAAACCAGATCTACACTATATTTAAAACAAGCTCTATCCAACAGTGAATATAAAGTTCTACAGCAAAAATACAAACATTTCCTTCATGCAAACTACTTCATAACTGCAAATATGGGTTGGATAGATATTTCAGAAAACCCCCAAAACTTTGACAGCAACTTTTGAGAAGAAACTAAGTGCTAGGAAACTAAAAAATTGTGAACTACTATCAAAATTTAAGCAGTGCAAAACAAAGCTTATTGCAAAAATACTAACCTTTTGATGCAAATTTATACAGAGCATCACATGCTTTGGCCAAAACTTCTGTTTCAGGAGAACTAAGCATTAGCACAACTGTTGCTGGTGTTTTGCTTTCAATCAATAAAGGATCAAACTACAAACAAACAAACAAAAAAAAAAGGAAGGAAGGAAAAGTTTGATTTATACTGAGTCTTCCTGTATGCTGCAGCAGACACCCACATTTCATTAAAAAAAAAAATGTTGTTTGATATCTAGACTGAATTAGAAATATTAACAAGTCTCTATTTACTTGGAGAAATCAATTTTTTTAAGTTAGAGACATTGTTAAAAAATAAGAAAGAATAATTGACTTCCAAATAAATATAATCAAGATTCCATCCCATGTGGTAAAACCCTGACACTTTCCTGCAAATCTAGAAAGTCTTGTAGGTAACAAACTAAGTAATTGTTACACATGTAAGAGTATTCTACAGCTTTGGAACCAGACATGAGAAGTTTCTTTTGAGCAGCTCTACACACAGACCATGAACTCAGGTGTTGTATGAGGAAGAGGATTTAGTTACTCTGTGGCAATACCGTTTTGTGGTTGCTTAAAAAAAACACTAACAAAAAAAACATTTCTTTTGCCTTTTTCAACTCAGTTCACCAGCTCACCATGACCTCGCACTAGCTGAAGTATTTCCAAGACATAATCCCTGCTCACCCAGCCAGAAATGATACAGAATGTTCATTTCCATTTCTGAGTTCTCTCATATGGAAAGAAATCTTCCAACAAATCAGACAGTTTTCACCCTCTTAATAGACTCCTTAGTACTAACATCATTTGAACAAGGGAATCTTCTAGAAAATCCTTTCATTCCTCAACAAGACTCAAGAATGTCTGAAAATTCTACCCATTAAAAAGTTTTAAGCTTTGGATTTAAAGTAATTTTTTAGTATGGAAAACTGTCTTCTGTCATTATACTTCAGGCCTACAGAGTATCTGTGTTATGTATAAAAACTAATAAATATTGCAGTCATGCAGTCTCTCAAAATCAATGTGTTTAAAATATAGCAGATTAATCATATAAGACAGCAATACAAATTATTTTAAAATATTATTACAATGTGTATTTATACAATATATAATTACAAATGTCGATTATTTCTTTTACTTCATTAAAAAAAACAACTTCTAATAGCTACATCAGAGGCACACATTGTTTGTCAAGCAAATAAATTGTATGGAGCAAATCTTAAAAAGAAAAAAATGTTATGAGCGTGCTAGAAGAAAAACCAACAAAGAGGAGGCTTTTTTCCTTCTCCCACCACTTATCAAAAATAAGACAAAATATGAACCTGGTACAAAGTCTTCAGAACTTATATTTAAGTAGGTTTTTAAATCTAATTAATTTCAACACCTTCCACGAGTCAGATCACACAATCTAGCAGGCAGCAAGCTCAACATAAAAATTTCATTAAGAACTTGCCTGCCTAATATGCTTAATTGGTCTACCTAGCTTCAATCAGGTCTGAACATCTGAAGACCCTGTCCAACTTCATTCTCGATGTGACAAGCTGGAGGCATGGGCCAAGTCATGGAACAAAGCTCCTTTTTGAATAAAATGTAATCAGTTTACTGGACTACAAGTCATTTTGCCTAATAATGACTCAGTAACAAAAATTAAATCAAGTAAAAGCATACTGGTGCAAGTTACATCTTAATGATGGACCTAAAATGACAGAATTCTTTATAGCAATTTTCCTTTTGGATTGTAAGGATGAAAAAAAGATCAGCTTAGCACAGCTACACTCATACATTCTACCCAAATGAGAGGAATACAGGAGAATTAAGAGGTGACTGAAAGTCCCTTTAGCCACTTTCATAGTTCTCTACTTCTGCACATTTGGGTCTTTGCATGGACCGAACATGATGCTCCAGGTAAGTGCTATTATTTAAGCAAAGATGTATCTCTGCTGGTCAAATACTTGGTGATGGGATAAAACTGCAATTTTTAGTAAAAGCTGCTAGTCCTACAGAGAAAAATAAACACAAATATTGGTTTCAGATGAAGTTCAATAAGAAAGGAACAATGAAATAGGAGTTTTAAATATCAGTTACGTACATGGATCTAATACTAAAGTCACTCTTACATTGTTCCATTTTCACTGCATCTCATGTTCACAATTAATTGCAGAAACCACAATTCAATGATAACTCCTGTGATCTAATGACAGGTTGGCACATGAGCAGAGTGAAATTAGTCTGATGCCTGTCTATTTCTATAGACATTAGATTCACTACTACTGTCTGAAATATTCCATAGGCACTTTCTTCTTAGAAGAAGTTTTGTGCTGAAAACATAGTCAAAATAGTCACTGAAATCAATGTATGCTTAAGCAGTCAGCGGCCTAAGCAGATCAGTGATTGAGAAAGAACTTCTTTACTGTACAGGTGATGGTGCACTGGAACACACTGCCCAGAGAGATTGTGGAGTCTCTCTCTCCAGAGATATTTGAGAACCATCTGGACACAATCCCATGCAATATGTCCTAGGATGGCCCTGCTTGAGCAAGGAGGTCAGACCACATGACACCACTATTGGCCGTTCCAACCTTACCCAATCTGTGATTCTGTGATTGCTGGGAAGTAACATTGTTCCTCAAAGCTATTGTAGAACCAGTTATGACTTGTGCTGATCATAATACCTGCATAGCTAGTGTTCCACCCTTTTTGTTTTTAAATCAAAGCTTACTTCTAAGTCTTCCTGTAATGGCATATACAGGACAGATTATGTGCTAGAATAATATGCCTGAAGTTACAAACAACCCTGAATCAAACACAGAAATTTAACTAGTTTATAACCAACAATATTTCCAACATTCAGTTTGTATTAAGAAAAGAGCAAGTTAAATGAAAAAGAAAGCTATAACTCAAAAACTTCTACATGTCTTTGATCTTGATTTTTGTGTACATTTGACTTCAAAGACACTAGAAACTGCAGAGCATTTGAGGTTTGGTTTGGGGTTTGTTTTTTTTTTTTGCTTCCATGAACTTAATTTAGTTGAAATTGAACGTAATACAAAATATGTTTCCAGTCAGACCAAAGACCCATCTAGCCAAGCATCCTGCCTCCAACAAAAGGCCAGTAACAGGTGTGGGCAAGCAGACTATTAAACTTGGCTTATGTTCCCTCTCAGGTTCCAGCACTATGAAACCTAGAGAATTGGAGAGCCTATTGATTTTATCTCTGTGTTCACAAAGTCCAAGAAAAACTTGGTACATAATTTTAAGCCATCTGTATTTTAACCACTCTTAATATTCTGAGACACAAGTACCACAATTTAGCAGTCATATAAGTAGCTGTGCTTCTTATTTGTTTTAAAATTAACACCTGATAATTTTATTGGTCCTCCGCAGTTCATTCCCCATAAGAAACAGTGAAATAAATTACACCCATTTGCCTTCCCTGTATATTCATAATTTTCTAAGTTTCTATGATATTTCTCTTCACAGGCATTCCTTCTGGGGATGAAGAAAACTACTCCCTTTGATCCTCCCTAATACAGAAGCCACTTTGTCTGTCCCTGTTGCCTTTCTCCATTGATTCTCAGTTCATTCTATTGTCTTTCTATAATTCAGCTGTACCTTTTTGAGATGGAAACATCAGAACTGTTAATGGCATTCAACACGTGCACGTATAATGCATTTGCTACCGATATGGTGTTTTGCCTTTTATTTCTGGAATTTGAAAGATTGTATTTATTCACTTTTTCCTACTTAGGAACTGGCTGCCATTTTCATGAGAATACCCACATTAATTCTGATAAATGGGATGACACAGCGTTATCGTTTCAAAACCTTTCATGGATTTTTTTTTCTGTCCCTTACCAACACCATGGTTTGGGAGTTGGAGGCCCGGACAGATGGCTTGTTGAAGCCCAGCCCCCCATCTACCTGCTCCAGAGCCAGCTAGTTGTCTAAAGGTTAAACAAAGGGATGGCAAATAGCTTTGCATTCCGACGAGATGGCTGGGGAGACGGTTAGGGGGAAGGTGTCGGGGGAGAGTTCCCGGGTTTTTTCCACACTTCTCTTCTCCAGCTGCTTTGTGTGCCAGCCACCGTTCGCTGGGCTGGTGGAAGCACTTGGGGGGGTTCCCCTGGCTCGGCCCCACTCTGCGTGCCCTGTGCTGCTCTGAGAGAACAGACACCGCTGCCTGCGCTCGCTGCAGACCCCTTGAGGGCCGATGCCACCTGCAGAGGAGTTGCTCACCACCCCCCCATTGCTTTCGGACAAAGGTGGTAGGAGAGGGTCTTTACACTGCCCACGGGAAAGGTTCCAGCCTGTCCGCTGTGGCTGTCATTGCCACATGAGTTTCGGAACCAGCACCTCTCCCTACCCCTGCATTTGCCTCGCTGGAGCCCGTGGGTAATCACAGCCACTGCCTGTGAATGGAACTGCACCGAGGGGCAGAGAGGGGACTTGATTGATTTGAAAGCTTTGGTTACTGTGTTGCTGTTTGTTCTGTTCTGTTTTCTGTTTTTTTTTTCCTTTGGTTATACATATATATATATATATCTGTAGTAAAGAACTGTTATCCTTTTTCTCTGCAATTTCTGATTAAAGTCTCTTAATTTCAAAGGTTGTGGTGGGTTTTGGGGAGAGGTCCCCTCTTGCTAGTCCAGAAAGGTTCCTCATCTTCCTTGACAGATGTCTTGGGTTTTCTTTTAAACTGCGACACACAGTTTGCAGAATAAAACCCCATGACATTCCACTAGCAAGCTCTCTCTGTTAGGAAACATGAACAGTAACTTATTTTCTTGTCTTTGCTTTCTCTTTTATAACCAGACATTATTGCTAGGAGAGAAAATACTTTTTACTTCTCTGTGTTTATGTGAGTGAAAAGCCCGGTCCAAAAACTTTTGAAAAAGTTAAGTTACTGTATCAATCTGAACATCATTATCCACTCGCTCACTGACTCCTCCAAAGAATTCAGGTAGATTTCAGAGATCAAACTTTACACAACCAGTATTGATGTCCCCCCATTATTGTAATATTTATCCATGGGTTTGGGTTGTTTTTTGTTTTGTTTTCCCCAGCATTCTATGAATTAGCACAGCACAGAAGAAAAACTTGCTGTAATTACTGATGTGGTTTTTTTTTTAAATGAAATTTTCTACTCTCCATGTTTCTGCTACTTGAAATACCGATGTAACAGTGTACCACATTTTCAGTTATTTGTCATTTATCACAAGACCTGGGAAAATATTATTTACTCCTATTTAGGCAATTTTATCCTATTTATTTTGGTGCTTTGGCTTTTGACAAAAAAAAGTAATTTTGCTTTTCCTTCATTACTTTAATCATCTAAAAACGTTCCTCTGAGAAGTTTCTTACATTTAGTCAATTTGGAAAAACTTTACTGCCAGTTTTTGTATCCTTGCTACTTCTTTAGCAAATTATTTTGATGCAGGGTGACATTGTGCTTTTACTTCTCATTTGGGAGGGCAAGGAGTTTTTTTGTTTTGCCCATTTGGATGCAAATCCCACCTTCTGAAGGATGCATTTATCTGCTATTATACTACTGTTTAATCAAACTGTAATTGTTTTTTAAAAAATCCTTTAAATTTGATTTAAGGTCAGGTTTAGCATTGAACCTTTCATAGAATCTTTAGAAGTACTACTGGTATCTTTGATACTCTTAACCCCTTTTCCTTTACCAAGAAAAACAGAGTTAATAGATACTTGGATATGCTAATTGTTTCAGTTTTGTGACTGTCTGATCTCCTGTACTAACAGTATAAACCCAAGATATTCCACTGAATCACAAGCTGATGTTAGAAGGCACCTCTGGAGATGATCTGGTCTAACTGTTCAGAGCAGGGAGAGCTGGACCTCAGGGCTGGTACAGCCTGATTTTGAGTATCTACAAGGATGGAGACTCCACAAGCTCTTTGGACAATCTGTGCCGTGTTCCATCATTCTTAAAGTAAAAGAGGGTGAGTTTTTCTCTTACGCCTTAAACGGAACCTCTTGCATTTAGGTTTGTGTCCACTGCCTCTTGCCTTTTCACTGGGCATCCCTGAGAAGAGCCTGGCTTGATTTCTTTACTTTTTCCTGTCAGTTGACCCTGAAAAGACCCTTCCAAGCCTTCTCTCAAGACTGAACAGTCCCAAATGTCAGTCTCTTCTCCTATGACAAATGCTCCAAGACTTTGGCAGATTTGTTCCAGGCCTTATCTCTCTTGCACCACAGAACCAGAACAGACACCAGGTCTTTTCCTGTAAAGCTGCTTTCCAGCTGGTCATCCCCCAGTCTGTACCAGATATTCTTCCCCCAGGTGCAAGACTTGGCATTTCCCTTCATTGAACTTAATTAAATTCCCAATTTCCCATTTCTCTAGTGTGTTGAGTTCCCTCTGAACGGCTGCACAACCATCTGATCTGTTTATCACTCCTCTCAATTTTGTCTCATCTGCAAACTTGCTGAGGGTACACTCTGTCCCACCACTCAGGTCACTCACAAAGAGGCTAAAGAGTATCAGCCCCAGGATCAATTCCTGGAGCACAACAAGAGTGCCTGACCTCCAATGGGACTTCATGCTGCAACCCTTTGAGCCTGTCAGTTCAACTAGTTTTCAATTCCCTTACACTGTCTATTTATCTTGTCTGTACTGTACCAGCTTGCCCATTAGGATGTTATGAGAGACAGTATTGAAAGCCTTACCAAAGTCAAGTCTAAGTAATATTTAGGCACTAATCAAAAGAAGTGGTTTCTGTGGAGACAGTTTCAGGAGCTGGCTGTGCCACTTCATACATTCCACCTTTTTTTAACATCAGAGTTGTGAAGGAAGCTGTTTTCAAAAATACCAGGTATCTATACCTTTCTTTAAGTGGTAACACCTCAGTATGTTCTCTAGTGGTAATCTTAGGTCCCCCTTTAATGTCTATACCCTAGCTGATGATCAAATAGTAATACTGCCTAGACCAAACTTAATGTAGATATCATATGAAAAGTTCCTATTAATCTGTGTCAAATCTAGCATATTTTAGCTCCCTGAATTACTGTCTTAGGTTATTCATATAGAGACAGAGGCTCAAAGCAATATTTTTCCTGTAGGAGACAAGTTCTCAGAACAGAGAATAGTAAAAGACAAATTATAAAAGGCAGTGAAAAAAGAGTCCTCAGGAATACTTCCAAACAAATATAAGGATTGGCTGGGCTAAGAGATGTGTTTCCCACCTGTCCTTAGAAATCTATAAAAAAATCAGTGGTCATCTGCTGTACCACATATTCTCAGAGCATTCCACATGCACAAAGGCCCTCTTTTATAAGACTGCCTACATTATCTCAAGGCTTCTTGTCTTGGACTTGACACTTCATAAACAGATTATCAATCAGAAGATAATAGCTAATACATCTTTTACTTTGTCTGCATCTCATTTCCTGCCACCTGAAATATCCAGGTGAAATTCAAAGTTTTGAGATTTGATTTTACACAATCACTATTAACAATTTTCTCATAGCTATAAGATTTTCTTGGTTGATAGTTGCAACTAATCAATTATCTATTTTCATGTTTAATAGTGTTTTGCTATGCAACATTCAGGGTTTTTTCTCCTGCTAGGACTGCTAGAATAGATATCTAGACTGAACTACAGAAGGGTAAAAACTAAGCTAAAAGTTGCAGATGCCATCTGGAATTCTCTCTCCAATTCTTTCCTTTTTGATAGTTTCACCGACTTTTTCTGTAAGTTTGACTTTTTCAATGAGTATCTTTTCTAACATTATTCACAGCTCATTGTAGTACCTACGAGGCTGCACCACACTTTTCTCCAGAAAATCTAACGATATCTTTTGGATATAGAAATTGTAGCACTGCATCAACTTCTACTACTTTAGCTCATCTCTATGACTTACATGTACTGTCGTGCCTTTCAGATATTTTTCTTAGACTGCAGAGATACTTAGTTTTAATTCTTCAGATTTGTTTAATTAGTCTTACCTACATACACCATCTTTGTGACTCCTCCTGGTTATTTTATACACAGCCATTACGTTGAAATTTTATGTTGTCTCCTTTCATAAGGATTTATTATTCATTGGCGCTTATGAATTACATTTGTAATATTCGCTTTTCCACAGAACAGTTGGGATAAACATGGTATCCCTTGCTATGTCTCAGTGATATCATGGCTATTGAATGTTACTGTCTTAGTCAAAATTATTTATGCTTATTTAATTTTGAAATTGTAATGTAGCTTTTGCTGTTCAACTTTTCTACGACCTTTGAAAAAGCTCTTGCAGTACTACCACTCTTTACAGACAAACCCATTGTTTTTTTAAAGCAGTGTACTGAACTTGACATTTAGTTTCATGTTCCTCTGTGGGACTCATTGAGGTTCCTATTTTCATTAAGTTGGTTATTATCTGGCATGGAAGTTATATTATTCTCTTTTCAATGTTTCTGAATTTCCTCTACTTCTTTCTGAATAAAACCATTAAGCTTTAAAATTACCTGTATTTTGAACATCTGTTTTTGTGGGGTCTCTTCATACCTTGTGAATTTATAGAAACCCTTGAAAGTGTGCTAGTGTCAGGCCCTTAACCTCCACCTTTTGAAAAAAGTCACATTATCACCATTATTCCAAATTTAGCTTCAGCTCTTGTACTTCTCACTGTGGCACTTCCACTGACACCATAAAAACATAAACTGCTGCTAAAGACCATGTATCTTTGCAAAAGATCCAGAGTATGTAGCAGTATAATTCAAAATACCTGTCAAATTTTTTTTTTGTATAAAACTGCAGATCCATCTAGGCTCTTAACTCTTTCATCCTTAAAGAAAGAGAATGTCATCACACTTGAAAAGACAGTCTGATTTCAGGTCGCTCTTCTCCTTTCTCCTTTGATTTTTACAAAGAGAATGTTGTTAAATAAAAAGTAGCCTGGATTGTTTCATACATTACTGTTTGCACAGCCTGCCAAAGACAACAATCTCTACAAAGAACTACACATGCCCAGTCACTCTGGTTTGTGTGCTGTCCAAGAAAAGCAGAAACGGAGTCATCTTTAAAAGCCATTTTTAGAATAATGTGGGTAAGTTAGGAGAATAAGGAACCATGTAAGGACAGTAGAGTTGGGCCTGTAATTGTGTAATGTTTATTTTATAGCACATAGCAGTTTATAAACTTACCACATCCTTGGGTGGAGGCTCTGCTTCTTTCTTTACTTTTTTACCCATTCTAAAAAGAAACAAACAAAAAAATAAAAGCAGACAAATTCCCTTCTGTGTTTTAGGAACCAGTTTACCTATGATTTAGAAGAGCTTTTCAGACATTCTCCTTCATTTGACCCACCTAGTAGTCTGAAGATTTCTTTCACATAGTAGATTCTATAGAAAAAGTTGTCCCTTTTTCTAACACTTGAATACATTTGGTAAAATACATCTGTCAATAAAATATATAGCTCAAAAGAAAGGTTTGAGACATCACAGGCTCGAGTTGTAATGTGGTACAAATACATAGAACATCCTGTTCTGTAAGTTAGTTTTATCTGCATCTATAAATCATATATGAACTTGAAAGTCCTTTTAGGGTATTTCCGCATGTTTGTCTATACATTCTGTGGTGGCAAACATTCTATACAACTGCAGAATGTACAAATAAGTTCTACCTTGAAAACATGGTTCAAATACAATTTGAATTCTCCATTCATATTTTACAGAAGACAAAAATCAGGTCTGCAGGTATTAAGAAACAGTTCTGTACAGTACAAATTTCACTGATTTAAAAAAGTTGCATCTATTTTTACCAAGTCCAGCTGCTGCCTTCTGTTTTTTTCTTCTATTTTTTTTCTTTTCTTTTCATATTAGCACATGTGCACATAAACCAGGAAGACCTCCTCAGCTGCATCTAATAGTAGCTTCTGAAACATGTGGATGTAATACCTCGCATGGACCTAATTTCATCTGGCTTGAAAAACTTCAGCAGAGCCTTCCAGTTAAGGTACAGAGAAAAGTAAAGGGCAACACGAGCCACTAGCACTAAATATGCATAGAACATAACCCAAGTTATGCCAAATTTCAGTTTGTTTTAACACTGTAAAAGTGAAATGTGCACTGTTAGTACCCCTTGTTAACCCCCTGGTTGATTCTCAAAGTGAAACCACACATTCACCCTCAGCCAGGACTATCCTGACAGCCTCCCATGTGGTGTAAGGGATTATTTTCTAGGGCAATGTTAGCCTAGCTGGTTACAAAAGTCAAGGCTATTGTTTGTTGTGCTCAACAAATATTTAGAGCTCTTCTGGAATCCTCTGATTTTTTCCAGGTATTGTTCCTCTGCTGGCCTCTACAAATAAATTTTAACACAGCAGTAGTGAAACCAGTTCATAATCACATCCTAAAAGGAGATCTGAAATTTAAAACTTCATAGGCAGGTCACTAATTACAGTTTTGAAAGGAAGACATACAGTCAAAGATACTTCAGCTCCAATCTGCTTTACCCTTGTGCATCGGTACATACACACACACACACAAATTTAGTGTTTCAGAAGTGCAGCTTTGGCTAGAGACAAATTAACTTATAGAAGAAAAAAGGACAAATTACTGAGAGTCTATTCAACAAACATGATGGACATACTACCTTCCGGTTTACTCCGTCACTGTAGAAAGTAAGAATCCTGCACACACACAAGAATCAGATTTACAAGAACATTCAGGAAATCTGGGTTATTTAAATTGTTCTAAATCCTGGTATGGAGATATAGATACTTATTTAGAATTATTCAGTTCAGCTCAAATCATTTCAGATACAAATTAAGCCAAAGTCATAAGAAGCAATTTTAATTCTGAATGAGTTTAATTAGGTTTAAACCAAACAATTTTAAAACTTAAATAATGTAAAAGTATTTATAATATTGTATAATTAATGTTCCCAGATTCAAATTATAAATATTTCAAGACCAAGAATAGCTAAAGCTTTTAATTGCAAGTACTTCTTCACTCTGGATGTATTTAATCCAACTTCTAAGCATATTTTTAAGAAACTTTTACATTTTTCTTAGTTCAGAAGTATTTCATTCCTTTAATTTAAAAAAAGTAGCATGACCTGTAGCAATAAGCAGAGAGACTATGACAATTACCTTAGTATGGATTATACCCCTCAGCCTATTTCTTTGCTGCAGTTACTAGTCTGGATTTCAATGCATTCTGCGATCAAATGTTGGTATGAACTTTGTTCCCATAAAGCTCTCAGTATTCAGTGGTCACTCTCTGACTTGAGGGAATGATGTACCTGGAATTCTTTGGCTTACTGATAATGAAAAATACGTATTCTGCACAGAACTGTCATTATCACAGACAATCAATGTGCACAGGTATTGAAAGACTACTGAACTATAAAAGAGCTTTTTTATTCAAGTCCCTTTCTGTTCACGATAACTGTATGTTGTCTTTTTCTCAGTAGGACTGCAGTATGCATATCTTTGATTCTCAGTTTACTAATCTAACCATTTAGAATTTGGAGAAAAATTGTAGTAGGGTTTAGATTTTTAAATGTGATTAAGCACTGGCTCTATGTCACCTGAAAAACATGTTTTAAAAATGAAAACTCTATTCAGTGGTAATTATGTGTAATTAAATTAATTCCTGGAGAAACTGACTGCTCCTGGTTTGGATGGGTTTACACTGTTGTGTATAAAACTGTCCGGATGGCCGGGCCCAGAGTGCTGGTGAATGGAGTTACATCCAGCTGGTCACCAGGGGTGTTCCCCAGGGATCAGTGCTGGGATCAGTTCTGTTTAGTATCTTCATTAATGATCTGGATGAGGGGATAAAGGGCACCCTCAGTCAGTTTGCAGACACACTAAGTCGGGTGGGAATGTTGATCTGCTGGAAGGTAGGAAAGCTCTGCAGAGGGATCTGGATAGGCTGGGTCAATGGGAAGAGGCCAGTGGTATGAAGTACAACAAGGCCAAGTGCCGGGTCCTACCTCTGGGCCACAACAACCCCAGGCAGCACTACAGGCTGGGGGCAGAGTGGCTGAGAAGCTGCCCAGCAGGAAAGGAGCTGGGGGTGCTGGTCGACAGCAGCTGAACATGAGCCAGGGTGTGCCCAGGTGGCCAAGAAGGCCAATGGCATCCTGGCCTGTGTCAGCCACAGTGTGGCCAGCAGGACCAGGACAGTGACTGTCCTCCTGGTACTCACCACTCTTGAGGCCACGTCTTGAGTTCAGTTTTGGGCCCCTCACTACAAGACATACAGGTACAGAACACATCCAGGGAAGGGCAATGGAGCTGGTGAAGGGTCTGGAGCACAAGTTTAATGAGGAGCAGCTGAGGAAGCTGGTGGTTTTCAACCTGAAGAAAAGGAGGCTCAAGGGAGATCTTACCACTCTCTACAACTACCTGAAAGGAGATTGCAGCAAGGTGGGAGTAGGTCTCTTCTGCCAGGTAGCAAGTGACAGGATGAGAGAAAACGGCCCCAAGTTGTGCCATGGGAGGTTTACACTGGATATTAGGAAAAAATTCTTCATTGAAAGGGTTATGAAGCACTGGAACAGGCTGCACGTGGAAGTGGTTGAACCACCATCTCTGGAGATACTTAAAAGGTGTACTGACATGGTGCTTGGGGGCACAGTTTAGTGGTGGCCTTGGCAGTGCTAATTTAATGGTTGGATGTGATGATCCTAAAGTTCTTTTCCAATCTAATCGCTTCTATGATATCTGCTATTCTAAAATAAAATAATCATTTAATCTCTTCACACCAGTTTCAAATAAAACCTTGATGGTAAGTACAATCACTCAAAGCACAAATCTACCAGATCACACCTTTTACTGGGGGTTTTCTCCTTGGACAGATCTGTCTGCAACATTTACTCAATGCATGGGAAGTAGGAAAAAGTTGTCTTTCCAACTTTATTCTTTTTGAACTGGTTTGAGTGGTACCAAGATAAATAGTGGGTTGGTAGGTAAAGTAGGACTGTGAGGACGCCAAATATGTCATGTTTCAAATGATTAATAGCCTAGATGCAATGGAAATAACAGACAGAGCTAATAAAATAAATCCCATGCTTTCAGAATACATTCAATGTATGTACATTATACATTATCTACTTCAACTCCCATAAGGTGAGGTGTAGTGTTAACTCCTTCTTGCCAAGATGAATTAAAGCCAAAACAAAATCTTTTGATAAACTATGTGTTAGACCTAATGGTGATAAACTATGCAACTACATAAAGGACCGACAGGCATGAGAGGGCTGGGGGAATTGCTGAATGCCCAACTTTTCCTGTTTGCATGCCTTAGTAAGTAAAAATGTAATAAGTATGGCTTCATGGCAGCACCAGTGCAACAGCCATTGATTTATATTGATTTCATCCATCTCTGTAACATGAAATAACATACATAGAATCAGAATCTTGGCAATTTATAACACAATTTTAAATCAATTTAACTTCCTGGTTACTTTTGCCAAGTTAAAATACCGTTATATTCATGTGAGAATTGTGGATCCTTTTTAGTAAGAGATCCAAAACTGAGTCACATCAATTTATTTTGATGGGTTTATAATAGCTTTAGCATGGTTAAAATTAGTGCCTATTTGCCAAAGCAGAGGCATTATTTTAGCAATCAGGCATTTGAAAAGGTTGCTGCAGCCTCACCAAAAATTCATTAAATATCAATCAGAGGTATGTATACTCAACACAGAGGTACTAACTCTAGCTGGCTAAACAATTATCAGCTAGGAAGAAAACTCATGAGAGTCATAGCTGTGTTTTTCAGTTTGCAATTTTTTATTTTTTTTTTGAGCTGCCAAGGACATTCCATGAGCTCGTTGCTTCTTTATAAACAATTATAATTGCAGTTCTCTGAAAAAGCATTAGCTGAAATATCACAGGTTTGTCATAGCCTTTTTTCTTTAAATAATTGTACTATTTTTACTGTTTGGTAGGCAAGGGAGATTAAGAATTTCTGTGTGCTTTTTAAGGTGATAAATAGTACTAATATTTCACTTACTTAGAACTCAAGAATTCATCTCAAGGATGTTCTTAATCTGAATCTGCTTGTGCTAACAAGCCTTTAGCTGTTGAATGTAGGATTGCACACATGATTCTCACACAGGGCCACAGCACACAAACAATGCAGCACAGAGAAGGAGGTTTGACACGTGCACTAAACAGCGTATTTCAAACTACATATTACACTGCAGTTCTGCAGGAGCTTTTTTCTCTTTGGCTGCACCACTTTTAGCTATGGAAGTGAGTAGTGATGGAAAATCATCAGTACCTTCCCCAGGCAGAGATCTCTAAGCACTCACGTTTGAGAAATCCCTTCTGTTACAAGGCTGTAGCTACAGAGAAAAGGTAGCTACAGAGAAAGGAAAGAAATACACTTCCTTATGTGGGGGAGATTCATCTGGAGACTTTAAGGAAAAGATTGAAAAAGCATCTGCCAGGAATTGTATAGTTAACCTTGATCTAGGTAGGAGGATGGACTATACAACTCACCAATTAGTCCATTTCACCTGCAAATTCTCTGGGTTTTGAGAGGTAAACTTAAAGTCAACCTTGCAGTTATTACTATGTATGAAGGACTTTGGAGCTCTATCTGAGCACATTTTTCTGTGCACAGATCCTCTGGGGTCTACGCAGTTGTAAAGCACAGTAAACCAGAAAAGGGACACTCCAGAAGAAAAGGAAATGAGAAAAAAAAGAAATCAGGTTGCCATTCCCTTAACCATAGCAGACTTGCTAACTTTTAAGTGCTTTCTAACATCTACTTTGATTTTTAAATAGAGTTGAATACCCCAAATAATATTTTAATGAAATATGTCTTTACATACAAATCTAGTCTTTATTCTACCATACAAATCTAGTCTGTATTCTACCCTTGAACACCTGATTATCTTGGACCACCTTTTAGAACATCATTTCTGAACACTGGTTCTTGGCTTATGAAAGATCTAATCAGTTACTGATGAATTACACCTTGAGGTATTTTTAAAGCTGTGTGAAATTCTAAAACAAGAGGTAAATGGATATGTGCAGCTCAGGAGAAACTACTGACTGACAGGAATAGAAATCTCAAACTGATCTGCAATATTTAAACATTGAAATCTTGGAGAATCACAGTTTTAATCATCTTTCTTCTGTGCAAAATTAAGATTATTTCAAATATTTTTGCTTTCCTTACAGAGTCAAAATTCAAATTTGAAGTAATTGCAATGACTGCCCATATTTAAAAAAAAAATAAAATTACAGAGCAAATGACAATGTGTCTCCCATTAACTCCCATTACTACTTCACTGGAGGCTGGTATGGAACCAGTAGTTCACCACAAGTTTCATGCTGAGAAAAGCGTGAAAACAAAATCTGGAGAACACAAGTAGAGGCTTTTATCTTCCCTACGGTGCCTTCAAGAGCAACAGTATTTAACAACTTACCAACAATTATTCCAGGTCTTCTATCCATTTCAACAATATGTGGATGCACACCTTTATATGCTGCATCACTCACAATTTGGGTGTTTTTCCGTACACGCTCTGTTATAGGATCATCTACCACTGGGGTGAAGCCTCTGCCCTTTGTCTTCTCAAAATCTTCATGGTATTTTACCTAGGAAAACAAAGAGAATTACATTTTTCCCTAAGCAGCGACTGACAGCAAACAGTTATTCTATGCAGGAATGCATATACGTTTGTTTATGAGGCACTTCTATTCTTTGACTTTGCACCATAATAGAATTAGTATACACATGACATAGACTGGATGGCCAGCCACATCTTCTCTATTACCTAACTTGATTCCCTGATATTTTATTATCAAATTTTCTTTTCCATTGACACTAAATTAGGCATTAGCTCAAGTAGCAAAGCATTATCTAAAAGTCACACAGGACACAAAAAACCCTGCCTTCTCTAAAGAACTCAAGTACTTTTATTCACTGAGAACTTTGACTATATGTACAGTTTCATAAAAAAGGTGGGGTTTTGCTCCTTTGTTTTATCATATGCCAGCTGGCTTTAAACATAGGTTTTCAGAAAGAACAAGTTATTCTAAACAGCCTACTTTTCAAAAGAAAAATTAAAAACAAGGACATTAGAGTAGAAAGCGTGACAGCACCAAGTGTTGGAACAAAACTCCAGTATTAGTAAGAGTTATAAAGGTAGTACTGCTGATTATGCGTATTTACTTTTTAAATAATCTTAATCATCAAAGAATTAAATTGACAAACATTCTCACACAAGCCAAGGCACACCAAACAACTCATTCCAAGAATCAAAGTCACACAGAAACCAGGAACGTGCACAGGCACAAAGTGAAGTGTGTCACCTGATCCAGTGAAATTGTGATGCTCAAATGAGGTGTGTATATTTTTAAAGAAAAAAACCAAAAGAAGAGACATTTAACTGTTAGAAAACTGTTTATTAGTATTTTGAAAATGTTCATTACATTCATATGCAGTTAGCAAACACTCCCTCTACAGGCATAAGAAAATATTCCTTCCATACTTGAGGAGAGAGTTTCATTAGTTACCTATATTATTGGAAGCCAAAATCCAGTGGAAGTCAAGTGCCATTCCTTAGTATGCTCTAGTTATAGGAAGAAAGTACCCTACCATTGAGATGTTGTTTTGTGTTTCTTTGACATGCCTTAGCTCAGGTGTGTCTAGAAGCACACTACGTCTACCTTTCATCTGCCTCTGATCACTGCTGTACTTGACCTGCAAAACAGGAACAGCACATGTGATTTTTTTGTTTACAGTAGACAGGATGGTGAGAATCATACCATATAACAGTACCCCCTCCAAATCCAAATGCCTAACAGTTTTCTTGTTTCTCTCTTTACACTCATTTATTAACAAATTACTTCACAGTGAAGATACAGATGAGCTAGTATATTGGTAAGGCCAAAAGGCATATTTATTTCACCAATCACTTGCTCAAAAGAAAGTATTTATCCAAAAGCTGAAATTCGTGACTGTTTAAATTATGTAAGTGAAATAATTCATTTATCAACTGAAAAATAAGACAAATAATAAGAAAACACCACAGTGACTTGGACATCTTTAAAACATACTCAGAGTCTGCCCTCAGTCTGCTTCCAGGATGGGATTATCTCAGAATCCATGGGAATTTACCTCTTACAAGCAGATTAATCCTTTGGAAGCCTTCTTACTCCTGTTCAATACCTAGTTTTTACTAGCAGCACAAAAGCAACATGTCTGAGAATAATCTGAATGTGCTGTTTTCAAAAAGAACATTTGGGCTCTGGTTTTGTGCATCAGTAAGTACAGAACCTCCTATGTCACATTTCTTCTGATTAGCTTATTCTGTAGTATTTTACAGATTACTAGAGACACTCAAAATTCTAAAATAATAAAATATTTCATCCTACTTATTGGTTCTGGAGTAAGTACTATTACAGTTTCTTCTGGCTCATTGAATTCTTCTACTAATGGCCTCTCTTGGCTCCTACATGACATTGTGACCATGGAGTGTTAACAAATATTTTAGATTTACCTGTGCATTCACACTGCAAGTGCTCCTTCTCAGACGAGTTCTGCAAATCTATTTCAACATGCAGTTGTGATAAGAGAAACCAGGTATTGAAACTGTCTGACCCTCCTTAAGATTACGTATTAGTAAAGAAAATATACTTATGAAAACAAGAGTCTTGTCTGTGTTTGATAAGTAAGTTTGAAGTAATGAACAGAGAAACAAAAATATGTGGTGCTGCATATTCTCCAAACCTTTCTGTATTAAATAGGGGGGTTTTTTTAGAAAATATATTCAGTTACATATGTTTTTGAATATAAGGCATTTTCTGGACTAAATAATTACAGTCAACATAGCTTGGTTTTCACCATGCTCATAAACATAGGAGTATTTTTCCCTGTAAATCTTGAGAAACAGAGTGAAAGAGTCAGTTGGAAAAAAGCATTTCAATTTCCAAATTAAAAAATTATTTAAAGTCTAAAATTGCTGTGAAGTTTTCCTCTTATTTTCAACCATGCACCTCACAACTAATTGACTTTGTTAAACATTCATGAGCATTTTAGAAAAGTACTTAAGATAAGTATAGTTGCAATGTCAGATTCTGTTTCTTTGTCCTTAGACAAATCCTATGGCATATCTAACCTACTTTACTTTTCACTCCTACACTCAGTTCTGAAGTGTTCAATACTTTTAGTTCTCTTCTGCCAGCTTGACAGAGTCTTTCTGCATGAAACTTCTATTTACCATCTGCAACAGCTTTGTCACTGATGTTTTTCCAGTGTTGAGGACACAGACTGTAACATAACTGGTCTGATCCTTTACTTCACCATGCTGTTTTGTCTTCTTCCTTGCTCCTTAACAAATTTGTCTCCTGCTTCTTACACTGCTGTAGTGGCGATTAAATTCTATTCTCATAAAAGCCAAAATATATATATATATATTTGCACTGAAGTTAAATTCTCATTTCCTTTGTTCTTTACTACGATTCACTCCTGCAATCTAGCAATGAAAATTCAGTTACAAGAGACAAAGATTCTTGAAAGAATTACTGACCTCTAGTGACTCTCACCTTCAGAAATACTGGCATAAGCACTTACTTTTTTGCAAAAATAATCAGTCAAGTCTGAATATGTTTGTTGCACATATGTGCATGTACTCAAAGAATAAAAACAGTATCTTTTCAATGAATGATGCAGTTGGATTCCTTTGACATATCAAATGTAAATGGAAAAACATATCCACATTATATTTCTACAATGATTGAAAATCTAAATGACAAAATGATTCAAACAACTTGCCGAGCTGATGTTATCTTGATTCTTCCTGACTCTCTCTATCTCAGGAGTGACACTCACAGCAGTAGCTTTGCCAGGCTGCTCTCTGTAGTGAACCTATTATTTAACAGAATAAAATGGTACATACTATTTCAGCTAAAGCAATATCCCATTGTTTTACATTAAAATGCATGATTTAAAAGGTCATCCAGGAAACAAATGAAAAACTAAAATGAATTTAAAGTTTATCAAACTTGATTTTTGAAACATAACCTTGATTTTTTTTTCTGTATAGGGTGCATATTAATGTATTTCTGTGTGTATATATATATATATATACATACACACACAGCATTGTGAAATTTACTAGACCGACCTTGGCTGCACAGAGAAATATCTCATATTTGCAATGGGCTTAAGCCATGAATAATGCAGTAAAGTCAAGCAGAGCACATGAAAAACTGAACTTCAGCAAGGTTCACTGCAAATGTATAATTGTCAAGACACAGAGATTCCATAAGGTTCCCATCTATGCTGTAAATTTCATACTCTACATATTCAAAGGTGATTAAACACAGAGGGTGCAATACATCAGACAACTGCCAGTTGAATCCAGACTAAATTTCACCATATATTTATTTAAATGTACTGCAGGAATACCCCTCATCACTTTTTAACAAAACACTTGTAGCAACCAAATGCATACTCAAGGCTGGATCAGCATCTAAAGTGGATAAAGAACAGGATGTGGCATAGATGGACCAATCAGTCTAATGTTAATGCTGGACCCAAATGCTGAGAAGTCAGATGTAGTGAACTTCTAGTAAGATATTCTGGCAAGAGATTTATGCCAATCCATATAGGTTTATGTAAAATTAATGTTTCCATACAAAACCTTTTTTTTAATAAGCTCTTGGGTTTGTGTGATAAGGATAACTGTGCAGATACATTATGCTGTGGAAGTAATGCACTTATTGCTCGAGCAATTGTCTTCCAACACAACAGTTTGGGCCTGTTCACATCAATATATTCCAACTGAAAAATTGTCTTTAAAAAATAATGCTAAGCTTTCAAATGGATTAAATTTGCAAACTGTAAATTGTAAAACTAAATTGTTTTACAAACTAAAATTGTAAAGGTAAATTGATTATTCAAGAATTAATGTTTCCAGAAATGGTTGAAGTTTAAGAATCTTCATCCAAAAGCTATCCCAGTGACCTGAAGAGGATTTAAACTTTCCCGTGAAATTCGCACAACACAGAAATTGGTGAAAAGTAAACAATGATGTGAATAAAAAACCTATACAGACTAGCTTGAATCACTTGGGAAAGCAGGTTTGTTTGAACAGAATACATTTTAGAAGACCTAGATTTATCAACAAAAATCCAGGAGTTAGGTTAGAGGGACAGAATTCTCAACACTTGTAACTCAAAATTCATTTTGGTGAATGTGGCAGAAAACACCCCAGAGAAACACTGTAGCTATTTGCAGACCCATGAAATACGGCTACTCATTGCAGCTGTCAGTGAGGAGAACAGCTGGTCTCCCAAAGACCCACTAACAAGGTACATCCTCATCAATGCAGGCAGGCAGTAGCATGCTCCAAAGGTCCTTGCCTTCTTCTCTGTGCTCCGCAAATCGTATGACTTTCTAATGGTTTTGTCAGCTATTAAACACTAAACTCTGATAGGAAGGTTACTGAGGAACCAGAAAGAGACAGGTAAGAGAGCAGAAGTCTAAGTACAACTGTAGCTATTTTTTTGCAAGAAAAGTAAAACAGATTTGGAAACAGATACTAAAGCCAAGATTTCCTGCAAATATCTAAGGCAGAGAATAACATCTTAAAACACTACAGCATTTCTTCAATCAAATATGTGATGCTTCATGTGCCATTTCCCAAACCAAGCAATGCCTTTTCACAGTTGCTTCCTAAAAGAGGGTTTTCAAGTAATTCCATCACTTGCATTCCAGCATATGACAATACATTAGTTTCCCCCAACTAGAGAAAAGGCACAGCTTCTGGAGGAAGAACTTTGTACTCCTCTGGTGCACCCAAAAATTATACAGAGGATTAAACGAGAGCAACTTCCCATGCTGACATTCTCTTGATTCCTCTTGACTCTCTCCATCTCAGGAGTGACACTCACAGGTGTAGCTTTGCAGAGCTGTTCTTTGTATTGAACCTAGAAAACATGTCAGAAGACATTACAACAGAGACTTTTGAGTAATAGATATACAACAGTGGGCTACACATCATTAAAGAGCACACTGCATTTGGATGGAAAATACCTTTCCTTAATAATCACTCACATCTTTCCACACAATACTTAGTACTCACCCTTTTGCTGTTCTGTTTCAAACACACACAACAGATATTTCAACAGGAATACCTCACTCTCATCGTTAATCAAAGTGTTTAATCAAAGGAGTTTTCATTTTACCATTAATTAATTAAATTAGTCATTGTGGACAAAGAGGAACTAGCACAAACACCACAGACATATTCACTGAGACACAAAAACATTTAGTACAGCAGAGAAGAGTGTGCAAGCAATGAAAATGGGGCACACATTGCTAATATTCTTCTGATTTTCCTTGACCCTCCTTAGTTCTGGTGGATCAGAAATAGTTGTTGCACGCTGGATTTCTTTCTTGTATTTAATCTGCAAAATAGATATTATAAAATATTAGCAATTTAAAGAAGACACTAAAACACAACAAACAGCTTAAAATCTCTCCCTTGCACAGCTAGACCACATCTGCAACCACTGACATGAAAAGGAACAGCTATATTTAATTTCTGAAACAAGCTGCTAGGGACTCTAAAGCATCTTGTTTGATGCAATGCATAGAAAGTGCATATAACAACCCTAGTGTCCTAAAACACAGCGGAAATGCATATCACATGGGATTGTGGTTATCTTCATGATGATTGGGATACTGCGTATACTACTTGGAGACTTGCATCACTCTGACAATGACTTGGTCTTGCTATTACCTTACTATAGAGTCTACCAGTCCATTTCAGAAACCCAACATTTCACAAATGAGCTCCTAAAAGGGTGGATGACTTCAAACTTTCATTCAAGTTCTCTAAAAACAGATGCAGACACATAAGTGAGAATGCAGATGTTTGGATGGACGATGTTTTCAAAGATGCTGTCACATATTTATTGTTGCTTTTGCAACATTTAATTTTCAACTTTCTTCTCCAAGACATGGTACTCCATGAGAGTGCTCCATTTCTTAATACAGACAAAACAACTTGTTTTTCTCTAAGCTCATACTTGGAAGCAACTTTCACTGAAATTTATAAATAAATAAACCAAAACAGCCTAAAGCACAGACCAGGAATGGAAAATTTCAGTCCAGACAGTCTAGGATTGGCAAAAATACTACAGCTTTGGAAAAAAAGCATTTTTTAATAGAGACTATTAGGTAAGTTTAAGAATTGGCAGTGTTACTGGTCCTTAAAATGCTTCAAAATGTCCATTACTTGAATTTTAATCACATCCCAGCTTTGTGGTGTTGACTGACATACCACAGGGGTTTCCTCATGGATTTCACACAAACAAAAACACAACTAGAATCTTCTCCTGATAGCCTTCTTCCCAGTGCTGTGTCCGACCCTGCGTGCCCTACAATATAATCAAGCTTTTAAAAATTTCTTAGTTATCTGTAGCTTCTCAGTTCAGATTCAGCCACAGTTCGTGGGTCTGTTGCTTGCTTTGAAAGTTCTGTGAGATCTTGACTCCAACTGTTTAGAAAGCTGCTTCTTCCAAATGAATCATCACAACAGGTGAGATGAGCTCAACCTCCTTGGCTGTCACCACACTGTTTTTTAGCATTTGAAAACAGACCATTCTGATCTTTGCCTCCTATATATGTAACCTGGAAAAATCTGATCACTTTCAGAATATGATTCAAAAGACTTTTTTGTGTGGTTGCTTGTACAGTGAGTTATTTTGGTCTGGTGTTCAGGAGTTTCTTTCACTGCAAATTTGCTTCACATCCCACAGTTTCATTTAGGTCAGAAAATAGTTATAAAGCTGTCCTAAGTTCTTCTGGCTAAATCCAAAGATATTTGTAAAATGGTTTAAATCTAATGGATTCAAAATTGGTGTAATTTACCCTTCCTTTGGGACTCTGCAAATTACACAATATAATTTCCCTCTTACTGCACAATATAATTTCCCTCTTGCTGACATATAATTTGAAACATTCCTGTACATTTTCTTTACATTTGGCATTCTACATTTCTAATAAATATTATACAATACTTAAGTAATTTCAAGTACACTACATGTAATAAAATACCTTACTACTTCCATCAGACCACTATAGCACTAACATATTTTCTGTTTCTCTTGGTACATTTTTGTTCAAGTGTGTTTACTAGCATACTTATCAACCTTCATTTTCTCCTCTTCACCACTGTTTAGGATTTCTAAAACAACAAAAACACTGCACATTTTTTTTCCCATTTCACTTTGAAAGGTACTGTGGAAAAAACATTAGAGCAAGACCACACCTAAGAGTGTATGTGTGAGAGAAAGAGAGAGAGAGAGAGAGAGAGAGAGAGAGAGTGCGTGCGTGTGTGTGTGTGTGTGACACTACTCTTGAAATAAATGCATGAGGTAACTGGATGGAAATCAAAAAACAAACAAACAAAGGAGAGGAAAAAAAAATAAACCCACCCACAAATGAAATAAATCAATAGCTTTCCCACCAGAAATACCATTTCAGGATTTAGGACACATGATATCTTGCATTGTGACTCAAAATCACAAGATGAAAAGTGATGGATGATGCTGAGAAAAATTCAAAGTAAAATACAAGCTTTTCAAAATCTTATGGAAATTCCCTACCTGGTCTTACCTTGATGATCTATGCAGTGTTCAACACTGCTCAGTAATCAAGGAAATTCTAGCAGACTACGTGTCTAGAGGCCCTAATTTAGATTTCAACTAATATTTAAACACAACCTAATGTCATGTCTATATATTACTTTCCAATTTTACTTTTTAAAAAGTATCTAATTATCAGAAAACTCATGTCACAAATATAAATATGGCCCCAGAGGAGTCCCAAATATAACAAACAAGTGAACAATATAGTTAAAAGGGTTTTCTTGCTTGGCAGCAATTTTTCTGCTTTTTTCCAAGTTTTTATTTATCAGAAGAGAATGTTATCCATTTTTATATTTTATTTTTAGTTGCTCAGTAAAGTGCCAAAGACATGGGGCATCCATAAATAAACAATATGAATTCAAAACCAGTCTCATCAGATCCACAGATCATCTTGTCATCAGCATGTAAAGAGGCACAAACTCCACCTTTTCACATAGCTCAAGTCTGGACCTAATTTTCCTCTTCTTGACATGCAAACTGTATCAAGTCCTACACGATGCATGCAGACTCTACCAGAAGGCTACAGATTTTCTTTTTTGTCATATGGTATTTTTCTAAATTGCAAATACAACTGCTGTTCAGTCTGTCATATCAGAAGATACATCTCATGTTTCTCACCCATTGAAGACAAAACACTTTCCACAAATATTTAGTTAAAAGTTTTTCCTATTTTTCATAATGCTTCAGTTAGAAGCATCTACTTTTAGACATTGAAGAACTAGACTAGAGGTGAGCTCTATCTCTACTAGAATGGAGCTCTACATCCAAAACCCAGTGGAGTACTATCTTAAGGAGATGCATGATATGGAAATGTAGAATTTTTAGTAAACAAAATTAAAAAAAAAGACATTGTCCACCATTTACTCACATAAGAATAATTAGTGTTAATAGCACTTACCGAACTAATATTCTGTTGATTTTTTTTTACTCTTTCAATCTCTGGAGTCTCTTTTACAGCTGTGCCAGCTCCTACATCCTTCTTATAAAATACCTTCATTTCCCCAAAAGAAAAGGTAATTATAAGACTGTTAGCAATGCAAATACAAGTTCTCATAAAAGGGCTGGGCAGGTTTCCAAGTTCCAAATTGGTCTCACTATAAATCTTGCTAAGAAAGCAAAGACTTTATCATAGCAATTATCAATAACTATGATAACATTGTTGTTTTCAACTGTTATCCAGATAATATATTCTCATCCTTTAGACTGATCTCAGCATTGTTTAGTATTTGTAATTAAAGTTTTACCTTTTGAAATAATATTAAAATTTATATCACAATCTATAAACTTTTATAAATATAACTTTTTGCTTGAGTAATTTCATTCCTTTCAATTGAATGTGCATGTACATGCAAGATTTGATTTGGGATTTTTTAATCTTCGGATCTTAAAATACTATGAGAAGCAAACAGATATTACTCTTGTTTCTAAGGTCACAAACTAGAAATACTAGACATACTCACGATAAAATAACCAAAACAACCAGAGCTACAATCCAAGTCATGCAATTTTTGACTTATGGGTTCAGAAAACTGAGAACTGCATCTAAAAACAAAGCTCCCTTCTGAAAAGATACACATGCTGTTTATATAATTCTCCTTTCTATTTCAGATACACATGCTGTTTATTTCTATTGTTTCAGTCAAGGATAAAACACAAAGCACATCAGTAGAATCAATCATTCAAAGTTACTGAAGGAGACAGTCAATAACTGCTCCACAGTTTCCAAGTGTGGCTATAGTTTAAATAACCATAGAGCACCAGTTCACACTGCAAAACTCCTCAAGAAGTTATACTTGTATTTCAGTATTTAGTGTCACAGCTGTTGCCATTCCTCTAAGTATTTCCAGGCTGGTAGTGCAAAAATAAAAGTCTGATCCTGAAGTTCATAAAATAAATTCTACCATTTAGTATTTCTGCCTTTCTCAAACCAAGATCTATTTAACTTTTCCTATCAATAAATCTTAAACAATAAAAACATTATTCTTGATTAATTTCTCCTACTTTGCTGAAGTCCTCTGAAACCTAGGGTGAATACTACTGCCACATATTCTAGAGGAGAGTGAATGTCCACAACTAATGCTTTAATCTTCAGAAAAACTTTAACGATTTAGAATTCTGTTTTACCGTGTGAGAATAGAGACAGTTTATGAGCAAGAACTTGAAAACTATCCTGTAGCAACAAGTCAGGTAGAAAGATTTACACTGTGGATTGCACTAAAATATACTTTTCTCTTCTACCAAGTAGGAATTTGTAAAATATGTTGGAGACAGGAATTTTTCTGTGAACAAGATGACTGTGCAGTAAATATCCTACTGTAAATCACCTGCCCAATGAGCTAGTGAGCTAAAAGCAGCAATGATCTTATCTGCAGAGCTAGTCACCTTTTTTGTCCCTTAAGGCAGGAAAATACTTGAGACAAAATCGAAAAATCAGAAGACTATTAGAAGTAATTATTATTTTTTTTATATATATATTGGGGCTGCTCTCAGCTATATTAACTCAGTGAAAAGTAAACTACCTTTATAATCTAAACTGCATCAAATGATGGAAGATTAAAACATAGAGAAAAAAAAAATAATTCAATCACTGCTTTCCTACATTTGGAGGATACATTTCAGAAACAGAAAATGGACAATCACAAAATAAAGCAAATACAAATCACCTCAAAGACAAAACATTTTATTTCATATTATCTAGTACACTAACAAAGAGGATAATTGTCAGACTTGGCACTGAAGGCTCAAAGTGGCCTCAGAGGGCTACAAGGGGTTCAGATGCATCAGAGGCTTGTCAAAGCTTAGTTAAGTAGTGGAAGGTTATGACACACCTGGCACCCAGCTGTTAGTGAGTCTGCAATGCCAGACCCGCTGAGGTCTTCCATTTGAGGACTTCATCAAAAGCTATCACAGGCTGGAGCAGGTAGGAAAGCAGATCACCGAAGCTACCTTAGATCCTCTCTGTTACAGGGAGTTTCAGCGTAGCATGTTAGGATGCCAGTTACGTAAGAGAGGGTGATAACCACCATCGTACCATGAGCAGAGCACAGATGACAAGAAACAAAATGGGGCCAGTGGGCCTGTCACGAGCGCCTATTAGAAAGCAGTGCCATGAAAAGGGACTTGGAGGTCCTGGTTGACAAAAAGTTGAGTATGAGTCAGCAGTGCCCTGGCAGCCAGACATAGCTTTCAGCTGTCCTCATCCAAAAAAAGAAAAAGAGCAGGTAATGGCTGAAAGGCATTACTGGCGTGACCACCACCTAAAGAAGCCTCAGAGAGTCCTCTGCTCTGCTCTCCCAGCAGGCTCTCACTCCCAGGCTGATGCTGCAGCTGGACAGAATAGCTGCACACAAACACCTCTGAGAAAAACTAACTAAGCTCATACTTCTGAGAGCTGGAGAAGCTGAAGATATGTCTAAGTTGAAGAACAACATCTGTATCAGATAATACCAAGACATTTAAGTACCTTATATTCCTTTCTCTCAAATCATTGGTTTTATTAGTATTACTTAGCCTGCCATAAAGAACAGCCACTAACTGGTCTTTTGTTCTGGAGATTTACTCCTCTTCTCTGTTATATTACAAGCAAAGGCAGAATTACAAACAGCAGAATTAATGGGCCCAAAAAGGAAGTGGAACTTAATACATCCCAAACTTGGCAATTTTAGAAATCTAAGCCCATAATTTATATTTAGGGGAAAACTGAAACTTAAATCTAGCATAACATTTAAAAATATACCCAGTGTAATATAAAATCATATATTTATGAAATCTGATCTGTTCTAATTTTATACCCAAATCTTGATGTTCAGTAGATATGATAGGAAACAGATGAAAAATCTTATATGCACAGTACGAAGCCTTAGATTTTTTTTTTCCCCTTTTAAATAAAGTACTTCCTGGGGCTTGATGGAAAAAGATCTTCATTTAAAAATAACTGTGGCTTGGCAAGGTGATATAAATGGTTTAGAAATTCAAAATAACAGTGTCACACCTAGAAAAGCTGAGGGGTTTTTTTACTGAAAGAAATGAGTGATACAGCTTTTGCCAGGAAAATTATGCAAATGGCTCAAAGGACTTTTACTCATAAGTTCCCTATTTCATGCTGTGGCACAAGAGAGTCTATTTAAAATGAAAAATATCTGAAAAGTTACAAGCAAAGAGAGAAGCAGTATTACTCACTGAACTGATGTTTTTCTGAATACTTCTTATCCTCTCCATCTCAGGAGTGTCTGGGACAGCAGAATAGTTACAGAGCATCTTCTCTGCTTCATCTTTGTACATTTTCTGAAAAATAGTTTTTAAATGTCTATTTCTTGCTTTTTGGGCTCCAAAACTGCAACAAAAGATGATTATTGCTGATGAGCCTCCTCATCCCTGTCTAGTATTTATTTCAACCTCTCTCCTCCATGACATTGGTACCATTGTCTGTGTGGGACACCCAACATTGTCCCACACACTAAAAATACATAATATACATATATATATAATATATTCTCACATATGAAATATCCTCATATACATTTTCTCTTCTCATCATATATATTTTCCCTTTGCATATTTTCTCAGACATTAGGTAATGTAAAAAGAACTACGGGTAGATGTAAACAAGTTCAATTTACATGGCATAACAGGCTTAGAGATAAGAACCAGGTAGTTCAGACATTTTACTGTACGTAAATTAATCTAGTATGGTTATGAAAACCTCTGCAGAGCTAGAGAAGAGGTATTTTGAGTAATGTATATCAAGCACTCAATGTTGAACAGAATTAAAACATTCAGTCTTTGACTATGTCCACCTGTATTTCTGAAGCTCTTTTGTATTTCTGGGGTATAGGGACCAACTTTCATTCCTTTCTCTATAATTTCACTCTCCAGATCCTTTTTATATTCTTTCTGAAGAAGAAATAAAAGGGAAAAATAACCCCGTAATTAATATCTTTATCAATTATCTTTACATGCTGTCTTCAAAGTTATTCTGACAATACTGGTCAGACTTGAAAATAAATTGGTCAATTTCTTTGATTTTTTTTTTTTGTGCATTGCTTACTTCTTTCAGCCTAAGAATGTTCAAGATTTTATGTTTTTAGCATCTCATTGTGTTTTACTTCCAAAGTCATCTTAAAATGATTAATTGTATACTCACCTGGCTGACAATTTCAGAAGCTTTTTTGGCTCGTTGTATATCAAGGGTATCTCTACTCACTTCCATTCCCTTTCCTTTAATTTCAGTCTCCAAGTCTTTCTTGTATTCTTTCTGAAAAGAATAACATTGGAAATACTCATGTCAGATAGCCAAATTCTCAGATTTTCCCCAGTTTAATCTGAGATTTCCCTACTTGTCTTTGCAGTTTTGGCAGTCACAATCACAAGCATACGTGGATGAGACTTTCCTCCTGTGCTGTGCTTTGCCAGACTGGGGTCACAATGTTTTAGCATCTCTCTCTGTTTATCATTTGGCCCTAACTAAGTAAGTAGCTATTTAGACCAAAAAGCAGTAGAGCCCACAACAACCAAACACATCCCAGGCCAGGCATAGCTCATAGGGAACAAGCACAACCTGCAAAAGAGGATGGAAAAGACAAAGTTCTTGAAAGTATTAACTTTCTCCCATATGATGATTATGCAACTTCCAGACTCTATGCATCTCAACAGATTAGCTGTCTGGTAAAATCTGTAGTATCACTACTGCCTAGAGCTTGCACCAGGTACAGTACTGACCATGCTTGCAATTTCAGAAGCTTTCTTGGCTCGTCTTATCTCAGGTGTATCTGGACCAACTTCCATGCCCTTTCCTTTAATTTCAGTTTCCAGGTCCTTCTTGTATTGTCTCTGTGAAGATAAAACTTATACATTATATTCACAGTATCCAGAGAGTTAGAGGTAGATTTTTTTATTTTTTTTTGCACAAGAGATTAACATGTAGGATTTAGAGTCAATCAAAACTCTCAAGGGTCACAATTCTCAAGACTGTTGGTAAGCTGTTTTCAGACAAAACACATAAACTACAGGAGGAAAACTTTTAGAAGGTATTTTTAATGTGGCAGAGGGTGGAAGAAAATCAGTCCATACAGCTTGCTACAATTATCCTCTAAAGTAAAGGGGAAGTTTAGCACTGCAGAACACAGTGTAATAAGCTGGTACTTTGTGCCAGCCTAATTGAAACACATTTTCTTTTAAGAAAATATTTTATTTATGAAAAGACTACATGTTAGAAATTTAATACTATACAGAATTGCTTCCAGTGAACTTCCAGAGCAGGAAGTTGTAATTTATTCATTAAATAGGCCTTTCCTGAAACATAGCCATTAGGCAAGTGGCAGTACTCATCTGTGACTGCTGTTTTTGCCTCACAACATAAATTATAAATAACCAATAAACTGAAAACAAAATGAATATTTCATCTTCGTCTTATCCAAGCAAGGATATATTACTTGTTCATCAGCAAATTATATTAAAATGTAATACTGAAATATTGTATACAATAGTTGTACTTTTTTTATTTTAAAAAGTATCCTCAGCCAGTGCTATATCTGCTACTATAGTAGTAATCACTCTCTTTCTATTTTAGTTCATCTCTGTGGAAAGCTTCTTTTTCAAAATAAACACATAAAATTTAAAAAATGCTCTTTACTTTTCTTGTTTGTTAATTTTTAGATTGCACATTAGTTAGAAAAAAGAAAAGTATGTTTCTATTCAATGAAATGGTCTGAAGAAAAAGAGCAAAAAAGTTTTTCAGTCTTCCATCTCTGTTTCATTCTAATGTGGAAATAATTGTGATAAAACAACTCTCCACTTTCCAAACACAGGTTTTTTGCAAAAAGTGTAAATTAATATGCAGGAACACATAATCCTTCAACCCCTCTCTGCTAAAGGTGGGATAGTAGATGTTTCCTCCAAGCTCCATATTGTGTAAAACGTCAAGGAAAAGATAATCCTGGGACTTACAGCCATATATTCTTTCACTTCTTTACAGTGGTCAGATCACCCCTATGCATGGCATTCCCTCTGGCTTTTATGGCTAAGTATGCATACGTGTGCAGATAAACAAATATAGATATATAGATACACACAAATTAATATAAAGCATTATATATATATATATAAAATAAATATATATATTATCCTTAAATAATGACTCCTCAAAGGCATAATGTGTTTGTCTTCCCTCTTCCCTCCCCAAACCTCCAACCCTGTTGCTGCTTCCCAAAGTCAGCCTTTGGGAGGTCACTCTGAGGAACTCATGTTCAGAAAGTCTATGTGAACCACAGATCACAGTTCAAAATGTGCTGTCTATTGACCCTGCTAATAATCTCCTTTAACCTTTTAATTGCCTGAAAATCTGAAATATTTCTCCTAATTTGACTTCTATACAAAGTTTTACTGTATTTTTAAAACAAAACAGGAAAAAAAAAAATGGAACCTTCTCCATTGAGTTTAACCTTAAGGGTGAACCCTCCGTGATATTAATAACCTTGACTCGCATAACATACCTCATTCAGTATCTGAGCTGCATTTTTCACTCTAATCAAATCTGGTGTATCTTCAAACACTGTCATTCCTTTTCCTTTCGTCCCTTCTTCCAAATCTTTTCGATATTCTTTCTAAGGATTTAAAAAAAAAAAAAAAAAAGGGTGAGCGAGAGAGATTTCTCCACTTAATATTGTGTGCAAGATCTTAAAAAGAAATGCCACTTATTAAATGTCTGGAGGGTCTCTTTGAAATTTCTATGAAATATGAATTAGCTAAGTACAGATTTCAGAGTTAAAATAGAATTGGAAATTGTTAAATCAAAAGGTACAATGTTGAAAAAGTGAAAAGATTTTAGTGTCATCATACATTTTGTCATGCTCTTGAAAATCAGCCATCTCCTAAACAGAACAAGCGCATTGTTTAGGGGCCTTGACTGCCTTCAGACAGACATTTTAACAGCAGTAGCATTTTCTTTCAGTAGACCAATACATGCTGTGCTGCTGTTTTTACCTCTGTTCCACTAATGGCATCCCAATCAGGATGAATTCCCTGAACACCCTAGTAGGACCTGTTAAAACAACTGCTTGATTAATTGTAATGTAGAAGCATTATTCCCACCATATCACTCCTGCGCCTCTTAGACACTGCACTAATATGATGTATCAGCATTCAGCAACTGCAGCCTCTCAAGTACTCAAATGTTCCGTATAAAATTCAAAGCACACTACAACCTGCCCACAGACATTTGATTCTTTTTCCTCTTCCCAGCTCCTAGAGAGCTGATGTAAGCCTACTTCAGTTCAAGATCTTTAAGTTTTGTAAGGATTTCTATTGGCTCTTCCCATCTCCAGGTGAGGATTAGGCTTTTTTTAGCAAAGAAACTAGAAGAACATTGAACAAAATATATAAAAGAAGGATTTATAGAGACATGATTTAATACTCGTAATTGTGTATTAAATTTCATAAGCAGCAGTGAGCACTTTTATCTCTCTATAAGCTCTTTATTTAAATAAAAGGAAAACATACTTTTAAAGAAGGTTATTTTATCATCACAAGCATGTCCTACAACAAGCAGAAAACAACTTCTATTAATCCAGAACTATTTAGTTCATCTATATTTTCTAAAGGAGTTGTGAATGTCGTTCCAGAAAATAAAGTTCATATTGTCAGAAAATGTGAAACATGTGCCAAGTTATCTACAGTAGAAAGGCAACAGAATAAACTGGAACACAGCTGCTGCTTGAGGGGAAAAAAAAAATGAATTGAAAAACTGATTCATTTTTCAGTAACTCCAGGTTCCTTTTGTCTATGTATTTAAGGTTTATTATGAACCTTCAAGCAAAATACTGAGCTACATCCTTGACTATGAAGAAATAGATAATTTTGCTGAATCGTGAAAGACAATAATTAATTTGACCTGTGTAATATTTGGATTTGGATTATGTTCCTTGAATATGGATATAAAACTACATGAAATTCATGCAGTTATGCATTAAAAAACCATTTCCATTTGCTCATATTCTTCCCCTCTGGTTTACAAGCATGGTTTATTTCCTAAGTAATGAGTCATAAAACTTGAGGAGGTAAGAACTGGGGAACATCTTAATGCATATAGCACTATGGAGGGAAGCTACAGCAAAATTTTCAAAGATGAACATTTACAGCACATTACAACTGTGCATGCAGTAACCACTTCTGTGGGCATGCAGCAAGCAGCAAGATTAACTAAACAAAGTTACAACATTTGCATTTTTCCCTGGCGAGGAAGAGGTACACACAGAATGGAACTGCACAAACTGAGACTTGCTTGCCTGACAGCCAGGCTTATCAGAATAAATTATTTATTAGAGGATGAATAATAAAGAAAATCTGAAAATATTCTTTTTCTTTATCCATATGAAATCTAGCATAGACTGGGATAAGTTGTATAAAGAACAAGGAAAGGAACAAGGTTCAAGGGGTTTTAATTCTACCATCTTCAATTTGTTTTGACAAAAAATAAAATCAATTCTTAATACAATAAATACAACCAAGATACTTTTGGCTCCCAGACTGGAAGGGAGGATATCTAGCAGCACTGCTCTTCTCTCCTAGCAGTTCTAGCTCTTCTAAATTTGGTCAAATTGTAATCTACAGTATCAATGAATACTCAAAATCTGACAGGGAAACAATTTTGAATAACAATATAAAAGACTTAAGATAGAAGAATACTCAGTAATGGAAAAAAATTACTTTATTTCTAGTGACATATACAACTGAAAAACATTTGACACATCTTGAAGAAATTGGGCACACAGAAAACCTGTGCCTTCTATGAAAATGTACTTAAAGTAGATTATGTATTATCACAGCTATACTATGGAATTTTGTTCTTCTTTATTTTCATTCATCAGATATAGGATAGATAATTATTTCAATTAAATTAGTTAGAAGTGACCATACACAGCTCAAGGCATCCATATAACCACAACAGATTATCAAAAATGTGAAATATTTACTCAAAAGGAAAAACTACCATCTGAACACCAACAGAAATCCTCCTTTCCACTGCTACATCTATCTGAAAAGAAAACTGTCTTTCCGATTCAGGTGTGCTGAGCTTTATAATTTCCTTACTACAAGGCTGTTCAGAATAGAAAATGATGTGAAGCAATTTTTACTCATGAATTGACTTGTATTCAGCTATCAAGTTAGCTTTAAGTTATTCGGCACTTAGCAGCTTGTAGAGATGCTGTTTATTGCTCATTTACAACTTAGCAACACAACACACATAGAAATCCTTTACCTCTTTCAGAAGGTTAGTGACTTCTTTTATATGCAAGAACTCTGGGGTCTTGTCTAAATCCAGTGAGGGTCTTCCCTTGATCCCTTCTTCAAAATCTCTGCGATATATTTTCTATTGAAGCAAAACCATCCATTAGGTGTACATACATATGCAATTCCAAGCATATTTCAAAAAGAACACTGTAAGCAGACCCAGAAATTAAATATGCCATAAATTAGTTATCACAATAATAAGAAATATCATTACTCATTTCATTATCTAGATTATCTATACAAGACAGAGACAATCTAGACAAAAATATGAGTGTGGTATGTCCAAAGAGAATGTTGAACCTGATCTACGAAAGAAACAGTTTGGTTCGTAGAAAAAAGAGAAGACAAATGGCACACAAGGTAATGGTTTGAAACTCATTAAAGTTCCTACCAAGAGGATGAGATCACCTGTTTTTCATGACATAACAAAAATAATGGAATCAAACTGCAGCATGGGAAATACTCTCACTCAGGATGGATGGTGAAGCACTGGACTAGATTGCCTGGGATGTCACAAAATCTCCATCACTTGAAGCATTTTTAAAAAGTAAGAAGCCTCACAAGAAGAGAGTCTCTGACTGTTCTGGAGCCTAGGAACAGTCCTTTCCCATTGCTGGGTAGCACATTTCAGTTAAGGCATAGGGTTGGACTGTTTTGTGGCTTCACTTGCTCACACACGATGGAATTACAGAGAAAAGTTAAAAAATTAGTAATCTCTGATCTAGATGACCTCTTGAGCTTCTTCTCAATTAAATGATGCTACATACAATCTCTGTCTAGTGTTAGCACCAATGGTCTTTTGAGAAAAAAATAAATTTAAAGGAATAACGGAGCTACAGAATAGCAGAGATAACTACTAGGTATAATTCTACAATATCCTCAATTTACACTCTGCTTCATACATTTCCTTAACTTGAGTACAAGATGTCTGTTAACTTCTCTGTTGATCTAAATTTTACCTCTTCAAGTACACATTTTTACTCACCTCACTTTGCATCTTTTGAGCCTCCTTTGAAACTTGATACATTGGTGTATCCACAAACTCTAGCATCGATCTGCCTTTAGATTTCTCATAATTCTCTTTGTACTTGACCTAGAAAAATTAAAATAAAGTCTGTTAACAGCTGGCAGGATGTGAAATCTGACTGCTTGCCTCAGCAACAGACAAATCCTGTCTTAGCCATACTCCTTAGAGGTTTTGTCTTGGAAGACTCCTCCCAAAATTAACCTGTTAGGGAAACAGGGCAGTTAGATAAGGTAATTTTTTTTCTGGAGTCATTTATTTCTTTCCTTCAAAATGTCAAACCCAAAAATTGTGAACTTTGAAGGCAGCAGGAGTGAGGAGCATCAATCACAATCTTTAAAATATCTGCATGATTTTGGCCAAACGACCTATGTCTGAACAGCTGGCAGCTTTTTAATAGGATCCCCTGCCATGTTTCCATAAAACAACATATTCACTTTAACAACAACAAAATCTGTTTCACAGCCAGACCCCAAAGGTCTTTGTTTCAGGCTCAGGAACACCATTCTCAAATGCACTTCTGTTTGTACCTGTGGGAGGGAGAAGGTAAGGAAAACTAATGCCTCAGTAGGGTATGGTCTTCCACCAATATTACCCTCACAGCCAGCAGGGAGCATGACCTTAAAGCCAGAGGAAAAATAACATTGAAGGACAGAGGGTTAAGACATCAAGTTATAACTTTATGCTAACTCACAAAGAAAATACACTTTGTCTGGAAATCTGGAGAAGCCTTCTGAAGTCATTCAACTAACACTCTTTTGAGTGTAGCAAACACATTACTTATCTCAATCAATCAGTGTGGGGCATGATAGAATATTTTACACAAGCCTTAGAGGAAAGCAAACAGCTACAAATCAGAATATTATATGAATAAAGAGTAATGTCAATTTAATTTATCTCTTAAAAAATAGTGATGTCTGAATGTCTCTTTCCCTGTCAGGTTTCTGCAGTAGGTTTGGATCCTGGAAAAAAACTCTCTTCTTGTGGTGCTTCTGATTGACTATGCACTGTACCTCACTGTGATCTGTCATGCAGCTTTGTGACTCATTTAATCACTGTTAGAATGCTGCATTTTGCTCTTTGCAAGAGTTGTTTGTGGTTGCATATACCTGACTTTGAAGCACCACATTTGTTTTGATGGATTTGTTCAGCAGTATCTAGGGTAAAAAGATAGAAACGCTTGCTTTTCTTATATTCATACTAAAATAAAAAATATCCAAAAATGTTTTCACAGACAAAATCCAGAAGGTTTTGGAATTTAAATACCATTTAAAATAATATGGATGAAAGAATATAGCAGTAACTGTATTTTAGGCCTCCCAGCTCAGGAGTTCTATCAAATTTAAAATATTGTGATAGAATGAAAAAAGGTTATGACAAAAAACCACTTTTGCACGTTCTTAGAGAAAATGCTTGTCCTGCTAATCCAAAAGTCAAATGTCTATGTTTGATAGAAAAATAAACATTATTGTTTACACCTGAAGTGCAAAGGAACACATATGACAGTCTAGGTGTGCCTCCTAGTGGAAAGAATTATAAATGTCACACAACAAAATCACTTCTCTACTGGAAAAAAATGAAAATTACCTCCATCTACAGATACTGATTTCATACTTTTGCTCCATTCCTCAACTAATGGAACAAAATAAAAATAATAATTATATAAAACCAAATAAATGTCATATACTTTTTCTACATTAAATTACAAGCACCAGATTCAGTCGTGAGTTCTATTTATTCATTCTATTCCATAAAATGAAATACATCTAAGTTCACCATTTTTTAGCCTGTAGTCCATTAGCATCTCAAAGTCTCTACAACAGGCAGATATTTAAAATGGGAAAAACAATAAACTAGCTCCTATACATATATCAAAGTGTTAAATTTTACATCTCCATAGTTCATGCCACATGTCATGTCTTGGCTTAACCACAGCCAGCAACTAAGCCCCACACTGCTGCTCACACACTTATCCCAGTAGGATTGGGTAGAGAATCAGAAAGGTAAAAGTAAGAAAACTCGTGGTTTGAGATAAGAACAATTTAATAATTTAAATAAAATTTCATCATTATAATAATAAACAATAATTAAAAGAAAACTAATAGAGAGAGAAATAAATCTCAACAAACAAAGCAAATGAAGCAAATGAAAAAAAAATTCTCATCACTGACCAACGAATGCTCAGCCTCTTCCCAAGGAGCAGTCCTTACCCCTAATTTATATGCTGAGCATGACACCATATAGTGTGGGATACCCCTTTGGCCAGTTTGGCTCAGGTGTCCTGGCTGTATCCTCTCCCAGCTTCTCATGCATCCCCAGACACCTCAATGGCAGGGCTACGTGAGAAGCTGGAAAGTTCTTGACTTAGGGTACGCACTGCTCAGCAATAATCAAACCATCAGTGTTTGGTTCACAACCAAACTGTTACCAACATTATTTTCATCCTAAATCCAAAACACAGCACTGTACCAGCTAGTAGGAAGAAAAATAACTCTATCTCAACTGGAACCAGGACAATATCATATGAGAGGAGAATTCCACCCTGTGAAGTTTCTTCCTTACCAAAATAATAAACCCAGGATGAGTTTGACCTGTCAAAATCAGTCTATTTGTGTCCAAAGATTCCCACCAAGTTTTCCTCTGAACAGTTGAAATTTATTCCCATGGAAGTAGACTTGTATAACAGCCTTGCATTGGTATTACAGCATATGTGCTTCAAAAAGTTGCACACACTTCTACACTCTAGGTCAATCAGTAGTCCCATTCATTCAATCAACCATATTAATTTGAGACTAATTAACTACACAGGTTTCAATCTGTCACACTGGTGCAGGTGTAGCTATGTTATGCAAATGATAAAGATAAGTATCAAGTTCAATGGATAAACAGAAAAACTGGGCAATTAGTAAGCAACTCTGTTTCAGAAGCTGAAAAAAAAACAGACCATATGATCAGTCTTCAGAAATCAGTCAACAGTACAATCAGGAAGACTGTTTCATAAAATGGAAGCAGATTTCAAGACTGATATCATAGAGGCTATGGGGAGACACAGAGAAGAACACTAGGAAGGTATTGGAAAAGCGGGGAGAAAGGCAGAAGAGCAAACCATTTTAAAATCAAAGAGCCACGACATGGGGAGGTCAAATCTGAGAAGGACTGTGGAAATGGAATTTCTGCAGAAGATAATTAGGTAGGGGGGAGTTTAAGGATTGGCAAAGCATTCTTTTTCCTGCTTGTAGCAAACAAAAATACCCACCAGCATCTGGACAATGAAAAAATCAGAAACTCGGTATTTACAGAGTCCTCACATGAGCACATGGACATTATAAATCAACCCTTTCTGGGCAAAAGAAAGAAAGAAATTTTGTAAGACACAATATGCCTTACGGGAAAGTCCAGGTTTCTATCTCTCTAAGATAAGATGGCAAATTGATGAAGTTCAAATCTGTCTTGAAATCTGTTCACCTCAACTCCTGCCGAACACAGAACAATCTTCCTTCCCAACACTACCCACTCATGCCTCTCCACAGCAGTCCTGCAGGCCTTCTGTGGGTTTTGCTGCAAAGACGACAAACACAGCTAACCAGCCTACGGGCACTGTGCATGCAGCATAGGTGCTCTTGGAGTGGAAGGGAAGCTTCATCGTGGCACAGAAGCCAGGGATTTCTTAGCTCTTCCTTCCTGTTTCAACCCCCACCACTATCATATATCAGACCACCAGTCCATCAAGGGGCTTGTCTTGTTACGTGGGACAATGGAGCATGTGCCTGTTCTGACCTGGTGTAGGAAGCCTCAG
>JAWWEE010000074.1:17166001-17232648 GCA_035221455.1 Xenops minutus
TTGGAACCACATTTATTTGACCCCCCCCCCCCCCCGCCCCCCCATTCCATTTCTTTTGCTTCTGTTTTCCTACTTTGACTTTCTGGGTCTCAGCCAGCGTACATCCCACACTGTGCCTCGGTAGCAAACCAAAGGACTTGCACTCACACAGCAGACAGCTGTGGACTGGTGGCATACCTCCTTTCACTTAGTCTGTGGGTTCAGTGGGTGCTTTTATTCCTCCCAGTTCTCACCTGAGAAAAAGGGTGCCCTGGACCGGTGCTGTCTCCCCACACTGTGCCCATTTTGATGGTGTTTAGAATCTAGATCACCCTGTGGGCTCTTTGAGAAAACAACTCAGTACCTAATGAGTGCATCCATACTGTCATATAATGTGGGAGGTTAGCAGTCACTCTGAATCACTAGCAGTGGATCTTTGAGATAAACTAGAATTTAGAGCACTGTAAAGTCCAGTAAAGACATAGCCAGCCAGCCTGTTTAAAGATGGCCCAGTCAGGTCCTTTATATTCTGTGATTTCTATAAAGGTCCAGTTCTGTGATGCCACCAGTTGTGAAAACTGCTGACACTGAAAGGAGTTTTATCCATGTAATAGCAGAGGGCTTGCACTCTGCAGAATTCTGTCCAATGGGATCTTTATCACATTTGAAGCAATATGCTTAAAAGAATGTATTTATGATTGTACTTACAATTAATTGCTGTTGTTAACCTCTACCCTTGTATTAATTCTTCAGCTTTGGGAGGATAGAGTAGCTGCCTATTGATCATTAAAGTTAGGACAGCATTCTGATTTACCTGTCTGAAAGACATCATAATTTGTTGTTGCTAAATTAAAAACAGTTAATTGCTTTCCTGTGTTCATTTATACTAAGGAGATAATTTCCTGATAGAATTTGCTGACAGTTCTAAAATGTAAATGCATGGCATGTACTATCTTTGTGTCTCTATTTCATAGAATGACTATATTTTATTAATTTAATTAACTAAAAAATATAAGTAATTTATTACTTTGATACTAGATCAGCATTGGGATCTGTACAAAATGTATTTGGTATAGTAGAGATAAGAGGATCAGGGAAAAGTGGTTTTTCAACCCTTAAAGCTGGACTAGGTTGAGTTACTATAGTGACAGATAAAGTTTCATATGGATATAACTACCATTTTGAATGCTTATTCCTTTGGTAGTCACTTCCATGCTTGTTATGGAATCTACCTATTTTAGGAAGTGTTAATCCCATGGCAGTAATAAAGTGTTGCTGAAGAGGTTACATCTGTGAGATGAACTGGGCTCAGTAATTTCAGCTGGAACTTGTCAGGATGAAGACTGGCCCTAGGATGCTATCTGTGCCAATCCGAAGAACTAATTTGATTTTTCTGTAAGAAAAGTTACTGAATAAAAAACAAATTGAAATTGTTTAACCTTACTTGAGGACATGCATTTAATTTACTGCAGTACCAAACACTGATCTGATTTAGTTATTATTGTTTTACCATTTTATGTAGCATGCACATGCTTTAAGCATAACATCCCTCAGGAGATAGAGAGAAAAAAAACCCTTCACAGCTTCCAGCACTACAGGAGAGTGGCAGTCCTGGTAGTGGGAGGAATAATCTGATGAATTCTAGTGGCAGCAGCATCAGTGGCTGTAAAGCACTGAGTCTGGAAGCTGAAAATGCATTAGATAAGTGCTGTATACTTTCACTAATCTATCACAGAACTATCTGTCATGCATCTCCCTTTTCCCTGGACAACATCGCTTTCTAGCAACATCAGCACAAATATTTGGAAGAAGATAGAGAAACATACGGCTTGCAGTACTTCACTGACAAATTGCTTCCTCAGAAAGCATGCCTTTTCATTTACCTTCCCAGCCAACACTTGGAGTTAATCACAGCAACCAAGTGCCACTGCTGTGCCATATGGAAGCAGAGCTAACTGTGTTAACAGAGATTTAAACACATGTGGGGACAGTCACAGGAACTATGAGACCTGGGAGTATACATTTAATAGTCAGACAGGAGCACTTGACAGAAAAGAGAGAAAAAAGGTGTGCAATTCTTTAATCTTACTCTTTCCAAGACATTCTTTCTTTTGGCTTAAGCTTTCACTTCATATGCTCGCTCCTTCATGTATTGCTGTGCTCCATAAGTTTTAGCTACTTGATAGAGAGCAGGAACACTGAGAATGCAGTCCTGGTCTCACTGAAATCAGTGGCAAGACTCCAGTGGGCTAGGATAAATCAAACTTTCTCTTTTAATGTAGATGCAATTCTTTGAAAACTGTTGGCTTAAAACAAAAACAAAACCAAACCCCATGCTGCTGTCTTTCTAAATATTACAGGAAAATGCTGCAACTGGATCCCTAGTCTCCAGTTACTTGCCATTATGAGGAATTATTGGGTTGGATTGTGCTTTGAGTTTCCAGATCTAAAGGGATGGTCTTGGCAGCTTTGCTGTATCTTCACTTTAATCAATTATGTAATCAAATGTCCTTCCTTCTCCAGTGTTCTGTAGACCTCTCTTGAAATGATTAGAAAAGATTTAAAAGATTCTGGCTGCCCTCAGTAAGCACATAACTCAAAAATCTCATTACCACTCATGAGGAATATTCAAACAGGGGTATTTAAAAGACAGGCTTAAGTCCAAATTTGGACAATTGATAAATTCTTTTCAGACCTCATGAGAGTGAGTTAAGGTGTGATTCATCTAATCTGACTTTAGCCATCTCTAGTTTAGATATCTTCACCTATGTTTGCTACCTGATCCTGGGGAGCAGGGGAGAAACAGGCAATTTTAAAGCACATCAGTAATGGGACCTGTTTTACTCTTCTACTTCAGAATGACATGAATTGTTCCCTGCATGTATCAGTGACTTTCCAATGACTAGAGAGAGAGCTTAACAGGTAAATATCTATATAAGTTTGTCTAGTTAGGTGAGATTCACTCCCTTTGGGATAACCTTTTGTACTCCTGCAGGACTTTTCATATTCCTCAGAGCTTTTGGGGAATAATTCAGTTCCCACCATAGTTCCCAATTGCTGTACCTAATCTAAGTTGAAATCAAAGCACTGATCCCCTCTAGCTGACCTTGGAAAAGCTATGTAGTAGACATGGCAGGAGTTGGGTAGCCTTTATCATAAGTGGTTGATAGGATGAAGAGATATAAAAGAGAATCAAACTAATTTAAAGATTAGTGGAGACATACAAATTGTAATCTTCTAAAAATGGAAAATAGAATTTTAAGTACACTGCTGGGTTTGTGACACTAGATGGCAACAGTATACATTAGAAATACTGGATTGTCAACCAGTAAAAGTAAATATTACTCAAGGATTTGAAGGAAGAAGAATCACAGAAATTATTTTTAGAATAGATTTTACATGAAATCAGAAAAAAATAAAGCATGTTTAGAGTACTGTATGTTTCTGCTGTCAAGATACAGAACCTAGAGAAACTAATTTAAATCTAATAGAAAACATGTTTACTCTGAGTTAGAATCTGCCTTCCATGAAAAAATATTTATTAGAGGTTTGTCAATCTAATCAAAGGTTAAATGTTGCTTTTACTGGCCAGATGATTACAGAGTCTGATGGTCACAGGCCCCACCCCTTTGCGCCTCAACTTCCTGAAAAAATTGGGTATGCAGAGTTTGAGAGCAGTTTCCTTTTATCATATAATACGTTTGTAGAATATAAGAATCAAGTTTCATCCAGCTCTACAAAATAGCAGTAGACACACTATGCTGCATGACTCATTTCATTAAAAATAAAGACTGAAAGACTGCAGAGAGATGAAATTATGGTGTTAGTTTGGGAGAAGACATCACAGTTACACTTCTCCTTTCACAGTAGTCTAAATCTTTGGTTTGGTTGGTATCATTAGCCTGTTCAGAGGAACAGAAGCATGTGAATTTTGATGCAGGCCGTTCCTTTTTCTTTCCTGATGTACCTGAGATGCCATGTTCAGGAGATAGCATGGCTATATCTGTATTGGACTTCCCAGCTGCTCAGGGAAACAAAATGTTCATTGCTTTAGGATAACTTTTCTTGACATATCTTTCTCATTGGCCTTTTCCAATGGTGTTGTTTAACATCTCACAAGAGGAGTCTAGAACTAATGTTCTGTTACACCATAATACAACTTCTGAAGTAAATGGAAACATTAAACCTTTAAAGAAAAGAATGGACCACTTAAGGCGTAAAAATACTGAGTAAAGTTCCTAGACTATTCATGAATATATCCTTTTGATATTGCTACTATTTTGAAAGAAAAAATAAGCCTACATTTTTTTGTACAACATTCTTCCAGGGAATGGATGAGTTTCTTGTAAAGCAAAGTGGACATTGACTGAGTCAGCATGCTGCAGAGTTTTCTGCAGGACTAAAACCACAGTAGTACTCATGGTTTCACAATAAAAGAATATAAAGAGATCATTTGGAGGTCAGATTGAGAATTGCCTGCCTTTTTTCTTTTTTTTTTTTTTTTTTAGTATAAAATCATACAGTAGAGATTTGGAACACAGGCACTGAAGCTATCTTCCCAACTGCAAGAGCTGCATCTATATTGTCTTTTAGGTGGACACACTTCCTTTCACCTTCAAGCAAAAACTCACTAAGCATCCACATTATCTATATTCAGGTCTGTGCTATGGGCACGTAGTATGTGTATCCAGGATTCAGGCTCCAAGTTTGCCAGTAGGTATTTCTGTGGAGAGAAATTCTGTACCATGAAGCACAGAAGAACTTTTAATCCAGTCTTGAAGGTTCAAAATGCACAGGATAACCTTCAGTTCTCATGTGACTTTGAGGTGAGGTCTGTCCTAAGGGAAATATTTTTGAAGGAGAGAAACAATGACCTTTCTTTACTGTTAGGTGAATATGGGAGCTACATGTTTCGTAAATGTGGAGTACGAGGCAGAAAGATTAAGTGAACTGCTCAAGGCTATAGAGAAAATTTTGTATCAGAGCCCAGATCAGAAGGGAGGAACTGCTGACTCCCAGTGCTACGGTAAGATCCCTCTCTCTGTTAAAATAGGCCTATGAATCATCCTGAGAGCCAACAGTAATGCTTTATGAGTCTCAGCACTGCAGATGCTATTAGTGCTGTTGAGAAAGAAGGGACTTCTTTATCAATGTGCAGCAATAATCATTCTTAACTCTTATAGGCATTTGTAAATGTTCAAAGCATTCATAATCTAAATCCAGCAAAACACATCGTGTGTCAACCCTGTCTTCCCAGGACTAAAAAAATCCTATTATTATTATTATTGTTTTTCAAAATGTAGTTTCCAAAACCTGTAAAAATGACTTTGCAGTCATGTCCGCTTCCTGACAATGCCTTTCTTTTCCTTCTTTAGGAGGTATTTATAAGATATTGTAAGCTCTTTGGTGCAGCAGTGCATGGAGAAAGAAAAAAAAAATGCAAATATGAACCTTTGTATTTCAGTACATATCTTCATTTGATTCTGAATGATAATAGATGTTTATTTTCTGTCCTCTTTCAGGTATGAACAATTTTATTGTCCCATTTTGATGAATAACATCTGTATATGAGGCATTTTATTATTGTGCTACAGCTTGCAGAGAACATTCCAGTTCCCTTGCAGGATATAACCGGCTTCCCAAGACAATATTTTGGGACCTAAGGACTTGGACTGTAATCACAGAGTCAAAGAATAGTTAGGGTTGAAAGGGACCTCTGGGGATCATCTAATCCAACCCCTCTGCCAAGCCAGGGTTACCTGGAGCAGGTTACACAGGAACGTGTCCAGCTGGGTTTTCTATGTCTCCAGAGAGGGAGATTCCACAACTTCCCTGGCTAAGCCATTCCAGAGCTCGGCCACCCTCAGTGTAAAGAGGTTCTCCTTATCTTGTCACTGGGCACCACTAAAATAGTCTGATACCATCCTCTTGACATCCACCTTTGAGATATTTATATATTTTAATGAGATCCCCTCTCAGGCTTCTCTTCTCTAGACTGAACAGGCCAAACTCCCACAGTCTCTCCTCATAAGAGAGATACTCCAGACCTCTAATATATTTGTGGCTGCTGCACCCTCTCCAGTAGCTCCTTGTCTTTCTTGAACTGTGTGGACCAGAATCAAACAACAATACTCCATATGTGGCCTTGCTAGGGTTGAGTAGAAGTGAAGGATCATCTCCATTGATCTGTGAAAATCCTTTTGCTTCTGTTGCTTTCTCATAAGTTAAGATCAGTTGCACCACCTTCATTGATAATTGGTGAATTTGAAACCATAAGGCACACTTCTTTAGGTTAATCAGGTAAATCAGGAGTAATACCACTTAATGATAACACAATGGTTGGTGTGTGAGGAGGAAGCAGGACAAAAATGTCATGGGGGCGGTTCCCTAGACAGTCAAAGTCACTTACCTGACTACTGAATTACTTGGTCTTCTATCTACCTCTGAGCATGACAAGCTTCTTGGCAATTCCAGATTAGAAGGCAGTTTTCCAATGTGTATGGGACATGATGGTAAACCCCGAGTAATCCATAGCTCTATAGCTGTCGAAAGCAGACAGCTCGGAGGGGCTTGAATAGGTCTCAATCTCTGGCCTAGCACAGAAAAGGCTTTGAGAGTGTGATGCCATCTCATATTTTCTCTGAGTCATGAAGAGAATTATTGCTATAAAGGTGCAAGGCGTGAAGCTTTATAGGTTATGCACCTTTACAGGTTATGGGGGAGATTTGCATACTTGAGTGTGAAATGCACTGAAGTAACTTGAAGAGAGAAACACAATGGCATTGCACACAGCCTCACTCACATGTAGGCATTAAGCATAAAAGGGTTCTAGTAAGAAATCATCATGAGCTCTGAAATTATGTTCTTAATTGTTGTGGTGTCTGATGTCTCAGACAAACATCCCACCATGTTCTCTCATCTGGAAACAAAAATGAGCTTTAGTGGGTTTTCACTTGACTTGCAGACATGAGCTCATGCAGATACTTAGCACGAAAATCTGTACAGACTTGTTTATGTACAAATACCATAGCTCATTAACTTGATGTCCTCAGAAAATAGGTTTTAATTAATTGTGATTTTTTTTTATCATAAATATAGTCCCAGACTTATAAATAAAATTAAATGCTGCATCCCAGGTCTACTTTCTCAACTGACAGATATGTAATACTGTTTTTCCTTAATCAATTAGTAGTATTCAGACACCTGCATAACTAGCCACTTTGAAACTATTGCCGTTTGTCTTTATCATATATACAATGTCATATTTCTTTCTTCATTTCTTCATTTAGCTGTTATCTCACTGTTTGTCCTTGATTAAGTTACTTAAACTTCAGTGGGTTACCATCACATGGTGTGATTTAGCATAGGTATTCTGCTTTAAAGCTGCCTTCTCTCTGGAATATCTTTCATCTGTTCTTTCTTAGTAATGCATCCCATACGCATTATGAAATTTGTCCATACACATGTTAGCATAAGGGCATTTAAGCATCAAGTGTGTTACATTCTTTAGGAATTGTCATTAAAAATTTTAAATTCTAATTAAAAAAAAAGTTTCTCTAAAGTAATATGAGCTATATAATGTATAGCTATATAGTAATTATATTGTTAACAACTCCCAGCAACCAAGTTGTTTACAATCAGACAGCACATTATGAAGAAATGAGAGTATTGTAGATAGTGCTGGTGACTGTGCAAGTCTGGTCCTACTGCCATTCAGAGAGATCAGACAACAGTGCAACTCCAGCAGCCATTTATGCAGTTCTGAGGTGTGACTGCTCTCCAACCCAGACGTGACAATGTAGCCCAGAAATCAGCAACTAATGAGAGCCTCAAAATGAGAGGGAGGCTATTGTATCAGTGAAGAGGAATGGCTGATAAAATTTGTGAAATAATCCATGCCCTTTTCTGAATGTGCTGAAATACTAGTTCATGAGACTGCCTTGGAGCCTTGATGTGGTTTAACCTCAACCAGCGACTCAGCACTACAGAGCCTCTCACTCGCTCCCCCACCAGTGGAACAGGGAGAGAATTGGAAGAATAAAAGTTAGAAAATTGGTTGGTTGAGATAAAGGCAGATTAAAGCAAAAGCCACACTTGGAAGCAAAGCAAAACAAGGAATTAATTGACTACTTCCCATGGGCAGGCAGGTGTTCAGCCATCCCCAGGAAAGCCACACGTAATGGGGACTTGGAAAAACAAACACCATCACTCCAAATGTCCCCCTCTTCCTTCTTCTTCCCCCTTCTTTATGCACTGAGTATGTCACTGTGTGCTGTGGGATATCTCTTTGGTCAGTTTGTCCTGGCTGTGCCTCCTTCCAACTTCCCATGCACCCCCAGCCCGCTCACCCACATGACAGTACAAGACGCAGAAAAGATCTTGATGCTGTGCAAGTGATGCTCAGCAACAATAAAAACATCCCTGCATTATCAACACTGTTTTCAGTACAAATCTAGAATGTAGCTCCATACACGCAATTGTGAAGCAAATTAACACTACACTAGCCAAAACCAGAACAAATATATTTCAGATAATTTGATCTTGGATATGTAAAGTGTTGCCCTTTTTGAGCAGTGTGATATTATTCCTGACTCAAACTGACTTGAACTGTTGCCATTGATCAAATGCCAGAAGCAATTCCAGAAAACCCTTATATCTGGAGTGAAGAATGATGAATACTTTGTACAATGTTTAGGCATCCTTCAAAGAGAGAAGTACTGTTTAGGTATGTGGTATTTGTATTATGGTAGGTCTGTACAGTTTGAGTATTAGCAGCAACACAGAAATTACAATGCTTAAATCAGCTTCCCTATTGTTACCATGTCTAAATAGCAAAAGTTTCAGAAAGAGATTTAGTCAAGTACTTATACAAATATAGCTTTACTGTCATTTCATGGAATAAATCCTTCTAATTATGCTGGTATTGAACTATAAATGCAGAATCCATTTAAGCAATCCACAGCACTTCAGATAACATTTTCACAGGAAGGCAGACTTCAACCTACTTTACTTAAATAAATTCATGTATGTTTCCTTTTTGAAAAGAAAGCCAAAACCAAAACAAAAGCATAATGAAATAGAAATAATGAGTAACCTGATCATAGAGTCAGTCATTCAATTAAAAGTTATAAAACATGTATGGCAATATCACGAAGAGAGTATGAAAACACCACTTGAAAAAGGCCCCCAGAGAAGTTATTTAGGGCAGGACAATCGGTACTTGCTAGGCACAGTTGTTTGTAGTTTTACCGCTTGCACCCATCCAAGCTGAAACGTGGAGTCTATGTTTACACCGTAAGGCTAAATACAGCCAGAGAACTTGACTGTCTGTACTGGTCATTCTTAGCCTGGGTATTAGCAAATTTTTTTCCCATGCAAACCAGCAGCTTCCCAGCTGATGCCTGGGCAGAGTTTGGTCAACACAAGCCAGGGAGACAGCCAGGCTCTGGCCATTGTGTTTTGAGATGTAAGATAATGAATGGTATGTCTGCAAACTCTACTGCGATAACTGGCTACTCAGTGCTAGGAAAATGTCCCTGCAGTGTTTGATTTACTAATACAGTCACAGCCTAAGTGTCAACCATCAGTCTCTTCCTGATTTTTTACTAAAAACGAAGTGAAAGAGAAATACAGTTGTATTCTCAGGGCAGAACATACAGACAACCTTATCTTATCCTGCAAAGGTATACAGTTCTTGTGCTTTGAGGCAGATCTTCCAAATTGTTTCGTTTGGGATGGAACAAAGGGGCACTTGGCATATTTGTCAAGCCTCTGGCACTTAAGAAAGAGAGAAAACAAGAACATAGTGATAATCTAGAAAATACTTCACTAAGAGAGAGGCTGGCATCACAGAGAAATTCTATGGAAAAAGCCCCAAACCAACAAAACCAGAAAACCATTGCTGGGAGGCTGGAAGCAAAAACAATAAGCAAAAGATTTGGTGGTCTTAAGCTCGAGACCAGCTTTTTTTATTCCAGAAGTAACCCCTGCTTATTCACTAGAGAGCTTCTTTTACCCTCAGGAAATGAGACTGCTATAGATAAGAGTCTCCTTCAGTATTTTGTCTTGATTTGATCCTCAGACATCTTGGGAAGAACAGTATGTAGTGTGTAATTAAACATTGTACTAAAGCAGACATGCAAGAGAACTTAATAATGTTTTCCACATGATGTGGAAACAGATATGTCACTCTGTTGGTACTGTTTTTCTTACTCTAGGCAACATTTGCTATGACTAGCACTCATTTCCATGAGAGTCCAAGAACTAAAATAATTTGATTTTTGCAGGATTTTTATTGTACAACTCTGATAAATGGGATTTCTCTGGTGCTCAGTCCATGGTTTCATCTTTGTGCATCCAAACTCTTCCACTAAGGAAAAATCCTAAATGTCCTTTAAAAGAACTTGTATTCCCTTCCTTGCCTCATATATGACACAAAAACATGGGGACATGTTGTTTACTTCGTGCTGTTTGCACTGCTGAACTGTGGCTTACTGTAACTGTCAGCATGTAGTATTTTCAGAGCACTGTTCTAAATATCCCTGTGATTTGATTCAAACAGAGAAGTCAAAAGAGATTAGACACAAACATGGTGAGATTTCTTTTAGAGCAGATTGCAGGACCCACTTGTTTGCTAAAGGCTTCCTATCACTGCGAATAAATATGAGGAAAGCAAAAGTCAGGCAGCATTTCATAAAAGAAGTGATGATTCAGGAGCCAAGTCTTTGGTGAGTTTGATTTATAGAAGTCACAGTAAAAATCCATCAGTTTGTACCTTAAAAATAAATGTAGAAAAAAATAGGATAACAGAAATAACTTTGACTATGACATATATCAATTACCAATCTTAAATTTGCAATGTCTACTGTCATAGTCTTCATTCCATTTTCTTGTATACACTCAGAGGTTTTCTCTTGACTTTTAAATGAAATTTCATTTTGACAAATTTTTGATTCTGTTAGTATATCTGAGAGGGTTAAGACCTGAAATTTTTTTACCTAGTTCTGAGACGTATGAACACAGAATAGTGCAAGTCCTACATTATTAGTTTTCATGTGATTGTTTTCTTATTTTGCTTATTTGTTTTTGTTTGTTTGTTTGTTTTGTGGTTTTTTGTATGTGACAGTGGTAGATGAAAAGGAGAGGTAAATTCACACTATGTGGAGATTTTATATAGTTGTGGAGCAGGTTATCAATGAAACTTTGCACTGTTACCCATTAAACCATTAAACATCACTCAATTTCTGAAATTTCTGAAATACATTCTGAATAAGTCCAAGAGAAGGATTCCTTCTGAATGTGCCTGTACAAAACTTCAGGAACTGCAAAACCCTGGTTCTGGTCAACACCTTCTACCCTTTTTTCCAATGTTTAAAAAAATGAAAAAGAGAGTGAAAAAGAAAGGGGATTCCATTAATCCATATAAATATCTCAAAGGTGGATGTCAAGAGGATAGTGTCAGGCTCTTTTTTGTGGTGTCTGGCAACAGGACATGGAACAATGGCCATAAACTAAAATATAAGAAGTCTCGCCTTAACATGAAGAAGAACTTTACACTGAGGGTGGCAGAGCACTGGAACGGGCTGGCCAGGGAGGTTGTGAAGTCTCCTTCTCTGAGGACATTCAAAACCAATCTGGACACATTCCTGTGTTACCTGCTCCAGGTGACCCTACCTTGGCAGTGGGATTGGACTGGGTGATCTCTAGAGGTCCCTTCCAACCCTAACAGTTCTGTCATTCTGTGAAGTCATATAGAATGCAGAACCTTCTACCTGCTGGCTGTCAGGTTAGGGCAGAGGGGAGGGGAAGAGGGCATTTCTGGAGTAAAAGGCACACTCTCACATGGTATCCTGTCTATTGAAGGCCGTGAAAGAAGGAAGTCATTAGTTTCAGCATCTTTTGGATGCTCTGATGAATGTTAAGAACTGCATTCATTACAGAGTAGCTCAGACCTAGCTAAGGATAAAGGCCTCTTCACACCATCTTTCATCTTTAACTTCTTTTTCTGTATTTTGTCTTTCCAAAGGCTGTCACTGAGTTCCAGCTGATAAGTATCCCTTGGTGATGTGGCTGTGGGGTGAGCTTTTTTAGCTTCTTATTGGTGGCTGTATGTGTCAGCTTCCTGCACTGCAGCTTGTTCTGTTACAGCCTTTGACAAGTAGAGCTTGCTTACACTTGACTCACAGCTCAGTCACTGTGGGAAGCGAATGCACAACTGCCTGCCAGGTGTCAAGTTAACTCAGGCAAATAAATTCCATGTCAGGTCAGTGCTTCCTGCAAATTCAGTGTTCAGAAGAGGTAACACTTTCCTCAGAAGCAGGAAAGAACTTCTCTAAAACAGCTCTTCCTTTGTTTACATTAGTCACTTTTTCTACAACAAGCTACTGTAAAATATTGAGTATGTGAATGCAGAGACACAATGTGGAATTTCTGCTGTTTTCTAAGAATTTGGTTCCTATGTTGTTAGCTCACAAATATTCTTTTGCTGACAACTGAGCTATTAAACATTAGTTGAAAGAAGAAAAAGAATGCAAATTCTCTTTTAATTACTTGGAGAATTTTCCACATCAATCAACACCATAATAGGCTTTTTTATCAACATGCATATCCTTATTAATACACCTATAAAGTAAGGAAATACTGCTATTCCTGTTTTACCAATGAAATATAACTAGAAAAGATAAAGTGACTTGCTTAAAGCCACATTAAGACAGCAACAGAAGCAAGTTCAAAATTCTTAGTTCTTGACTCTCAATTCTGTTCCTTCACAATGAATACCCTCTTCTGTAAACAATTTTTATCCTTCTAACCTGTACTCTTCTCTCACAATTTCAGGATTTTAGCCACTTCCTTAAGTTGTAAAATACTTCAAGCTGAGCAAGTTTGGGCCATTCAGTCAGGAAAAGAGAAGGCTCTGGGGAGACCTTTAGAGCAGCCTTCCAGGACTTAAAGGGTGGGCTACAAAAAAGCTGAAGATAGAGTTTTTACATAGGAATATAAAGACAGGGCAAGGGGGAATGACTTCAAACTGAAAAAGTGTCGATTTAGATTAGGTTTCAGTAAGAAATTCTTTACTGTGAGGGTGGTGAGGCACTGGAACAGATTACTCAGAGGAGCTCTGGATTCCTTTTCCCTGGAAGGCCAGGGATATTCAAGGGTGCATCATTGAGCAACCTGGTTTAGTGGAAGCTGTCTCTGCCCATGGCAGAGGGGTTGAAACTAGAGGATCTTTAAGGTCTCCTCCAACCCAAACTATTCTATTATTCTGTGATTTAGTACTTTCTCAGCAGAACTGACTACATGTAGCTCTCACACAGCCAGAAGAGAACAGGCACAGATGCGTTTTGTTAACTCAGACCTCTCTGTATTGCCTCAGTATTGGCTTTAGAACAGCCTTTGACAATTACATTACTATTGAGTGCTATAATTTGTCTCATCTTTAGTGGAGTTTGTCCAGGGCTTCAATTTGTGTTTTTCTTTCATAATTCAAATGATGAAATGCTAGACAAACCTGAGGCTAAGACAGAGCCAGTGAAAGAAAACCAGTGGAAGTGACTGGTTATTCTACTACTTCCTTGTGCACACAAATGATATATACATACTTAATACATCTCATTTAGATGAAGATGCACAGATGAAGAGAAATACAGCTTGCAAGGCATAAAAAGTAATCCTTAGTTTTTACACAGCATAAACTTCCAGTTTATGGAAGAAGAGAAGAAGAAATTCAGGAAGAAATCCACAAAAAAAGGAACAGAGGTCGGGAAAATATGACCTCCAAGTAAGAGCTGAAAAAACAGGGGTTATTTGGATAAAAGAAGAAAGGGTTATCAGGAGAAAAAGACAGGAAAAGGAATGTCAAGCTTCAAATTAGTAAAGGTCTTCAGTGAAGATCATGGAATTAATTTGTTCTCTTTATCTATGACGTATGCATGCTGTGGGATGCAAGGGCTTGAATTACATAAAAAAATTCAGGTGAATTCACTGTGAAAGTTTTCTAACAGTTCAAGTAGTAAGGGATGGAAAAGCTGCCTGGGGAAGGTCATAGCATCTTGCTTTTAAGAGCTTTGAGTACAGATTGGAGATACGTCTACCAGGAATAATCCAGCTATAGATATTGTTGCTTTGGTGTATGGTGTTGGAACAGAGGACATGAATATCTTTTGTAGTTGCTGTTATTCTAGACTAGTAGGCATAAAAATGCATTTGCTTAATTTTTGTAAACTTCACTTGTTCTTTCCAGACATTTTTCATGCTGAAAGTACGAGATTCTCCAATGGGACAAGCAAAGATTTTATGGTGCTGGCATAAACTTAAATTTGATGGAATAATTGCTAAGGAACCAGGAGGGAAACTCAGAAGGCAAGTGTAATAGGCTTTGAGATAAAACCATTTATTTTGTAGGGAAGGAAACTGAAGAATATTTCCAACATTTGGCTGCAGGGGAAAGTGGCTGGATAGAGGAAAGGCAGCTATTCCCTTTTAGTGAAATAAAGGAGATTTAGGGGGAAGAGCAATTGTCCCTTTGAGAAGGAACTAGTTGAATTCAAGGAGCTTAGAGTGAAGGGTGAGTGTGGGACACTGGATTATTATGTTATTGAGTTGGAGTCAACTCAAGCGTGTGTGTGAGAGGAGAGATGGGTCGACTCTCACAGAGGTGAGGTAATGCCATGTCCCACATGGCAGCCTCTCTGAGATTCTTGGAGCAACCCTGGAAAAGTTGTCAGACAAAAGTAGCCTGGGAGAAACCACCCCTTGGAACTCCTAATCCAGCCTCAGACTGGCTGGATCCCATCCTGGAGCCCCAGAGTGGCCATTGGGCTGGCAGTCCTGCCTGGCAGGGGTGGCCGTAGAAGGCCAAAACGCATAAAACCAGCAACACTTGGCTCCATTTTTTTTCGAGGCCTGCTATTGCCTCATGGAAGCTGGACTTGCACAGGACTCTCTGGTGGTAGTTATGGTCTTATCTTAATCTCTTCGCTCTCTATTTCTTTACTTTTTTTTTTTCTTCTCTTAATCTCTTTTCTTAGTATTTTGGATAACTTCAAACTGAATGGCTTGATTTTGCTAAGTTGTGTGGGTTAGTATGTGCTAAGTCATAGATTAGTGCAATGCTCTACTTTGGTTGTATGTTACCACTTTAAACTTTTGCCAAGATCTCTTATTTTCTTCCTTATTTTCTGAAGTTATCAGTAAAAGTATCTCCTGAGAAAACGTGTGCTGTGTCTTCTCTTTATATTACCTCAAGGTATTAAATAACTGAGGCTCTTCAAAATATTCAGTGTGTGAATTTTTTGGAGCCTTGTATATTTTTAAAAGTAAAACTCCTAGTTGAGCTTGTAGCTCCAAGGCTGGAGTTTTACAGTGACTTGTTCCCTGGGTGCTGGCCATTTGCTTAGGAAGCTCTGAGTGCTTTTGCAAATAAATGTAGATGCCAGGATTCCAGCATACCAGTACCACAGAAAGATAACATGCTGGCACTGAGGAAAAACAGTGGCCTGAAGGAAGCATGAGTGAGAAATTATTTTGTACAAGAGAAGTTGACTGAAGATGATTAGAAACCTAACAATTAAAAGCTAACTTTTAATGGCACTGCTGCAAACTTTCTTTTAGTGAACGAGTGTCACGTTTATGAATTGAAAGCCTAGAAGTAAAAGAACCAGCAGCAGCAGTGCCAGCATTCCCAGGAGCTAGAGGGCTTCTGGCACAGTTTCAGCTGACTGCTGAGATCCATAGTGAGGCTGGAAAGTTATCAACATGCTCCTGCCTGATGAGAAAGCAAGATACTTCAGGCAGCTGATGCATGGTCTTGTGTAGTTGTGACAGGCGGGTACTTGACCCAGTGGGACCCAAAGGACCTCATCAGGATCACTGACACCTACTGTGAACACAAAGTTCTCTCCTCCCATGATCAATACTATATCTACATTCAAGATGAAAAGTGGTTTTATGCCATATAGCTCTGTGGGGCAGTAACAATAACAGTAATCAGGAGAGTGGAGTTCTAAGTAGCTAGGAGCTAGTTTTCCTATTTGCTAAAACATAGAAGACTTGGTTCAGTTTGTGAGCTTTGCTGAAAGAAAACATACAAAATCTATTCCTAAATTGTCAGCAGAGACTTCAAGCAGTTCTTAGCTCGTTACCCATATGCTCAGCCTTACTGGTGATAACTTTATCTCTCTGTGGGAAGCATTGCTTTATTTTTATGAAGGGAGTTGTGCATAGGCTCAAACTAACAAATCTTCATTTTTCAGGGTATCTGGGGAGGACACAAACTACCACGGATTTTGTAACATCTAGGAACCATCCCTAAAGATAGGAGTTCTGGGCTGTTTCCAGAAAATTCATAATATGCACAAATTTCAGAGTTGTCATTAAAAAGTGAAGATGCTTTGCATGTTGGAGGACCAGATTCAGGTACCAGATTATTATGAAAATCTATATATAGTATGAAGGGCAGGAGGAACTTCCTGCCTCTAAGAGTGGTGCTGTTAAGATATGTGTAGGAGATACAGTAAGAATCACATTCCAATCAGTGCCAGAGCTGGTGCTCAGCATTTAATCTATTGGTATTAAGTGTAGCAATTGATGGACCGTTTCCAATTTCTGGGTAAGCTTATTTAAGATTGTTGAAATTATTCTAAAATAAGCTGAGAAATCTGTGACAGCTGGTCAAATTTATTTTATGTGTATTTCACTGAAATTAATCTAGCCCAGATAGCATTTTCAATTTCTCTTGAAGTGTGACTACAATGCACAAGCTGGAATGGAGAAAAAAAGTCAAGATGTCAATCAGTTTCTAATACTATAGTGAATAGGTCTGATCTGTGAGATGCCACTATGAACACAGAAGGCACGATACTAAGAAATGTAAGAATCTTGCCAAAATTGGATGTAATTGATTTATTACTAAGCAGTAAAAAGGTTTATTTAATGGGATCACACTTTGTTGTTATTTTTCTCTTGATAAATATATTTTCACTACTGCTGCATTGTGGAAAATGGTCTTCAGAGTTACCAAACTTTGATTTTGTCTTAACATAGTTTGATAACTTTAAACGGGGTCACAAAACTTTAGACAAGATATACCTTTTAAGCATGAATTTCTCCAGGGTCTGAGAGCACTAATGGCCCTGACCAGCCTTTCCTGGACCCTCCACCCCTACTGCTGCCCTGAATGCTCCATTTCAGTTCAGGTCTGGGCATCCAGTCCTGGCCCCAGCTGTGCTGGGGAGGAGCCTGTGCCCATCCCTGTCTCTGGTCCTGCCTCCTGGATGGACCTTGGGCCTTTGCTACAGCTTTCTCTCCAGTAATGTCTTTGTCCTTAATCTCCTGATGGTCCCTGGGTGGACCAAGGCCCTGATTCCTGTCCTCACAGTGCCTGGAGCTACTTTGCACCCTGTTAGCAGCACTGTAGCACAGATGGTAATGAAGGCACTGCTGGATGGGCAGTCACCCTCAGCTCCCAGCTCACCTTCCCTTGGGGAATGGCCCCATCTCTGCTGCTGTCTGCCCATAAGTTTCTCTGCCTCTAAAATCTGAGTGTTCTACAAAGGTTTTGGTTTATTTTTAGTTCAGTCCTGTCCTATTTAATTTTAAGAACTTCTGTGTTACTTCAGACATTTTTCATAGTAGATCACTTAGCCTTAGTTTACAGTTATGACCGAGTTATAGTATCTATCAAGATCAAACTCTTTTTCTTGAGTCACATACAGGCTCTTGCCTCTGGAACTCTGGTCTCTGCATTGACATTCATCCTGTACCATAGGAAGTGCTTTGCAAGTAAATATACAAAGGACTTTTAGATCTGTGCCTACTTTTGTGGTAAATACTTAGACTCAGAGGCTCATGGAAAAACAGTTTCGAAGGGTCATTTGAAGGTTATCTAGTTCAGACTTCTGTTCAAAACAGAGTTACCTCTGAAGGTAGGTGGGGTTCGTTCAAGATTGTGTTTATCTGAGTTATGAGCATCTCCAAGGATAGAGATTACACAAATTTGCCTGTTCAATTAACTCTCACTGTGAATTTTTTCCTCATATATGATAGGAATTTCCCTTATTGAAGCTTGCATTATTTCTTGTCCTTTTCCTGTGCCACTCTGAGAAGAGTCTAGCTCCATCTCCTCTATTAACTGCCTTTCAGGAATGATAGATTGTTACTAGGTGCCCCTGCAGCCTTCCCTTCTCCAAGCTAAACAAATGCAGTTCCTTCAGCATCTCTTTGTACATCAGCTGCTCCACATCTTTAAACACTGCAGTAACCTGCTGCTGGGCTTGCTCTGATTTGTCCTTGTCACTGTTGTGCTGGGGACCAAAAGTTGAAACAACAACGTTCCAGATGCAGAGGCACAAGTCCTGAAAACAGAATAACCACCTCCCTTGATCTGCTGACTACACTTTTGCTTGTACAATCCGGTACATGGCTGTATTTGACTTATACCTGCAGTGGGAGGCTGACTGGACACAGTTAAGCTCAGAACTCCCCATTTTCAGTGAATCTGAAGACTGCACTGAATAGGGGTAAGGAATCTCATCTGTGTGTGAGCAAGTCTGCAGATTGCCAGTGTATGCATCCAGTTGCCAATTCTTTTTTTTTTTTTTCTTTTTTTCCTCCCATAAAGTGGGGAGAATATAAGTGATCCTCTCTATCTCATCTTGCTGTGAACAGTCCTAAACTTGTCTAGGGCTTTTAATAACAAATTTTACTAATAGTTTCCTCTGACTCCAGTCAGAAGAGTTTCCATACGACAGTGGTGAGGATCTGGCCAACATAAACAGAAATATTCAGGTCATTGCACTGCCAGATATATTAGCATCTTGTGAACAAAAAAGCTACTTGGTCCAAAATATCCCAGAGTTTTAGCCTTCATACTTGGCATACAGGTACAGAGTGGCTTTGGAGAATTTAAGAGCAAAATTGGTTTTCTTTTGAATGTGTTTGTCTGGAGATGGTTACCTGTAAAAGAAATATGGAGAGAAAAAAATTGCTGTTGTGTCTCTGTGTCACAGTTTAGCCCCAGCCAGCAATCAAGTCCTACAGAGCTGCTTGCTTATCCCCTGTCAGAATTGAAACAACTTGTGGGTTGAGATAAAGGCGATTTAATAGGTAAAGCAAAAGCTGTATCCACAAGCAGAGCAAAACAAGGAATTCATTCACCATTTTCCATGAGCATGCACGTGTTCAGACAATCCCAGGAAACCTGGGCTTCATCACACATAAAGGTGACAAGGAAGGACAAATGTCATAATTCCTAATGTTTTCCCCTTTCTCCTGGCTCCTCCCTCTTTATATGCTGAGTATGGTGCCATATGGGGTGGGTTATCCCTTAGTTCAGTTGGGATCAGCTGTCTCAGGTGTGTCCCCTTCAACTCCTTATGCAGCCCCAGGCTTCTCGCTGGTGGGGTGGCCTTGAAGAAAAGGCCTTGACTCTGTGAAAGCAATGCTGTGCAACAATGAAAACATCCCTGCATTATCAATGCTGTTTTCAGCACAAATCCAAAACACAGCCTCATACTAGCTACTGTGAAGAAAATTGTCACTATCCGAGACAAAATAAGCCCACTCCATAGGTGCTAATGTATTTGTAAAAGTGCTACAGTGCAGGGAAAATCTGTTTCTTTAGTATGCTGATTTAAATACCAAAGAAGAGAGAAATGTAAAATGAATACACATGAAAAAATATTTCATTCTGTTATAGCTTGCCATTACAGAGGTCAATGATCCCCCTTTATGTAATATTCAGCTGCAAAGCAGAGAAAATGTGTGCTGGACTGTATTTATGATTTTCATTCTATTACTGGACAAAAACATGAAAAATGCTAAGCATCTCTAAACTCCCAAGAGGCAGACAGCAGCCGAGGGAAATAATCTTCCTCTTGACTTGAAGAGATCTTAGCACTTCTCTGTATTTACATCTCAAACAGAAAGTGAACAGTGTGTTTCCTTTTCAGTACTTAAGTTGGTGTTTATTGAAGTGCTTGGCTGTTGCTGAGTGAACTTTATGACATTTCTGAGGGTTTAAAAACCACAGCTATTTGTGCCTGTATAAAAGCACAGTGTGGCTCTGCAGCAGAGAGAACAGAAATGACTGGTTCAGGACAGTGCAAGGGAAAGAGATGCTCAGGACACTGACACGTGCTCCCCGTTGTAGTTGCCTCTCTCTGCAGGCTGCCAAAGGTCCGCTCAACAAAAAGGGGCAATGTGGAGTTTCTTAGCATTGCCTCAGGGATCAAGAATGCTCCAGAGGCCTGAAAAAAGAAAAAAAAACCAACAAACCCAAAACATCAGAAATCTGTTCATCTGGCAAACAGAATGAGAAATCTGTCTCCTGACAGAAATAGAATTCAAAAGAACTGCATTATTTATTTATTTATTTATTTATTGTTATTTTTAATATAAATACTAACACACACACGCACACACAAAATTGAGGTGAACTGGGAGTTCAGCTGAGGAAAAGACCTTCCAGCCTAGTTAAGACTGACTTTTCTAACAGGAGTTCTTTGAGGATTTGGGATTATGCACCTGGGCTAATGAAAGCAATTTTCAGGTCTGAAAATTGCCTTTTGAGCTCTAGCCTTACCTTATTGAAGGCAATACATTGGCTACCCAATAAAGTCTGGAGAAGTATTTAAGGCAGGGATGAGTGTTTACATGTTTATACAATTTATCTCACAAAAAAACAGAGGCCAGAAGGAGATATTACTGGTGCAGTGACCTTTCTTCACATTCTCTTCAGTTTCCATGAAAACATATCTGATATTTAGGTCATAAAAATAGTTAAATATCATGCTCAAAAAGGCATCCCAGTGGAGAAACTGTAGTGGGTATCTTTCATAGTTTACGCTTTTGTTATGCTTTTACTGTAATGCTGCCACACCAATCAAATACAATTGTCCAGTTGAAGTCTTAGCAAAGTAGAGTAGATAGAAATAATACTTTTGTGTGTCTTTATAAATATATTTCTGATTAAATATGTCACTATGCCTTTCCTCCACTAGCATGGCACTTCTGATTTTTCTTCTGAATATTGACTTCAGTGCTAAACCTTTTTCTGAAAGAATATGTATTCAATTATCCCCTTACCTGTGTTTTGGAAGATTATTATTACCTCTGAAAGTAATATTTTGCACTTGTACCTATGTTTTGAGCTGACTTTTCCCATTCGTCAAATTGATTTTGGATTATAGCTCTGTTCTGAAATAAAATTCTTCAGGTTTATGAAGCCTGCACAGGTAGGAAGTATATTTCATCCCTTGAAGATAGCTAGAGACAGGAAAGTCTGTTTCAAAATTTTATTCAATATCTCCTCTTTTTTGAAAGTGCCCTGCTGATTGCTACCCTCTAAGTGATTGCACAGTGTTTGAAAGACTAGTCTGTATTATATCATAATCTGGTTTAGAGTAAATTTTAGGAGTGACCTTTATAATGTTGCAATTATGCAATGCAATTTTGTCTTTTAATTTTGCCTCTTAATTTTGTGAATTCTCACCTGGTTTACTCTCCTGGGTCAGATGATCCAATTACTCTTTCAGAACCCTTTCTCAGTCCACAACATTTATTATAGGAAATTTCTAAATGTGTTGGTCAGAATCTTTAATTTTTCCCCCTTGGCTGATACAATATGGTGTATATAAAAGTCTTGACCTAAAAACTGTGTATATTTAATATTAAAACAATTGAGAAACTCAAGACTAAATTGGATATGCCAAAAGCAGAGACAACATATACTGCTCTCATATTATACAACATTTTAAATAAATGTCAATAATCACAGTAGGAAATCCTGTATCTTGATTCTTGTAATGTCAAGTATTCTAGCATGATTATAAAAATATTTTAAAAATTACTATGGACTGAATTTGCCTCTCAGACACATTTCTGCAAATCTGGAGGAACTCCCACCTAGCTAATAAAATTATTGGACATTTAACATGCTGGAACTTCAAGCCAGTGCCTGTATTTACTGAAGTATGGAGTAAACTTCCCACAAACTTCATTAGAGTTTGATTTGTGATATCCAAATCTCAAAGATGTTATTTTTACATATTAGTGTACTAAAAATACTTTATTGTGATAGGTGTCATGTACACCGTCTATTGTTTTAATGTACAGGCATTTAGCTTTAAAAAAGACAAATTATGTCATTTTGTTGTTGCTAATACAAAGAATGTTCTGTGTATAGAAAAAGATTATGTTCTCTGGGCTTTTTTAAAATATAATTAATTCTTGAATAGAATTGTTCTGTAGAAATTGAACATGGGGACCAAGATCACTGAGGGACAGTGTGCCTTGTGTAGTGTTTGACTGCCTTTATCTTGGACTGGTATATATGTATGATATAAGGCAGCCTCTCCTGATACATCCATATTCATAAATTAAGCCATATCAGAGTATATCCATGGGTGTGAAAATTAGTCCTCTCGCTTGGAAAATTTTTAGAACATTTTTGACAAGATTTGACCCATGACAAGTAGCACTTGGCAATACCTGGACACAGTCAGCACAGGTCATTCTGAATGAGAAATTGATATGGGAATGTTGGGTTTTTCCAGGTAAGAGAATTTGGTGTCATGGGCATTGGCTGAAGGTACTGATCCCCACAGAATAGTCTTGGACACGTGCTTGTTGACATAAAACACCTTGAAGTAGCAAAGCCCTGAATTTCTACTGTGGCTCTGTATAAACACCATCAACAGATGGATTCGTTTAAAAATAGGGCTTCCTCAAGGTAGATACACAAACTCTGTGCATGCCAGTAAACCCTACAAGGGCTGGGCACAGACCCATGGTGACACATTTAATGCTTTCCCAAACAACATTTGGGTATAGTTCAGGGAATGTCACAGGCCATCCCATCCCATCTCAGAATCTAAGACTGTTTTGGGCTGGAGGAGTAGTTCTCCATGTGGTGTGAGGCATGCTGTGTGGTTTTGTGTCTGGACTCATTTTGTTTACTAGCACAGATGCCTTCTTGTGTTGCAGGCATGGTAATTAATATTTAAATATCTAGTATAGGCTCTCAGCTACCATGCAAGAAAAATTGGCATTGAAGTTAAGATTGTGTTAAGGAAATTTTCCTGTCTGACTATCCAGGAGCGACTCTGTCAGTGCCACTTGCACCATCTGAGCTGGGATTGAGGACCTTTTGCAGTGGACAGCTCCAGTGACCCGATGGATGTCCCACTTGACTCCCTTGACACACCACTCTCATGCACTCAGACCAGGTTTCCTTACCGACTCAACCCTGGGTTTCCCACAGCAGAGTATGGATCATTAAAATAATTTAACCTTGGTGCAATAACTAAATAACAAAATTACAGCTTGAGCTGGGAGTTTCCAAGAAAGGACCCTGAACAAAGAAAACCCTGGGCTTTCATACCCTCACAGTCTAAGCACATGAAAGTTTGTGAGTCCTTGGCTCCTGTTCTGTCTCTGAGTGCCTGGACACCTGGCCAGCACCACGGGTCCCTGTGCCCTTTGTTGTGCAAAATGTCACCAGTTCATGACCTCTTACTAATGCTCCTACCACCCAGAGCTCAATCTGCAGTACGCACACCAAGCTACCTGCACTGAATGTATTCTTTGATAGGCTGAGTTACAATAGTGGGCCCATTAAACCTGATCAGTTATCATAATAAAATATTTGGTGCACTTTTCCTATATCCAGTAGCCTTTTGCCTTTCACCAAACACTACAATCACTATTGAGGCAAGCAGACTGCCAAACCTGGGGAATGACTTAATTTTGAGCAAGTTTATCTGTACATTTGGATTAATTAAAACTGACTTCTCTGTTTGTAGAAATGGAAATTATTCTAGTAAGAACAAGCACTGCATTAAAACATCACTCAGAGGTGATGTAACTGCTAAAAAAGAAATCATGAAGTCACAGCAAGATTTGCAGAAGGACTTGGTTATTGTTTCCCTGGTGCTTAGCTTTGGTGACTTGTTCTCTGAAGTCCTTACCTATAGAAAAAGTGCATTCCACAATGCATTTATGAGTATTCATGTTTATAAGGAACTTACACAAAAAACATATTTGTGGACAGTATTTTTGTTGTTATGGCACCTTGGGAGTGTCGGATCATGCATTCCTTTTGCATGGCACACTGTAGCTCAAGTATTAGCCACAGCCACAACCAGGTGTCAGAGGGAGGATCAAAGGGATAAACCCTCATGTGAGCGAGATTAACTCCTGGCATTTCAGCAAGCACTTCTGTATCTTTTTTTCTATTTTTAATTCAATTTTGTGAGGGTGTAAACTTACTAAGGCAGAAGGGTGTAAGAAAGAGAGAGCTAATTGCAAACTGTAGATATAAGAGACCTTCCCTTTATACATCCATGTGGACTAAAGGACTCCTGAGGCACTGGATCAGCTGCACAAGAAAACTTAGCTAGAAGAATGCTCTAGATGCTGATGTGATCAGTTGCATAAAATATTTCTGCCTTTATGCTGAATTCCCTTACATGTACCATAACTACTGCAATTCCTTCAAAGATACAACAGAATTTGACTTGGCCTAGTCTGCCAAATATGTTCCAGATCTCAGGGTTCTGGGGATATTTTTAAGCCATTGGACCTTTCCATAAAGGTAGAGAATTTCCATAAAGGCCACTGCAGGTAACCCACTTCCTTTGTTTAAAAAAAAAAAAAAAAAAAAAAAAGAGGTTCCTTTTGCCCAGATACTTTCATTCCTGCTGAGGAAGACTTCTTTTTCTTTTTGGATATTTACCTAAAACCACAGTTTGATAATTATTACTGAAGTGCTGCTTTCCTTGTATTCAGCTCTTAATGATCTAGAAAGTACCAATTACTGAAACAGTTATTAAAATTCTTAGTCAGTAGATGTAATTTAAGAGACTCAGACTGTCCAGAGGGCAGTAGACATAGATCTCTCTTAAAAATGTGAGACATGTAAACTATTTTTTGCCGGCAGTTAATCAATAGCATGAAAAGTAGAAAACTTCTGACACAGTAATGATTTTAATTATTTTTCATTTCATTCTGGAAGACAAAATTCTTCTAAATCTGTGCTGAAAGCATCAGTGTTATATGATGCTTTGAAGTTTTCTGGGCTTGTCAGATCATGGGTGATGAAATTTTTTTGGTTTTGGGCTCCTCTCCTCTTTCACAGCTGGCATTAGTGCATATGATGCTGTTTAATGCTATAAATGCACAGTGCCTAATTATCATTTTCCTTTGAAATGTCCTTTTGTTTGCCTAATACATAGAATAGTATTTACTATATACTTTAGGAAATATTCAGCAATATTCATATATTTTTCTTCTACTTGTAATGTTCACAGAGTCATCAAATCATAAAATCATTTCAGTTGGAAAGGGCCTCTAAGATCATTGAGTCCAACAGTGAACAGCGGGTTGACCACTAAGCCGTGTCCCCAGCTGCCACATCTACATGTCTTTTAAATACCTTCAGAGATGATGACTCAACCACTTCCTTGGACCACCCATTCAGTGAAGAATTGTTTCCTAATATCTAATCTAAACCTCTCCTGGAGCAACTTGAGACCATTTTCTCCTGTAATACCACTTTAAACCAGCATTTGTATATATTTAACTAGTATTTTTCTTCTTTTGTTTTGTTTTAAAGGGTAGATTGGGATTGGCTACATGTGTGAACAAGGGACTTAAATGGATTGTAAGAACGTGCTCTCAGCCTTGGGTATGCTACCTGAGTACCTTGTTGAATGTTGCAGGGGAGCCAGTAGGTTTCCAACTAAGTTGTGCCAGAATGCAGAATGTTGCCTATAATTTATTCTTACCCTTAAAAATGAGAGGCAAGGAGGCAACATTGACCCTACAAGATTTGTTGTGGGCAAAGATGCTGTCATGATTACTGTGATATAGGAGTGTGTATGCATGCTCTAACTTTTCTCAAAAATTCAGCAGAAATATGAAGCCCAGCTAGTTAGTTACACGGAGACTAATTTGCTGCAAGACTGAAATAGGGAATACAAAACAGTAGAGTAGCAACTGGCAAAGCTTTTACATCACAACAGACTAGCAATGTTTTAGAACAAACAAGTCTTCAAAATCAGGGAGGGAAACAAGCACAGAAACCCACAGTCTGCTTTTATAGAATCTTAGAAGATCCTGAGTTGGAAGGGACCCACAAGGGTATAGTTTGCAAAGAAAAAAGAAAATCCTGCGTGGTGATCTCTCTATGACCGCTAAAGATTGACTTGGAGCTTCGAGAAGCACCTCAGGTAATTGCAGTTTCTGCTGCCTACACATTTGTTGCTTATTTTGTGCTGCTTCAGCATTTTTCAAAATAAAGTCATGGTACCTTAAGTGAACATATGTAATATGAGAGGTTTAGTGGATGAATTGCTCTGAAGTCTTCCTCATATATACTCACTGGAGTTGCGTCGGTAAAAATTGGGGGTTTTTTGTTGTTGTTGTTTTTTTTCTCTAGCTCTGAATGATATTATGGGTTATTATTTTGCATCAAAAGGCAAATGCTAATAATAGCAATCATCTTGCTTAGTCCAACATCCTAAGTTTGTAAGTGGCATAATGATTTCAGCTATTGTGCTTTATCAGCAATATGCTTGTGTCTGTGCCAGCTGAAGAGTATATAGTATGAAGTAGCATCACTGGCATATTAACATTAAGAATTTTTAGTATTCCTTAAATGTACAATGTTCTAAAAACTGCTAAATGTAAGATTGTTCTCATTCAGTCCCTGACTCACTTTATTAACACTAGCTGTAAGATTTGCTTGAAGAAAATTTTCAGTAGACAGATTTGATTTCTCACTGCTGCATTAATCTAAGATTCTACACATGGCTTAAATTATATGTGATGGAAAAGAGAGGAGTAGAGAATGTAATTAAATTAAATGACCAAGTTGTCTCAATCCAAACACGTTTGGTCAAAAACTGTGCCAGCAGTTACTGTAGCAGTGTTCAGGCTGACCCCAACTGAAATGCAGCTATAATATAATGTTTGAATTAAAAAAAAAAAAAAGCTATTAAACCAAACAGAAGCCCCTTAAATAAAGACCTGATGCGTAATAAAAGCAATCGAGAAAGAATTTACAGCTACTAGCTGAAGTTTTGTTTGTCACAAGGACACACACTTCTTGTTGAAGTGTCTTGCTCTGAATTTTGCAAAAGACTTGCATGGAAAGATCCACAAAGATGCATCATATTTTTCCAGGTTCCCTGGCGACCAGCACATTATCTGTCTACTATTTCCCTTACTACACATTCAGCAATGTTAGGGCACTAAAAGGATTTGTGTGAATGCCCCATTGCTCATAAAAACTGATTTCCCCATACATGCACAAAATTTTTATTTAGAGTTTTCTGATTCTTGCTGTCTCAGGTGGCAGTCAAACTCTTCTGTGTTCCAGAGATACATATCCTCTGTCGAGCTCATCCTTCATCCCAGACTGATGCCTAAAAATAAGGCTCAAGAGGCTATACTCTTCAGCTGTGATAATGTATGTGTTCTACATATTTCATCTGTATCTTACATATTCTTCTAAACACTATTTTGTAAAGTTAAAAAAAAAAAAATCCACCGGAACCAACCCCCAAAGCCCTAGGCTTTATTCTTCTCTACTTAATCATGAATACACTTGGTTTTTTATTCATTCTGATACTTACTTTCTCTTCAAGGTCTTAAAATATCTTAGCTATTTTATTATGTTGCACAAGTGTTGTGATGTTTTCGTGCATCAGTGGTGTTTTCTGGTGATGTAGGAATTTTTGTTATGAAGCAATGTAATGATAAAAAAAAACTTCAGTTGTGTGTTTGATATCAAACCCATTGAAAATAGTAATTTATCTTAGCAATCCATTCAGTAGAAGCCAAGGCCTGATTGCTTAACATATACTGCCCTTCTGAATTTAGTGTTAGTGAAGCAGTACCAGAATGCACAAACGATTTCTGCTTTCTCCTTCCTGTGCCCTCAAGTGCTTCTTTTGCCTTCACCACAGCTGTGCCAGCCTGATGTTTGTGGCAGTGCAGTGCTTGATCCACCTGTGTCAGTTACATTTTCAATTAATCTACTCCACAGAGAAGTTCTGTGTCTGTGGCATTGTCTGCAAAACCTTCTGAAAATTTCGCAGAACTGGGATCCTCCATTTTCAGGAATTCTAGTTTTCCTTCTAGAAATAGTGACTGTTTTGGTTTAAGTTTTCTCTCAGATTTTCCTTTAAGGGTATTTCCATGTTTAAATCACATCCTAATTATAGTGTTATGAGGGCAATAAATAAAATTTGTTTGTTCATTGCCATGTTGTCTTTGTTTGAGGGAGTTTTCCCTTGTGAGATAAAGATGCTTTGGGCATATGTCAGCTGCGTAGCCAGAGCTGGTTTTGAGCTTGGGCTGTAAACAAAGTGTTTATGCTAAATAACTGTTCCTTTTCCCAGGAGGTGAAGTTTATATATATGAACTAAGTCCACAATTTTCCTAACATACACAGGCAGAGCTGATCATCATAGAGAAACATAAACCTGAACAATCATGGTGTCCATCACTAGCTCCTGGTAAGGATAAACACAGGTGTACACAAACAAACGTGGTGATTGTGCCCTCAGCTCAGAAAACCAACAACTGCTTTTGCTGGGGACACAGAGCTGTTGTCACTAAATGAGAAGCCAGATGATACCTCAGCATGAAGTGACTGTACTCACAGTCCTGCATTTCTGTTCAGGAAGTAAGCTTCAGCGGTTCAAGTCACTTGCCTGGTGCTCTTGATGGTTTTACTTCACCAGTGGGTTGGGCTGAAGAATGACTGTTGAGTTGCAGAGTTACAAGTGAAAGCACAGGACTTCATCCACCTGTGATGATCTGTCCATTCCCTAACTCTCTGCCTAAACTTTTAAAATGTTATTTTTTTCTATCATTCCCTCTCCTGTTGTGCTCCCTTTCCTGTGACGTTTTTGCCTTCCCGCTTCTATTGTCATCCTGCCTTATGTGTGTTTATATATGTATCTATATACAGTATGGCACTCTCTCTCTGTGGCACTAACATGACCTGTTGCTGTTGTGCTCTGATCTCTGCTTTTTTTTTCCTTCAGCTTTTCTTAATGTAGTGAGTCCTTTGTTTTAGGTACTAGATCAGAGACTTCTAGTGTGGGGCCCTGTTTTAAATTAATCCTGTAATGCAGTCTTAATATAAATCAGTGACATAATTAATTGCCTCGTCTGGATTCTGTTGTGATGAGCATTGCATATAAGTACCATGCATCCAGCAGAGTGAAAGAATTTTTAAATGGGCAAAGAATAAGCTGAGGAAAAAAAAAATCTTTATTATGCTATTGTAAAGTACTGTTGTGAGAAATTGGTTTACAAGAAAATTACATCAATGTCTTTAAAAATTATAGTTAGTATCACAGTAATATCACTGACTTCTATTTACAGCACATAATGCAGTCGGCTTCAAGAAAAAACATTTTATTTATTCATTTTAGTAAAAGAATTCACTGGAATAAAATATTCTACTAAGTTACATATATTTTAATAGAATTTAGCATTTAAAAGATATATCAGGTAAAATATAAAATCCATGCAAAACATGCAAATAAAAGGTACACATACTTATGATTGTTTGTCAAGAAATAATTTTTGAGTATAGTGAAAGTGATTCTTTCATCTGAAGAAATAATTTTTCTTGAAAACTAAAAATAGCATTTTACTCAGATAGATTATCAGGCTATGTTGCATGGAAACCATTTTTCTCTGTTACTGTACTTATGTAACACTGGCTTCAGGCTGGAAAGAACAATTGTATTTTTTTAAAATTAACAGTTTAAGGTCAGGTTCTTTCTCCCTCTGCTGCTTTATACATATGTTCAAGTCTTATTTCACATAGCCTCTGTGCCTTTGTGTGATATACTGAACTTCTGTAGCATAATAGAAGGGTTCACAGTAAAGCCTTGTGGAAGGTGGATTTCTGACTTTCGCCCTTAGTCAAGCTGATGTAAGTTACAGCTCCAAGTTACAGCTTCTATCTTGAGCTCTGTGTACCTAACAAGATGGTATTAATACAAAAATTTAGAAGTTGAATTTAATTAATTCTGTTTTTCTGTATTGCTAATGAAAATGAAGCCATTTTTTTTCTAGTGGAAAAAGATATCTCAGAGTTACTGAGCTACTTTTTTTGTTGGTGGTGGTTTTTATGTTGAATAGCTTTTGGACAGGCCCACGGGTGTTTGTATAATACATTTTTCAGTGCTTTTGAATCTTTGAGTTTTAGTTGGTTTTAACACTCAATTTACTCCTCTTCTCATGATTATTTAACTGCAGGTGAAATACTTTTGTATTACCCTTAGCTATTAAAGTATGTTCTGAACTATAATTTTAGCCTAATACAGACTTTTTCCTCTAGAAATCTATCTTCTATTTTCTCAGGGACAAGATATTTGAAGAGGAGTTTTTATGGGTCAGTGGATTATCTATACTACTTCATGATTTTCCATTTCCCCTGCCTCTCCTCCAGGCTTCGGAGAGCTGTGTCTGTCCACCTTGGCAGTTACTCAGTATTCCTGCAGTCTGCACGTATTGATTTCTGCTTTCCCTTCTTGCAGACCTTCAGGGATACACAGCTGTAACAAATAAGGCTGTGGTCCTTGGTGTTTATTGACACAGCATTTGTACCTGCTGTGATGTGCTGTTTTTACAGATGAAGAGATACTTCAAACTCGGGATTTGACTTGGTAGGAGCATATGCCCTCGTAAGAAGGGAAAAATGAAGCCTTTCTGACAGCCATTCTCCAGCAAACCATTTGACTGAGTGTCACATAAAATAGTGATTCTTCCTGTGAAGCTCATCTGGGCTGGAGTGTAAGAAGAGGGAAGTTGTATAAAGAAATGACTGCATGAGACTCTCAGCCTAGGTTTGTTCAGAGATCATAAATGGGTTCTAACCCTTTAATTTAAGAAGGAATTCTAATGTGCAGATTTTAAGATTGTATGTTTGTGTTTGGTGTGGTTTGAAATCCTTTTTTTCCACTCTGTAAATATCTGGTTCTAGCATCCCTATAAGCATACTTTGGGAAGCTGTCTGCTAGAGTTCATAGTTTCCCAAAACGCAAAAACTGTCACAGGTGCTGCAAGCTCAGCTAGATGTGCCAGTTACCAGCCACTGTTTTCCACATACAGCTTACCCTTATCACAGCCTGTGAGCAGAAGCACTGCAATACCTCATCCTCAGAGAAAAGACTCCAACATGTGCCTTGAATGCTGTTCCCCAGTGTCCTGTTCAGGGGCTTGGCTGACAAACACTGTGATTATATTCTGGTCTTTGTAGCATCATGTGGAAGAGCTCTTGGGTCCATTTCTTTAGACATAAGATGCAGAGGGCCAGATGTGCAATACCCCGTGCAGCGTAGCACGCAAGATGGTAAATCTTTTCCAGTTCAGTGGGATTGTGTTTTTGCAAACCTGAAGGGACCTTCTCTGATTCAGGCACTAGTGTCATCCTGAAAGTCTCATCTTAAGGCACCGTTGGCTGTAAAACTTCTTTGCCTGTTGCCATGAAAAATGGATGTTGCTCAACAGGGTAGAAGACAGCTCAGTTCTGCCATTTTAACAGTCTTGTTACTCCTTTGTTTCCTCCAAAACCGTGTTTGCCTGTAGTTAAGCATAATGATTAGGACTCCAAATCTTATTTAGTCATTTTGCATCCTTCAAAAATCTTTCAAAGCTCCTAAGATTCTTCTTATTTTCCTAATTACCAACAAATAATGTCCCAGAATGCCTTCCTGCTTTTCTAATGACTCTTTTCAGCTACATCTCACTTCAGATGAGCTTTATTTGAAATTTCCAGAACAGACAAGTTTTGGAGATGCATCATGTCAAAAAGTGCTAAGAGACTCTTCAAAACACAATTAACACCTATTTATCCTGAGCATTGTATCTTACAAATGGCTTTACCCAAGCACTCCCAAATTTAGGCCAATAGCTAATGAGAAATATCTGCAGTGTCTGAAAAATACATGAGCATTTTGTTGTGTTAGGAGTTTGCTTTGGATTTGTATTTGGGGATTGTGGGGTTTGCATTTGGGTTTTGAGGTTTTGGGGGTTTTTCTTTAGTTGTTTTGTTTGCTTGTTTGTTTTGTGGTTTGGGGGGGATTGTTATTTTTGATGGGGTTTTTTGGTTAGTTGATTGGTTGGAGTTTTTGGTTGTTTTTTTGTCACTGTGGGTTTTTTTCAGGGATCTAAAGAATAGAGGTGGAGTTGAGACTCCCGAAAGGAAAGCAGAGAGCCAAACGGTGAATGATTAGATCTTCCTCTCATTTTTTCCTTTCTCTTTTCTGCAACACAACATGATCAAAGAAATTGAAAATCACTTTATTTTGAATTCTTGGAAAGAATGTGGTATAGTATCAAAGCAACAAATCTCACTGAAATGTTTTTCCTGTAATTAGAAGAAAATCTCTAATGCATGACTTCTCTCCCCTAAAAAAACAGATTACAAATACCAAATAAGAAAAGCATCTTAATTGTGCAATTTCCCTCAGCTACAGAGCTTTTAGTCCCACTGCATTTTCCATTCACCTATAGAGAGGCAGCCTGACAGGACTGCTGTGCGCAGCTATTAAGTTTAATTGCCATGGCTTTACTTTGCTTTTCTTTAACCAGAACATGTTTGTGTGCTAAAAATAGAGTCATTCTTTTCTGATGTAGATATAACATCTCTAGGAGCTTAACAGGTTGCATACTGTTCACCAGCAGAATAGTGATTTATAAAATACAAGGGAGCAACACAGCTGAGGAATTGTTTTAGATGTTCAAGCCATATTTGTGTGCTTTTTCTTTTAATTTTTAATCTGTAATGCTTCTCCTCTTTAGTCCTATTTCTATTTTTTTTTTTTTGCAAACTACATTTGTTGATGTAGTAGGAACAATGTGGGGCCTCACTGAACATAAATGCTCAGATAAAATTAAAGGGTTACTGCCCTGCGTAAATAATGGAGGGCAACCCATAGAATAGAGGCGAAGACAACTATGAATAGACATCATGGTTTTAAGAAGGGCAGGTCCTGCCTGACCAACTTGATCTCCTTTTATGACCAGGTAACCTGCCTGGTGGATGAGGGGAAGGCTGTGGATGTGGTCTATTTGGACTTCAGCAAAGCACACTCCTGGAAAAACTGGCAGCCCGTGGCTTGGAAGGGTAGGTTCTCTGCTGGCGTAAGAACTGGCTGGTGGCTGGGCCCAGAGAGTGGTGGTGAACAGAGCTGTATCCTGTTGGTGACCAGTCACTAATGGTGTTCCCCAGGGATCAGTGTTGGGGTCAGTCCTGTTTAATATCTTTACTGACAATCTGGATGAGGGAGTTGAGTATACCATTATCAAATTCACAGACAACACCAAGATGGGTGGGGATGTTGATCTGCTGGAGTGTAGGAAGGCTCTGCAGAGGGATCTGGACAGGCAGCATTAATGGGCCGAGACTAATAGCACAAGGTTCAACAAGGCCAAGGTCCTACACTTTGGTCACAACAACCCCAGACAGGACTACAGGCTGGGGGCAGAGTGGCTGGAAAGTTGTCCAGCAGAAAAAGACCTGGTTGTGTTGGTTGACAGCAGCTGAACATGAGCCAGTGTGTGCCCAGGTGGCCAAGAAGGCCAATGGCATCCTGGCCAGTGTCAGCCACAGTGTGGCCAGCAGAACCAGGGCAGTGATTCTTCCTTTGTCCTTGGCACTGGTGAGATCACACCTTGCCTACTTTAGCCAGTTCAGGAAGGTCATTGAGGTGCTGGAGCTTGTCCAGAGAAGGGCAACAAAGCTGGTGAAGCGTCTGGAGCTCATGTCCTGTGAGGAGCAGCTGAGGGAGCTGGGGTTGTTTAGCCTGGAGAAAAGGAGCCTCAGGGGAGTCCTTATCACTCTCTACAACTATCTGAAAGGAGCAAGGGGACTAAGTGAAATTTGGCCATGCTTGGCAGCCATGATGCAGCATGCTGTTCTGTTTGTGATAAATCTGTGCAGTTGGACCAATCTCTCTACAGACAGTATCTGCCTCAGCCTTGATAATATAGAGTCTTTTAAATGCTGGGATTTACCTGATGATCTGCACGGTCGTTCAGTGTTGCACTGGCATTCCATGGTAGCTGTGATCTGCTGCAAGCCGTATGAAGCACCATATAAACAGGATAAGTTGGAGGTTTTACAGGACTTAGTTGTAGGCTTCTCTGACTTAGCTGAATGAACGAGCCAGTACTGATTCTGAAAAAAACAATATTTGTATTTGTTATTGCGATTATTTTTAATCCCTCTCTAAACTACATTATTTTATTTTTAATGTGCACTGCTACTTCAGAAAGCATTGCTTGTATATAATTTTAGTGTTCAAAATCAGGCTGGTGTGATGTGTGTAGCAGACCTATATCTTACAGCTCTATCTAATTTGCCCTTACAGGAAGTCATTTTGGTAATTGCTTGGGTTTCGTTTTTTTTTCCATTCACTTGGGATGAAATTGCCAGGAATTAAATGTGGCAGATAGACGTGCACTTTTTTTTTCTGAGCTCTCTTTATAAAGATGTCTGATTTGAAGATGTGCTGGATTTGTTATTATTTACTTTCTAAACGTTTAAATCCATATGCTAGCACTGCTTTTTGTTGCTAGCTGGTTGATTGTGATAGTGTGTTAAACCTGAGCAGGAAGGAAAGAAGCTTTCTTTCATGCAAAGGGAAATCAGATTTTAAAAGCATTTAGAAAATGATGGCTGGAGTCAGCTTGCAGACCTTCCAGCATATTTTAAATTTTGCCTTCATCAAATTCTATTGGATGTCTTCTAGTCTACTGACACCAAAGTGTGTATTTAATAGCTTCTCATTTAAAATTAGGCAAATATGAATGTGGTCAATTTTTTCGTATTCAGACCAAGTTTTGAGACTTGTATTTTTGTTGTCATAGCTGGTCATGCAGCCCATGCAGTTAAGCAATGGGTTAACCATTTCCTTGTGTCAAGTCTTCAGTTGCTATAGATTAGTGGAGCTGACTTCAGCAGAACCAGATCTATTTCCAGCAGCTCAGGATATGGTCTCTTGAGCTATATTACAACTAAACAAACTTGTTCAATTAGCAACAATTACTTTTGACAGTGAAAGGATAATAGAGGATTTTGCTCACAGGTGTCTGTCTTTGATCTTAGTCCATTGAACCATTTAATGATTCTGTTTGGTTTGGGGCTGCAAGCTATCAACGAGACAAAAAAAAATTTTTTTAAATATTAGTCCTATAATGTAAAAAGGCTTTTACTATTAAATGTTCATGCCTAAATCTATTTGTGTGTACTACTGCCTACTCTGGTGGCAGTAGCAGCAAGAAGAGCTGCAGCAAAAAACAGCAAAATGAAAAGACGTGAGGTGCACAGAGAAGGCTGAAATGGATTGCTTGGTGACAAAGCTGAAGCATGAACACTCAGAGAAATAAATCAAAGAATGGTATTGCTTATTCTGTTGGATTTTCCTATATCTGTGCAGGAGGCGGGGACATATGCTTAGGATTACAGCTGATGTACCTTTCAAACAAAAAAATCATTCTCTGGGGTTTATGCTCTCTGTTTTCAGAATTCGTGGATTCAGTGTTGAAGTCATCAGCAATTATATGTGAGAAGATAAATCTCACTTCAGGTTTCCCTGACTGGACCTAAATAATCTAGATGTAACATTTCCCCAAATGACAGCTTGATGCCAATTCTTATCTCTAGCTACCTCAGTCTGGCTGCATACTATACTAAAAAAAAGGCTCAGATTGACATAGTTACTGAAAACCAACACAGATATACTGACATTCTTTAGAACAAGTATTATTTTATATTTGGCAGACCTATAGATAGCTAGAACTTTTTTTTTTTCGTTTTCAGGAATGCTCCATGCCTGTGCCTGTTGTCTTACTTCACTGTCATGAACAGTAAATCTGTGCACAGTAAACCATAATGAATCATGCTTATTAGCAATTAGTATCTGATAAAATTTCAAGATTACTAGAAAATTGAAACCACTGGTAAGAATTTATATATTCGTATAAATTTCATTTATTGTTATTCATAACATTCAGTTCCATCTTTCTCTGAATAATATGGAAACCCTATCACAATGATTAACTATATGTATTTCTCTTATTATTCTGACAGGTTTATCAGAACAGCATATTTCAGATTTCTGTAAATTATAATATGATATGACAGGCAGGCCAGATAAGAAAGGATAAACATCCTCATGAGGAAAAATTGGAAGAGTTATATATTGTACTTGTAAAACAGATCTCATTCAAAAGAAAGATGAGGAAAAATTATAACATTTTCAAGGCCATAGACAATTTTAACTACAGATTCTACTTATTTTCCACTTGGCAACCATTATTTAAGATATAGCGTAGGGAGATCAAATGGCAATAGAAAACAGAAAGCTCTTTTACTTTGCAGGCAACTGTAAGGGGTATTGCAAACAAAACCTAATCATTTTTATTTGTCCCTTTCATTGTGCTAATGAGACTCTCTTGCTTATAAAGGGTTTCACTTGGCTATTGAGCTTTCTGCCAGTTTAGAAATTGGCTCGCACTATATAGTTGTATTGTATGTTTTAGCACCTGTTGTTATGGTCATTACTCAGGGATAGTGACAATTGCCCTTTGGTCTTTTGTACATGTTGTTCTTTCCAGCCTCTCTATGGCTTATTGTTTTTTGTGCACCGAACCTGTCATCTTCCCAGCCTGAATAATTTTCTCGCTATAGGACAGTTAGTGTCTCATCAGTCTAATACTTCATTCTGGAAGCGATTTATTCAAAGCTGTGGGGTTTTGCAAAACTATCCAGATCACTTTCCTGAATGACACAAATGATACCATTACTAAATATAATACCGAGAGATTTATTGCACTGTCTGCTTCATAATAAACTGCAGGTTATACTGCATTGTATGGTATCAGATATCGGTGCTTTCAGGTCCGATTTATTTCAGTACCTATGAGAATGCCATGCGAGGCCAGGGGTCAGAGGGAGCACTGAGTGATGGGCTAACATGAAGCTGGGAAACTGGGCTGCTTCCCGAGACCATATCCCCTAGCAGGACCTCTGCGATCAGAAGGCTTCATTAAGATGGGATGGGCTTGCGACAGCTTCATTCCTGCTCCATGATCTCATGTACCAAATCAAAGGATCTGTGTAAATGCTGAATACATGTGTGTGTTGGATCCCCAGCTGCAAGAGAATGCCAGACATGAGCCAACTGTGTGAGCCCTACAAACAGTGTGAAATATTTGGCAGGTCTGAAATCTAAATTCAGTTATGCGGTGGATGTGATTGCCACAGACTCACATCTTGTACATTCACTCACATCTTTTGGATAAAGAAGATAGAAGGCTATAACCACATTGTGCTTATTTTGCCAAAAGCAACATACACCAAGAAAGTGAACACCATCAGATATTTTCAAATTACCTAGTAAGAAAGGAGAGAACGTGGGAATAATATTAAAAAAAAAAAAAATAGAGACTGTTATAACAAGTGATCTAAATCTGGAAAAGATTCCTTTACTATAAAAACAATGAGGGGTTAAGCTTCATGTCAGAATGCTTTTATGAAGCTGGTCATAGCTGTCAGGTTTGATCTGTAACTAATATATTGTCTTGAATAATGATTATGTGAATGCATTTGGGGGAATTTTGGTGAGTTCAATATGCAAATGTTTTGACTGATGTAGACAGTATTATTTAAGATTTTGCCAGTGGTTATATTCACAGAGCTACACACTTACTTACGGTCTAGCACCTCATAGTTGTCTGATAGACAAGGCTTTCTACAATTTTGATGAACATGTTCATCAACACATTTTTTTTTTAAAACACTAAAATTGTATTCCTCCTCCTTTAGCTTATTTTGACCTTTCCAGTGAAGAGTTTCAAGCAAAAAATTAACAAAAATATAGGAAGTTAGTACTGCTCTGTTCCTTTGAGAAGAGGATCAAATCCACATCTCAGTTCTAGTCAGTGGGTTTGAGTTCTGTTGACTTTGTAGTTTGAGGTCCAGTCACAAATGTTTCTAACTTCCCATTACGCAGTGTCCAGTAAAAAGCTAATTGATTAGTTGCATTGCTGATCTTCCTTTATTGAAGCTGTTGTCAGTCCACTTTGAAAATGAGGATTCTATTTTTCTGTGTTGGTGTATCAGTCCTCAATTTATTTCTTCTCTTTTTCTATGGAATAACATTAACCAAAAGTCATGTTTTAGACAGCTGATTGTTAGTCCAAAATGGACATAGGCAGTACAAAAGCAGATGTCATTATTTGTAGTTTTTATCCTAAAGACATGAAAAATAGAGTTATTGTCTAGTAAGTGCTTCCATTTTCTCTAACAACATTGTAGCCAGATAGTTGGAGACTCTATAACTTGCAGCTTGATTTTCAGCTTGATTGATATAGTTCTTTAAAATCATGGTGTAAACACACTCTAAAAGAATGGAAAGAGTGTGAGAAACAATCCAAATTTATATATTTCCTGGGAAATATAACCCATATGTGTATCACATATATCAATGGATTATAACTGCTTATCATGTTTGTCTGTTAGATGAAAAAACAGTAGGTAATAAGTGCTCAAGGACAAAACTTGTGGGTTTGGAGGGGATTATATGTTGTTGTGCCAATGATGGCAGGGACTGGACTCACCAACACTGGAAGCCCTTTCCACTACAGTGTGCCAAGTACTGAGACACCCAACATTCGAATCTGAATATCTGATTATGATTTTTTTGTTGTTGTTGTTCCTCTGGATTTCTTACAATATTATTTTAATAGTTTCAGTGTATTTTGTAGAATTATTTCCTTTGTTATTGTATTATTTGACAAGTTATGTACAAACCAGGGACTAGGGGCTTCATTTTAGTTGCCTGTATGTAAATGTGCTCCATATCTTTTCTGACATCCCGGAGGATCTCAGACATCCTCTGATAACTGCCAAATGTAGTACATGATTAGTTCTTTTTCTATAGTACCTGGACAGAGGTCATGGGGGGTGTGCAAGAAGCTAGGACATCTCAAATAGCGTTACCAGGTGCCTATGTACAAGTCTGTGAATCAAACCTTTGCGGTGGACTTTATTTTGCAAATTTACATATCTGTATAGAGCACAACATCCTACACTACTCTCCAAAAACAATCATCAAAACATCTAAAGCACACTGGACTAAAAACCAACTTAGATTAATTAAAATCCTTTACATTGTTTTTGTTGTTTTTATCTTGACTCTTCACCAGGCACATCCCATAGTATCTGTGGAAACTTACACACTTTGAAATACTGCTGTAATTATTTAATTTGAGGGTAAGTAATTCCTGATATACCAGATTAGAAGATTAGGGAATATGCAGAATATATAATTATTTTAAAGAAAGAGACTGACAAGCACCATGACCCTTCTAGTTACGCATCGTCTGGCAGCTTCTTCAAAAAACCACAATAATTGAACTCTGTGCGGAAGAATGTGGAAGGCTGGAAGGCATTTATGCACCAGTTCAGAAGGACTGGTCACGGCATATGATTTGCCATGCAGATCTGCCAGCACAGGCAGATCCCAGTGGCAGAATCTGACAAATGGGCAAGCAAATCCGCTGTGCTGTGGGGGGAGATAAGCAATACTGTGATGAGACACAAAAATGCTGTAATGTCAGAATTGTGGTCAGGGAATATCATAACCACTGTATCTTGTATATACTGAATTGGGGCGGGGGGGCAGAGGGGGGCAGAATATGTATAACAGATGGCCTGAAAGCAGCAGTTTTGAATTAATCAGGATGCAAGATTATGAGGATCTAGATGACAAATTTAGTGTATAGATGCAGAAAGACTAGATATGAGTAGTATTACTGTGGTAGGAGTAACAACTCATGCACACAGGTTTAGGATTTAGTTAGAAAGAACTGTTGGAGGTCACCAAGTACAACCCCTTGCTCAAAGCAGGATCAGCTTTCAAGTTGCACTGGGTAGTCCCACTGAATTCTGAGTATCTTCAAGCATGGATTCCTGCCCTTTCTGGGCAACCTGTTCCTGTCCTTAAGTACTCTCACAGAGGATGTTTTTTCCTGTATTCACTAAGAATTTCCTTTATTGTAACCTGTCTTTGTCTTATGAGTCTGGCTTCATCTTTTCTGTAAACCCAGTCAAAGCAGAAACTGGGTTCCCACTTAATCATCTCTCCTCCAGACTGAACAAACGTCAGCTTCTTGTATGTTTCGTTTCTGGTCCCTTAAACATCCAGGTGGCTGCCTGAAGGACTTGGTCCAGTATGCCTGTGTCGTTCTTGTACTGGGGATTGCCAAAACTGGATGTGAGTGTCGAATAGAGGGGACCACACCCTTCTGTCAGCCAGGCTGTGCTGCTTCTGGTGCAGCCTACTATGGCATTAGCACTGCTGCTGCACTGACATTCAGAGCCAGAAAATAGGGAAGCTACAAAGAAGTGGTCTGTGTAACTCTAGGTTCTGAGAATCATTAAAAAAATGCAGATCCCATTACTGCCCCTTTTTTATCTATCATGATGCTGGATAACTCGTTTAAAGAGATAACTGAGAGTTCTCCTAGCATGGGCAAGTAGCCTAAATTGTATAAAAGAAACTATAACTGCAGTGCTCCTGGGTAATATGTGGTTCCTCTTTTTTTTTTTTTTTTTTTTTTTTTTTTTGCTAACAAAACCCAAAATCAGTGAATTCACTGTGGAATACAATGGAAGGACATTGTAAAATCTGAATAGTAACAGAAAAGTTATACAACCCAAACAAGAAAAGTGCATGAATTTCATATATAGTGCATAAATAAAAAGTTGTATGTATTTTAAATCCAGTTTATCTGAAATCTAGTGTATGAAAATTCAGTAAGTCCATCCGTGACTAAAAAGAAACAAAAGGAAATACTTAATTTTTATAAAGTTTTCCATAAAATTTTATAACATAAATTTATCAGTAAATATTATGACTGAAGTGTATTCTTGGTAACTTACAGGACATGCATGTAAAATATGTGAGCAGCACAGTGTAAGTAATGGTGTTTATTTTTACAGGATGCAAGCAAGAATCATATACTTTAAGCTTGTTTTCCATTTACAGTGCTATCATGAAATTGTTCAATGTCTCTTGAATGATGCAGAGGACCCTCAGTTTCAAACACTGTTGGACTTTGTCTTTAATTTCAATATATATTTTAAAGGAGTATGTGAGCTCCTAAGTTTCTTAGTATATTGTAATAAATGTGCCATAAAATATTATTCTTTCTCAATACAAAACAGATGGTACAGATCCACGATGTATACAGAGAACTTAATCTAAAGCAGCCTTGGCCTATGTCTGTAGTTCTGTCATAATTTATTTTCTTTTGTACGTTGATTCTATTGCAGACTGAAACCACAAGGCAGAAGTCAGAGGTATGTCGAAACCTTCATTTCCACTTTCTAAATTTTTACCAATAATCTTGGTCAAGTCTCTTGTGTTCCCTTTTAGCAAGGACGATAGAGGATCTCTCTTGGGCTTTGCATCAGATTAGTTTTAGGCTGTCATGATTTCCTCTGTAGTATAGTATTTGCAATCTGCAACATCAGAAGTAGCTGTGCTGCTAGAGGATGACCTTCTGATACTATGAGGTACACTAATACAAACTCTGGAAGTATATGGCTCTGATTTTTTTTCTGTTGTTTTAGTTCTGATTAATGCTAGCATGAAATCAGAATCAGACCAGCAGAATTATGGAGGATTTGAGTTCACTTATGTATTTATTTATATTTCAGTGACTCTACTTTTAAGGCTAGATGATATACAGAGGGGAAATAAAAGCCACAAAATTTAATCTGATACATTAATAAAATAAAACTGCATTTGCAGGATTTAAATAAACCATCAGTAAAAGCTGTATGATGGAATTTTAGTCTTAACTAAGCAGAGCTATGAAAACCAACAGTCCTTCTCAACCCATTTCAGGGTCTCCATGGTGGCAGGTCTCCCACCTCTCCCTACCTGCAGCCTTACTGTCAGTAATGCCATAGAGTTAAAGCAACAGAGAGATGAATGTAAGTGTCCAGGTGTAAAAATTGTCATAAAACTGCATATATTTTTTCACAGGTCTAAAATATCTGTCTCCTGTTTGGCATCACTAAGCATCAGAGGCTACTGTCTAATGGCAAAGAGCACTCTGCTGTGTCCACATTATCAAATAATTTGGTGCAATAAAAGGAACAGTTAATGAAGTGAACAGTACTGAGGCTTGTACATATACATTCTGTGCGGTTCAAGGGTTTTACTTTGGAGCAGTTTTGAGTTGGTACCCTGAAACACCAAAATCATCATCACCACATATGCAGTCTGAAACTACATGAGGCTGTGTTTAAGTTTGCAGACAGTGTGCTGCAAGAAAACCTGGCCTACAGAGTGAAGCAGCTGGTGCTGAGGACCACATTCTCCGTGTTTCAGAGGGTGTATTTCAAATTAGATCTCATCTGGTCTTACGCGCTGAATGTCCATTAGTAGTTGCAGTGCCCTAAGAGAAACTCCTGAGGTACATTTTCTAGTTTAGTTTCACCTACAAGGAATCCAGTTTAGGGTTTCTGAGACCGCTCTGGAGTGTGAATCAAGGAGCAAGTGGGACAACCGGGAGATCTTCTCCAAACACACACTTGTGGTCGGAACTGACAAGCTGCAGTGTAGATATGCTCTGGAGCAGCAAGTCCTGTTACATGCTCATGTGTCCCCTCTAGGAGCTGAAGTGCAATTGGTGGCCATATGGAGAACCACCATCAGGTTAGATATCCCTAAAAGGAATCCCAGTTAGTGTGAACACTTTTCTGTAGATTGCACCAATGTGCAGTAAATGAGGACTGTCGAGATTTGCATTGCCTCAAAACACAACACTGATATAGATGCAGTTGTAGCCTGGATTTTGTGGCAGAACATTTAGTTCTTTTTGGCATCTAGAATGGAGCTGAAGCAGACCAAGCCTCTGTGCTGGGACCTGGGAGGCGAAGATGAGAAGGATTTCTGGAGATGGGTTTGAAAATTAATCTGTGTGTAGACATGACAATCCAGTGCCTTGACACAGCCCAGGGCATTTAATGAGATCACACACCATCAAAATTTTCCCTCTGTAGAATAACATTGGTGAATGAACTTCCTGGGTTTCTGAGCCAGTGTCCCATCTCCCCTGTCCCATTTCTGCCTGGAAGAACAAGGGCAGTGCTCCCTGAAAGGGGGCCAGTGCTTCACTACAGAGTTTTGGTATCAGGTATAGGATGTTTTTACTTGTTTGGTTGGTTGTTTGCTTTTGTTGTTCCTCTTGTCTTTTGCTTTGGAGTTGTTTTCTTTTTACTAAACAGTTGCCATTAGGTAAAGATTCAATTTCAAAGATCTTCAGCTGCTAGTGGGAGAAGGTCACAGGTGTTTAATGGCCTACAGCTATAGTCTAAACTTGTGGCTTTGAGTTTAAGAAAGGCTATTACAGTTGTTATTAAGAAGACAAAAGTCTTTAACTACAAATTCTGTTTCTTAGATACCCTGAAAAAGTCGTCTTATAAACAAAACTCACTTTGACTATTTTTCAAGTATTCATCTATCATTCTTTACACATTATAGTTTGTTCTAACAAAATATAACTGACCCCAAGAACAATTATAAGTAAATAAGGAGTATTCACCTTACAAGCAAAATAAAGACTATTTTATGTATCTAGAGCAAATATTAAAATTTAATGTATTTTACTTTTTAGTTAAGAAGTGCCATAGGGAAATTGCAGTGTGTTCATGTTCTAGGCCTTGTAAGAGACATCAGGACTATCCAGTAGAAATCTATTTATAATTACAGAAAGCAATAGGCAGAGACAACCACTGTAGTGTCAGTAATGATTAGGACATTTTTCTAATTTTATCTAATTGCATTTTCTTGATTTCCAGATTGTTTTTTTAAACTTTAGTCTTCAAGTACTAAAAAAATCCTTCCTCAGATCATACTCCTGGTGATTGCACTGAAACCAATCCAAACATACTCTTATTGAGCTTTGAAAAATTCTGAAGGCTAGTTCCACACTGAATCAGCTATTTTAAAAATGCATTGATTTTTGCTTCATGCTGCTGTTTAGAAACTGTATCTTACAAGCTTGCATAACAAAATTTAAGAATGGTTTTTAGCAATGTTGTAGCTCAAACAAGATTTTTTGAAATGTTAATGCCACCTCTTGAAGCCTTTTGGTTTGTTTTGTCTGAATCTATGCACCTGCCCTAATGTTCACTATGTAATAATTCTGTTTTCTTCTGTAGCATGGATTTGCCCATTAATCTAAAGTCATGAGACCTCATTCATTCTGTTAGAAATGGAGCAATTAATTTGTGTACAAGTATTAAGTGGAGACAAGAGTACATGGAGAAATGCTAAAGCCAGAAACTAAGGTTGCTTCAAAACTGTAATCTTATAGCAACCTGAATTGCTCACATACAGTGGTTTATAAAATGTATTTTATAGAGGTCCTGGTGTTTTTCCTGTGGAAATTAATGGTAACATGTATGTTGATTTACAGAATTTCAGTATTAGATCTAAGTACTAAGGTAATTATAACAAAGACATGTAGGCTTAAAGTAAAACAAAGAAAATTCTAATCTGTTGATTGATACACTGTAACAAGCATTTAACCAACTCACTTATTAATGGCTGACAGCTAATAAACACCCTTTTAATTAATTTAATCAAGTACCTTATTCAGGGTGGTGATAGCTGAAATTGTAAAGTGTTGTGCAAGATGAGTTTGCTTGAGCTCTCCTAGACACCCAGAGTGTGAGTGAGGTCAGGCCAAGAAAATCTCAGAAGAATAAAGTATATTGTTATTTATTTATTTATTTATCACTCCCTTCACACACCCCTCCCCATTCATCCTTTCAGAGAGTTAAGATTTGCAGAACTTACTTTTGAACTTGCCCATTAACTTCTTAATAGAAAAGGTACCCTTCATCTGTATAGAGACTGGTCTTTTTGGAGAGGCAGATAAATGCTTCATATACTGAGCGTGCTAAAGAACGGGCAGCTTTTGTACTCACTACAGTAGAAACAAAAAGCAGTGTGTGGTAGGTAGGTAGGGCAGATATTGGCAGGAGGGCTACAGGAGAGATGGGAGTGCATGACCTAATGGTGCAGGAAGCAAGGAAGGAGGGATAATCTGCACTTAAAACAATGTGACAGAGACAGAAAAGAACGTTTGGGATCACCAGCGTAGGATGAATTTCAGAAGCTTTTATCTTTGATGAAATGTTGCTTTAATTGTTTCTCTTTGAAATGTGTCTCATTTCTGCTGGCTGTTTGTGTAGAAAAGTACCAATGTTCAGCGTTTAATGCACTGGATGGAGATCTGGGATTTATCTGTCTCTGATTCCCTGTATGACCTCCAGCTAATCGTTTCCTCTCCCTGTCTCAGTTTCCTTATCTGTAAAGTGGAGTTAATAATCCCTTCTATCTCCCAATGTGTAGTGAAGTTAGACAATTCAATTAATAGTTGTAAAACTCATTTAGCTTCTGGGCCAGAAAGTGATAAAAAATTGTAAGGAATTATTCATAAATGTGGTATGCCATCACTGTCCAAATCTGAGGAACAAATGTTCTGCTTCGTATTTTTCTTAACTTCTGTTAACTTACTTGCAAAATCATTTCTCTTTCTCTTTACCCAACATATTTGTGTTAATGTAAGGAAAATCCTTTCATATGGAATATTATATTAGGAAACTGCTAATATAAAAAAGAAAATTAAAGATATCGGCTGTATTCTCCCTCAGATTGTAAGTTTGAAGTTGAGACCCACTGAGCTGTTGGGTGAATTTGGCTTAGGATTTGGTGTGGTTATGTCTTATTTTAGCCAAATAATATATTGTCAAACCATGGGCTGCAAACTGTTTCACACTGGGAGAAACTTAATATACTTTGATTTTCCATTGTAATAAACATACAACCTGAAGACTGTCAGAGATATTAATATAGTTGAAGGATTTCAGTTTACTAGCTAGCTGTACAGGCTCCTGTAGAAGTAGACAAAAATCCATTGTGTCTTTAAATTATTGCCTCTCTACATGCAATTGTGTGTATGGGAGGAAGGCTAGAAGCACATACAGTATTCTGTTAGCTGCATGGCAGTAAAGAATAATATGGGGTATACTCATGGAAACAGACCTTGTTGAAATTATAAGGCTTTACAAAAAGATTAATTGAGATATTGCAAGGCTGTGAGGGATAAGAACATAGAATCATAGAATATGCTGAGTTACAAGGGACCCATCAGGATCACTGAGTCCAACTCCTGGCCTTGCAAAGGACACTCCAAGAATCCCACCATGTGCCTGAGAGCATTGTTCAAATGCTTCTTGAACTCAGGCAGGCTTGGTGCTGTCACCACTTCCCTGGGGAGCCTGTTCCAGTGCTCAGTGACCCTCTGGGTGAAGAACCTCTTCCTGATATCCAGCCTAAACCTTCCCTGACTCATTTTCATGCCATTACCTCAAGTCCTGTCACTGATCACAAGAGTGAAGAGATCAGTGCCTGCCCCTCCTCTTCCCCTCACAAGGAAGTTGTAACTGCAGTGAGATCTCCCCTCAGTCTCCTCTTCTCCAGGCTCAACAGGCCAAGTGACCTCAGCTGCTCCTCATACAGCTTCCCCTCCAGGCTCTTCACCATCCTCATGGCCCTCCTTTGGACACTCTCTAATAGCTTAATGTCTTTTTTATATTGTGGTGCATCAAACTGCACTTACTAGAAAAAATTCTTCAAAAAGCTGGGTGAATAGAGTTGCAAAATTTGTGATGAAAACCATTATTGAAACTTTCCCACCCTGAAAGTGTGTCAGTTATTAGCTGGGATATTTTTTCTGGATAAATATATTGTGCTGTTTCATGACATCACCATAAACACCAGCATTCCCTGTCTGTGTCTACATTTCTCATAAATGGTCTATGCTGGCAGTATACAAATAGTCTCCTGATGCAGATATGGGTTGATGGATCTGCTGAACCTCCTTGGTTTCAAGGCTAATATAATACTGGCCCCAGCCTCAGCAAATGGTATTTTGTAGGAATACAGAGTTAGGTGTAGCCTCTCATCCCTGAAATACCAGCTGAAGTGGCCAGGATGCAAAATTGCTATGACCGGATCTAAGACTTGAGTGCACCTCCCACAACACAAGCTGAAGAATGGTTTTGGGGCAAAAGCCATAAGGCCCCAGTGGAACGGACTTCCATCATTCCTGAGCTTTGAAAAGGAGAGATCACAGCGGGTAGCAAGAGAAAGCCAAGCTGTTGCATACATCCAACACTTACAGTGTTAGGAGAGGGAAGCAGGGGAATATGTGTTCCTAGTACAGTGATACAATGTTGGTTTTGTCTATAGGAAATGGGTAAACAGCATTTCAAATACCTAATTCATTGTGTTGCGCCCCATAGGTCAGCAGAGGACTGAGGCGGGGTAGAGAGCAGCACAGTTGTCAGCTGGTACTTTCCATTACAGATTTTTGTTCCCAAGTACTTGCACATCCCCAGCAATTTGAGGTAAAAATGTCCATCTTGTCCAGGAAAAAAAGATTCAGCCAATCAATTTTTACTTCTTGCAAGATTTGTAAATTCTTATAAAATCTTAGATTGCTCATGCTCAGTAGAGAATTTGCTTTTTGAAACTAAAAAATATGCAAATTCCCCTTTTTCTAGGGTACTTACATGTCTGACACCTCCCAGGATTGCCAAGACTTCATAAGAGCATCTTTGCAACACATCTCAGGACACAGGGACAAAGCTGAACTTTCTTTATGATGGGCTATACTTTGGAAGAGGTGAGACTGAACTTGAAGCTTATTCTGTCCTATGTGAAATCCATTGATACCCAATAAATAATAAAATGTGTAATTCTGGGCTAAGAAGTACTGAGGTGTGAGTAATTTACTAGGGAACTTGTAGGGTGACTACAAGCTTTCCCTGTATTCATATGGTTTCCCAGGCATTTATCCCATCAGTGGACAAAGATAACGAGCCAGAAAAGCACAGTGGAATAGGAGAGCATGAACCAAAAAACTCCAGCAAAGTAACTGATAGGCAAGTGCGAGACTGACAATCTAAACCATTGCAAACGAGGTACAAATGTGCAAGCAAATGTTTTTTCCTTTATTAAACAAATATTTCATGGCAAATCGGTTTATTCAGAAAATCCCCACTCAGCCCCATAAATAAGATTCCAAGTCATAAGGACTTCTGAGCATCTTCTCTTTACTCAAGGACTTCTTTCTCTCAGGTTACATATGGTTATTCAAGGCAACTAGTGCACCTATGAGACAGACTGAGGTACAAGAAGAATGAGGGGGGGCTACATAAAAGCAGCTGCATTCCAGTATAATCATGCAAATTGGGTTGGGGGTGATGCCCTAAAAGTTCTGTCTCAATATAAACTATTCTGTAGAATGACAATATGAACCCAAATACCAATTAAACCTTGAAAAAAGCAGTCTAGATAACATTCTAGTTGCCAGTCTAGATAGGCACAAAATGACCCACTGGAGTGTAAAAATAAAGTGCATATTTTCAAAGTCATAAAATGGAAGTATTTGAAACAGAAGTAATTAAAAAAACAGCCAGCACACTTCCTGTGAGGAAATTAATTTCTCTTGGTTGTAGCATTGACCCGTCCTTACTGTTCCCTGTAATAGGAACCAAATGTCAGATGCCCAAAGGCATTACTCTTTCTAGATTGCCTCATCAGAAACAAATCTTTCCCTATGTGTTGTTTTGGTTTGTTTTTTTCATATCCAGAGCTGATAGTTTCCAGTGGTTCTTTTAGAGCTGATGTACAGGTAGGGCTCTGGGAGAGCTTCATCTGTATCTTTGGGTGGCAACAGCAAGAGGTCTCTGTCAGACCAAGTCATCCTAACCTCCTTTCATATTCCACTGAGAGGAAACAGAAACTTTCCAGGCATGGTCCAACTGTCCTGCTATAGGATGTGATCATTGGATCTTCAGTGCTCAGAAAGGAGTCCAGATGACTAGTTCAGATGAAGAAGCCTTCTGAGTTAAAAAAAAAAAAAAAAAAGTGCACAACCAAAAAACCTCTTCTGAGATTAAAATCTCCCTGTTATTTGCTATTCCACAGATTTTAGAATCAATGTGCTTCTAAATACAAGAGTACGAACAGAACAGAGGAGAGGAGAGGAGAGGAGAGGAGAGGACAGGACAGGAAAGGACAGGACAGGACAGGAAACCAATGAAGAAATAACAGGTTTCTTTGACTTATTAAAAGCAACTGCATTTCTTGAGAAGATTATAATAGTAAGGGATATATTTAGCTTCCAACACTTCCACAGGAAAGAAGCAAATAGATTTATCTGAATAAACATATTTTGAAGAATAGATGTAATGTCTCACAATGTTTATGTTAGCCATGCTATAACAAGAGAAAGAATGAGTGACAGCAAGTATTGCAGTGACATGCTTTAATTTTGCAGATCCAGACATTCTTAAAATAATACTTGCACAATAAATACTAGATCAACTCAGAACTCTAACAGAAAATGTAAATGAAGTTATTAATTTCAACATATGAAATACAAAGTATTATATATTTTCCTGTGTATTTATTTTCTATATCCAATGAAAGGTACTAATGCACAATAATTGGCATAATTTTCTCAATATAATGGGAAACTCTGAAACTGCTTCAAAAATGTGTGAAATAAGAGTTTAAATAGTTGGTTCAACATACCTTTTTTGTATTTTTCTTTGTTACAATTTCACAATAATGACGTTTTTCATTTCAACCAGTCACCTGAAAATCACAATTCACCACAATAATCTAGTCTCAAGAAAGCACAATTAAAATTGTGTGCAGAAAAACTACTGGGCTTTATCATAAGTTATTAAAAAATGTCTGCTATGTGAAGAATAAGTTACCCTGTTCTGTAAGAAGTAAATGGTGAGCCCAGGTGCACAAATTCTATCAATGATTTGATAAGAATTTTCCTTTCTATTTTTTACTTTTGTGATATTCATTATTCAACCAATATTTAAACGGACCACAAAAATATTTAGGAATATCAAAATTTCATAGTAATTTGTGACATAAATGTAAGCTGAAGATGTGCTTCAGATGCTTGTGTTTGATCTGAGCTATCATCACTTGATTATTCAGGTTCATTAGTTAGTCAAATTACAGAAATGTCATTGAAGTCACCTTGTAAATGTCAAGCTGAATGTCAGCTGACAGTTGAAACAGTGACATTACTAAAATGCTTCGTATGAGGCTACTTTTTGTCACAATAAAAATGTTTTCTGTCCACTGAGACAGCTGTGACTCAATGGTACCTAATTTTACATGTACAGAAGAACAGAAAGGATGGTTTCTGCTTTCAAAGACTGCAGGGCAGTTTTATGAATCTCAAAATGAAAATGAAATGTAGAACCTCTCCAACATTTCAAGTTGCACACTTAAAAATTAACTACTTCATATATTACTTAATATTATGCTGGTGACTTTTGATGAAATTAAATCAATAGGTTTATGTTCCAATGTCAATGTTTCTTCTTATTTATTATTACAACCCCTAATTTGGGGATGAGGGGGTTAATTCCATCCTATTTATCTAATTGTCTACCCATGCTGAAACAAGCATAGCAGCAGCACTGCACTTGAGTGTAAAGTGGTGGAGTTTTTGATTCTGCTGGCACACTGGAAGGCATTTGGACCATTGTGCAAATTATAGTATAATGCAATACCCTAGAAGAAATAATTATACCCAGCCTTGTAAGCCAAAAATCGCACACAAAAAACTTGGGCCTTTTAATTTGGTCACATATAATGTATGAAATGCAGTTCTTCCAAAGCTAATGGAACCAGAGGGAGCATTATGATTATGACTCTCTTAATATATTTTTCCATTTAAAAACTGGGGCCAGACTTGAACAGAACAAAAAGATGAAGTATAACTTGAGTGCTAGAGACTGGTGTGCAGGATAATATGAAGGGAAAAACACAGTTAGCATATGAGTAACTCCTTGGTGCCATTGCATGTCTGAGTATCTGCTCTGTAAGCTGCCCTTTAAATAGTAATATACACATCATGGGTATGATAGGTAATACTAAATCATTCCCTTTTTGTTTGGTTTTTTTTTTTCCAAATCTTCAGAAAAGGTAAACACATTATTGTGTTTGTGATGGAGGAGAGGGGCTCTTTCTGACACTTTTTACCATTTCTTTAAAATAAAACATGAAAAAGATACTGTGTTTCATTGTGGCTAAGGTGGATTATGATTAGTGGATTATGACCAGTACAATTCTTGGGTTTTTTGAGCATCTTTTCTTTTGACATGTTTGTAGCCAGCACTGTAGCAGGTTTCTGTATTGCAAAAGGTGGAGGATATGTTCTCATTAATTTAGTAATATTGGGTTGTACCTTATTTAGCCACTAGTACTTTTTGAATTTAATAGACTTATCTGAAGAACGAGGTGTCCAAGTCTGGCCCTTTGTATGGGAGGGATGCATCCAAGGCTCTGAAAGTGCAAAAAAGCAGCAATGTTTCAAAGGGTACAAATGGGATGCGGAGGCAGCATGCCATGGTGGCCTCTGAAATTAAAACTGCAGTATCACCATGGCATGTGTGATATGTGTAAGATGCCAGTAATCTCAAAAGGCTGAAATTTCCACAGAGTAAGAACATTTTAATGACATGTGATTCTCAAAACCAATTAAATATGTCTAAATTTCTGTTTCTAAGACAAAAGAGGGGAAGAAACAGAACTCTGCACTTCACAGAAAGCACAGGGTCAAGCAAATTTCAGGTTATTCCATTTCATTCTCACAGGTGCTGAGTAATTAATCCATGCCTTTACACACAGTAGAATTAAAGAGAACCAGAGAAAATCAGTGTTCCTAGAGAAACAGAGGATTCTCAGAAAATTTTTTGACTCTCTCTCCATATCCAGTGGCAGCCAGAAAACCTCCAAGTTGAATATATGTCTACTTAAAGGGAACATTCTCCTAGAGATGGTGTTTTAGAGGCGTAGAGCTGATGAGATGGCTGCTGGCTGTTGTGGCCAAAAGACAGCTCAGAGCATTCCTAAGGCTATGATTCCCTCATAAATTAACCCTGCGTGCCTTCTCACCTCTCTCTTATGCTGGTGTTGGTGCTCATCTGATCCACAGCGTATCTGTTCAGGGACTTCAACAAGCAGAAAAAAATGTTGGTTTTTTGAATTGGGTGTCCCCAGGTTGAGCCATGCAGCAGTAGTACCACAGGAGAGCGAGAGGGGGTGGAAGGGTTAAAGGGTGAAGAGTTGCTAAATTGTGATGAAACTGCAGCATAAGTGAAAGTTGAGACAAAAGATTGGTAGTGACATATTTTATACTTGCAATTACAGAATCACAGACTGGTTGAGATTGGAAAGGATATCTGAAGGTTCTCTGGCCCAACCCCTCTGCTTCAGCAGGGCCACCTACAGCCAGTTGCCCAGAAACATGTCCAGAAGGCTTCTGAATATTTCCAGGGAGGCTTTTCTTCTGTAATTATGTCAAGAACAATTTTTTTATTTCCATATTAAGCTTTCTAGGAGTAAAGTGAATTCATGTGAAGCTCACAGATAGATGGTATGTTGCCCCCCTGAAAGGAATGAGTATGGCCACGCAGTCTTACAAGAAATGCTTTGAATGTTTGTAGAAATTTTCAGATTTGGAACTCGCAGAAGTTGGGTTTCTCCTCACATGGAAAAGTACTGACAATTGAGTAGTCCAATTTTAGTTATGGAAAATCATTCCCAAGGATCCAGATTTTAATCCAGACAATGATGCTCTGGAATCCCCAATCAGTCCTTCTCTAACACCATCAATTGTCCCTGTGGGCACAGTTAGACCTGCTGGTTGGGCAGAAATCAAGCCCAAGGGTCTGACCTTGCAAAATTACATCCCTCCTAGTAGGCAGAGTCATGTTGGTGTTGACATCCACAGATGAAGTGAGCCTCCTCTACAGAGTAGGGGGGTGCACCAGAGAGGCTTTTTTAAACTGTCTTTAAAGATTGTGTGTCATCCAGAGAGACATGCAAAATGGATTGTGATTCCAGTCTGAAAAGGGAAAATTTGACAGATTTTAACACAGTGATGGCAGACCAAGCCATAGGTTATAGACTGCTTAAGATGATTGTGTTGAACAGTTGTCTGTTGTAGCTGAAATGCCTTGGCCAAAATTCAGAGATCTCAAAAAATTAAGAATTTGAATCATGTAAATCATTTCATGAACTAGATGACTTTTTAGAAAATGACTAAAAACATTGGCAATTAAAATGCATTAGTAAACCTAATTGCTGTGGATCAAGTCTGTAAGGCTTTTAACAATGACTTGAAAAAAGAATCTTGAATTTAAGTATTCAAAAGTCAACAGCAAAGGCTTTTTTGTACATGAAAAATAAAGTGCTTCAGTAGGTAAGGAGGACTGGAGTAGGGCAGTGGCTATGGCAAGACCATCTCCCATGCCACGAAGAGGGCCCTCCCAGCAAGTATAAAGCAGCACCTCTTGGCAGGAGGCAAACATGCAAAGAGTGAGCACATGATACCAGATTAGCCTATATTGTCACAGTGGCACAACTGGCAGAGACTTGTGCCTTGTTTGCCAGAAGATACTGATTCATGTTCCTGACTGCCATTAACTTGTATGGCCAATTTATTCTAACCTCTCAATGTCTGTTTCCCCCATCTGCTGAGCATCAGTTAATTAGGAAGTCAACTGTAATTTGTTCCATGCTTTAAAAAGCTAATATGATATCTAAATACCAAATAATAGTAGTATCCTTTGGGATACTTTATAAAACTTTTCCTAAGATAACAGCAGGTTCTGTATGTCCTGTCAGTTAAAATCTCAGGTTTGTCTCAGCAGAACAAGGCCCAGCAGGCAAAATTTTCATTCTGGAAAGGGCCCCAATGTTGGAAATTTCTCTCTATGGGGAAGCTAGGAATGCCTAAACTGGTTGTTTTTAGCCTTAGAGATAGGAGGTGCATGGTTTCATTTAATTTCAGACATTAAGGCTGCCTGTGGCTTGCTCCCTCTTTTCCCACTGCAGCTTCCCATGGGTGATTCTCCACTGCGCACTGAGATCCTGCTGTATCTGACTTCAGACCGGTCCCAGTGCTGTCTTCCTTTTGCACTATGGCCTTTCCTTTAAACCATTCATTTTCATTTCTAAGGCAAAAATCTTTTTGCTAAGGCCAGTGTAATCCCCAGGTATCCAATGGATCTCATGCTTCTTTGGGCAAAATTCTCCTCGAAGTTATTTTCCTGAGTAAAAATCAAAAGAAGCATCCTCAGATGCTGTTACTCACATTTTCTTCTGCCTTGGTACCAGCTTGAAATAGTTTTACCATAGGATAGCTGTTTTTTCAGGTAGTTCTTTTTATTCAAATGTTTTTCAAGTGCACTTCTGCACTGGGGATAAATACATAATCAGTGACACTTTCCTACTCCTCAGAACCCTTCTTTGTCTATATTTGGTGCAATGACTCCTTACTGAAGTGGTTAACATATTGTTACAGCACAGAGCTCATCTTTCTGAAAGCACTTTGTGTGTGACCAGAACTCTTTACTGATATCAAACCAGTTGGTTCACTAGGTGAAGTCAATGAGGGTATCATTCATGCTTCTGAACTTTTAGTGTCAGGAATAAGTGGGGATAAAAAAGAAAAGGAATCGTCAAATTGGAGGCTGAGTTCTGAGATTGATCATTACTTTTAAACTTCAGAAATTTCACCTGGAAATCATGTAAAATATGTCTATAAGCCATCAACCTTAATCCTTTATGGTCATGTTATTTACATGGCTGTAAATTTTCACATGTATCCTACATTCATCTTATATTTAATGTGTCTATCCACTTGGTTAGACTGTTGCCTAAAATTGTTAAAGCATTGTTCTTGTAATACTCGGGAATAATCTCAGGGCTGCAATACAGAGAAATTACTTTCTCCTATAAATTTAATAGGAGGATCTTTTTATCTTTTCAATGTTTAATATTGCTATATCAATAATTACTGCTTAGGTATTACAGTTATTATTACCTAACCAGTGGTGTTGTGTTCTGAAGAATGTTAAGAATTTAGTGTATAATTTCTTTTTGTACCAGCTGGGGTATTCTAACACTACACAGTGAATGCTATCAGGGAACGGTGCCTTGGGAGTGGTGTCTGTGATACTCCTAAAACCTAATGAATAGTTGACCAGTGTAGCTTTCCTTGTGCGGGAGACAGGGGGTTGCATTTCCCCCTCCAGCTTGTTCGGGCTAACCATAATGCAGCCCACTCCTTTACCATACACTATGCTCTCTGAGATGCAAATCCTATTTGCTTCATAGAAACCAAACTAAGATACAAAAGACTACATATATTTTTAAATAGTTCCTTCTGTGGGGTGGTAGTTCAAGGTATTTCTTAAACTTGAGCTCAAACCAAACTATAGTTGCTCAAGGAACTGAAAACCCATTGGAACACATGAATATTTCATTTGTAGACAGTCTCTATCTTTGCTGCAAAGCAAAACAAAATCTCTTTGCTTCCTTATTGTCTTCTTCAACATAGGATGGGAACTCTGCCTTGATTTCTGTAGGACTGCATAGTACTAATGTCAAAGAGCTGATATTTATATCAATATGAAAAGTCCTGCAGTGCTGTACTTATTCTGCAGTTTGCAAGCTTTTCAGCCACCCTTTCTGCCTGCCTTGCAGAGGAAATGTGGCTGCAGCTTTATCTGCAGTGTAGAAACAGTGACAGCATAAGAAAGCTGAGGGCCAAATTAGCTGTGGTTTGTGGTACATCTTCTGCTTCCATTTTCTGCCACTCTAATCCTACCCGCCTCACACACATAAACCCATATGCTTTAGACAGCTTTGGGCACATATCAGTTGTTCACCTGTGATTTCAGTCCTTCCCCCAATCCCCACCCCACAATGAATCAATCACCAAGTCTACTTTAATCACAGATAAGATGCTGTCCTGGTACTAATCATTTTAAAGGTATTGAGGAATTGTGCCCCCTTTTTTTTTTTTTCTGTGATAAAAGGAACTAGATGGAGTTGTGTTCTGTGCTTAGAAAAGGCATTCTTTTTTGTTTATAGTAACTTGCATGGATAATTCTGTACCCTGACTTCCTCTGTGTTATGTCAATTGTCAGTCTGCTCTGCTGGATTTTGCTCTCATGCAAAATAAATACAAACTGGATTCTTGAACATTTAAAAAAAAAAAAGTAAGAAAAGTAGTAAAAACAACATAGAATATACTTATGTTTACTTTTAAACTATTATAAATCACATGACTATATTGTATCATTTAAAAATAAAACATGAGTTGTATTATTTGACCATAGTTTTACCACTAACAAAAAAAATGGGGCAAGTTTACTTTCATTTACTTGTCAAAACAATATCTGCAATGTAAATGGTGATGGTCCTAGCCCTCACCATATCTGCTTTTCCAAGTCCTCTACTACATATTGAATAATTTAATGGTTGGTAGTGGTGTAATGCAATGAATTTGGAGCAAACAAACTGCTCTTGCCTAGAATGGCTCTTTTTTCACCATGGGACCACTGGCTTTCTCCAAAACTGAATTCCTGGAAATTATCATGCTTCCCTAGTGAAACTGAGGGAACCTAAAACCTGTTAGTTCTGATAACAAACCTGGGAGATGTGCTGCTGGAGACTGCCATAAAGTTTTCTATGATGCTGTATAATGATCAAAGCTTTTTCTGCACACAGGTCACATTGTTCGAACAACACTGACAATCCCTACTAATTAATGTCATGCTGGTTACTGACACCAAGCCACACATGCAGACTGAGCAGTATCTTATCATACCCATGATCTCCAGGAAGTGCCACCTCCACTGCTAAAGCTTACCAAAGAAGAAACCTTGGGCAAAGAGGCACTTCCTCAGCTCTAGAAGAGCTGCAATTACTTTGCTTAGCATACTTTTTGAATCCAGAATAGGCAAAGCACTATAATGTGTGAGGGTAGATGTCATACATGTAAAAAGGTGCTCTTATGCTGTAGCAGCTTCTCCCAAGAACAGGAAACAGCCTACCATTTCTAGTAACATTGTTTAGTGCAAACAGCTGCAGCCAGTTCTGCACCTGGATAAGTATTTACATTAAAAGTTACACTACTCATCTAATGACAAAGCATTAATAAAAAAAGAAACGTGTAAGTCAGGCCTCATACACATGTACTTTCAGACATGCACAAGAGGGAAGAGTTTTAGTGAACTGAGCAAAACTGTTACCACGGTCTCGCATAAAGCAGGAATGGCCTCGTGGCTTGCAGCTGCTTAATCCTATCAGAGATGAGTTCGAGTACAAGTTTGCAGCACATTACCATGCACTCAAAAACCTTTCTCTTTATTCAGGTCTACAGCATTTTATGTGGTTTCTTGCAGATGTCACTAGAATCTTTCAGTCATGTGCCTAAGCTCCTCTTACACCAATCTTCCTTCTGCTCTCATGAGAAATCAGTTTCATTTTCTCTGAAATCCTTTGAGTTTTATGTAGTAATTACAAAGTAGTTAGATGGACAAGTTTTTCTTCGTATCATTTATTTTCTTTCTTATTCTGGTGTTTACCAAGCTGATTGTTTGCATTTATTTTATATATAAAATAATATTTTGAATATCAACTTGCATCAGGAAAGATTTTTAGTAATTAAAAGTTATTTAAAGAAATTACTATGTCTGATTTTCATTTTCTTACAGAATATTTCTTGGAAAGCATGTATTTGTCATGCAAATCAAAAGAATTTTAGACAAGATTGTTAGCTAGAGTAATGATTTCTCCAGCAGAACCACATCACAATTTACTGAAACCTAAATATTGCAAGTTTTTTACATTAGAATCTAAAATTTCAATAAAAGAGAGACCAGATAGATTCTAACACTCTAATAGCATTATTAGGGTCCCATTGTAATTTTTTTTCAATTGATTGAAATAATAATATATGGCAAAGAAGCCATAAAGAAGAAAGAATGCAAACTCACATCCATCTTTGAGGACAAGAAGGAGAATTTGATGCAGTACAGGCCACTCAGCTGAACTGCACTCCCTGGGAATGTTACAGACTGAATCTGCTACAAGCATTTCCAAATGCAGGAAAGATAAGAAGATGATTAGGAATAGCCAGCACAGAATTATCAAGGGTAAATTATACCTGAACAGCCTGATTGCCTTCTTTGATGAGATGGCTTGCTCTGGGATGAAGGGAGGAGCACTGAATGTTGTGTACTTTGATTCTAGCAGGGCCTTTGATATGGTCTTCCATTATCTCCTTACAGCCCAATTAGTGGGGTATGGACTCTCTAAGTGGATGATAACATGGCTAGAAAATCAGCCGGACCACTGTGCTGGAAGAGTCGTAATCAACAATATGAAGCAGAACTGGTGACTGGTTGTACAAGGAGCATCATTCAAGGATTCATGCTGGGGATAACACTGTTTAATATCTTTATTCATGACCTCAGCGATGGAATGGAGTGCACTCTCAGCAAGTTTGTAGTCAGCATGACATTGGAGTGAGTGTCTGTGGTTCGAAGAATCTGGGCAGACTAGAGAATGATCTGACAGAAACTTACGAAGTTCAAGGGCAAATGGGATCTGGGATCTTGCATCTAGGACAGAATAAGTGGGTTGTATTAACAACAATGTAGCCGCTGCATTTATTTCTCTCTATTCAGCACTTATGAGGCTGTATCTGGAGAGATGCATCCAGTTTGGAGGTGTCTGGGACCAGAAAGGCATTGACACACTGGAGCAAGTGCGGTGGAGAGCCACCGGGATTGGTTAAGGGGCTGCATGTTGTGCTGTGTGAGAACAGACAGAGATATGGCTGTGTTTAGAGAAATGAAGGCAAAGGAAAGGTCTTACTGCTGCTTCCAAATACCTAATGGGAGAGGAGCATGGAGGAGACAGAACCAGCCTCTTTGCAGAGGTGTCCAATGGCAGGACAAGGAGCAGCAGACATCAGCTGGATCATTTGGAATTCTTATTAGATATGTTGAAAAATGTTTCCCCTGTGCAGGTGGCAAAATACTGGAAATGCTGCAGGACTTCCTTCTTTGGAGGTTTCAGAACTGGAATGCATGAAGTCTGGATCAAACTGACGTGTGGTGAAATGGTGACCATGGGATTTCCTTAAATGTAGACAGGGCTTTTGTTTGCATACTGTTGGATACATGAGAGATCTGGTTTTCACAAGGTTTGCTAGAGCTTCAATATTCAGTTCTTGTCAGTGCTCAGGGTCTTCATATCTGATGTTTTCTGTCCAAAATAGAGGTATTGAAAATAAAAGGATGTTTTTGTAAAACTCTGTATCTTACTTTTCCATGACTTTCAGGAGATTTCCCAGGGCTAAACCTAACTGACATCAGTGCAGCCTTTCAATGTCTCCAGCAGAATAATGCCAGAAAGTCCTAAAGCAACACTGTAAGAGTGAACAAGCATAACATTCTCTCAAAACAAAACCTACAGTTCCCGAGGCACCTGTCTAAATTAGAACATGTGGGAATGACTGTAGTTCTCTAACAGCTCTTCAGCTATTGTAGTTCCTGTAATTAACCACAGTAAGCACAAAATGCTAAAATAGCATGTGCTAAGGAAGCTGTATTTCTGGGCCATGAATTGAAAAGACTTCTGAAATTTTGCAAATAATAAAAATAACAGCTAGAGAAAAAAGGAGCCTACAGTGTTTTTTTTACAAAATAAGATAAACTGTGCACCAAACATTTTTTATTAAAGGATGTACAATTAAAGAATTAAATACTACATCTAATTTCTTAATCTGTTATTAAATTGTGTGTCCTTTTATGTTTTAAAGGTTATCAAAAGCAGATAGATATCTTTTTGGTAAGATAAAAAGAATATTTTGAAAAAGAAAACTTTTAAACAGGCATGAATGAAATTAATAAATTATTCAAAATTATATTTATTACCTAATATTGAGCAAAACACCTTTCAAGTTGAAAAGTAAACAAGATGTATATATAGACTGTCGTTATTAAGCTTACATTTGATGTAATTTGTAAAATATCATTATTTTAATAGTGAAATCTATTAACTTTGAGGTATTTGCTGGGAAGAAAAAAGGTTTATGTATTTTTTATATACTGCCCTCTAACCCCCCAGCTGGAGTAACAGTGTACAGGACTTCAATTTCCTAGCTGACTACACCTGATAAAACAGGACTTGGATCAACAGAGAGACACTAGAAAATCCCAGTTACTCTAGAAAGCTGCACACAAGGTTGAGCTGTAGGCCCTGTGAACATATAAAGGGTTAAAAGCCTTCTCTACAGAAAAAGGAAGAGGTTAGCCCTTAAAGACTATATAAGCTGCAAAACCTGGCAGTTGTGGCTTGTTAAACTGCTGGGAGGTGGAACTGGCAGCTGTGCTGCCAAAGTGGGGAAGTCATAAAAGGGAAGCAGAGGGCCCCAGAGGGAGAGGGACAGTTGGGCTTTTGCGTTTCTCTGCCTGTGGAGAATTGACTTTGTTTGAACTAAAATGGACACTGCTACTGCTGGATGCTGATCGTAGGGAGACTTTTAGTTGGCTTGTTTATGGAGAGCTGAACAAGGTGAAAATAAGCTGTCCTGGCTTCCACTCTTTTCAGAATTGTGATTACAGGAGCTGCACCTGCCTGTACTAATTTCCCAAGCCTAGACTGAAGTGGGATGCCTATTTTTTCACTGTTAAAAAACCCAATCAAACAAAAAAGGAAAGCATCACTTACATTACATGCCTGATCTCAAATTGGGGCTGATAGTCTATTTGAGGTCTTTGGTTTTGTACTGTGCTTCCTGTTGAGGAACAAAAAGAAACTGGTAGTGCTTAAAATGAAATGTCAGAATCCTTTCTGCTTAGGAAATTATTACCTTTATCTTTGTAAATTAATTTTAACAATTTTGAATTTGTTTTTCAAATTTTGTTCCATAGACTCTTTGGAATCTTCTGTAATAATGTGAAATTCTGTGAATCCTGTAGCTCTTGATGTTACATTTGAAATGGGTGGGCGATGCTTTCTGCCTCTAAACATATGTAGCCAGTAATCATTCCCACATACAGACTGCATTTGTTCTTCTGAATACAGAGCAATTAAGGAGTCTGCATTTTAAATAGTTGGTAGATACTAGTTTTCTATTTCTTTTTCTGCTTTACAAATGAAGGAAAGCATTTGTCTTCAAAATAGTTGGTCTGGTCTTTTCGTATTTCCAAAAAAACAGTAATGGTTAATCTTTGCAATCCTTGTATATTTTGTGCTCTTGTAGAATATTAACTCGCTTCAGACATTACTTATCTTCATCATGTCTTTAAGCCATATTCTTTAAAAAAAAGTGGCAGCATTTTAGAACTACAGGGTAGATTTAAAGTAACCCAGCTTGGCTTGAAGTGACATGTGCCCAGACCAATTTATGGAGTAATGGAACAATTTATGAGTCTGCCTCAGCTGAAATTAGTTTCTATGGCAGTTGGCCCAGGGAAACTCTGTGAGCCTTCTGTTCTTTGCAGCTGCAGAAAATAATTGTAAAGGGAAATATCACCTTCCAGTAGCTAGGCAAAGCTTCACTTACAAACTATGTGATATCCCTTTCCTTCAAATTGGAGACCCTAACAAGCAGAATTGTTCTTGGTGATCAATGAGAAAAAGCAAGTTATTCATATACTTTTTCATATTGAAATAAAGTAACAAATTAGTGTTATCTTTAAACAGTAATGCTAAAAAAAACCTTTGTGGCAAGCATTAGAAAGAGCAAATAGATTTTAGAAGCTAAATAGATGCTAAATCATGCTTAATCCCAAGCTTTTCTTAAAATTCAAGGTGAAAGCTCACACACTTGTTTTAATTTTTTCTAACTGTTGATGAAGTCAGTCAATGACTGCCATTCTTGCTAGATCGTTTATGATTCTTCTCTCTCCCTTGTTCACCAGCTTCCAGCTGAGAGCATCTTGCACCAGAAGTGGGACAAAGCAGAAATTTTAGTACCAGTGTCAGCAAAAAATGGAGCAGACCAGGCAACATAAAATAAATAGTTTTCCCAAGCCTACCTTTTTCTTGTGAATTCTAGTCCAAGGGTTGACCTTTGGTCGGATTTATTGATACAGCTGCGTGGTGGTTTGATCTTGCCTGGATGTCAGGTGCCCATCAAGTTACACTATCACTCCCATCCTCAACTGGACAGGGGCAGAAAAATATGGTGAAAAGCTTGAGGGTCAAGGTAAGAACAAGGAGAGATCATTCACCAGTTATTGTCGTGGGCAAAACAGACTTAACTTGGGGAAATTAATTTAATTTATTGCCTATTGAATTGAAGGAGGATAATAGATACAAGAACAAATCTAAAAACACCTTCCCCCTACCTCTCTCTTCTTCCCAGGCTCAACTTTACTCCCAATTTTATCTATCTCCTCCCTTCCAGTGGTGCAGGGAGATGGGGAATGGGGGTCTGTGGTCAGTTCATCACACACTGTCTCTGCTGCTCCTTTCTCCTTCTTCAGACAGAGGTCACCTCACACTCCTCCCCTGCTCCAATGTGGGGTCTCTCCTCCAGGAGACACTTCTTTATGAACTTCTCTAAGGGAAACACCTTTGCACAGGCTGCAGTTCTTCATGAACTGCTTCAGCATGGGCTGCTTCCACAGGATGCAAGTCCTTCAGGAACAGGCTGCTCCAGTGTGGGTTCCCCACAGGGTCATAAGTCCTGCCAGAAAGCATGCTCCAGCGTGGGCTTTTCCTTCCACAGGTCCTGCCACAAGCCTGTTCCAGTTCAGGATTCCCATGGGGTCACATTTTCTTTTGGGCATTCACCTGCTCTAATGTGGGTTCCTCCACAGGGGGATTTCTGTTCCACCATGGACCTCCATGCTCTGGAGGGGGACAGCTGCCTCACCATGGTCTTCTTCAACAGGCTGCAGGGGAATCTCTCCTTCAGTGCCTGGAGCACCTTCTCCCACTCCTTCTTCACTGACCTTGGTGTTGGCAGAGTTGTTCCTCTCACATATTCTCATTCCTCTCTTCCAGCTGCTGTTTTTGCAGAATTTTTTCCCTTCTCAAATATGTTATCCCAGAGGTGCTACCACCATCACCATCAGCCTTGGCCAGCGGGGGGTTCATCTGGGAGCTGCCAGGCATTGGTTCCGTCGGACATTGTGGAAACTTTTGGCATCTTTTCACAGAAGCCACCACTGTAGCTGCCCCCTACCTCCAGAGACTACAGTTATGTTCAGGGTTAAAAGAAAGAGAGCCTAGAGCTGCAGTGAGAGGGGGGTTAAAAAGGAGGTGGGCTGCAAGGAGAACCTGGCTGGGAGAATGTTTTGGTGTGGGCATTAAAAGGGTTGTGTTTACATCAGGGTTACAGTGAGGGCTGGGAGAAAGAGAGAGAGCCTAGAATTCCAGCAGGAGAGGAGTTACTCAGGGGCTTTGAAGGGGAAATCTAAATTCAAGGAGAGCTTGGCAGGGCTGCCTGGTGTGAGGCTCAGCCTACTGTTATGGCTGGAGTTACAGCTGGGGTTATTTTTCACAATATGACAGGGTCTAGTGCTGCAGTTAGAACAGGCCTAGGACACGTGAAGTGCACAAAGAACTTTGTTGCAAGAACTTTTTGTTGTGAATGCTGCTCAGAAGGCCTGGTGTGAGGCTCACCATGCAGCTAGTGTGAGGGCTAGGGCTGGTGCTAGGATTCAGAGAGCCTAGAGCTCCAGCTGGAATGAGGCTTGAGAGCAGTTGCTAGTGAAAAGGCTGGGACACAGGGATAGCTTGGCTGCAAGAAGTTGTAGGTGGAGGTACTGGCTGAGGGGCCTGGTCCAAGACTCAGCGTAACTTCCAGGTGTGGGGTGAGGTTTGAGGTTATGTTTGACAGAAGGAAAGAGAGAACAGCTGCAGCTGGCTTGGGGCTAGAAAGTGACTGTTCCAGGGAAGTGTAGGCTGCCAGAAGAACTTGGCAAAAAGAACTTTCTGGTGTGGGCACTGGCTGGAGGCCACATCTGAAGCCCAGCATATGGTTTGTTTGAGGCTTAATGTTAGAGTTGAGTGACACAGAGGACCTGGAGCTGCAGCTGGAATGGAACTAGAAAGGAGCTTTGAAAACACAGGGCGTGGAGCAGAGAAAAGATGGCAGAGACAGCACTTTATTGAGGGCACTGTCTGGGGGTCCTGGTCTAAGGAACTGCGTTAGTGTTAAGGTGGGCATTCAGACAGAGAGAGTCTAGAGCTGCTGATGGAGTGGAGCTTAAAAGGGAACATGCCAAAGGAAAGGATAGACTGTGAAGAGAATGTGGCTGTGAGAATGTTTTGGTGCAGGCAGTGGCTGGGAACCCTGCGTTATGACTCAGCATAAGATTGGGCTTGCTCTCAGTGTCAGTGTTAGAATGGGGAGAGCGAGCCCTGGAGCTCCAGCTGGAGGGGACTTAAATGGGAGTGAAAGGGAAGTCTAGGCTGGAAGAACTGAACTGGGGAAATTTTTACTGTGGGCATTGGCTGGAGGGCCTGGTTCCAGACTCAGCCTCTGTTTCATTTTAAAGGGGAGGGTTACAACTGAGGGAAAGAGGCTTCCCAAGAGGAATGTAGGCTGTAAGCATAATCAAATTTTGCCTCTTCAGGCAACCCCTGTGTCTAGCTGCATCTGTATCATGGTTTCAGAAGAAAACCTGTGTCCACAGTGGTTCCTATAGGAAAGACAGGTACAGGCAACAATCCTGTTCTTGATACTTAAAATCGGAAAGGATAAATCTTTGTCTCATTCCTTTTCATGAAGATAGCTCAAGCCCTTGACTTTTTTTAATTCTGCTGTAAATATTATGGTCAACATCTTTTGCTCCTCTGATAAAGTTCCTTAGTGAGAATTCCTATTTGCAGGGAAGATCTCTAGAACTGAGGCCAAGTCTTCCAGAAAAAGGAGAAACTTCCTTTCTCAGCCTTCTCTCTAACAAACCTATGAAAATGTTGGTTATTTATTACACATTTATAAGCTTCACTATACAGACTTACTCTGGAAAAAAGACGAAAGACATGTATGTGACAGACGTTAGTCATGTTGCTGTGTGCAGCACTATATGATGTGCAAATGTCAAGTTCTAAGCACAGTGAAAGAAATAAAATGGGTATGGAACTCTTCTGAAAGTCTGGCTTCAAATCTATATTTAGGCATCTAAGTGACCTGCTTTTATTCAAAGGTGCTGACTGCAGCTGCTTCCATTGACTGCAGCAGAAATATAAGGGATTTTTTTTGTTGTTGAACCTGTTTTAAAGAACAAAAATTGCAGTTCAGTGTCTCTGTAACTCCTAAGTAACTGTGCTAAAAAAAAAAAAAAGTCATCTCTGTTTTCTCCTTCATAAGATGTAGGAAAGGGACTATGTATTAAATCCCAGCATATTAATATATTAATCTCCCTATGCAGTAGGGAGATTAAACAGTACTGTTTCGGAATCCAGCATGGTAGGTAACTTTGCTATTGAGATCACAACAGCAAAAGAGAAATGGAGAGATGAAACAAGTTTTTAAATTTATGAACGGCTGTGTAAATCTGTGTTGGGGCCCCAGACTTATATACTGGCCTTAGATGCCCTGAGCACCTGGGAACACCTTTTGCCCAGGGCCTCCATTTAAGCTCAGGTAGGGCTCAATTGAGGTCTTTGCCTATGTTGTAGGTATATCTGTCTCCAGCACTGTATTCTGGATATACCTTGGGCCTGTCTTGTAGGTAGCTTGCCTGCACCTGTTTCTGGCCCTGGATAGACCCTGCACCTACACTGTGCTTTCCTGGATGGACCTGGCTCATCACCTCAGCTTCTCTGGCACTGCTGTGTGCTGTTGTGCCAGCACCCTGCGCACTGAGCGTGCCCCCGTGGGCTGTGCCCTGTCACTGCTTGCACTGGGATCGCCTTCACTGGTGATTGATCCACCCTCACGGAGCAGCCCTGCTCTTGCTTCTCCCTACGGATCTGGTCACCTTGCTGAAATACCAGCCGATGAACAAAGCAAGGTCTCCAGCAGGCAGGTCAGTCTGCACAATCCAGAAGCTGATGGAAGACTTACTGCAAACGCACAGGGATGTGTGTTCGGTGAGACCTGAGCGTACTGCCCCAAGCAGAGCGGGCAGAGGTCACTGAAGTTCCTCATCACCCACTGGAGAAAGGTGTATTGTGTCCCGTTTCTCTTGCAGATGTCACTGACCACAGATAGGCTCTGAGGCAGCGGGCAGAGCTCCCCTTACAGAGAGGGCAACTGGGAACCGGGGTAAGTGTTACACAAACCGCACAACGCTGCGGTGTGTGCCATTAGCTGGGGGAAGACCGGGGCGCTGGTAGGCTTTGTTTCCCAGAGGGCTGGCGATGGGTGCGAGGGCGGGGGGCGGCAGACGGGACCCATCTCCATCCACATCCCCATGCCCATCCCCACCCCATGTCCGTCCCCATGCCCATCCCCGTCCTATCCCCATCCCCATGCCCATTCCCATTCCTATCCCCATCCTTACCCCATGCCCATCCCCACCCCATGTCCGTCCCCATGCCCATCCCCGTCCTATCCCCATCCCCATGCCCATTCCCATTCCTATCCCCATCCTTACCCCATGCCCATCCCCACCCCATGTCCGTCCCCATGCCCATCCCCGTCCTATCCCCATCCCCATGCCCATTCCCATT
>JAWWEE010000074.1:17232815-17303098 GCA_035221455.1 Xenops minutus
CGCGCCGAGCGGGGCCATTTCAGCGGGCCAGGCCGGGCTGTGCCCGCCGTGCCGCGGCTGCTCGCCCGCACCGCTCCGCACCGGGCTGCGGCGCTGACCGCCCCTCCTGTCCGCCCGCCGCTCTGACACACACACGCCCCCGGCCCCTCCGCCGCCGGCAGCGCCATGGCGGCCCCCAGCAGCATCGTGCCCGTCATGGCGAGTAAAACCAAGACCAAGAAAAAACACTTCGTGGCGCAAAAAGTGAAGTTGTTCCGGGCTAGCGACCCGCTGCTCAGCGTCCTCATGTGGGGGGTCAACCACTCGGTAAGCGCCCGCGGCTCGACCCGCCCGCCCCGCCGGGCATCGCCGCCCGCGGGCTGCGGGGCTCGGGCGGCACCGGGGGGAGCCGGGGAGCCCCCGCCCTGGGGCCGCGCTGCGGGGAGCGCTGCGGGGCCGGGCTGGGCTGGGCTGTGCTGTGCCCGGCCAGGGTGCTGCGGGGCCGTGCCGTGCCCAGGCGGGGCGATGCGGGGCCGTGCCCGCTGCCCACGGCGCGCCCCGGCCGCCCGCGGTGCCCGGGGGGACGGAGCTGCCAGCGCAGCCCGAGCCGCCCCGCTCCGTGCGCCGCTCGGACGTGCCGCGGCCGGGACTGGCCGGGTTCGCCCGTGTCCGTGCAGTGCCCGTCGGCGAGTGTCCGCTGCCCCTGAGCGCGGGGGAGGGCGCGGGAGGGGAGGGCGAGCGCTCGGCGAGGCGGGGAGGCAGAAGTGCCGCACCACTGGCGAAGTGCTCCATCACCCTGCGGGGACCGGCCGCCCGCGCTCCGGGAGAGACCCCGGCCGGGAGCTGCCCTGCATTAAAATTAGGAGCCTGGCAAGGATGTCACATGGTTTGGGCATTACGAGGCTCAGGTCGCAGCTTTGCATCTTTAAATAGCCACCGTGGCAGGTTAAAAGTGTAGAGCCTAAAGATCACCAAAAATCGTGTATCGGAGCAACTGAGCCAAAAGCGTCTTCCCTTGACGGAGCGAAGCGTGTGCGCCCTGGTGTCAGGTCTGCACGGGTTAGTGGTGCTGCTGTGTAACGAGCCTGTGAGGATGTCAATGTGCAATTTGAGATTAGACTACGAATTTTGCAACAGCCACATGAAACCAGCGGAGCAGCCTGTAGTCTTAACTCGCTATCCCTTTTGTTTCCTAGACATCCACAGCTCATGAAGTTTTTTTCCTTTGTGTGCGTTTCAGTAGTTTTTGCCCAAAGCCTGAGTCTGTGCATCAACACTGAGCACTGTTAGAGCTGCTTTAAACAGTGCAGTGCCTGAAGTGATGATCTAGGGGAAACGCTTTAAAGAAGCTCTAGTGAGGCTTTATAGTCTGCTTAAGGTAGCCCTGTGAGTCGGTAGGAAATGGTGACAAAGGGCTTCAAGCTTTCTGTACGTCAGTTGTAAGCAGTGACATCCTGTGTCGTGAACTGATAAGAAAGTAGTTATCTGTCTACATAGCAAAATATCTCCGATTGTGGAATTGCATGATATACTCTTTGCCACGGTTGGGCTTAAGTGCACAAATTTCTTTTGCTCCTTCTTTAGTGGCTAGTGTTATCTGTAGAAAAGTTCCCAAACAGGCCTCTTTAATGAAAGAAGGCAGCCTGGTAATTAGAAGGTGAGAGACTTATACTGAATGGCAGTGTGTGTTGGCTGTCAGCGGTCTCCTTGAGGAGAGAGGGAGAAGATCGCTGACAAAAACAGGGATCTTCCTGTTGCAACAGCTCGTTGCTACATGTGTTCATACTGGAAATTCCCCTACTTTTAGAGGAAAGACCTCTTCAGTATATAAACAATAACAAAGTAAATTGTGACAAAAACACACCATAGTGAACATCACGGTCCTGTGATCAATGTGCTATGGCATACATAGCTGTTTCCAGTAGAAAATAAGGTATATTGATTCGTGCACATGAAATTCAAAATTGTGAACTAAAATCCTTTCATTGGAGGGCTCAAAGAGCAACCTCAGCGACAGAGCAGGCTCAGAGAAATGCAGCTTCCTGCTCACATAAAGGTGATCGTTCTAGGTGTGAATATCTGTTGTGTTCTGCAGATAGTAGTCTATTTCTTTACCCTGCTGAAAGGTGTAATAATAAATAATGCTTGGGGGCCCTGAGGAAGCAAAATCCCTCTGAATGAGAGAGCATGGGGAAAGAAAAGCTAATTTGATGTGTCCAAATTTAAGCATCTCTTCTTGGCCAAGAATGCAGCATTGAAGTGTTGCAGGCTCCTCTGTTAAATGCTTTTCCTGTTGTTTCGTAATGCTTGGTGTGGCACTGTCCAGCGAATGAAAACAAGTATGCAGTGTGGTTGAACTCTGTTATCACAAATAAGAATTTCTTGTGGGGTAAATACAAGCTACATGTGTCAATTAAGAACAGGAATTAAGGATCCTTAGGTTTCTTAGCAGAATAAACAGAAGTCCATAGTCAAAGGCTAGACTAGCACAGATCATAAGGAACTGAGCACAATCATAACTGATAGTAATTAAACTTAGAACACAGTAATAATTTGAAAAATCATATTTAAGACTGCTTGCAGTGCATATCAATTAATGAGAAAATAGAAGTCTCTGAGTCGTACTGTCTTGGGGAATAAGTATATATTGAAATGGTGAAGCTGAGATTAAGTTCCCATGTTTCTTACATTGCTGTGTGTATTGGAAAGAAACATTTGATGAAGAGAAAAAGGAAAACAGATTTTTTTTTTTTGCAGGTGTATTAGCTTTTTAATCTTGGGGCTTAATTGATAGTTGAGTTTTGGTGTATTTTCAGAGTTTGAAGGTGAATGTGTGAAGAAGTGAAGGAAAAAGTTATAAAAACTGTTCTCTTAATTCTTCTGTCCTAGGACAAAACATGAGTCTAAAGAGAAAAGTTGAGCATTGGTGTCACAAAGCCTAGGGCTTACAGAAGAGGTGTTAATTCTTAATGGGATAAAAAAAAATCTGCAGAGGGGTGTCTATTATCCAGGGTTCTTAAAAATTACCCACCGTTCAAGAAACTGTAAGCAACTTGCTGTGATGGTCTCAGTTGTTGTCTAGGTAGAAGTAGAGAGAAACCTAATACAAAACCCTGCCTGGTAATGCAGTCAAATTCAGTAATAACTTCAAAGGGCATGTGAGGGGAAAACATGTGAACATTACCCAAATGTGTTATGAAGTAAGAAAAAATGTGTTCACATTCAAAGCTGTAAATTCATTTCTCGTTGTTCTGACATATGCTGTGGAATGCAACTTGCTGCTAAGTGAAAGGGAAAGCAACTGTGTCCCATTTTGTAGATCTGATTATAATACTGATGACTTGTAGCAGCAAAGGCTAATTGTCAGTGCTTGGATCTTGCAGGCATCTGCATCATTAACATTTGATTTTATCTTGGTCTTGTACCCTGTGTCAAAGATAATCTGGCTGTGCTACTGAAATAAATACTAAAACTCAGTGGTTAGTATGACTTAAAGCTATATTTTTAACTATTTAACATAATTGTAATATTTCACTTACAAGTGATGAGGTAAATAATGTCCTTTATTCTTCTGTAGTGTCACTGCTGCTGGATTTCAAGTAACTGTGGGAAGGAGGAGAGGGAAGGAAGGTAATATATAACTTGTTGCTTAGTGCTTTTGAAAGTAATTCTTCCATCCTTGCTTTCTGTGCCAAAAAAGGAAAGACATGGATTCTTTGTTTCCTGCATCCCATGATGATGGTCCCAGGCACAGTGATGGTGAGCTTGCTACCACTCGAGTTGATTGCCTGCTTCTGTTAGGAGCTTGTTAGAAAAGCTGGGAATTTGCAGGTCCTTCAAAACATCACTTTGAAAGATGAAAGAAAACTAATACAAGTCGGGGCTTTTTGTAACTAATTTTGAGGTTAAGAAGAGGCTGCTGGAGACCCTGCCTACTGTGTCAACCATTAAATTAAACATATTTAGAAGAGAATGAATGTCTAATGAAGTTACTGAGCATACTGTACAAGTTAAAAAAAAACCAAACCAGCAACAAAACCCACTAAAACACACAACCAAAAACAAACAGCCCCCCCAGCTCCTGGAATCTGTAATCACGATCTGTTTCTTGGGTGATTACAAGCTGATCTAGAAATTTAACAATGCCTGACTTCTCAATGGCACTTGCTGCCTAATGAGCAAGTGGAACAAGAATACATGGATAAACCTCCACCCCCATCATTCTGTAGAGTACATCAGAAAGAGCATAGTTTCTGTGGGTGAAGCATTCAACACATAATAAACTCTATGACCTCCTTCAACTGCTCACATGAGGCACTGTGAGGCTGATGCTACTCTTGTGCTCTTGCTGTAATCTTGTTTGATCTTTCTAACAGAAATAGAACAAGAACAGGACAGAATAATAAAAGGAAAATTGTGGGACTCCTGTCTACCAGTGTGCCTCCTGAATTCCTTCACCTTTAGAGTCAGAAGTTGGGAGGGGAAAGAAAAGTATGACAAGTAAATGCACCTTTCCCCCTTGCATACACTAGGATATGTTTGATCACATTAAGAAAGCTTCTCTATCTCCACAAAAAGCAATAAAATATTTGTGTTCTAGTCATTCTTCAGTTTGGGTGTTTTCTTAGTATATTTGTCTGTCCTGTTACAAACTTTTATCCAGGCAAATGAGATTAGCTCAGTTGGTTAGAGCCTGATGTTCATAACCACGAGGTTGTGGATTTGATCCCTGTATGGGCCATTCACTTCAGAGTTGGATTTGATGATCCTTGTGGGTCCCTTCCAACTCAGAATATTTTTGGATTTATTCTGTGAAATACACAAATAGGTCACTTATTCATGCCTGTCCTTATGTTTTAACATGTCACTGGAGAGTGGAACCTCTTGGTTGTGGCATAAATCACATTTCATAGTTCTTACTTACCTAGTCTCTCTCTAATAGGAACTTCCTATCCTGAAATACTCTATATGTAGGAAAGTGACAATGATTATTGAATAGTTCCTTAGAAACAAGCAGTCTAAATAATTAAAACTGTTATGCCCTCTGGAATAAAATAGTACCTGTTAATGATTGGTTTTCTTGAAAGAAGAGTTGCAGTCAATTTACAAAAACAAAGCCACAGTACTTACTAATATTGTTATGTCTTCAAAAGTTACAGGAGTTGATAACTTCCGGATCCACATTTTTATATACTTTTAAGTGATGATGAAGCTGGTGACACCTGGAGGATCTGGAACCATAATGTTCACTTGTGGCACTAGCTGTCAGCACAACAGGCTGATTGGAAACTGTCTTGAGATGGGAGGGGCCTACTCATCATCAGTGTTGTCAGCTGTGTTGCTACTAGTTGTATTTAGTGCAGAACATCATTGCTGTAACTGTGCTCTAAGTGGCTTTTCAAAACTGAGGCCAAGTAAAACTAAAGTTACTGATCTTGGAGTTTACTCAAGATTTTAAACAGTGAGCTTAGAAAAAAAAAATGCTTATGAATTGTTTAATGGAGGTTGTGTTAGACTACATGGGAGAAGGCTCTTTCTAAGAAGCAGGAAGAAACAATGTATTAAAAAGCATTGATTACATCAGAGCAGATAATAAAGCGATTAAAACTATTTTAAAATAAAGTCAGCTGGGCACTCAGCCCAGATGTTTGTATATAGAAGGAAGTAAAACAGGAAGAGCTATTTATTGAAAACTTGGTTCTTTTTTGGGTGTGAAGTGCTGTCTACTGCAGAAATTAATTTGATACTGCTTTTGCAACTGCATGGATGGACTAGTAAAAATACAAATTGTAAATATTTATTACGGTTAGGTTAAGGCTAGTAAACATGCCTGCATGAAATACAAATGGGAGTGATATTTCATGTCCTCCTCTGAGCTATTGAAAGGGACACATACAATAGCTTCTGTTAGGTATGAGAGGGGAAGAGCTGTGAAAGAGCTCTGACAGCAGTTTCAAATCTGCTTTCTGTAATTTCTTCCACTCTACAAGGTGCTGCAAAGGCTAGGGAGGGTTTTTTGCCCATAGGTTTTTGAAACAGAATTTCATTAACCCCAGTGAAGAGGGCTGGGCAATATTCGGTGAAGCAAATAAGCACCACAAATTTGTTTTGCTGGCTCAATGTATTTGTCTTATTTGGGTATCTTGCACCAGATGTCTTAGAAAGGAGCCTCTAGGGGATTATTTTTTTAATTCCTTGATCATTAAAGCAGACACTTGCATTATGCCATTGGCCAGAGCCTGGTAGCTGTTTATTTTCCTCCTGCAGTTTCAGGGTGGCAAACTTTGTTTAATATAACTGACTCACCCCATTATGCAGTTCCTGCTGTACAGTTCAGTTCTCTGCTCTTCCTTGAAAACAGCTTGTGCTGTAGGGATTGGTATAGGCTAGGTATATGTTTTGTGACCTCGTGACAATGTTAGAGTAAGGTGAAACTACCCATTATTTACACCTCTTCAGCGTTATCTTGCTAGAGCTAAGCACTCAGAGTTGTAGTGATGTTGGCTTGTGGATATCTTGACTTGTTAAGAGCTTAGTCATCTTGGTTGTTAACTCTGAAATTTGAAAGCCTTGAAAGAAGTACACATTTATCTTTGTACTCCAGCATGAATTCATTATTTTACGTTTACTTCCAAGGCATAGTTACAAGTTTTTCCACTTGTTGTACTCGATATTTACTATATAAATGTCTTAACATAAGTCCTGATTTCTCTTCCTCACGTTCACTGTTGGTAGAGCATGTGTTTGCACTTAGCAAAATAATTGAAGCAGTGTGAGAAGTTGCTGCCTCGGCTATGGGACAGTAATGATAAACCTTGTTAGTTTTCATGGTCTGCATCCTGGTACGTGGTGAAACGGGGTAGCTTCGAATTGTTGAGATGGTGACTTCTTGCATGTGGTTTGCTATGTGATCATCTGTCTTATGATCTTCCTGTAAAGTCTGGGCTGTTCTATAATAAGTTAATTAGTTTTGTGTTGAGAGATTGCTTAATAAGGGTTGTGAAAATTGTTTGAAGTAGCTGAATGCTGTAGTGATGGATCTCAAACTGAAAAGAAAACATTAGCTTTATCTTCAAAGAGTGGGGTTGAATAGTTTGCAGTAGAAATATTTAATGGCCATATACCTTTTAGAGTACTTATTTTTCATCAGACTTGGTGAACAGCTACCTCGTGTACTGAGGCAAGGTAATTAGTCTAATCCATCTCTTTTGTGTGTATTGTAAGTTCCCAAGACAACCATAATGTTCTTAACGTTATGGATATCCTTGGTGAGCCTGAGACTTACAGAACCACCTTGCAGCTGCTTGAGTTAACTGGTTTAGTTTCACTTTTCCCCATGTTCCTCCTGATGTCTTAGTCATATGCTGTCTCACAAGTCTGCTATACCTGTGTTTGCATTTTATCAATCAACTCTCTACTATTCCAGTCTTCCTGGTAAACAAGTTCAGCCACACCTGTTCTTCTTATCAGTAATTACCCAGCTCCAAAGTAATAGTCCAGCAAAAAAATAATACATTTTGAGGAGTTTTTTAGATGGACCATAATTCACTGAAGTTCATGGTCTGGCTATGCAAACAGCTGGGTGAGCAGAAAGAATGTCGAGTTGGTGCAAAAACAGAAGAGGTGGGGGGAAATAACTTCTTTGTAAGGAAGTGCCAGTTTGAGCTAGCATAAAGTTAGACAAACCACAGCCTCTCTAATACTGAGGCCTGCTAAAGCTTGGTCTGCTGGACTTAATTCTGTTTTCTCTGGTACTAATCTGATCATGTGGCAAATTCATTTGGGGAGATATGCTAGAGGATAAACTAATGCAGATGGCCACAAAAGGCCACCTTCAGAAGTGTCAGTCCCAGCTTAAGAGGAGCTGCAAACACTGCAGGGAGCGTGGAGGAAAGAGTCTAATGTATGTGTACTTTAAGGTGAGTTTTCACAGTAGTGTGGGACAGTTGGAGGAACATGTATAGCTCTACTGTGTGTTCTTTGACTGAACTATCTACAGTATCTATCTACAGCTCAGTTTCATGTGTAATAACCTTGAGTTACACTGTTGTCCGTAGTAAAAAAGCCCACTTGAGTAGAGAACTCTCACTGTGGATTCTGCACTTTCAAAAGGGAGACCTTTCTCAACCATTTTAACCTGAAATAGTCATGTATTTTGAAAGAGACAGAACTGTCTATGTTGTACCTGTTGGTTCCTGTTCATCTCTTCAGTCTTATTTTTTGGAACATGCTGAACCATCTAACTTAATAATTTGTGTATCCAGAGACTAAATGTTTTCAGGAAAGTTGTGAAGGCTTCCTAGGGGTTGAAGTCTTTGAGATTGCTTTTAGAGGTAAATACCAGCATTTGAAAGACCTTCTAAACAATAACAATATTTGAGAATCCTACCTTTAATATTCCCTTCCTGGCTATCCAGCATGTGGCTGTAGCAGTCACTGACTTTTTTTTTTTTTTTTTCTGTAGGGAGAAAGGAAAATACCAAACTTTGTAGCACAAGGCTAGTTAAAAGAAAGCAGCCTGTTAATAGTTTTATTATACTGAACTCAAATTGAGAAATATCTGATTAGCTTGTGGTGTCAAGACTCAATAATTCTGTTATTAGGCTACCAGTTCTGTTATAATGCCTGTCATCTCTTAAGGCTGTTTTGTAGAGTTTAGTTCTGATCATGTTGCCTGGTGTTTTGTTGGCCATTGTTGGATTGTGTGGGCACCAAAAGCTTTTTAGGTACAGCAGGTTCTGATGTTACAGTGTTGCTGGCCATGTTTTTTTATCTTATCGGTGTACTTTTTTTCTCTCAGGGAAGTGTCTGTAGTTAGTGTTACTGGTGTTACAGTGTGATGTGACCCTCGTCGTGGGTTGGGCTCTGGGGGTTTATAACAAAACGTCATAGAGGAGCTCAGAGAGAAATGCTCTCTTGAGTATAGGATTGAGAGGCTCATTACAGCTTGCAAATCTCATGCATTATGGTTTTCTGGAGCTGAGCAAAAGTCAGAAGATTGACATAATAAAAGCAAGGGTGCTAATCTGAGTTTCCCCACTTCTGTCTCTCTGACTTTTTTTTATTTTGAACTGAATCTAGAGCTAGTTTTGGAACACCAAATTGCAAAATACCAAAAATTGAGAAAGCAGTTGAGTTGAGGAATGGTATATCTATTTTTACTTCTTGAAGAGGAAGGACTTACCAGCATATGCTGTCTCAGCTGGCTATTCAGAAGAGCTGGTTGTCTCTCTGGGAAAGATAGAAGCCTCAGATGAGCTGACTTTACTGGAAAGCCCATACCCAACCTCCTCCTCAGTCGCTGCAAACTTGCAGTTAGAGGACTCGGAAATGACTCACTCGAAGTGAAATGCAGTGTCAGATGCTTGGTGAGGTGCTACAGCCCAGCACCACCCTCCTGTGTAGTGGCTTGGGGTTGATGCAAACTAGGTGTCTTCGTGCTGCTCTCAGTGTTTTCCCCCCGCTCTGTTAGCAGAGGAGAATTGAAAAGAAATTTTCTGATATAGTTATTCTTTTAAGCAGAATTGTCAGGTCAGTGAGTTTCCTGTCTGACTTATGATTCACTTTGCATTCTATGGTATGTTAACCAGCCTTCTCCTGTGTTTACACTGTGGACAGGACCAAACAAAAAAAGCTTTCTGGATATTCCCCAGGCTCACAGAAGACAAGCGGTAAAAGTAATTTACAGAAAAAAAATCTTAGTGCTTATCAAGAAACCCATGTACCTGTTTGCAGTCAAAAAGCACTGCAACCGCTGATTTTTTGGAACCTTTTGCTCATTCTGTTCCTGATATAGCAGTTTCTGCAGCTGTTATTTTGGGCTTCAGCTGATTCAACAATGCTGCTCTCTTTCCTACCTACAGCTGCAAGCAGTTGTGGCTGGTTATTTCATTTGAGTGAGCAATGTCCTTTGGGCTGTGTTGGCTCAGGGATGTTAATAGGGTTCAGATGTCTCTGGGCTCACAGAATCCTGCACTCCTTGTCTGTCCTCCACTTAGTGTGTTGCAGTACATCAGAGCAAAAGAGTATTAAAATGTTGAGCATCTTCAGTCTTGGTAGTGCCCTATTCCTTTTTCTTGGTGGGAGTTGGATGGATTTCTTGTCCTTCTCTACAAAATCTCCCACCTTTTGTGTTTTTTCCCCCATATACAGCAGTTATCTGTGGTTCGTATTGGTGTTTTTAGTTCATTTTTCAGGCTAATTGCTCTTCAGACATTATTTTATACTGGCTGAATCTGTCATTGAAGGTATATTGCAAGTTTCTCCTTGGAAGGTGTTATTTGATAGGATATTTTTAATATTTCTGTCTTGTTGAGGAAATCTCCCAGACTTTCATATTTAAGTCAAGTTTTTCATTTTCCTGTGAATGACTTCCTAATGTTCCTGGCTGAACACGAGTTGCTTGATAATTAAAGACTGAGCACTTAAGAAGTTACTGGAAGAGCCTGAAAAGTAGTGGTTCCTGCATGATGTGTTGGTCACCTAAAAGATGAGGATTCATTGGGGTTGGAAGGGTAATGACCCTTTTACAATGGGCTTGTTCTTGCTAACTAATTTTGAGTGATGTGCCTGAGGTCTTATTCGTGCCATCATAAATGCCATTTAAAATGTAAAGACTCTTGAAAATCCATGTTTCTAACTGTTTTACAGTAAAATGTATGTAATGATGGGTAGTTTGGAGGGTGTCTGTATTGCTGAGGTTGCTAAGCTATATTTGTGTTATTTAGCATGTAAAAATGCTTATTTGTTCATGTGTCTTAAGAGTTATTAAATATATATGGCCTGTTCCTAAAAAAGTGGAGGAATTTGAAATGTTCTGTGAACACTGGACTTTCTGGTCAAAGGCTTTGAAGAGACTTAACTTGGGACACCGTCATTTCTGACAAAGGAACAGCTGTATTTTAAAAAAAAAAAAAAAAACAAACATCTAGGCCATTCATTAAAGGAAGAGCATAGATTTGGTTGTGTGGAGTTCTCAAGATGACCTACTCATTTTTACTGCAAAGGCTTCCCTGATTTTCTTCACCTGCTACTGAAAATGGACTCAAATAGCAGTGCAAGTTGTCATGGATCATTTGGATGATGAAATTTAATACTATGGCTTGAAGTAGGTGGAAGAAGCAACAGAAAGCATGATCCTTGAGCTACATTTTCTCTGCTACTTAGCATTGCCTCTCTAGCTGACGAGTTTGAGCTCAGAATTGGTTTGTCAGGTTCATACTAGCTGTGGTTTGTGCCATTTTTCCATTATTTGATGGACTAAAGGTTTGAACTCTCTAAGTTTTCTACAGAAGTTGCTGTGTAACCTCCCCTGTCAGGCAGCTCTGCTGAGGCATGAAAATATTCCATAGTACCCAGAAAGTTGAGTATATCTGAAGCTTTGCTCCATGCTTCTCAGGCGCCCTGCTTTTCCATACCAGATTGCAATATGGTCTAATAGTAGTTATCTGGGTAGTCACATTTTTCCCTCTCCTCATGTGCCTGATATATCAAATACTTTGAATATAATTCTGTGGACTGTAACCTTATAGGGTGCTTAGTTTATGGAATCTTGGTTGTTGAAATTTATTTAGTCTAGGAATGCTAAACCTTGTTACAGCATAGTTGTTGATGTAGTTGTCATACAGCAATCTCTACAATTTGTGCTAGACTACTTAACCACTCTTTGAAAAACATGCATATGTCTGACAAAACTAACTTCCAGTTAGTTTTATTTAAGTTTTCAGATATATTTAATATCGTAGAGGCTGAGGTACGGTGGACAAAAGGATCCAGAAAACCAAAAATAGAAATGCTCAGCTTTTAGACTCGAACATCAAACAGTGTGCAGCGAGTCACAGCTTTGCCACTGCATAACTGAGAGGAGCTTGCAGTTTTTTAATATTTATTTTAATTTTTTTATAAATGGACTACTCCAAAAGATTGATATTGTTGAATTTTAGTGTATATTCCAGGACAGAACAGCTGATTTCCTGCCTAATTAACCTATTCCTTTGTGTAGTGTTTCCTAAAGCCTTGAGATCTTGTGCATTTACATATATTTGCATAAGTAATTCACAGCGGAAAGTGCTCTGGAGAACCTGACTGGGGCTTCTAGTGGAGTTGGCAGTATTCACTGTTGCACTAGGAACCTGTTTCACAGCTCCCCCAGTGAGCAGACAGCTTTGCAGCTACCTTGGAGGGGCATGTTAAATGGAATGGTGATCGAAGCGCAGTCAAACAAATCCAGCCTACAGCTCTGCTCCAAGGCTAGTTGTGCTGGCACAGGTCACAGACACTGAAATCCGCTCTTAAAAGTATACAAGGTGACTGATCAGAGGGAGGTGGTTATGCTGTGGATGTCTAAAGTTTTAGAAAGATAATTGCCACCAAAAATTTAAATGAAACAAAAAATAATGCAAGATTTATTTCACAGCTGAGTTAAGCTAACCACCAATGGAAACTCCACAACACTGTTAACCATCTTCAGCTATCCAGGCTGTGACTGTGGAATTGTTGCATGACTCTATTGGAAATATAAAATATTTCCTGTGTCAATGTAAACATCTTTTACACGAGTGATACTGTCCTTGTCACTTAGCTCCAGCACTATGAAACACAGGACATTTAGTCCTGTTAATTTTTCCATGGTGATTTACTAATGAACTATTTAAATTATTTATTAGCTCTTTTTTCTCCACCACCCCCACCCCCCTCCCCCAAGGTGTACTTAAGGTCAGGAAGCATGAAACAGCTAACCTGACACTAGTAATGCTGCACTGTAACAGCTCCACTCCTCAAAATTTTCCAGGGACCTAAGGCTGGCATTGCACCTTTATCTCTCCATCTGGAAGGGGAAGAGCGTTTTGCAGGACAGAGGGGAATTTTGGTTGAGGTTTTACGTGTTTTCAGTTATGTTTCTCTGATTTCTGGCCAAATCATTAAATAGAGGCATGGCTTTATCATGAGCATGGGCCTGCCTAGAACCTGTCAATCCCACGGGTGAGCCTGGCTGCTAGCAGTGTGTGTCTGTGTGTCTGCTCAGCTGGGTCTGCTGTGCATCCTGCTGAAAAGTAACCCTGTCTGGAGGCAGGCAGGGCAGAGCAGAAAGGACAGGAATGGGATGTGAGTTGCTCTTTAAAATAATGAGCAAAATTACTTTTTGTGGTCTTTTTGAGCACTGCTGGGAATAGTAGGCGAGAGAGCACACTGGGAGTTGGGCTGTGTATGGTGCCTTGCTGCAGAGGTAAGGCTGTCTTGGTCTATGCCAGCTGTGAACCAGATCCTTTTCTGTACTCTGTTGGTTTCCCTGCAGGGCGGGTAGTGATTGTGAAACTTGGAAAGTGTTAATGATGATCCTCAAGGGGAGGTACAGTAGAAGAAAAAGTGCAATCAGCTGCTGCTTGAAGTTTCTGCTCCTGTAGGTTTTACCAGCAGCCTTATCCTAACAAGCCACTTTATTCTTGAGCTTGTCCTCTAGCAGCAGGCACCAAGTCTCTTAACACTTAACTGATACTGTGCTTTCTGTAACATGAAAAAAGCAGTAAAATCTGATGAGACTGATATTGCCAGTTTAAATATATGTCTTAGGGGAAGCGTTTTTAGATGTATTTGCAGCAAATGCTAGGGAACTAAAATGCAAAGGAAATGAATGTGTAGTATCTATATGGGATTTTGTAAAAATTGCTTTGGAATGCAGATAGTCCAATAGTACCATATCCATGGTAACTTTTGGGGATCTTGGAAATGCTTCTGCTTGTCCCAGTGGGAGACACCAATTTTAGTCTATTGATGAAACTAAAAATGAGTTTGTTGGACTTAATCCATCTTAGCATTCTGTCTCTAATGTTGTGAGTTTTGCTGTAAGTGATAAGGAAACCTGAGCAAACTGTTCCCTTACCTCTTTGTCAAGAAATGGGAAAACTATTCTACTTCTTTCAATTAGTCCTCCGATGAGGCTCCTTCCTGGCATTATGTGAGACTCTGGAAAGTCTTCTTTACAGAAAAGAAATCACATCCTTTTTTCCATGCCTGGAGTCTCTTCACTTCTATTTTTGGATGTGTATCACACCTCTGTGGCTATGCCCCTTTCCAGTCTAGGGTTGTGTCTTAGTAAATCTTTCCCCTGAGGGACAGTTTCTGCTTACTCAGAATAACAATTTGCTGGATAGATAATGCTATATTAGCTTGCTTGCATCTACATGTCTTTAAGGAATCTGACTATGCTTCTAGTAGGAGTCTTGGAAGGAATAACTTGTGGTTCATTTTTAGATGTTACTTCTCTTTCAGCAGAAGTTGTTGTTGGTCTCGGTCCTATTCTTCCTTTTTTTTTTTTTAAATACTGTTCTCTGTATTGTATCTTTGGCCAAGCTGTTTAACTTCCCAATTCAGCAGGAAAAGTATCTTTCTAGGGAGGAGGAGATATTCTTAGGAAATTAAGTACTTAATTTGTGGTGGGATCTGACAAGTACCAGAGCCAGTGCAAAAGGGACAGGCAGAGCTGCCTGGCAGGGTGCAGGGGGTAACTGGTCAATGTGTCTATCCCCTTGTGATGGGAGCAAGCTCTTGGCTTTAGTGTCTTGCATCAATTTGGTCTCATTCTTCCCAGTTTTAACTTCACTCATATTGGCTACACTCGCACACTCTCATAGCAGTGCTACTCTATACCTGCCTAGAGCAAGCAGGTATAATATTTACATGGGGGGGAAAAAAGTAAGAAAGTTCTACCTGAAATTACAGACATTTTTGCAGGCACAGTGCACTTTAGTGTGTTTTCAGTGATACATCTTAAAGATCTTCAGCCTCTACTGCTGATCCAAGACACCATTTTAATTTGTCTTTGTTCAGAGACTGTTGTCTCTTCTCTCTGCCACATCAACAAGAGACATGCTTCAAATTCAAGTGGTTTCTCTCCTGAGTGACCTATTTGTATTTTCTTTTGTGGTCTTTCTGTCAGACTGTGTCCCGTCAGTAAGAACTGCAGCAGATCAGCAGTGCTACCTGTGGCTTAAGGTACAGCGATAAATAACTCTGATCAAGTCCTTCTCAGCTGTGTCTATGGCTTTAATAAAAGGAGACAGAGTTCCTACTGCTTAGTTTATGCTGACTCTAGTATTTGTCTGATCATCCAGTAAATCAATTCAGCTTTCTCAAAGACCAGAGACTAAACTGGCAAAAAGTCTGTGTTTTGGGCTTTGTTCTCATTTTTGCTGGGTTTATAGGCTGAATCGACTCACTTTCTGATCGAAGGGGTTGGTAGAGAGGGGAAAAAGAGGCAAGACTGTTCCCACTGGCCAAGTGGCAAATCATGTAATTCACCTCAGCTGGGAAGCAAAAAGCTGGAAACCCACAGCCTCAGCTGGTCTCGCTGCTGGCTGGGTAGGTCACCAGCTGAGCTCAACAAAAGGCATGTTGAATGCCAGCGGCTCAGAGGCTGGATCTGGCTGACAAGCTGGCTTACTCTTCCATGGAGCTGCAGTTGGAGAAGGCAATGAGTAGAGTTAACACTGTAGTGCTGCATTGTATTGTACAACAGACTTACGAGTTTGAAGAAGTTATTATGAAAATGAGTATTTTCACTGTCTTATGGTATTAGGCTTAATTATTATGGTATTTGTCAAACCTGATACCTGGCAGTACTTTGGTACCAATGTGCTTTCAAGGGAAGCTTCTAGTCTATGTGAGTTGTGATGCACCTGCTTTGCACAAATATGCTAGCTCTTCCTGTTTTTTAGTGGTGACAGATCTTGGTGTGGGCTTGGGGAAGTCAGAGTTGAGTTGACTTCATGTAGGACATATGCATCAAATACTTCCAAAGTATTCTGACCTGCTCCTGAACCAGTATTGTGCTTTGTGGGGTGTTTTCTGCTTCCCTTTCTGTCATTGTTTCTTCAAGAGTTTTTAGTCATTACTATCTGCCTTGTTTTTTATTTATTTCTTTTCCTACCCTGGACATTCTCTGATACCTTACATAATAAAATGCTATCATATGAAGGTCTCCAGAGAGGACTGTGGCTGCATGTATCTGCAGATGTTCTTGGGAAGAATCCCCAGATTTCTCGGTATGTGGCCAAACGAACTTATCTAATTTTCATATTGTATCATAAAGACTTCTAGCTATTGTGATTAGTTTTAACACTTCCTCCTCCTTTCAGCATTATGTGCCCATTGCTATTGTGAGAGCTACGTATTAGTGCATGCCATGACTCTCATGAGCAGTAGACTTGAATAGAGCTTTTGGACAATAATTTTGATGCTTCGCTCTAACATACGTGTAGATAATATTGTTAAATGCTTGAAAACTTTAGTTTTTATCTCAACAGATGTAATTTCATACTTAAATCCAAATCTTAGATGCTAGTTATAGTTCATCTTAGGTGTCACTAGTGATTTTTCAGTGGTTCATTTGTAGTTTAGGGGGCTTTAAGTATGTCTGACTGTGCATGTCTATAACATGCAAATGTATTGGTGCTGAGGTAGACACTACTTTTTATTTGTGCAATGAAAGAAAATTGTAAATACTGTACCAAGAGTGGAGAATGCCATATTCGAGTAAATCCTTGTAATTTCAGGGGACTTAAAACACAATCAGTGGTCTTGGCAGATGGCCAAGGGCACAGGCGGCTTCTGGAACTCTTCCAGCTGCTAATGGAGTGTGGATTCTGATTAAATTCAACTGTGGCCACTGAGTCTTGGTCTGCTTGTTTTTGTATGTGTTAATGTATGCTTTTCTAAAAATACTTAATTTAGAAATCTGTTTTAATACTCAAAGGCAGCTTTACAATATCCTCATGACATGGATCTCTCATATATGTTAAGCATAGTAAAGATCAAAACACCAGTGCCGTGTGAGAGGCAGCAGTTCACTGCATTGCACTTTATGGGGCTCTCTTGTAAAAATTAGCTGTTGTAAAAACTTTGAAATATTTGTGCTGGCAGCCTCATGGCCTCCCAAGAAACACTGCTGCATCAGTTATGTGAATTCTGCTCTGTTGTTGACATAATTAACTGGTTACAAAAAGTAAAATCTAATATAGCAGAATTGTGCCATGGTCGATGGGGCCCTTGACAAGACTTCAGACTAGCAGTTTGGATGCAAGCTCTCTGGATTGATTGCTCATCCATTTTACTACAGTTGAAATTGTTGCAAAGAAATGGAATGGTAGGGCAATCCCTAATACTTCAGATTTATCAGTGAAGGGAAGAACGTATTAAAGCAAGGTGATGGGATGATGTTATTCTTTTAATTGAATTTGGAAGAAATGGAGAATTTCCTAAACTTCAGACCCCAAAGAATAAATATATAAGAATTGGTAGGTTAATGTCAAAGGCAAGTCTAGTTCTGTTAGAGCACTCATGTTAAAAGGTTACAAATGCTTTTTACATTGATACCACAAATAGTTTGTGAGAAGGGGAAAGTAGATTACTGTAGCATTTGTGTGAGTGCTGGTACGGAGTAGGTGGCTATATATTGAATTACATGAGGTTTCTACATAGGAGCATGTTAGGATTGAGGGGGTTTTGGGGGTGGGGTTTGGGGTTTTTTTTGGTTTTGCATTACAAGTTTGTCAGGTCAAGGACTCAATCTAATTGAATGCGGCAATAAAACGTGAGGTAATACTTTTCATGGAAAATATCTTAGACAGTTAATGCAAGAACATAACCACATAAGCATCTACAGAAATGAATGGCTATGTCTCAGTAAAGTTCTTTTACAGAATTGTTGATGGGAAACTTTCAAATGAGGCTGTATCTTTAAGAGAAGTAGAAGTTGCTTATCTGAATGATCTGAGAAACTGTTCAGGTTCTTGTTTCTGTGGGTTTTGTTCCCAGTTATTAATATATCATTTTACAATACAGTGATGTAACTCCAGTGATGTCACATAGATAGGTTTGTGTCTTTGAAATGCCTTTTCATACCTTCATTTTTTAAAATTCTGCAATATTTTCAATGTTTGAGTATGCTGTTACATATATGTTATAGAAGTCTACGAATTTTAAATAATTACTTTTTATTTATCAAGAAAATATGGATCTGATTCATTGCTACACTTCTCTCTCCAGTCTTACTTCTGTTTCTTATGCTGGTTAGCTTGCAAATTGTTGGAAATGAACAGATAAAAGTCTGTTTGTGTAGAAAGTCTTCAAAGTTCCTGCTAAACTTCCTGGAACTTCTGATGATACTCCAGCAATATTTAAAATATTTTATCTATAAGCAACACTAGAGGGATGAACCAAGACTCTATAGTGAGGGAAGGCTCTTGTGTACAGAACAGTACTTTGACTCTTAAAAAAAAAAGGGGGGGGGGGAATGTTTATTGTGCAGAAGAGCTAGAAAAAATAAATTATTTTGAGACTAAGGTTAAATCTAAAATGTAAAGTTAAGTGACTTGTTAGTTACTAAGATGTGGTGAGCATTAGATGCACCTATTTCAATGTGTTCTACTCAGAAGGAGTATTGAATATTTGGAACTCAAGTGTGAATGTCAGTTGGATGTTTAAATATGCCAAGTACTAATATCTTGTGTTAAACACAGATGTTTTTGGGGGAAGACTAAAGAAATAAAAATCAAATTTTTAATATTTCTGAACCTCTATTCTGTCTTGTGGGTAGATCAAGGTTCTGCCTTCACACTCCTGAACTACAAAGCAACCTGTTTTGAAATGCATTAGCCTCTTTCTAAGCAACATTATTCTAGAAACCAATAAGAAAACTGGTTCTATAGCTAGTGCAAATTTAATGTTGTGGTGTAAATTGTAGCTATCTGTATCTCTTTTGTATAAGTGATGCACAGTCTGCAGTCTCTGGATGGGGAAATGAACAATTTGTAGTTCTTGTAGACTTTAACTGTTGCAGTGCAGCACAAGTTTTGTTTTATAATTTGAATGTAATTTTATAGTTACATATGAATTACTTATGTGGAAACTGGATTTATTCCAGTGCTGATATCTTGCAATGAGAGAATGAATTTGTGAATAAATAACTTTCAGCTACCACTTTATGTATTCTAAACAAAACAAAAAACAATCTGGCAGAGATTTAGGAGAGCCATAGATCTAACTTTATTAAATCCATGCTTCTGTTTCTTTGAATTTTCTTTTGTTTTGTCTTCCCTGCCCCCTGCCCTTTTTTTTTTTTTTAGGGTATTGAAACCTAACTTGAATCAGTGGAAGTGTCTGTTTGTGTAACACATGCAGTGGTGTGGACTAGCTGTGCTTATTACACACTTAAGATCACACAACATGGCTCAAAGAAATGGTAGGTGAGAAAAGACTATTTTGCATTCTTCAAAGGAAGATTTTAACAATTCTAGTCCTTTTTATGTCATCAAATACATATTTCAAAGTCTATTTCATTCAAAAGATGTTATAAAAACTGGAGGAAAAAAAGTAAGTAACCAGACAGCTCTTAAGACTAAATCTCTCAAGTAACGTGGAGCATAGTGAAAGAGGTGGAGATATGACATGGAAATTGATTGTGAAGCAGTGTGCCAGTGTGTACCAACTAGCAGAATTACAAGACAGCAGAAGAAACCTGACTAGTATGAAGGAGACAACTGGAAGCAAGACAACTGCCTTCAAAACAAACAAAAAAAAAGAGCAGAAGGCATGTTCAAATGTGTTTAAATCATGAGTCTAGGAGTATACGTGTAGAGACACTGAAAAGTTTGTGGTTAACAAGAGGCATCAAAACTGATAAAAATGTTTTCTTGCTACAGATCAGACAAGTTTCAACACTGCCTGTAGGAATTGCTGATTCTCAGGATGTAAATGGAGCACATATAGTAGATACAGCCTTTGAGGGGAAATTAAATTATTTGTGTCTTTGTTCAGTAGGGAGGAAACTGGAAGTGTTTCAGTTTCTGAATTCTTTGTGAGTGATTTCTCAACTGGTGAACCTAACACAGTAAAGGCAGGAGATCAGCAGCTAATTATGAGGACAGAGTGGTATTAATTCCAATTCTAAAAACTCAAAGATGAAATAGCAGAATTGCTGATGCCATGTAAATTCTTGTATAAATCTACTGTGGTGCCAGGGGTATAGAGAATGGCATATATGATGCCAAAATTTAGGGAAAGGAGACTGTAGCACTTGCAAGTGCTGGAAACTGTCCCATTAGTAGTGTTATTTGTACAGCTCCCCACTACTTCTGTTCTTATAGTCTCTGCCTGGAAAAAGTCAGTGTGACTTTCATAAGGAGACGTATCTTGCAAGGTTGTGAAGGCTTTTAGATGAGTGGATAAGAATGATTTAGGTGTGTCTGATTTCCTCATGAATTTTGAGAGGGTCCCTCACTAGCTTTAAAGGGAGTTAGTAAGCCATAGCATAGCATAAGACAGGAAGGCCTTTGTGTCAATAAATAAATCCTTAAAGTATAAAGAACATAGGGTAGAAGTAAATGCTTGGCTGTATCAGTAGAGAAAGTCACTTCTAGGCAGAACAAATTATTGTGGAATCTAACATTTTACTAAATTACCTCTTCTCCATGGACACCCCCATGTCATGGGGGAGAAGCTTGTGTACCCTTATGAGGTTGCGAGCTGTGCTAGCCTCCAATAGGGTCTCCAATGTTAGTCAGGTCCAGTGGGGAAGAAAGCTTGCTGCTGATACTAAATCATTTGGGATAGTGCAGATAGTGAGGTACAGATGCAAAGAGTCACCAAAGAACTCACATGACTGAATTTCCAGTGTTGTCAGGGTAGCTACCTGAGGAGAACAGCCCCAGCTTTGCATAAAGTGGTGGATGCTGAACTGGACATAATCATGCAGGAGTGAGGTCTTAATATTGTGTCATCTTTCAGGAGTCAAGCAATTGTCAGGTACTAGAAGGAGAATCAAGAGTACACTAGAAAAGGTTGCTGTGCTACTGTGTAAATCCAGCTTGCATCTGCATTTTGAATGCTTTGTATGGTACCCTTCTGCTAAAAGGTATAGTAGAGCTTAAAGCTCAGTTGAGAGCAAGAGGGATAATCCAAAATATGCAACAGCTTTGAAGTAGATACTTGATCAAGAATTGTCAGGATGGAAAAAAGTGGCTTGAAGAAGATGAGAAGTCTCAAAAGTTGTGAGGTAAACTGGGTTTAGAGAACTGGGTAAGAAGTGATTTCTGCCTTTTTCCATTAAAGATGTAGAAGCCAGGTTCAAAAACACCAAGTAGCTCTTCATGCAGTGACTTTGAGGCTTTAGAAGATTAAGCTAGCCATCTTATTTAATCTTTGATCACAAATCATTGTGATGTACAGTAGACTTGCTGGCTACATTGCAAGAGGAGGACTGAATTTTAAACTAGTAAGGTGACAGACATCTACTTTGTCAATGACAAGTTATTTATTACTGTTACTTCAGTTCAAAATTATTGCATATTGTCTGTTACTTCTTAAACATATTACAGCGCAGTAGTAACTTAAATTCTAATTACTTTGTTGTAGTGAATTTGAAACCAATCCAAAGATAATGCTACCTTTGTTTTTAATGTTTTTTTTTGGCTTGCCATAAAAAGGCTTTCTGAGCTAATTAGTTAAATTTGGGTTATGTGTTTCATAGTTGTTAATAATCTAAATAAAAATATTGCTGATGGAGGAGTGGTGTGATTTTTAATTACTTGTACAAATTCACACAGAGGATGCTACTGTGATAAAGCTTAATGTTCTCTTCATCAGTGTAAGCTGTGAGACTTCAGTTTCATGTTAGGCAATGTACAAAAGGTTCATCACTCTGAGGGAGGTAACTGATAGTCAAGACCTGTGTTTATTCTTTGCTTTACCATCTAATCTTGCTGCTTTGCTGTCCATCTGAATAAGTGAAGTGATGACCCTTCTAATGGGTCAGATGGAGGGAAAGCTCTGCTGAAGATTTTATTGTAAGAAGTAAATCTTGTTTGTGTCCTCAACACACCACCTCAGCTAAAATTAAAGATTTCTTCATTAAAGATTGCTTCCTTGACTCAATTCACATAACCAGCACTTTGGTTAATTAGCGTTTTTCAAACACAGGGCTTTTACAGTTGACGAGTTTCAAAACTTCACCTCAGGTCGTCTGTCATTCAGGACTGGCTTCCATGGACCACTGGCTTCCCTTGGCATATATGTATTTGTGCTGCTGTTTTAGTTTCATCTCGTTTTGGTTTTTGAAAATGTGACTAATATCTGGTCTTGCATGGAGTAATATCATCTACTTTGCATGTTGAGATATATAAGAATGAGCTGTAATTATAATTTTTTCCTACAGCTTTTAGGAGATCAATAAAGTACAAAATTATGAGAAGTGACCTTTTATCAAAGGCCAAAGCTGCCACTTCTTCTGTTTGAGTCTTAATGAAAAAATGTAATGATGAAGTGAAATAAAAGAACTAGAATGAGTGGTCAGAGGTGAAACCTGTGTACTCTTTTCACAGTATCTAACAAAACCAGTAAAACTGCTTTGATACTTTTACTTAGGCTTTTACAGGATCTGAGCAGTTTCTAACATGGCTTTATGACATAAAACATCAAAGTATTAAAGGAAATCAATTAATGACTACTTACCTACTTCTCTGTAACATGTGATGTGTAGTTAAAGGCTTTCTGTTCAGTGTACTCCTGTTATGTATAAGGTTTTTTTAATTATTTAGAGTAATATTTTAATTTTAGAAAGGCTTTCACATGACAGCATGAAGTTTAAATGCCTTGCGTTCATTATGTTCATGGTGAATTTGTAGTTTCTGGATAGTTTGTAATCAGATTCTCCTGCCCTCTTTTCATAAAGTGGATCTTTTATGCTCTGTAAGACTATAATTTAAATTGCTTAGACTGAGCTTACAGGAAAAGATAACTTGAAAAACTATTAATTGATCCTGCTGGAAGTTAGACATACTTCTTGATATAAAACCTCTTAAATCTCATTGATAAGACCATATTCAGTCTCAGTTATAAATAAACGTCCATGGATTCTTAAGTCTGTCACTCTAGTTGCTATGCCTGAGAGAGGATCAAAATGTACTTAAGTTTTCCTTTATATGATAACTACTCCCTATTTTCTGCTTTTTACTTATTATTTCATTTAAAATTCAAGGAAGTTGCCTACACACTGAGGTACTATAATCTGAACATAGTCATCCTTGGTTTGCCCTGTAATTTTACTTTTTAGGATCTGTTTTTGTGAGCAAGTGTTTTGTGTCAAAGTTGTACTGTTAGGTCTACAAATGGAAATCGAGACAAATCTTTTACTTTTCATTAGTCAACTTGAATCATCTAAATGTACTAAAGGAAAATTTGACTTCAGTCTTCCTTGACTACCTGTCAGTGAAGGGAGTTGTTCCAGGCACATTGGGGCCATCAAAGGCATCAGCTGAATCTGCAAGCTCCTCAGCATCAGACTTCATGGATGCAGACAGCATTGGTTCTGTTCCTTGGTGAAATGGCATCATGGTGTGTTACTGAAATGTGCAAAACTGTTCCATTTATCGGTCCTGAAAAAATACTGTCTGCATTGTTTGACTTCTAATCTGTAGTTTGATTTGAGATATTTAGGGTGTGTTTTAGGGTCATAAGAGGCTTGTCCCTTTATCTTGCCCCTTAACGCAATACACTTAAGCAGTTAATTTATGGTTGCACTCCTTTGCCTTACACAGATCTGCTGTGATATGTTGTTATTTAGCTGATCATGTTTCTGCTCTTTGTTGTAAATTGCTTTACAGATTTAAAGTATATAAAAGACCTTGAGCTACAGTTCAAACTCCAGTAGTTTACTCATAGGCTGATGTATCTTATTAGGTCCTACAGTGTGAAGTGTTTCCACACTTCATTTGTTTCCACACGTAAAAGGCTTTGTTTTACTCTCCATATGCCTCTGCCTATCTCTTGCATTTATGCAGGGAACAAGAAAGTAGAATCTCCTTTAAAGGCAGATATCTGGTCTCACATTTTAGCAACATGTTCAGAAGGCGCTGAACTCTTGAAAATTCGTAAGGTTACCAACATCTGGTAGAAGAAATACTAGCTCTGTTTTTCTTGTTAGGGAATCCTCTCTGTGCAAATTTGGTCCAACCATTAACTGTCAGCCCTGAAAACTCTGTTGAACTCCTGTCTTTGACTTAGTTCTGCTCCTTTGAAGGAAAAACATTCTGGTGTACATTTATTTATCATAAGAAAAGATGAAAGGGAGTAACTTGTGTACATAGTCTTATCTGTTTACTTCTCTGGAAGGAACACAAGCTTAATTTTATTTAACAGTATTGGATTGGGTAGAACACACTGGATGGTGGCTAAAGGGCATGGGAGAAGATATTGCAAGACTGATTCCCCAGCAGAACTGAATTCAATAAGGAACAAGTATTTTTGGACTTCAGGAAAATTCTGAGGAGCTTGAAACTATGAATGTGTGTGAGTTTAAGGAAAAAGAAAGCTGTTCTTGCTTTCTTCAAGAATCCAAGTATGTCCTCACCTGTTAGTTACTGATTACTGTGTGCTGGGGTTAGAGGGAACGTGGGGAAGAAATATGCCTGAATTTCAAACTGTTGTGTGTTGAAAACATCTGTTGAAGTGAATGAGAAAGGTCAAGTTAGTCCCAAAGTTGATCATACCAACAAATTTTTAGAAAAATCTTTAAAATTAATTTCCTGATACTAAAGCAGGTTATATTCCTGTTTTTTATGTCCCTGACACATGTACAAAGACATGTGCAATTATAAGGTTTAAACCTGATTTTTACGTACAAATACTTTCACTTAATGTTTTGTTGAAGTAGTATTTCCCCTTTATGTTTTGCAGCCTAAATACAGCAGTAAAAGCTGTTAGTGCCCCACAAAATTAAAAATACCTCTGCCTTGTTTAGAGGGAAAATCAAACAACAGAAGCATCAGAAATAAAAGAAAAAACTAAAAGCTTTTTGATGCCTTGAAACTTTCTTAAAATGCATAAAGGCAGATGTAAAAGCCAGGTGAGTAAAAGCCAGGTGAGCTGAGGTGCTGATGTAAAGAGCCTCTCCTCTCCAAGCGTGAGCTCTGCCTCCATGCCATGGACCTCAGCAGGATGCCCGTCCAGTTTTCCAGGTGGATGAAGCATTCAGAGGGTTTCTTTCAGTTTTGGGGGAGTGCATGAAGTACCTTTATGAAACATCTAGGTACCCCTGTTCATAGTGTAGGGACTTTAAACATATGCCATGAGAAAATACATAACAGGATCTCACCCATTCCAACCTACGTCTGGCCACACCAGCAGTGGCCCAAAATGGTTTGGCTGCTGATTCTAAAGCGGACCAGCAACAAAACACCCATTGCTGCCTCTCCTGCTCTTTGTTTCTTCCTCCCCCCACTTACAAAAAAACAACTGTCACAACAACTGTGTTTCTAAAGGGTGATTTGAAGAAATCTGAGTGATTTTTACATGAAGCTTGGGATGGGGAGGGAGCTGAGATTTTTCCTCTTCCATCCATCCTTTTCTCTAAAACAAAACAGTAGGCACTAGTACCTACTTATGTTGTTTTGAGGGTCAGAATTAATCCTACTCTATACAGCTAATTATTGAATGCATGAGGCAAATGTGGCCAGAAGCTTAGGCTTTTTTCCTAGTGGAGAGACCAACTTATGAAAGACAAAAGAGGCTGTTGGAAAATTAGCAAACCAGTTTTTAAATAAGTGCTTCTTTAAAACTTGGAAGAAAGTTGTCCCTCAGTTTAAATTCACTTCATGTCCCTACTACCTACAAAGCAGCATCAGCTGGTTAGTTCCATCTGTAAAAACATGAAAGACTAAATACCAGTGGAGCAACCACCGTCGCTTCCCAGGTACATGAAAGTACCTCATTCAGAGATTGTTTCTAACTTCAAACTTCTGCAAGCATGTGGACTAGACATGCTCTTGTATAAAATCAGATACCAACAGTGATCCAGACATTGGAACTTTACAATAAAGCGTTTTTATAAGTTAGCAGGAGTTACTAACTTGAGACCAATATTGCTGCACCTTAAAATTCAACAGATTTTTGTATATCATTGGAGCAAATAAGGATTTTATGTATACTATATGTAGCTATTGTGGGTTTTTTCTTTATATCTTAGGAGTAGTGGAAATAATTTTGTTTTCTTGGGGGAAAAAATGGCTTTGTCTTGCTTTTTAAAGGGAAGTAACCCTTTTGTCCTCTTTCAGCCATACCATTTTAGATACCTATCAAGAGTCTGCTAAGAGTATAAATATGGCTTATTTTCTCTAATGAATTTATACTCCCATTTGATGTGCACTGACCATTATTGGAGATAAATACAGTAAGAACTGAAATAACAGAAAAACTGATTCTTATGAGAAGGTGTATCATGGCTTCCCTGTGGAACAAGCTGTGGTTTGACTGAAACACAGTAGAAAGCATTGTTATAGAATTGGGTATCTAAGGCTTTATCTAGTTTCCAGTTAAATCAATAAGACTAACTGATCCTAATGGAGTTCTGATTCTCACTCTGTCCATTTGCTGATGGCTTTGGGAACACAAGGGACTTGATTTTTCTCCTAACTCAATGTAAAAATTATTTCTGGCACTCCCCTGTCATTCCAGATCTGACTCTGCTGCCAAACAGACTATTATCAGCTTTGTCTGGATGCGGAGTTTGGACTGCAAAAGCGAAGTGTGGCTTGGATGTGCATTTGCTTTATTTAAAGCAGACATGTGAAGGTACATCCCCCTGTGACTGCCTCCTGCCTTGGGGAGGTGGGCGCTCTACTCCGGCCTCTTTAGACCTGGTGCCCATCAGATCTCCCCACCTAGGCACAGCAATTTGTCCTAGTACTTCAGAAGGTGAAATGTGTGGTTGAAGAATAAAAATAATAAAAAGATTTTGCCTAGGGATTTAAAAATAATGATTTTTCGGAAAGACAAACATCTCTTCAGAAGGAAATGCCAATGAAGGTGTCACCTAATGCCTTCATGCCAGTAAGTTACTCAAGCAAGCAGTCATATCTTACACAATATGGTTGAAACCCCATTTTAAAATGGGGGGAGTTGGAGATTAGTGTTTAGTTGCCTTTATAGGCAACACTGTCACAGTCTTTTTCTAAAGTTGAAAGTTAGTGCCGGTAGCTACAGTAGTTGAAATGGTAAAGTATTGTATGCTTATTTAGTCAGATTTTAAAGATCCGAATACTGAACTAAAATAAAAGCTCATTTGCAGCAAGTACCTTGATTTAACTTTTACACAGTTATAATTAGCTCTGCCTGGCAGAGGGCTATTTGTAGGTTTTGAGAGGTTTTTTGTTTGTTTGGTTGGGTTTTTTTGAGCTTATTTAGCTCAGTAATTTAAAATTATGAGAGTTTTCCTTTCTTGCTCCACATATGAATAAAACTGAGGTATGAGAGAGTGAAATATGCTACCTCCAAAATCTTGAAAGGTAGTGATTAAAAGTAACCGGATTGGATAGCAAAGCACACATAACTTAAAAATGCAGTTCTGCTAAAGTCGTTAGTCAAGACTGTTTAAGCAGTTATCTTTTGCTGGTTTCCATTTTTAAACTATATTTCAGTAAGCTATACAAATTCTGAATTGAAAATTTGATTTTTGGAAACTGTTGTCAACTGTCATTTTCTAATATACTAAAAAGCCAAGGAAATCTTTACTTTCTGTGTGTTCTACAGGTTTATGTCTGTGCTTGCATGTACCCTATTACACAGCAAAATATGAAATAAAATTAATATAGTAGAAAGTATGTTTAATCGGTGGTAAATAAAATAATAGTTAAAGCTCGAGCATTAAGATTAATATGTATTATATAAATCAAGGGATTTTTGACGTAGGTCATGCAGCCCTTTATGTTATACCCCTTCTGTTTTATGCAGTGGTAGTCTTCTGTTCTGAACCAGGCTCTTCCACTGACCTCCTACTGCTTTATTACTGAACAACAAGCTTCAAGAATACAAGGGGTTAGGTGGTTAGTTGTGATACTACAAATACGGTTTTTAGCTTGAAATACTGCATCTATACTATCAGGGATTTAGATGCAGAGGCAAAAGGAGAAAAAGATGTGTTGTTTTCTGTCTCCTTTCTGTGACAAAACTAGACCAGAGAAAAGCTTGAAGATATCTTAGACTTAATCCTTTAAGTATATGTAGGCATGAACTCTGTGATCTTTTGAAAAAGTTGTAGAATTGTAGTTTTGTAAAAGAAACATGAAAATTAATCCAAATGCAATATGAATGGAAGGGTCTTAGAAAACTGCAGAATAAAGGGTTAAAAATGGGGCCTGTGTTTATAAAGCTAGGCACCATTCCTAGCTTTAACATATGAGGAATGTGCTGTTTATGTCAAGATCAAAATCTAAGAGGAAGGCCCTGAGGATGCTGCATCCCAGCACCAGGAGAACAGTCACGAAGGAGCAGCACACCTTGTGTTCTTCCCCCTATTCCTCTTAAGTGGGGAGGAAAACCTGATAATGGGCAGACAGCCTGACCTAGTGCTTGCCAGGACTGAGGTTAGTGGTTTTGAGACAAAGGACCACCTAGTATTAATCAGTGACTTCTAAAAGATACAATGAAAATAAGCCTGGGGAAAAAAAAAAAAAGCCTGAAATTAATTTTTTATCACCACTTGGGGACCCCAAAAATTTCAGGAGGTTAAGACAAGTTGGTTTCTCTCTGTGTCAAAACTTATGGTGGATGCAACATTTTGGTACTTGGGATTATGTGAGAGGGAGAGCGAGTGAAATCTGAGAGTGGGAAGATGTCAAGTTGCTTTTTTTTTTTTTCTTTTCTTTTAGTCTTATCTTTCCTGTACTTGTACTGGGCTATATGGTGCTAATTTCCTCACAGCGGCTTTCTGGAGGACAGTGAATATACAACTTGTTTCTATTTTATTTATTTTACTATTTTAAGCAGCTGAAATTGAAGGGAAATTTAACTGCAGTGAAAATGTGTTGAGACCCCCACAGTTATGAAGTGCAATATGATATCAAGTATCTTTGCTTGCAATCCAACTTTCTGCTGGCAGGGAGGTAATTATACAGGAGGATGTCTAAAAACTGTGGTATTTATTACACAAAGTAAGAACATTATCTTACATTTTGGTTTTTTGTCATGCTGATAGTACTTACTATAAGGAAATATGTGTCCTATTGGAGAGGCTAAGATTTCCTCTGGGCATGACCTTCATCCATCACGTTGCATCTTTTCTGCTATCCTCCTCTAGGAAAGGGCTATCCTAATGCTCCTGGTGAATCTTCTTGAACTTTAAACATTTGTCTTGGCACTTAGGATGAAGGACTGAGGATAAGACTGAGGTTAAGAGCATCTAAGCTGTTGCCTGTGTATGTTAGTTCTAAAAGATTTCTGGAGAAAAATTTACACTAAAACATTGGAGGCCTCTGTGTGTTCTTATAGTTGTGTCATTACAGGAGTTTAATGAAAGCAATATGGAACACCAAGTGGCATAATAAAGATAGGCCAGATGTACTGGCATGTGAAGCTACTATGTTAAACTGTGAACTAATTAAAGTGGATTCAGGAACTTGTAAAACCTTCAACCTGAAAGACAAAAAGATATGTTCTGATTTCCAAGGCAGAGAGATGGTTCTCAATGGACCAGTGAGCAAACACTGTGGATCTGCATTTGGAAGACACTATATGGCCAAATATAAAGACAGGGAGAAAGGAAAGCTGCACCTCATTCTAGGAAATAACCTTTTTTTCTTTGCTGAAAGCAAAGGCTTAACAGTATTTAATGCTTCTGTGGAACCAAAACTACTCATATTACTGTGTAAGTATGTAAAGATGGTTTATGAGCATAGCTAATTATTCATGGTTGATGAAAATAGCTAATTCTTATTTGTTTATCATTGCCATGACTGAGAAATAATAAGAGAAAAGTAATCAAAAATTCTCTTAACAAAACCATCAGACATTGTTCTTTACAACCCTGTGGAAGTTTTACTTTTCATTTCCTCATATTAATAAAGCATTTTTATTAAAAAACCTGATAGACCACAGAGCTGTTTTATCAAACAACCTGCACCAGGCTCAGGAGTTGTTACCTCTGTTGAAAGAGAATTCACACTCTTGCAATGGTCATTCAGTACAGGTGTTTGGTCTGCAGGTAAAGCCTGGCTTCTGCTGACCACTGCAGGTCAGGTCCATGTGCTGCTGCACAAGCCCGAGTTTAGCCACTTAATCTGGGGGAAGGAACTGGTGCAAACTCGTTAGTGGGGGGGAGGGGATTAATATCTTCAATTCCCATCACCTGTACATTTTAATCCACATGCATTAGAACCTAAAAAGCAGAAGTTTTAAGTTATTTTGGCAGTGCTCATTGACCAGGTGTTTCTGTGTAGAAATTTTGCATCTTACCACCAGTGTCATAATCTGGTTTATTTTCTTATCTGAGTTTTACTGTAAAATTCTTGTCCATGCCAGGGTGGTTATGATAGCATCTGACTCAAGGTTTGGAAGGGGGAGTGGGGGTGTTTCCTGTAAGTAGAAAAGGGTCAGACTGTACTGAGGTTCTGTTTAGGATTACAATCATTTTACACTGCAGTTTGCTATTTTGTAGGATTGCAGTTCTGTATGGTTGCCCTTAAAACATTTCAATCTTATTTTATTACTGACTGTTCATAGTGCATGCCTTTGAGCTATTAAAAGGAATTTGATCTTTACATTTTTCTTACAATTTCAATTGAAATAGTATTGCTGGACTTCTTAAATGGATCATAAATAACAGCTGTAACAACTTTATTATGCCTCTCTTTTTAAATGCTTTATGCAAATGATGAATGTTTAGAAAAATATCCTAGTGTGACAGGAAAATTAGAAGAAATCTAGCTTAGAGATGAGCACTTAAATGTTAATACATAAATTAGTCTAGATCCTACAGTTGCCTCTGTAGTGCTGCAGAAAGAGCAGAAACTGGACAAGCCTGGTGGTGTTTATGCAGCCTCAGAGCGCTGTGTGTGACAGTTAATGACACCATGTTCCTCCCGAGATGGGAATGGCTAGTACAGATCCTGCGACAATGAAAAAACATCCTTGTATCAGGAGGCAGTTGAAGATTTCCTGAAAGAAATCAAGCTGACAATGATTTCCATTGAAATCTCATTTTAAACCCTGAATATTGAGGCCCCAAAGGAAACAATAGTGAACCATCTGTAGCATAACCTTTACTCACAATAAGTTACTTGTTTTTTAGAATACAGTGCCTTGTTTACAAGTTTCTGTGAAAACTTAAAAACATAGGTAATACAAAATTCAGAGTTAAATAGTTTGTAGAAATGGAAATGGAATAGAACATCAGTTACTGCGTAGTCAGAGAATGAATGCTGTCCTTCAGGACAATATGTTTCTGAAGTAAATAACACAGGTTCCTGCAACAGGAATTGGTGCAGCAATGACAGTGTGCATGGGATTTCAGTGAAAGATTGCAGATTTGTGCAACAGGCAGTCACAACCCCCCTTGCTCCTTCAAGCATCTCCAGAAAGAAAAGAATGAGCTGTTACCATCTGTGAAACTTGCTGCCCAGACTTTCCTTAATCAAATAGTCTTTACTCACATGATAAACCCCAGTGAGCAGGTCAGTTTGCAATCCTAGTAATGTTTTGAATTTATGCTCTCTATCCTAAACTTACAATTTTAAAAAAATAAAAATCGAGAAATGCTAATAATTGTTCTGATACCTGGTTTTAGCTACTTCTTAATTAGGTGAATGATAGGCTTTTTTCATTATTTTTTAAGCATCTCTGAGATAGAGATTACTTAGCAGTGAACACCTGAGAGAAATTTTCTGGGTAGCTCTCTTGGTGCTAGAAACAGCAGTCAGTTTCCATTTTTACTGTTTCCTTATGGGTTAAAAATGTTATCTAAGCAAGTAGTATATCTCAGTAATGGTGTTACTTGTACTACTTTCTCCTTTACTAATCTTTATCAGTGTAGTAGTTTTTCTTCTTGTGTGAAGTCAGGAAAAAAAATCAGTATGTTAATATGATTGTCTGAAGTTTTTCTACCAGAAAATAATGCAAGTTGAGAAAAATTATGTAAACAACAAAAGATATTGTTCCTACTACCAGCAGTAGATCTTTTAGAAGTGAATTTTGCTTTCCCAAGAAGGACATCACATAGTAGTGGTTAGTTTGTGATGTAGCAGGAGGTGTTCAATTGCTTGAGAGTTGAATAGTGATACCTTCACCTGATTAATCGTTCCTAAGGATTTCCCCTCTTTATATTCTATGATACTTTTGAGATATCATGGTGTTATAGTGCATTGTAGGTAGACCTCAGAAGTTTCAAGCTTCTTTGTTTCTTGTTGCCGATTGCTGCTCTTCCAGACACTTGTATCAGAGTCTGTAAAAGTTGGTTTCTTTATATGGTACAATAACCAGTAAAGAGATTTCTTCAGTCATCTGGTTGCAGAACGTAAGTGGAGCCTTCAAAGACAAAAGGTGGAATGCTAGAGCATATTAATACTCCTGTAAGCTCCTAGTGAGCTGTAAACTTTAAAAGAAAAACAGGCAAGGCTCTTAAAAATTGTAATCTTCTGCATTTTTGCCATAGAATTGTTTGGAAAATGTGATGGTTTGATCAAGCACGGAAGCAAACAAAATAAAAAATCTGTTTATATGGGTTGAAGGTTGCAACAAAAATAATAAATTCAGTAGTATCAATGAAAAAAATCTTACTCGAGCACCATCATCTCCCTAAGAAATATCAAGTTGTTCCTGTTTGGTATCTTTCTCTTTTAAATTATGTGCATCCTTGTCAGAGCAGCATCTACAGCTGATCTGACAACAAGTGGTTAGCAATTAAATGGATCCTTTGATTTCTGCCGTGCTGTCAGCTGATGATAGTTGGCGTGAAACAGAACAGGGATTCTTGTGGTATTGTGTGATCTCTACAGCTCAGAATTGAGCAGAGGGGAAGAAAAATGCTCCTTTTCATTCTGGCATCGTGCAGTATCTCATCAGAGCAGCATAGTCTGCTTCTGTTAGCCTACGCTCATTTTTGATGCTTTAGGAAAAAAAAAAGTCACTGCATCCTTCCAAGGTAATTTCTGAATATTGTCATTGTCCCTGTCATGATTCACTTTCTTGCTGTACCAGCACTAACTGCAAGGCAGGTGGCAGTGGTCTTGACTGTTCCAAAACACTCCCAGCAGCTTGCAGTGCTTAGTGATGTGGGAGTTAATCTCCCAAAACTGCCCTCATCCAGCAGCCTCACACGAGCTGCACAAGCCACTGTGTTTTCCTTGTCATCAGTACTGTAGGAGGAACAGCAATCTTACTTGTAGTCAGCTTAGAGGTTTGGAAAATGGTGCTTTCTCCTCTAAAATCAAAAAAGATCCATCAGACCCATGGCCCATAGGCACAGTAACCACTGCTGTGTGGTGTTATGCTTGCTGGTAACTCACCCAAAGAGGTGGGACTGGGTGAGCTCTGAAAAGCCTGGGATACCAAACTGCAGTGCTGATGGGGCTTCAGGAAGGAATAAAGGAATTTCCTTCATGTGGAAGAAATTCATGTAATGAACAGTCAGCTTCTTACATTTGATGTGCTTAGCTTTTTATCAAACAGAAATTGTGTGAGGGAGTTCCAGAAGCTATTTATTATATTTAGCAGTCACTTGGTCAGACAGGGCAAAAAGCAAGTCTGTACTATTTTGTTCTATTGTCTGCTCTAGATTTAATAAACTGCATTTCAATATGAATGTATTAAAATCTGTAAAATACATGTTTTCTGGATCTTCAGTTTCTTTTTTATCAGGCACTGATTTGAAAGTGTATATTGAGTGAAATATAGCCAAATTCTACAGTCCTGAACTACATCTTCTCTGGTCCTAATCTGTAGTCAAAGGCACAGGAAGAAGATTTTGTGGTGTGACTTTAGTATTCATATTTATATATATATATATCCTCATTACTTTGGAATCTATGGGATAATTAGGAAAACTTGGCACTTAAGCCTTTTTAAGGAAAAGTCCTTGAACCTTTAATTCAGTCTTAGTACGTGTCTTACTGCAGCACCCTGTAGTTCTCAAAACTAACAGTAGGGATGCATAAAGGTCAGCAGTTGGCAGTGTGTGCCAATATGCTCCAGTAGACTTGTACAAATGAGCTTGTTATCTTCTCTAGCAATTCTGGGGGAAAAATGCTGGTCTTGAATTCATGCTAGCTTTTTCACTGATCTCCGAGAAATTTAATGTAATTTGTATACGTGAGAAACTGCTATTGAAAAGATAAGACAAGACTGAGTTAAATGAGAAGAAAAGGACTGGTTAGAAAAGTCTACTCCAAGGGTTTTGCATCTGTGTGCAGTGATAAATATTGTCATGAGAACAAAACTGTTGTGTAGTTTCAACTTCTTGAGTTGCAGGGAATGTTACTGTTTTTTTAATGTACTAAAATAATGAAATAACAATAGTTGAAGGCAGACTCAACCCTTCTATTTTTATCCTCATCATTTTTGCTTTCAGATTAAGCCATCAGTGGAAGATAACATCCAGCTCCTTCTCCTTGCTTAGTTAGGGATTTCTAATACTCTTAGGAACTCTAACAGTGTTCTGACTGACAGCAGTGTTAGTTACTTGGACTGATCTGTTGCTACTGCTAGTAGCGTAAGTGCAAGAGCAACATGTAGTTCTGTCCTTCCTAGGAGTGCAGGCTTCATAGCTGCTGCGGTGGGTTTTGTAGCCCAGGTGAGGCTCCGAGTGGGCAGGGTTTCACTGTTGCGTGGGGGGGGCCTCCTAAATAGACACCTGTGTGAGCTCCTATTACTTCTGTCTAGACCTAAGTAAAATTTCAGGTCTGGTAAGATTGAAATTGCTTACATATATGTTCCCAGCTTTGCAGCTTGCTTCCCAAGTGCTGCTGGAGGAAACTTGAAAAACTTGCCTTGTGTTTCCGTATCTTGTTGAAGATTGATTTGGATTGATTTATAAGATCTGAGCCACTTGAGGGGCTCTTAATGCATTTTATGTTTTCAGGTCGGGGAGGGAGGGGTATGCTTTTAAACTAATTTTTAAGCTTTCAGAAAGATTAGTGCTGTAATTAAATACAGGGTTTCTCATGTGAATCCCTGATTTCATGGTATTTTTCAGGGAGTAGTAGGAGCTTACTATTCAAGAGTCTGCAATTTCAGAGTTTGGTATTAACACTGCCTTTAAACAGGCAGTGAGACATAACTATGATTTTCCTAGTACTAATCATGCATTATGGTTGTATGTAGGTAGTACAGTGGGAGTTACTGTATGAGTTAATACCAACCAATAAATGTGGTTCATAAAGATTTTTATTTTATATCTTTCAAATAAGCAAAAATTATCTAAAGAGGTAAGGTAAAAAATTTAATAAACTCTAAATATCCCTGTTTAAGCAGGTTATAGAGTGGTCTTCTGCAAACATTTGTTTTTGTTGGTGGTTTGTCTGGGGTTTTTTGAATGTTGAGGAAAAGCATCACTGCATTTCCTGGTTAACTGAGGATGCCCCAGACTAATCAGATACGAGAACCTACTGTTGGCGTAGCAATACCAGATAATATGAGAAGAATTCATTCTATTAATTTAAGTCTTTGAAAGCTATAGGTAGATCTCAGCAAACTTCTGGAGCTTCAGAAAATTATATGGCATGTGTTGTGTCATTTGCTTATTTATAACTCTGGTGCAACAATTTAGACTGTCATAGTCATGTCCCATTGGTCTCCTGGAAAGGTTCCCTTCAATTTGAGGTAAGGCACCAGTTGCTTAGATCCAGTTGATAACTTGGCATGAATGAATGAATGGAAAGCCTTGGTGTGGACAGAAGGATTATTGTGGAGTCGTGCTGCAGACTGCTCAGGATGAAATACCGAATAATATTCTGCTTAATTCCCTGCCTGCCATCATGCCATGTGTCATCCCATCCCACTCTCTAGTGCTGGCTTTGGTTCTTCTGTGTCACAATGTGAGCCATTTCCGGCAGTTAAATAGTGAAAGGAGAAGGAGGAATCATAGGAGCTATTCCTGTGGCTCAGCAAGAGCAGAGCACCTGCGGAAGACTGGCTGGGGGTGAGTGGGAAGCAAGGGGAGAGTTACAGAGGGGGGATGCTCTAGGATTGCCCTGGGCTCTTTTCAGCTCCCCACCAAAAAAATTGCTGATGGTTTTTATGGGGAGTAGTTTTCAGGAAAAAAAGGAAATACCATTTTGAGGGCCTTTTGCCATTTCTTCTTCCTGAGGCTTTACAATTTTTGTTGTTCAGCTTACAGAAAAGCAGTTAAATCTAATTCAGAAACCAGCTGACTTAGCTCTTCCTTGCAGTAATAAGATTTGGTTCAGAAAAGATTGGAACAAGAATAAGACTGTTGAATTTGCAGTGCTTTACTTATAATGTAGGATTGCCATTTTTGCCATATTATTCCTTAGTCTTTTGTTTCCCTTCCAAATCACTGTGTATGAAAAGCCAGGTAACCTTCTGTTTGTTTGTTTGTTTAGAAACATGCATGACTAGAAAGATAGTTGGGCAGATGATGTGTCCAGAACAACCTGTAATTCCAAAAATAGCTGTGTTAGGTTGAGCATCATGCTGATACCTTGGGGGTTGCCTGGGGTTTTTTTTGCCTTCTTCCTTCCTACCACTGAGTTTTGCTGTCCTTCATTTAGTTTCTTTCTGCAGCTCTTGGCTTTTCTCCTTGTTAACCTGTCAGTGTCATTGGGTATTTCCATAAAGTTGGTGTAGTTCAAATTCTGCAGCCTAGCCCTTATTCTCTTGGATATATGGGAAGACAGACATGGAGTGTCTGATTCACCTTTTTATTTCAGTGTCTTTATGTGGCAGCTCCACAGACATCATTACAGATATTTTTAATCCACAGCCTTTGGGATAAAAAGCCAAGCAGCAACTTATAACATGATGACTGTGCATCCTGTCTGGTGTCAGGAAACAGCAGTGTGCTACTTTTCAGCTAAGACACTCATGGCTATAGTTATGTCAAACTCAGAAACATTAAGGAACTCTTCAGCACTGTTTATCTGCCTGAACACCTAAGACTCCATTCAAGGACACCTTTACTTTGAATGTCTTATCTTTAAGGTATCTGTCCTGCCTTGTAAGTTTCATACAGTATTAGTTTGTTTTGCAACTGAATATTGACATCAGCATTAATTCTGTTATGCAAACAACAGTGGCTTTTCCCCTTCTAGAAAAAAAGAATTGTTTTGTTCTTTCTATTTTAAAGGCTCTGGATTGTTTTAACATGAATCCAGTGTCTTGGTGTGGTATTTCAGGGAAAGGGGAAGGCTACCCCCAAAAAACCTGCTGTGAGACTAGTTTAATCTGTTCTGTTTCCTTAGTTACTGATTATTCAGCAGAAAAGCAATATATTATTTTGAAAGAGACCCTGACATGCATTTAAAAAAGATACCAGTGAGGTAAGTCCCCATTCTTGACTGCCGAAAAGGCTTTCTGGTAAACTTTTGCACACTTTTCATAATAATTGCTTGCTCATCTTGATTATGTCCACAGCTGTGGATTTATATGTCACACCTGGTCCAAGGCTTCCTGCAGAGCACAGTTTGAGAGGGAGGGGGAGAAGGAAATCAAGATGTTTGGACTTAAATGCTCTTTTGCCCAAAGGCAGAGATGTTTCCTAGAGCTGTAACACTGGGAGGTGAGTGACTGTGCATTGTGAACAGAGCCTCCTCTTGGGATTGCTCTGGTCCTCTCAAAGAGCAAATCCCACCTGTAATAAGTTAATTATTTATGTTGCATGTAGAAACTATATTTATGATTGTTATCAGTTGCATTCTTCCTTTTCTAATAAGGTAGATTACTGCTTTTGGAGATTAAGCATGTTTTGATTTTTTCAGAAAAAGAAGACAGTGGGTATTTTTAGCACAAGCCTGCTTTCCAGGTTGCTGTTCATCACCGTGATGCTAAGTGGCTCCTAACCAATGTGGAGTAGGTTTTTGTCTCTGTGCTCTCAGAAGATACATGTGTTGCTTTTTGTAAGAGTTTATCTAAGGCCTGTCAACTCCTGCCTATAGGTATGGTTAAACGCCTTCAGCTGATTAACCGTTTCTCAGTGCTCTGGCAACAAACAAATAAATATTTTCATTCAGGCAGTGACAGATAAGAAAAGTATGGCATCTCCTTGAATGGCAGCACTCTTCCTTGTTAGTAACTCAAATGTCCTAAGGAATATAAAAATCTCCCTGAATCAAAACTGATGTGATTATAGGCTTAACAGTGCACCCAGGATTTTATATTTAAAGTGTTTAGAAGCCTTTCTAAAATTACAGTGAAAGTAGGAGCAAATTACTACATGAAATAGAAAGATTTCACATGGAAATTGCATATGGTAATAATTATATACTAATCAAAGAATTAGACTCACTCTGCATGAGGTGGAAAGTCTTCTGGCAGGGTTAGGACTTCAGAAAAAAGTAAATAGTTTTTGGCAGTATAAATATGTTTGCTAGTTTCTTTTCCAGTCTAGGATTATTTTGGCTAATGACTTTTTTTTCCCTTTACCCTACGTGTCCTTTTATTAAAAAACAGTTAACAATCCTTGGCTGGTTATAAAATGCTATTTTAAGAACTTCAGAAAATGTTCAGGAGATATAATACACTTATTTAAAAAGAGAACAGATCTCAAACTAGTTACAGTGTAAATGATTGGTAATTAACATGTAGACTTGGGGCCAGGAAAAAAATTTTGTCAGTAACATGGCATATTTCATGGTCAAATGTGTTGACAAGACACATGCTTATGTATAAAAGTTGCATCAAATTAAGTTTAAGAAACCAAAACTAAGGCTTTGTACTTTTTCCTTTCTTCCTTCTTTCTCTTCCCTCTCCTCAGCCTGCAGTGAGAATTACCATTACTTTGAAGTGCTTGTACAGGTCTAGTCCTTGCAAAAAGAGCAGCTGCTCACAGGCCTTCTGCTTGTTCTGTGTCTGGTTTTGAGTTTTTTCTCCTAGCACCTTTGCATGTCCCCTTTACTGTTGCTTCTGTGACTATCTGTATTTATATTCTGTGAGGTAAAATGTATTTTGCATAAGAGTCAACAATCTTTATCCTTAGTCTCCAAAAATTGTTCATTCTACATAATAGTTCCCAGTAAGTAGGTGCTTTGCAAATATTTGAATAGCAGAGTAGCAAAGGAATGATAAGTGAAATCCTCCATGCCTCTAGAGTAGCAGATGTCTAGAGCTGAACTAGTCACTCTCAACTCCACTTGGAATCGAAGCACCCCTTTCTCTGTGCTAAGGGCGTTATATGTTATGGCCTGTTCAAAACACTTGACCATGAGAAGGTCATTCTGGGCTGAGCTTATTGTTGTCTAGGTCTCCACCATGGTAAGTGCAGCTGAGCTTTGTGCTCATCTCATGTTATTTTCATGGTCAGTTGAATTTTACTCACTAATAGTTGCAAAAATTGCTTACAACTTCAATGATTGCATCTAATCTTAAGGCAGCCTACAGTTAAGTCCTTCAATCAGTGTAAATTCTGTCTGGGGAAGACCAAAGTTTGTGGAAGGAGGATAGAGGAAGGAAAGTGAAGCAAGTGAGAAATTGCATAGCTGTTTGCGGTAATTACTCCTGTAATTCAGGAGTTATTAAAGGTTGATTTTGGAGCAGATGAAGAAAAGAGGATATTAAGGGGCTGGTAACAACTTGGTATGAACACTGCAGGTGCTTCATGGTCATGGTATAGCTGTGAGCTGATAACTGGCAGGTTGGATCTTGGATTTCATTTACACTTGTGAATTAGAAATGTTTTATAGCAACTGAAACAGCAACCACTCTGACTGGTAAGGAGTTGCTAGTGAAGTGTCTCACTGTTGTTTTGGGAGTGTCTCTTTTTTAGTAAAAGCACACAAATGAAACACTTTGGACGTGCCTCCACCTCAGATAATGAATGTGAGATTTGCTTTTGGTTTTGCCGCTTGCCTGGAGACATTAATGTAGGCAGGACACTTAAGGTACTATTAAAAACCACTTTGTGGCCAAATTCAGCCTACTGTTCAGATACATTAGTAGCATAAGGAAAGAAGGCAATCTGTAACTCTTAGTAAGGTGAAAAGAAAGTTACATAAATTTCTTTGTTGGAACAATTTACTTAATGTTTTGAATATTATGCCCTCTTTATTGCACCAAAAGCTTCCAACATGCTTTTAAAGTGTTAACAACAAAGTGGGTGCTTTAAGGATAAATTAAACTTGTATTTTTCCCAAGGTTCTGTAAATGCAGCAATTTGTGATCTCAGAAACATTTTTCCTTTAAACACCCTCTTTTAAAAAAATCTGCTGCAAAAAGTATTAAAACGACCAGTTGTATAAAGGTGGGGTAGATGCTATTAAAGAGCCACATAAGCATTTCAGTGATTTTACTGCAAATGCGTTTCTTCTCTCGGAGTGGAGCCTTAAGTCGTCCTCACGGGCTGGACTTTTGCTTTCTCCAGAGTACTCATTAAAATAGAGCTGAAATGTGTGGTGTGCTGAGATGGTCTCAGGACCTAAAAGAGAGGCTGTTGCAGTGATCATAGTTTTAAGAAATTGTTCCTTTTTTTCAAAAACAGAGAAAACTTAAAGCTGGTGACAGTTTGTGGGTTAGAGGTTCTGAAAGGGAAATTGGACAACAGTTATTTCCATATCACACACTCTCCAGCATTTGCTCTATCAAGAGATTCTTTAAATAGTGAAATTCATACTTTCTAAAGTTAAAGTTGTTCCTCTTTTATCAGCTAGCCTTTTATTACTTTCTTAGGCTGTAAGAGACATATATTTTATAGAAAAAACATGGCTTGGACAGTACCAGTAGTCAACAGTAAATTCATCATTTAATGCTGACTTATTTATATCTGTTGTGGATTTTTATTTTGACTGTAACTTAGAGATATTTCAATGACAATTAATGTTACTTCAGTTTGAGAACTGACTTAAATAAATCTCTGCTGGTGAGGTGTTTCTTCATGTTCAAACCTCAATCTGAAACATCATCTTGTTCTTGGAAGCACAGATTTTTTCAAAATTGAACAGGGGTCAGTGTGAGCTGTTTCTCTTGGGTGTTCCTGAAATCCAGGTGAAAAGTACTCTAAAGCAGGCACCAAAAATCCATAGGAAGTTGGGTGCAGAAGACCCAGGTGCACCAGCCATCCCTTCAATGGGAATTGGTTTCTGACAAGCAGAGTTCATAGACAAAGGCTGTTTTGCGGTTTCAGTTTACTTGTGAAACTGTTCTCCTTCCAAAACAGGTTGTACCAATGTCTCCAGCTCACGAGACGAAATAAGCTACAATGGCAGAATTGAAATTTTTTGTTGACATAAATTGGACTTGTCATTTACTGATGCCACTCTCAAGTGCAGAGCTAGCTCTGACTACATTACAACATGGATAAAACTAATAATTTTCAAATGTTAAACCAAGGTGAAATAGTATGAGAATACAGTATTCTGTATATACAATTTTCATGTGTACTAAATCCTCAAAAACAGTAACTCAAATGCCTTCCTGGCTGTTACTAGTCCTTAATTCCACCTTACCATTGAGGAAATTTGGCTGCTTTCCTTGTGGGATTCATCTGAACTAGTCATATTCTCATTGACATGTTTTATTTTATTAAGCAGTCACTGAGAAAAAAAGCCTCTGCTTCTACAGAGAGGGATAAATTACCTCAATTATTTGAGGATACTTACATATTGGTCCCTCTAGAGCCTATTTGCACTGCAGGTGATGCTCAGGGCCCCTGTGTTGGAGGAAATGGAGGACATTTCTTCTTAGGCAGTTGAACAAATATGGAACAAAATACTTGTTCTTGCTTCCAGATCTTTCAGTCCTGTGTCTGGTACGTGCAATCACTGCTACAGTTAAAGAGATCACAGTATGACAGCATCTGTTTATCCATCATTCAGTATTTTAAGAGATTAGTACAAGGCTATTTTTAGCACTGGCAGATAGATGGTATGTTATTTTAGAATGTGTATTTATTTAGTGTTTTCTTTGATGGTATCTGTGTTAGTATTTGAGGTCACTTGAACCAGCCAGAGCTGTATGAGTCATCTTTATCCCAGTGAGTTTACACATTGTGGTCCAAAACATTTCTTTTTCCTTCTTTTTTTTTTTTTTTTTTTAATCTTGGATTATGACCCTAGAAAAACAACATATTCTTATGTCGTGCCAAGTGCAGCTCTCCTCAAAATTGGCTTTAGTTGAGCTGTCTTGCCTTCTGGGCTTATCTACTACTAGGCAATAGAAGTGGGAGGAAGACTGTAGAAAAAGCCTGAAGACAAAAAGACGTCCTTGCAGTGCTGTCAGCCTTCCTGTGTTTGAGGCCTGCAAAGATGTCTTCAGTCTAAGGAAAACAGAGATGAGAATTGGAAAGATAATCTTCCTAGCTGAAAGTTCAGCAGAGCTTTTGGGTTCACTGCTGTTTGAATTCAAATTTCAGAGTGTGTGATACAAAGTTTATTGGCTGATAAAGAGTTTATTGATGGTCATATGAAATTGCAACTGTAAGCCTAGGCAGGGATACTGTACTTCACTATTTGTTTGTTGCTTCAGACTTTGAAGTTCTACAAACCTGGTCTTAAGTTGGGTTTTTTATAGTTAGAGTCACTGGAGCAAAAGCATTTTTTTTCCTTAAAGCTGGGTGTCCAAGATAGGATACTTCTGTTTTTCATTTGATAAACACAGAAAATTTGTTATGGGTTTTCCTTTATATTGAGACAGTAAATGTGTAAATATTGAAAACTTGTCATACAGACTTGAATAATATTTTAAGACAAAAAGAAATCTAATGCTTTTCTTTTAAATAATGTGTAGTTTTTCAGTCTTGTTGATGCTTGGCAGTTCTTAACCAAGCATTCAGGATTTTTCCATTTTCTTGATGTCTCCTTAGCAATTGTACATGTTCTTGCCATGAATAAAATAAAATTAGTGGTAATTAGAGAAATCTTATCCATTCAGGATCCAAATGGTAGCATGAGATAAAAAACATGTCAAACAAGGCTCTGCTTAATTGAACCTGTAGACCTGAGGCAGAAAACTAGCAAATTTTAAGGCAGAAGTTTAAATTTAAATGAAGCTTAAATTGATAAGTAACTGATTTTTGTTAATATGTATCTGATTTTAATTCTGTTTTGCAATTGTATTTAATGAAGTCAGTACTGTTTTTCTAAGTAGGAAGGTCCTCTGTATGCCTGTTTCCTCAAGAATCCTCTGAAGATTCTTGACAGTGGGCTGGCAGGCAAGAGTTTGTTTTTTAACACAGAGATCCTTTTTTAAATCCCCTTTGTCAAGCTCCGTCTGATAAATGGTGAAGCAATGAACTAAACCGGCATTCTTTTTCCTAAGTTAAATAAAGCAACCTTAAATATCCTGGATACACAAAGTGGAAAATAAGTTAATCAAACCAAGTTATATATACTTGACATAGTAATATTTTTTTTTAAACAAAGGAAGTATTATCTGAAGACTGTAATCAGTTCAACTCACAAACATGCCTTCAAATTTCTAAACTAGATTTCATCTTCCATAACATTTTTTAATTAGGGGGCCAGAAAAGGAAAACAAGTATTTTCTCTTTTTTGACTCCCAGTTGGTTTCTCAACTCTGAATGACCTATCTGTTTAACTCTGTTAGCTGAAATGAAAATATTCTGCCTGCACCTGCAAAACAAGTTGGTTACCCAGAGCTGGTTTTGCAGTTCCATAAACTCTGAGGGTTTTTTAAGTACTTAAATGTTGGCAGCAAAAAGAAATGTCAAAATTGGTTTGTGTGCAGGAAGTTCAGTCATTAGTGCTGATTACTGTTATTTCTCATTTTGTGGTACGTTTTACAAGTATTGAAGTAAAACTTCATTTAAATTTCAAAATTACATTTTTGGATGAATTTTATTCACTTTCTAATAATCACATCTAAGACTGCAGGCACGATCCCAGCTTGAGGGGCTATAGCTCATAGTCCAAACACTTTAAGCTAAGAAATTGCAGGAGGAAACATTTCTCTGCTGCCTTCACTCCCCTGTGACGTTGCAGTGAGCAGGTTTGGCAAATAATCCAAACGAGCAAAAATCCTTTTTTGGCAGGTTTTAGTTTTGGTTTTGGCTCTGGTTTGTCACACAGCTGATCACACACCCATGTACATCAGAAGATGAAAAACTTTGGTACAAAAGCAGGCAAAAGTGGGGAAGATCAAAAGCACTGCTTTTGGGAGTGATGGTGGCAACACTGCCTTTTTTGATGCATGGGCCTTTGTTTTTCTGAAAACACCTGTGGCTTGTTGAACCTGTTTTCCTCTTAAGTCTTTTCTTGTAACAAGGTAGAGGTGTCTCTTCTGGATTCCCTGGAAAATATCCCAGTATTAACTGTGTATTTTCATTCAAATCTGTACAAAATCATAAATGCTTTCATAAATAATAGGAGGGGGAAATAAATACAAGACAAAAAAAAACCCTGAGCTTTCCAGCTTGAAGTAGATACTTTTCATCCGTACTGGGTTCTGTATGGTTACTGGTGGATTAAAAGCAACAAGCATGATCCTTAACTTGCTGCATGCGAGCTTCCCTCATGGTTTGGAGGGCCACCACCTCACCTGACCCTGCAGCCACTCACCTTTGTGCTGCTATAAAAAATAACTCATAGTAGAAATCAGTGGCTGTCTTGTTATTAGTGTGGGTTACTGTTACTCCTCATTTTATGATGTATTTTACAAAGTATGGCAACTTGTAGTCTCAGTCTCCTGGAGAAAAATACCAGTAGCTTTTATTGTGAGTTTCTCTTTTAAAAAAAAAAAATTAAAATATGTTTATCAGTTCTTTATATTCAAGTGAAAACTAAGGGCAGTATTTACTTTTTAACATTGTTTTTCAGAAAATATTTCTTAGAAAGACTGAAAATGGAAAGATGAGTATGTGTGCACAGAGGAACGTGGAGGGCATGAGGGTGCACATTCCAGATCGCCTGTGCTGGTGCAGTGATGCAAAGCAGCTGTGAGTCAAGTTAACTGGCTCTTGTACTGTGCAGGCTGCCTGCTCCTGCCTCTGATCCCAAAAGTATTACTTGGCAGATATCACGTGGCTCTTCAAAAATGCAATGTTGTGCTCACTGTGGGTGCATTATTCAGAACTCTTAATTTTTTATACAGATTTTTTTTTTAATTTGCATTGGAGAATTTCCTGTGTTAAGATTAGCATTAACGGTTGAAAATGTTTTGGTAGCTCAGGGCTTTTTTTATTCAATTATTTATGTGTATATGTAAAATATGTATGTGTGTATATGAAATTCTTACCTAAGGGATAAATTAAGTCTATTAAATGCTTCTAATTTGTATTTCCAAGTGCAGAAGTAATCAAAAAACTAGATCTTCTTTCTCATGCTGTTCATCAGCAATACATAATTCGAATCAAATGTAAGCAATGAGAGGGAGTTTCTGTGGGCTCGTTCTGCTCTCTGAGTCTTGGAAATGTGATTCCTGAGTCCAAAGAGGAAATGAGTGGCAGCTGATCAAATACTGGCACCAACTACTTCATCATGGGAAATGCTTTTTGACTGGATTTTGGAGCAGTGTTTCCATGCGTAGCACGGTAGAAACTGCTACAGAAAACTTCTTATCCTTACAGTTTGGTTTTGTCCTTATCTGTACAGTAAAGGCAATGTGTTGTTGTTGTGCTTACTGAGTGATGAGGTTTGGTAATTTCTGTTTGATCTCCTTTCAGAGGCACTGTGACACCAGCGCATGTTCAGATTAACAGCACTAAAACTCTTGGAGTTGCTTTTTATTTTTGGGCTATAAGAAACAAAAATAGAAAGCGGATTTATGTCAACTTGCCTATTGAACGTGCCCTATTGTCCTCCTAAGCTCATGAAATCCTCTGGTAGCAAAATTCTGACCTGTAAACTGAGGAAAAAGGTTGTGCAATTACATTATGTTGCTTTTAACAAATTATATTTTATTTGGCATCAAGGGCTGAAAAAAGATGTTTACCTCGAGTTGTATAATCATCTCAACTCCCAGTTTAATCAGACTAGGAGAGTGATGGGACTTGGGAGCTGATGAGCCACTGGCAGATCTGCTGTGCCTTCCCCTTACACCCCTCTGCTTCTGCCAGGCTGGGAGGGCTGTCTATGGTCATGAAATACTGTGCAGTAATTTAAATACTTGGCCTGCAGCAAAATTAACATTGCAGTTGTTATAGCTGGGCAGTTAATATCTCATAAATAAGGATAATAAATTCATGAAATTTTGTATATAGATTACTGCCAAAATAAATTAGGATTCTGTGAAGAAAAAGGATATCCAGAGCAGAAGCAAAACCTGGCTCATTATAACCACCCAGGACACTGTTCTTCCCCAAACACTGAACAACTGGTATGTAAACTTGTTACTTCAGTAGCTGGAATCTGCAGAGTATATATCTGAATTAATGTGTATTATAATGTCTATAAGAAGGGGTGATTAATGCCTGTTTGGAAACTATACATAGGAGAACAAGTAAGGATTCCTGACTCAGTGACCAGGAGGTGGACAGGAAAGTGCTAAAACAACCCTTAAACAAATGCAAGTGTCTGTTCTGAGCTTGCTCCCCAGCTCAGACTCTTTGTGGTTTCCTGGGGACTTAAGGCCTTTCATGTCCCCTCCCAGGAGCTGTCACATTGTCTTGACCAGCAACAGCTCCTGCTTTTGCTCTGACAGCATTTTCATAAACAATGCCTATAGAGTGGCTTCATGCAGCAAAAGCTGTCTGGATGGCATCCTGATAAAACCCTCACAGGTGACTACAGACCTGTTAGCTTGACCTCAGGCATTGCACTACTTTGAAGTAAAAAAATTATATGGTAAATGCAAGAGGAATACAATGAAACCAAGATGCATCAGGGAGGTGAATTGACGCATTTCTCTAAACTGAGGAAATGAAATTCTTACCCATTTGGACTGCTAGGACAATATTTTGCATGGTGCTGTGTGGGAGGTTATTACTTCTCCTGGACAATATAGGTTGAGGCTAAAAAAAAAAGTTGTTTTAGCTGCAGGCAAACACTTGCTGTCAGAGCACGTTCTGTCCCTCGTGCTCTCCAGTTACTCTGTTGGTCCATGTTGCCAAGAAGAACTGCTGCACCGCTTTACGGAATGGGGAAATATGTGTAGTATGACCTTTGTGTACTTGCTTCTAGTGGCACTCTTGGTCAGTTAATTAACTTTTTAAATTAGATTTATATAATGCAAATGGCACTGCAGCTGTTTCAGAAAATTTGCCTCCCAGCTTGATCCTTCACGGAATGCATGGTCAGAAAGGACCAGAAGGAATCATGTTTTGATGTCACTTTTCACAAGTCAACAATTTCCTAAATAATAACATACTTGTGAGGTGGAATGCATGACAACACATTAAAGCCTGGTCACAAGTTTATCTTCCTTACTTTTTAATGATGATACTACTACTATTGACACTAGTAATAATGTGAAATACATTACCTTCATTATACCAGTGTAAAATTAACAAAAAAAAATTGGCTTTTCTACATTTGTTATTGCTTTTGAAAAATAATGAAGCCCATCTGATGCCTTAAATTGTTGTTTCATGGCATTTGTTCTGCAGCCATCCTACTTCATTGCCCTTAGGCAAGATGCTCTTAAAACCTTTCTCCTTGTTAGTCAGCTGAGAGTGATACGCAAAATGGTTCCTTAGGTTTCTTTTCCCATTATGTCTTTGCCTGTCTTTGAAGAGAATTTTTTTCTATTTATTTTTATTTTTCAGTTATAGCATTCAGGTAAGACTACAGCATCTCTGTATTTGTTCAACTGTTTACTGGAATTCTATGTTTAACTGCATGGAACATTTTTCTGAACACTTTTCCTGTTCAGAAATGTTATACTTGAAAAATATTATCTTAAAAGCTGTTATTTAATAGACTTCTTTACATTTGTTTTCTGGTTGGTTGATGGGTTTGGTTTTTCTCCAAGTCTGAGTAACATGGTTCATGGAATATACGTGTAATTTTATTTCATTTTGTTCTTCCTTGTTGAACGCTTCTTCCAGAATCCACAAATAGATAATTTAGAAAATCAGCAAAACATTTATTTGTGAGTTATGTATTACTTTGTATATAGAATTGAAATTATTTTCATTAAACCTTTCCCTATGTAATACATAGCTGGTGCCTCCTAGCATCTTCTTTTTAATCATTTTCTTGTGAAGCTTTCAGGAAAAAAAACGATGAACAAAAAGTTTATCTGTTGCCAGATAAGCGTGTTATTCTTTAATTAGAAAAATTTAGACCAGATGGCTATTGGGCCTTGTGACAAGTGTGGCGTATTTTAAGTCAGTATTTCAAAAATTAATTGAAAATGCTTGTTGCTATGAAAGATTGTGTCAAAGTGCATCAGCTTTCCAGTACAAACTGAAGTCTCAAGATGAAATATTTCTTGAAATATTTCTGCTCAAAAAATAAAATGTTCTTTTTTCAGTCTTGTGGCAAGCTCACTAGCTAATAGCTTGTAAATTGTTGTCTGAGTCTGTGTGCCTTGTCCTGTTTTCTTCTTAACCATTGCATGAGGAAACAAAGATGAGCTTGTGTGTATTGTGTGCATCACAACTCATCCAAATCTGAAGGGCTTCCATTGCTTTACAACTTCCTTTGGACTGAGACTGCACTTTATTTTTGTGTGCCATTTGCTATTGAAAGTGTTTAGCTTGTCAAAAATCTCCACTACAAATAAGTCATGTTTCTATTATTCTATTTTTCATTTCATTAATGTGCACTAATGTACATACTATGGTGTTTGACCTAGGTTTTTAGGAGAATGAGGGATTATGATGGCAGACATTATATCTGACCTGCTTAATTTATTTTTGGCCTTTGATTATTTGGCACATTATGAAGTGTTAATTTTTGCACTAATTGAAAGGTGCAAGCGGATTCACAGGAAGTTTAACCCAATATGTAAAAATGTGACTTTACGCTTGTCTGAGAGAATACAGCAGCTGCTCTGGATATTCGAGACTTTGCAAATGTCCAAGAGACTTGAAAGACTTAAAGACTTAAAACATTTGTGAAGGGAATGTGATGTGGGGGCTTTTGTTACAGGTTCTTTAAACCCTGTCACTGCAAACTCTCTGAGCAATACTGATATCCAACCTACAAAACCCTTTGGATTTTGGACCCTGATATTCCAAATTTTAAAAGAAACGTGAATGCTCCTTGAAAACCACTTTTTTTTTTTTTTTACTCTGTTTTGGGACTGTATTTGGTATGTCACAATATCCTGTTCAGAGCTTTCTGGAGTATGTCACAATATCCTGTTTTCCACGTGAATGCATGTACTACAGACCTTCCCTGCCCAAACATATCCTTTTACTTTGGAAAACAGCAAACAACTCTCATGAAAGTATCTGGGGTTTGCTATGAAATGTTTTATTTCGATTTGGGTTTTTTAATTCAAAGGCAAATAACACTTCAGAAAAGTCTTGCTATTTTTTTGGTAAAAAGTAAAAGCTGTAATTGATTTGTTAATTTCTCAGAATTTCTAAATCTGTGAAATGTATTTAATACTGTTGCAGAGTATTGCAGATATTTTGTGATTAGTACCTTGGGAAAAGTATATATTTAGGCAGTTTGAAATATTTTTTGGTTGGTTGGGCTTCCTTTTCTAGTATTAAATTACTGAATTTTATTAAAAGCCAAAAATCTAATGACGGGCATCACCTGAACTGTGAAAACATGAAGCTGCTCTGGTAATTATTGGTAAATATTTGGACACATAAAACTTCCAGTGCCTGTTACTCTGGCAGGTAGGTGGGATTTTAAGTTGGTTTGGGGTTTTTTTCTTCATACATCTTAAATTGAAAGGATCCTAAAGACTCAGAGAAAGTTAAATGCTTTGGCCTCTGTTTTTCTTAGTCATATAATTGCTTTAATTTCAGGGCTTGGTTCTGCATATGTAACCAGAAAATACTTCTATATAAGTTTCCTATGCCTTTTAAACTCCTGGCACACTGTGGAGTTAATAAAAAAAAAGTCTTGGTAGATATTTTCTACCTTGGGAATGAGGGGGGAAGGGAGGGAAAAGAGATGAATTTTTGTGTGATTGAAATGATGAAAACCTCATTTAAAACAAATCAAGGAGTATTTTGCTGAACTGATTTATTTCTCTACAGTAGAACTTAGCTTAACCTTTTATTTCTCTTGTGAGAATGGCTTTGAGTGTAATTTAAACTGTCAAATGACATTTATTAAATGATGGTTTTACCCTGTAACAGGCAAATGTCTTCCACAAAATTGATTAGCTGCTGACCTCATCCACCCTTTTCAGACCCTTCAAGGTAGATTTCAAAGAGTTGTAAAATAATCACTTCACTTCCAGTTTATACTTCAGCACAAGGCGTTTACTGTCCTGGTAGCAGCACTGCAGTGTGTTCCACATCTGGGGAGGAGAGGATGTAAATGGCTGCCTATAGCTCTGCCTGTCACCACTTGGCCCATTGTGCTTCAACCTATTCCCCTACTCCTTGCAAAATAGGAACAGCTTTGGAAATGGCTTTTCACAGGACAGTAGAATTAGTAAGATTAAGAAACTTTATCTTCTAGTCGATTGTGCTCTACTAATCAAGAAAATGCTCTGTTTAGTAAGACCTGCAGGGTGTTTAGTTGTCAAGAAGGTGCTGGAAGAATGAAGGACAATAATCTCCTAAATGTGAAATTTTATACTCTGAACAGTTTTCCTCAGTTGTGTCCTTATTCTGCAGCCTTGTTTTGTAAGATCAATCCATTAGAAGCCCATAGGCCTGCTTTTGTAAGCATTAGCCTCCCAGTAAATGAATTATCTGTGCCTCTGAGGAAGTCTGTGGCCCACTCAAAATGGTGACTCTGTCTGAACAAAAGGTATTGTTTGACATTTTTTCTCTTCAGATTTCTGTGCAAGTTTCTTTGCCAAAGAAGAAACTGTGATGCAGAAAATAAGACCATGAACATAAAAATCTTAGAACTGCTGGTGGTGTTAAAAGTTCAATTCTATTTTTAGTCCTGAATAATTTCTTTCTTCCAAAGTCCTACCACTCCTACTTCTTCCAAAGTCTGTGTTTAAAAATATACAAATTACACAAATTTGATAAAAATGCGCTTGACTTTCTCTCAGAGTATCAAAGCAGTTGTAGCTTGTTAGTCTCAGCAGATCAGACTGCTGTGAATTGACTTTCAGTGCAGAAAGAGCTGGAGATAAACAGAGCTGAAAAGAAAGTAGCACTTCCACAGCTTCAGCCACATCCAGCATTGGGAGCAGCAGGGATTTTCCTGTGCGTGAAACTGCCAAGAGCCATAGCTGTGACCGAGATGTTTTATCAAGCTGTTCGATGTGAAAACACCTCATCCCTCCATAGTTTCAGCAAGTCTGGATGGCTGATACGTTAAATTAAAAGGAAACAGTATGCTGTATATTAAAGCTGCAATATTAAAGCAAGTAACTCAGTAGAGAATGAAGACTTTAAATAGGAAGGGAATTTCAAGAGCAGCCACTAGGCATTGCTAAGTAGTCTGAGAGTGACTTGTGATGTGCTTTGGATGAAATTTGTGACATTGTGCATGACTTCTTTCATTTTTATTTTATGGTTTTTTAGTTGGTTAGTTGGTTTGGTGTTTTAGTTAATAATACCAGCTGTAATGTGTTTCACATCTTTCTGGCTGTAGCATTGTAGCAATAGGCATCAGCTTGTTTCTGTTGGAGAACAGGATCATTGTCCTGACTCTTCTAGCTAAACATACAATATATGCTGTAAATTGCCTTTATTATATGCTGTTTAAATATCTCATTGTCTGCTTTGCATACAAGCAATTTATTGCTGCTTATGTTCTGACAGAATGAAAACTAATGCTTAATTAAGCATTGCCCTAGTAATGTGGTGTTTAGGGTGAATGTATCTGAATTAAATAAGGGCCATTAATAATGCCTAACAATTTATGATATATTCATTGCTTGATTTCAAATCATATAAATTAGAGAAGCTTATTTGAAATGTCACCAATATAAGATGGCTTTGTGGGAACACCTCTCTGTGTGCTAATTTTGGAATCATTACCAGCTGAGTCTTACTATTTATTCAATGTCCAGTAGGCTTTTATTATTCCCTTATTTGCAGTTTAATTACAACCTCTGTTTTCCTGACAGTGTGAATTCAATCCTAAACCTGCAGGAGCAAAATGAGTTGCAATCAGTGGGTTTTTGCCTGAAAGCTTCCTTTGGCTTTGGCCCCCTCCCACCTGCCACGATCAAGCCACCGCTCTGGGCAGATCCCTACAGCCACAATTTTTTGTACCCTGTGTTTAAAGGGGCAATACCAGTCTTAAGTCTTTTAAAATTCTTCAGCCTTAAAGCTTGTAAGTTGTTGGGGGATGTTTCCACCTGGGTTTATGTGAATATCACAGAAAATATTTGAATTAATTACTTGAAGAGAGGTTTCTGTGTGACTTACTAATACCTTGTGTGCTTGAGTTTACAAATGTTATTAATACACATGAGATATTTATACATAATAGGCATGGTTACTGTGCAACTAGAATCTTAGTCATTCATATTGAAAACAATACAGTCACTAAAACTATTATATGGGATTTAAATTCTCCAAAGATAGAGCAAGCATTGTTTGTTTCAGGTAGCAAGGCAAACTTCAGCAAAATTTTTTATTGACAATAATGATTCAAGGCAGTTAAAGGATTTAGGTTGCAGGACTGAAGGAACTTTCCTTATCAATATGATGCACATGCATTTATTATAGAGATGCTATATATGTGGCTTCTCAGAAAGAATTGTTAAATGAATGAGCCCTCAGCAACAAGTCAGTCCTCTGTCCAGTGAGCTCTTTTTGCTTAATTTATGCTTCACCATTATCTCGTGCAGGCAATTGTTTCTTGCTTATGACTTTATTACATTCAAAAGCACTCCTTGGAGGAAAATGGGTACTTTTTATATCTTATGTAATTATTGCAGCTATCGTAGCACAGTTTCAGTTGTAATGGGAAGAACTTCCATCCTCACAGACTCATCTCATTTGCTGTTGCTGAGGGAGCTAGCAGTATGTGGTGGGTAACGTGAAGAGATGCACATAGTGTTTGTCAGAGGTATCACATGCATCTTAATACATTTTCTGTTGTGCTTGACTTTCAGACAAAGAGGAAAAAGAAGCAAAATTTTCATTGGAGATAAGTTGGAAAGCTCAAAATGTTTTCTCTATGTTTCATATTTAGTGTCTTTCAGATGTGACTTTCTTCACACAGTGATGGCAGAGAATTGATCCCTCTGACCTTTCCCTTTTCTTGTAGCTTTTCAAGAGCTGTTTGTGGGGCAGTTTTTGATATTGTTTCTTCTCCCCCGCCCTAGCCCGCCACAATCTGGTTCCGGTTTCCACAAAGATCTAATGACACAGGTATTTCTTTCTGTCCTGTGTGCATTTTCCAGTCTGGCCTCATCAGATCTATCTGAAAAATGTGCTTTTGCACAAAGAACCAGACTTCATACTTGAAAGGTTTAAATTAATTAATGGCCTGTGCTGCTGGGACATGCCATTACTCAGCTGGTGTGCTATACCGAAGGTCATTTCTACTGTGTGTTCATCATCTGCTTTTTTATTTTCCTATTCTGCTAGAGAGGAATTCCCTAAAATATTAGAGAAATTACGTTTACATGCCTCAGAGTTGGATGAATGTCAAAAAGTCAAAGCAAAATCTCACAAGACAAAAAAACAAACCCCCCCAACCCAAACCAAAATAAAAAAACAAGCCCTAAAAAATCAGAAACAAACTCCTCGGGGGGAGGGGGGGGGCAGGGGGGGGGCGGAACAAACCCAGACCAAACCAAAAAAAGCCCAAACCTTCTGTTAGTCTGCATTTTTCTGCTTGTTGGGGAATGGGGAGAGTGTGCAGTCACATCTCATAGGGAACTTCTTAGGAGAAGTATTTTGGAATTTTTACTTAAAATAGATCAATATCTAAAGCGTGCACATACAAATGCATTTGGCTTTGTTATTCTGCTGTGCAGGTTTGGCTTTGTTATTCTGCTGTGCAGGTGATGCTTGTAAGGCCTACAGGTGCAAGCAAAACTGTACCATTATAGCACAGATTTAAATATTCACAGCATGAAAGCAAATCTATAGATGCATGCAAAGAAACTCTACTTCAGCAAATTAAGAAAGAAAATGCATGTGAACATTTGATCAATGCAGTTTTGTTAATCTAGCTTACAAATTTGCAAGCAAACTACCTGCAGGTGTTTGAATTCATCCTGTTTGACAGTATTCAGCAGAAGGTGTTCTTGGGATAGCTTTTGTCTGAAATGTATTTGCAGGTAGATTTCTGCTAGCCTTGTTCAAGTGTGGAATTTGTTCTGTGATCTGGCAATCTAAAAGAGAAGATAATTCTGTATTAAAGTTTCGTATCTCTGCATAATTTATCTACATGTCCCTAGTTTTATTTGTGCAGCAGCTAGACTAGTTCTGCAGACTCATGAACTGCCCTGTGGTTTCAGGGTGAGATTGATGTACAGTGATACCAACTTCAGTAAAGAGCATGTATGTTAGATGTAGTGATTTTCGATCAGTGTTTTGTTATTTTATGTCGTATTTAATGAGGTGTCAGCATGATTTATTAGGTTTGTACAGCTGTGTTTTCAAAAATGTGAGTTCCTTTTTTCTCTCCCTTTGGAAGGAGGAAAGAGCATTCTCCCTACAACTCCAGGGAGCAGAGCACGTTCAGCTCATCCTAGACATCTTTCTATTTTGTTTTTCCACTCTGCTATGTAACTGCCATGCCTCTATTTAGAGCTTTTGGGGCTTTCCAAAGAAGCATTTTGTAAAGTAAATTCAACAGATTTCATCAGTTTTCATGTGGGCTGCAAGAATCTGAATAATAAAAATGAGACATGACAGGGAACATTACTGGGACTTTAAAATATTGAAAAGTAATGAGGCCACCTGACCTGTCCGTGTTCATTTATTTCCTCTGTTTAACTGCTGAAAGGCTCCTCACTGTTTTCTTACTTTGTTTAACTTCAGTTCTGCAAAAGATCATGCTTTCAGGGAGTGCATTTTTTTCCCTCCAGTATTTATAACCTATAAGTGCTTCCATGGAGGTTTCTCCAAAAGCCTTCCTGAAACAGAATAGCATTTACAGGCAACTAACAGCTTCCTAATTGGAAAACAGTGGTGGATAAGCAGTGCTAAGATCTGAGTGTCCCAGGGTGTATTTGTATTCGTATAGAGTGAGGTTTCCCTCTAACCCTCTAGAAAACTGCTGAAGTACATTGTGCTCTGCATGAGCAAAAAGATTTGGCTGGGTAAATCAAGTTGCTCGACCAGGGTGTAGAGCACAGTAAGAACACAGGTAAAATGTATGTCGTGGGTATCTGGTGACTGGACTGTTGTTGTAATGGGTATCTTGTTCCTGATTTGGAAGTACTGTTGCAAGCTAACAATTCTTTCTTTGAGTTCTCCTGTTTTAGTTAAATTTACTAAAGTAAGGGTAGTTTAATACATGCAGTAATAAAAACATGCCTACAAACTAGGTCATGGTATAGCTGTCTACATTTTATCATAGAGATGTGGTCAGAGGTGGATTTCAAATATATGTGAAAAATGCTAATCTGGAGAATGCTGAGAATATTAATTTCAAAGCCAGAAAGAGTATATGGGTCCACATAAGAAAACAAAGAAAATCTTAGAATTTACATGCCCATCTATTTCTAAGCAAGACTTTAGCTATTTAAATACTTTGTCCAACTTGAACAATCAAAAAAATGCCTGAATACTGTGCCTTAAAAAAAACTTGTCTGAGTTCTGCACTAGTGTAAGAAATAAACCTGTGCTTATTGAGCCCAAAGTGTGTGCATTCACATGTATACAAAATTTCACTTTATTTTCTATAAGTAGTTCAAGACACAGACATGTAAGACCACTTCATAAACTATGGGGGTAACTAGTCATTGGAAATACAGAATTTGAATAATTTTTGGAATGCATCACTCAACTGAAGAAACAAGAACAATGTGTTGGGATAGGAGACCATTTTGCTGGCATCTTCACTGAGCTTCCATAAAAAGTAGACTCCAGGCGTGCTTTAAAGCACCTTTTTTTTTTTCTGAAACAAGTATATATGCAGAATGCTATTTCTTCTCTTCTAAGATGTCGGTCTTGAGATTGTATTTAATCTGGAAAGAATAAAACTGCTTGCACATTTTTCTGTTACTTACATTCACTCCTAGGACATATACACAAGAAATAGTAGACCAAATAACATTTTCGTGATTAAGACATATGCAGTATCTTTGCAAAGACATTAGCAACTAAATATATTCTGTTTTCTCTAGATCAATGAACTGAGCCATGTTCAAATCCCTGTTATGTTGATGCCAGATGATTTCAAAGCGTACTCAAAGATAAAGGTGGACAATCACCTTTTCAACAAGTAAGTGCAATTAACAGTTTTACGTAGAAGTGGATAGTGGCAGTGATATTTTTATGAAGTACTATGAACTCTGTTATTTTTCAGTGCATGGGACTGAAGTTTTGATGATTAAGTTAATCCTGCGATAAACATAACCATCTGTGCTGTTCTAAAAAGCAACAGCAAGGGATGCTGGGTAGAATTTTTCCTCCATATGGTTTCTTATTGCCTTATGAGTATCTTAGATATTGAAGGTGATCCTTTCTTGGTGTGATTATGGCTGATGTAAGCATTTATTTGGATATTTTTAAAAACATAAATTCATGTACATGCAATTTTTATTAAATGTAATATTTGAATAAGAATGAGAATCTAAAGCATATATCAAATTTGAATAGTGTTCATCCTTTTACTTTCTGTAATGGAAAGTCATACTGACCATATAGAAGCTTCAAAACTATTAAGGTCATTTCATGTAATATCTGTCTTTTAAAAATAAATGCTCCATAAAGCAGTATATACAGACATACAAAACTATTAATGCTGGTTTATGTATCTTGAATTTTATTCAAGAATGTATTTGGAAAATGAAAGAATTCTGCTACTGGGTCTTCCGGTCTGTGAAAAAGGTCAAAATAACTTTTTTCTTTTATAAGTCTAAAATTAGCACTAGGATATTAAAATTAGTTCTGTATTGAAGGAGTTGAATTTTCTTGAAACTTTGGCACTGTCAGTACTTTTTGGTGTCACAGATGGTATAGTAATTCTTGTATAACCCAGCCTAAGATTTCACCTTTGAAGTAAGTTTAGGGCAATGGAAAGCATTCTTCTCTGCTTTTGAGTCCGTGTTTCAAAGTTGTCAAAATATGGTTTGTGTTTATTTCATCCTTAGCAATGTTACTGTTACAACTTAACAAGCTAATAAATATATATACATTTATTAAACATTATGAAGAAAAAGAAAATAACACTATGAGAACCAATCTCATTGGAAAAAAGAAAGCATTAGAAGACAGATTGTAAATCTCCTTATCCTCTGCTTTCTATGTACAGAATAGAGACAGAATTTTTTAGATATACTCGTTACATGTGCACATGAATGAAGCTGATTTGGTTTTATATTCTTCCAGAGAAAACATGCCAAGTCATTTCAAATTTAAAGAATATTGTCCAATGGTTTTCCGTAATCTAAGAGAGAGGTTTGGAATTGATGATCAAGACTTTCAGGTAAGTTCATTTTGAAAATGCCTAAACTGGTGATATAGAGGTTTTGAAGGTTAGTGATAATGCGGTTGTGAGCATGTGGCCAATGTGCTGGAATAAAGTTCTCTTATTTTTGTTGGAGGAGCACTAAGAGAAAGATGACTTTATTTCTGCGTATTCCCCCACGTGCAACCAGAACATTTGTGTTTTACCTCTTGGCCTGCCTTAGCTGTCTTCTGGGTTCCACCCTTCTGTCATCTTTAGTATTTCGTGTTTCCCATTAGAGTACCTCCCAGTCATAAACCATGTTGTTGAATCTGCAGGGTGATATTTTGTGCAATTGAGAGAAAAAGTAATGTCTGAACACTACTACTGACAATATATGCTGTATTCAGCTGAGTCACTTGGATAACAGTTGCTTCAGTAATCTGGCTGTTTGAGATGTGGTTTCTGAAATGACCATGGCCTTTTTTTTATTCTCTCACCCCCCATGATCTTTTTGGTTAGAAAAGAGTGACCTGTGGCCTGTGGTCTCATGTTCGTATTGTTAAGAAGATCTGGAAACAAATCACTTGCATAAAGCAGATACAGCAAAGCAAGAAAGTGCTCTAGATTTGGCAGGGTTGCTCCATTCAGTCAAAGCTCCTTTCTGTCTTTGCAAAAGAAAGTCCTTGAACTCTGCTTCAGTCTGATTTCCAGTTCTCTCCTACAGTTCCCATTTCCATTAATGGTTCCTAATGCACAGCATTCAGTCAGAGTGTTCTGCAGTCACATTGCAAGATGTCCTGTCCTAGAGGATACTTGCTGTGCAACCTAGCGCCTTTCCTCTCATGCTCTTTTTCTCTTCTAAACTCTTTTGCAGTTGTATTTCTAACCTGTCACTGAGATACATTAAGGGTATATTTAATAAATGGTTTTAAGTAGCTAAATAAGTGGTACAAAATGCATTTGTACAATAACACTCCCATTCTTGCTAGGAGAGCAAACTGAATAGTGCAGCCAAAATCTACATTTGAGTCCTTCGGTGATCCTCTTTACCAATTTTCCTCTTTTCACTAGCAAACAATGTGTTAGAAATGCATAGGTGGGTTAAAACACGCTCAAAGGAGTGTAGATGGAGCTTTGTTTATGAACCTCAGTATTCAGCCACTGTAACATTGGTAAGACATTTTGCCAGTCAGCGGAGAAGAGGTTTGGGTTGGTTTGTTTTGGTACAGCTGTCCTGGTCATATCCCATGATCTTGCATTTTCCTGTTTACTTTAGGAGGAAATACACTAAGACTCTGGCCAACAGTTAAAACAGTTATATCCAATTGCATTTCTAGTTCAATTTTGCTGATGGGCGAAGGAGGATCTTATTGTTTGGGAAGTTATTTGGTCCCTTTATGTGGAGATTTCCTTTTTTTTTGACAAAGGAAAAGGATGAGTGACAAAGAAGGGCATGTGATTGCTCCTAAGCTTAAAATTGCAGTGTCAGCTCATGCTTTCTGGTTTTTTTAGAAGATGGGCTTTTGACATTACTAGACAATGAAAGTTAAATTTCATTGGATATATATTAGAAGACTTAAGATGCTGTCATTACTTAAAACTGGCAAACTTGGCATAATTAAAAATGTTGCATTCCACAACACTGTGAAATGTTTCTGTCTGCACTGCTGTTCTGCAGCAGAAATTCCTGTTCTAACTATGTTATACTGCTGTTTAGATTTACTGATGATAACAATGATAAAACAGTGTTAAGGAACTGTCATTGGGTAAACTGTCCATATTTTCAGATTAAAATCAAAAATACTTCTTTGTAGCTATGTGGTTTGGGTTTTTTGACAATGCAACGAAATGACAATCAAAAATAAAAAAATGTAACCACATGCTGGTTTTTGATACAATAAAATTATTTATTAGTTAGAAAAAGAATTTCAATGCTATTTGGTTTTTAAAGTATATTTAGTGGAAAACAGAAGATAGTTAATTTTAACCCAAGGGATGGCAACATCAGCCCTTTGTTTTTTTCCTCAGCCCAAGCAATTAATCACTCTGAATTCGTGTTCTGCTGGACTAGTCTGATTAAAAAGAATAAAACTTATGTGCTCAAAGTATTAATGTATTTTGAACACATATTCATAGTTAAATTATTCTTATAAAAATTACAGATAAAGAAAATTCCTGTCGGCCTGTGTGTAAGATAGGGATTATCCCTATTAAAAGCGGAAGTTGCTTTCATTTTAATGTTACAGTCTCTGTGATTTAAGAAGGAAAATCTAATTTGACAAAAGAAGATTCACTGAATATACTTTTTTTCAGATAATCTTTAATTTCAAAGAAGTTATTCCAATTATTATTGGTTAAAAATATTCTTAGAACCAAACATGAATTTGAAGAATCCTTTGCACTGTTGAACTAAGGGAGAGTTTATAGAAGAAAAATCAAGTAACTTGTTCGGGACAGTTTTTCTTACATGATTTTCAGGAAGGGAGTCCTAATCAATTGTGAACAATGTCATTCCCATTATTGAGCAAGATAGGATTGGTTTAGATAAATAAACCCAATTACTATGTTCATTAGTCAGACACATCAGTTTAAATCACAAAGAACATTCATTTTAAATGTTTTTGTTTTCAGAATGTTCTACAAATATCCTTGATGAGTTATTCCAGAGGGCAGATAGTCTTTCCTTATGAGTAAGCATGAAAAAAAAAAAAACCTACCTCATGAAAAAAATCAGTAGTGTATGCTCTAATCAGTGGGCTATACTGATTTTAATTCTTTCTATTGTTCCTATCAATTTGTACAGTAATTCTGTGGACTGCTTAACACATGGAATTAGTTCATATATGAATGGTTAATACATGGAACTTCTATTACAGAGATCTCCTTTTACCCCTGAAGAGGCATTTAAGTCTCATGAAGTATATGGGTTTTTCCTCCAAGTAGTCTGACTTGAGAGTCAGAGGAATTCCTTAAATTGTATATGGTTCATGCCTTATAGGAAGCCATTTCTAGTAATGGCAATTACAATTCCTGGAATGGACTCCCTTCCTTCACATGATGAAAACCAACTCCTTTTTTTGAGACATTTCTGGTAATCTGTCCTGTATCTGTCTGTCTTTCATAGCTAATTGGGCATCTCCAAGAGACATTTAGGACTGAACTAGAATTAAAGTTTCATGGAGATACATGTGTGTTGCTAATACTGAGTCGAGGTTTTTTGGTGATTCATTCCTTATTATGCACAGCAGTGTGGAAAATATAGTATGAAGTTAGTGAAGCCTTGAGTTCTATTCAAAGGTTGCCTATAGAAACTTGTTACAACAATTAAGCCTTCAACGTAGGTTAAGAAACTTTGTTCTTATGTAAAAAGACATTTCTAAAATATTTATTGCATCAAATTAAAAACTGGTCTGGCTGCTTTTTCTTAGAAAGGGGAACACAAGTGGTGATCAGTCAGCATGAATGAAAATTGCATTTGAATGATGGAAAAAGTTTAAAACTGTTTTAACCGCTTATAAAGACTATAAATTATCAAAGGGAAAGAGACTATTGTTTTGCTTTGTGCTGTTGGATGTTACAAGTACATATGGATCTCAGACTGAAGATAATTTTTTTAAGTGTCAATTCCACAAGTCAGAGCATTAAGTAATGGCTGATTTTGCCTTGATAGAGTAAATTAGGTATTTTTGTTAGTGTTTTCTTATTTATTTGAGAAAGAATGTTTCTAACATGGACAGGAAAATACTTTAAAGTGTTAACTATTTCTAGTAGAAAAGAAAAAGTGGATTAGAAAACACACGTAATAAAGTAAGTCCCTCACTACAGCACTAAATTAATTTCTAATTTCTGTGTACCCTCTCAGCTTTAGACATCGGTTCTGTAAACGTTATTCTACAGTAGGTCTGAGTTTTTTTCAAAAATAAATGGGGTAGCTGTTGAACTTTGGTGTTTCTTTTCAACTCAGTTAACATACTTTGTTATTTTAGAAAATCCAAGAGTATCATTCTGTCAGAAGAATTATAGGATTAGTTTCTGTAAACTGCAAAATTATGAGAGATTAACAGGCAAGCAGCTAGCCTAACGCCCCCCCAACAGTCTGTAGAAAAATAGGATCTACTACTACTGTTACAAATGCTTCTGTTGCTGTTACTCTGGAAAGGGAAACTTATTTTACTGTGCTCCAACACATCTGTTCTTGCTTAAAGTTATTGCTGAATCCTACATCTGGATTTTGCTAGGCAAAAGAGGGAGACTCCGTTCTTGCCCAATAAAGTACAATTGCTCATACCAGAGGGCACCAATGTCCCAGTGTACCTAATGAGCCTTCTACTGGGGACGGGGCACAGCACAACCGACTTCCCTTGAAGTTTTAGTACTTGGTGTAATAGGAGACGGGCTCAGATCTGACTTTTCCTGTCTGCAGGAGCAGTTTGTAGAGATTCTCTGTACAGGACGAAGAATTCATAAAGAACTTTTAGCAGATGATCTGTAAGTTCTTTTTAATGTAGATATTCTTAATATTTCTCTAAGCATTTTCCATGTAAAAGATTGAAATCTAAAATAATAATTGAGAATTCTTGCTTTTGTGTAATTTCCCTAATAACAAACCATATGAACTTGGTATCTTTTACTTCTTCTGATGCAGGTGTCAAAGAGACTTCTTAATCTCTCTCAAGAGCTTGTAAAATCCTTGCAAAAGGATTTGTAGTCCAGACTCTTAATATGGCATCAGGAATACAATGCAAATTCCAGGTTAATTTTTCAGATATCAGCCTTTAATATAATTTTCTTTCTAAGTGTCTCAGATCATCAAAATTCTTGTCAATCTTTAAATATTTTTGTTCATTTTACATGACTTACCCAGTCCTAAGACATCATTTTAAGAGCTTAAACTATTTTGCAATCTAAGATCATATGTTTCTTCAGAAAAACAAATATTGATCGGAGCTCTCTGCTTCTGCACAAAACTTCATGCTTCCATTTATTGCTGCTTGTTTTGCAAAAGAATGAGCCACATCTGGCATCAAACTACAGACAGCAAGGTCAGCAACCAATACATCAGAAATAACGGTGTAAAGAGTTTGATCTTATCCCTAAGACATGATCTTTTCAATTAATTTATTAAAATGCATTAAAAATCCTGGAAGCAAGAACTGTCTTGAAAAGAAAATTCCTGTGCTGGGCTTTTTAGCTTGGTAAGACTGTCAGTGCATGAAAAATTCTTGAGCTCATCTGTTAGATGAGATTCCTGTAGCAGAGTATTCATTTTGTGGGTCCCAAATGGACATTGACACCAATGGACATCTTGTTTGACATGGGAATAGGCAGTAGTAGTAGTAGTAGTAGTAGTAGTAGTAGTAAGGTTTTGAACCAGCTACAGTATTAAAAACTGTGGTGTTTGTGGTCTTTCCAGCATGTAAAAAATGTCTGCAATCTAAATCTTGTGTTCTAGGATTTGGTGCTTTAAGTGTAAGCCCAAGTAAGAGTTCAGTGACAGTGGGAGTTAACCTTAGTAGTATGTATGGCAGCAGAAATCTTAACTTCTGGTCTCCCTTAGTTTTCCCTAGAGAAAACAATTACTTTGTCTTACTTTTGACAATTCCTTGACTAAACTAAGTATCATTCGCAACTGGGCATTCAAACTAGAAAATAGTGATTTAGCATGTGCTGGCAACATCAAAAGAATGAGCTGGTGGGCGCTCCCTGAGTTCTTGCACAGATAGCTATTGAAAGGGAGGCATCAAGCCAAGCTTTGCTGGGCTGAAGGGAAAAGGCTCCCACAAAAAGAGCTCTAACTCTTTCCAAAGCAAGTGCATGCCTTAAGCTAACAGCTCCAAATCCAGATCTACAGTCTCAATAGAATAACTTGATTTAGGAAAAATTCTCATGTTTTATTCATTCAGTAAAGTCAAGGAACCCATAACCTTTCTTCTGGAAGGATAGCTCAGAGCAAAAAAAGAAAAGGTTGGTGTTTCTCCTTTTTCTGTCAGTCTTTCACCTCAATAAGCACAGCCTGAATGCAATTTCCTTAAAAATGCTCATAGATCCAGGGTCTTAAAAAGGTCATAGTAGGGACTCAGTATTTCAGATCAGTGCACCACAGGACAGTGGTGTCCTGTTTTCATCTTTTGGAGGCCCCATGCCATTCACCATAGGCCTTTTGGGAGCCATGCTCGTGAGCTGACAAGAAACTTGTGCAGTATTGTCCATACATCTGCCAAAGGCAAGGCGGGGGTTGCACCCCTGAATGTACTTGTAGCGTGAGTTAACTGGTCAGGTATGCTTTGCTCCCTGCCAAACTTCTTAAACATCTTTCAGTGCCAGAGATCAGTGTTTCCTGATCATGTTTCCTCATCAGTGTTTTCAGATAGGAACCTACTTAATGGCAAGAATGCACAGTGCCAGCATGCTAAATAAATCCAAAAGTCTTCCCTACCCGTCCCTATATGACAAATCCAGACACCTCTAGGTTTGGTGCTTTTGTTGTTACATTAAAACATTTGTGGCTTTGCCTTTCTTCTCTCTAGAAGTCACTGACAAAATGCTGTACTGAACACCATCCCAGAAGTGTGCTGCTTGTTTCAAATTACAGGAAAGAACCTTGGAGTATCTATGATGCTGTCTCTCTGATGTGCTTCTTAATCAGTAATCCAGGTCTAATATTCATATCCCTGATTCCTAAGGTCTTATAAAAAGGAAAAAAGGTTGGAGAGAGCCGTAAGCTTGTCTTGTTGGGAAGCTGGGCATGGGCCAGAGAGCACCTGAGCCACAGAAGAACAGCCAGCCCGTGTGTACATCATTCTTTAATAGCAATGAACCACTGCCAGGCTCTTCCACTGACCTATGATTTCAGTCATCACAGAGCATCATCTCTGCATTTGTTTTTGCCTATTTGTTCATGCAAAGCTTGCCCAGAGGCACTCCTAAATAGCCTTGGATGTGATCTGATTTGTCTTTAGGGTGTGTTGAGCTTGCAAAGCTCATTTTAGTGTTCCACGACTTTCGGATGAGATCACGGTACCAGAAACTGTTGTTTGCCTTTGTCCAGACCTCATGAAATGGAAAAGGTTTAAATCAATGAGAAGCTGTTAAGCCAGTCAGTTTGAAAGATTACTGCTCTTCTAAAGCTCTCCATGCTTTGCCACCAGAATTTTCCTGTTGCCCTTTTTCTCTTTTTTAGGAAAAGCTCTGACTCAATGACAATTTTTATTAGGCTCCCTTTTTAGATTAGTTACATGCAGTATTTGTATTACATCCAACACACAGTTCATGTGTTCAGAGTTTTGAAAATACAATCTTGTCTGCTAAAGTAGCAGTTAGAAAACAATGACATTTACATTAGATGTGCAAGAGATTAGAATGAGCTAATTAAATTGACCTTTAAATCTCTCCACCCTCTTGGAGACTGGGACTAATCCTTGGCCTCCCACTGTGAAGATAAAAATTCATGCTGTGAACATTTTAAGCAAAGTGGGCAGAGGAGGAAGAGCCTCACCAGCAGTTTGTCTTTGAAGAGGGGGGCAATACTTTGCCATTTATAAATATAGCTTGCAGTTATAGTATGAATGGGGGGACAGTTTCCTTCTGTACTTTAGTGGCATTGCTCCATGTATTTTCCTGACAAAAATGGTTTCAGTTGGAAAAAATAGCTCCAAACAGCTTAACTTAGTCTTGGAAACAATTGAAGTCTCTCTGGAAGTTAGCTTAGTTTTTTAATATCTGGTATTGGTATAACTGGAATTATGAGTAACATCACTACTGCTAATCAGTGCTGATCAATGTGCAATGTAAAAACAGACTTTTAAAGGATAAAGTATTAGGTGATATTTTATCTGGCTTCTAAGGACTCTCGAGGATGTCTGACAAAGTATTTGACTTGAGATTTTGTGTCTGATTTTTAAAATACTAATTATTGCAGAGCTTTGTAATAAAACCATTAAAATTATATTAAAGCTAGATGATTAAATAACAACAATCAAAATTTAATTGTCAGTGAGCAACTGACATTTCATGGAGTGAAACCTTGTAGAAGATGTAAAATCCATCCAAATATCGAAGTGGGATAAATACAAGGATTTTGTACAAAACCCACTTTGATCAACTAGCATTCTGAGCCAGGCCAAATGAGATGCCTTTTAATACAGCCAGATGAATACTTATATGGATAAAAAGGAGTGCAGAATACAGAAGTGAAGTCTGTGCTCAGGGAGTTAGTAGCTCTGAGAAGGAACAAGAGGTCAGAAAGGACAAGAATTTAGCACTAGTGTAACCTTCTGACTAGAAGTAACTGCACCCTTGGGAAGATAATTTGGAAGGTATAAAAATATGATGAGAAAGAGCTTTAATTTCTTTTTGACATCTGTTTATTTTATACCTGAAATTAATACTATATATAGTTTTGATGCTAGTCTTCTTTAAAAAGGGATGTTGAAATTTGGGTACAGAAAAAATAGTGTCAGAGGAATTTAAGGACAGAAAATGTTGTGTAGTTGGGAGTGGCAGAGTTTGTCCTTCTGCACTTGCAAAAGTTAGAGTGGAGAAGTATAGGTGAGTATCTGCAGAAAAAGTTTACTAGGTTCTTTAGGAATGACTGGAAAATAATTCAAATTCAAAATTAGACACATCTTTTCATCAACACAAATTATTAGATACTAGAAAAACTATAGTGGTGAATCTTGGTCTTTTGAAGTTGGAAAAAATCAAGACTGCCTTTCTAGAATTTGTACCTTAACTGAAAGCAGAGATTGGAGTTCAGTTTAGGAACTGCTGGGTGAAATGCAATGACTTCTCATGGTTAGCATTTGTGTTGGATTCTAGTTTGTGAAATTTTGTTAAAGGCTCCAGAAGAAGCTCTTGTGAACTTCAAAGAATTGTGGGTCACACCCTAGATCACCTGGGAAAAAACCTTTTTCCTTACATAATATGTGTTTACTGTAGGAAATAAAACTGCGCAAATTGCTGGGAGTTTGGGAAAGAGTTGTTGAATGTAGAGGCCGGGTCTATACTGAAATTAAACAACCTTTCAGGTAATTTGCTAAAGAGTATGCTGTTCTTGGGTGAAATGATGGCATGTAATTTAGGTGTGCTGATTAACTCTTTTATCAACAACCCTTTGGGAAGTTAAGTGCTAGTAAGTGGTGTAGCTTTTAGCCATTTATATTTAAAGCTATACTTATTTTATCAGAAATTAGTTCTCTGGTATGGGGCAAATTCTTTGTGGATTGTAGCCTTTCAACACTGAAGACCAGATGAATATTTCTAGTTGCTTGCATATTTATTTATGTAAGGGCAGTGTGGCTTGTCAGAGGGAAACGATTTGGGAAAGAGAGGGATGTATTGTAAAAGAGATATTTGTCTAGTAGAGGTATCTGTGAGCTTGGCATGTTAAATGTGTCTTCAGTTGTATAAGTAATTACACAAGTAATTAAGCGTAGTCTTTAAGTGACCTCATGAAAGTATTCACACTTTAAAAGTACAAAACCTTTTCTTTCTCTTGAGACCAAAAAACCAGCAGGCACAAGATTAAAACTTCACAAATGAGAAGTGAATGGGGAATTGGCAGAACGCACACACTTGGAGCAAGAGACTTGCAGTGAGTTGCTAAGTGAAGTTGTTAAGTGGAACAGGGTATGCGTGGCTGACAGATGTTTTAATTGTGCCAGACGACCAAGGCACACTGTGGCAGAGTTGGAGAAGGCTGGGAAAATCTGAAGAGGACAGGGCAGTCTGACCCTCATTTCTTTGAGTTTTGAGCTCATTAACATTATTATATAAGCAGATGATTTTTAACTTAATAGAACTAATGTCTCAGTGTTGTAAAGCTGGATACATGCTCTGCTGGACAATATGGAAGTGCTGTATCGTAGCAGTAAGTGATGGTAAAGGAGTTGTTAGATCGTCAAACCTGTATCTCTTGGAGGGTAACAGTCGGGCATTTATTTGTCTCTATCTGAAGGGTATTCTCCCTGTTCTGGCTTTGTGGCTCATAGATCTGTGCTAAGTGAGAAGTGGCTCATTTCCCATCTGTTCTTATTCCACTTAGTCTTCCCCTAATTAAGAAGCAGAGCCAGGGGGAATTCAATCTGGTATTTGCCATGATCTGTCTCTCTCTGTCTCTCCTTTTCAACTCCCTCAACCCCGTTTATGTTTCCTGTTGGAAAAGGGAGATGCTTGAGTTTTGTTCTGTATTTCCTTCTTAGTTTACTATAGACACCTCACCAAAGAAGGAGATGCTGTTGGAGGGGATGGCATTGTGTCTCCTGTAGCTGAGTGCTGGATACAAGGAAGCAGAGGAAAAGCCTTGCACTGCTCTATTTAGGCAGGCTCAAAAAGCTTTGCTTCAAAGGAATCTGTGCATTGATGTTTATCATACAGCTTATCTTACTTACTTGTTGTACAAATAATCACTGAAATGTATTTTTGCTTTCTGGTAAAAGTCGTCAGAATCACAGGAGCGTTTTAGCCTGTACTGTCTCACAAAACTGCATTCATCAGTAAGAGACATGTTATGCAGTGTGTCCAATAGCACTCTGAACAACAGGGCAGTGCAATTCAAATAAGTGCATGTTTTCAGTCTGTCTGGTGAGCATCCAGACAGAATTACTACCCATCAAACTACATAACTTTCTTACTACTGTCTGCATTAAGATAAAGTTGATTGACTTGGGCTAGATAAGCCCAGACTAAGTTAGACTTTTTTACTTATCTAGATAAATCTAAGGTCTAATTTTAAAGTGAAATTGAGTGTCACATGTGGTGTTACTGATATTTTTGTCAGATATTTCATAATAGTTACAGGTTTACTAGGGGCTGTGCTTCAAAGTGGCTTAAGTACAGGACCTTCTTGGCCATTTTGTGTCTTAACTTACAAGAGAAACATTTTCCAATGAAGAATCTCTTCAATTCTAATATATGTGCTATTAACTTAGCATTTGGGTCCATGAGGTGCAAAATGCTTTGATTTTCACTGAACAGTGATAACAGGTAAGTTAGCTTCATATATGTCAAAAGGGAAGGATCTTTGTGGTTTTAAATAGCCATATTGTTTCCTCTTTGAAGCCCCTAAAATCTTCTAGTTTGATTGTTTCAGTGAAGCAGTTTCTTGATCTTACTTTTTAATGATCATTTACCAGTGCAGGCCAATTTTTGTTATTCCTCTCCTTAAAGATTCATTGTTGTCATCACCAGGCAACAGCAGATGTATTTTACTGAAGATTGATTTCCACCTGTAAGCAAATATAACTAGTGTAGTTGAGAGGTAGGGTATTTTGCATCATACCCGGAAGCTTTACTTTAGAAGGAATTTTAACTTTTTTCTGTTTACAGAAGTGAGAGTTAACCATTACAGATAAAACTGTCCACATACAAAACTCAGCCATGCAATTATCAGCACAAAAAAGTGGCAATTGCCAGTAATCTGCACAATATGATGTAATGAGATTTTTTTCTGCTTTTTAAACCATACTTGTTTAACAAACTTCGTAAAGTATCAAAAAATACAGTAAATAGTAATGTCTTCCGTGCTCACATGCTCTCAAAGTTCAAAGTAACTACATTCTGTATCTGAAAAGCACATTATATTGACAGAGTTTGGTATTTAGTAAACAGTGAGGCTTTAGTAAAAATAGTATCAAAGAAGTTGTTTAATAAGAGTTGTTTTTTATTTAAATATGTTTAATCTTAAACATGTGATCCTAATTTATTACTAGAGTCAGAATATTGTAGAGAGGGCACTTGGGTTATCTGTGCATGTATGGAAAGATGCTGCTTAGCATAAAGTTGGTTGGTTTATTCTAACAAATGAATATGCATGTGGTAAAATGATAGCTCTGTGCATTCTTAATTAATCCTGATACAGATAACTAATAATAACATAGCCATCTACTAAAAAAAAATTGCATCAGCATTTATAACCCATTAAAGCATTAAGAAAAAGTGAAGTGCAGCTAAATAATTATCTACAGATGTATTATATTCTCTTGTTAGCAACATTTTTGGTATGATAGTTGCATTTGTAAATTAACTTGTCATTATAGTTAGCAATCAGGCAGAGTTAATTTCCATTAGGAAAAAAGCTACTGCTGGAAAAAAACAAGAACTGTAAAAAGTCAATGACTTTTCAAGATTTTCTCCAGATGATTTAAAATATTACTTTATTAATTTCTATGTCAATCTCACTAGTTTGATTTTTTTCTGTCTGGCTTGAACTGTAATGAAATAACCATGATAAAACTATTACTAGTTCATTCATTCTCTTACTGTAACAGCTGTTTACATGTGTTTTAAATACCCGCAGGGATGGTGACTGAACCACTTCCCTGGGCAGCCTGTTTTAATGCTTGACAGCCCTTTTCGTGAAGAAATATTTCCTAATACCCAATCTAAACCTCCCCTGGTGCAACTTGAGGCCGTTTCCTCTAGTCCTATTGCTTGTTACCTGGGAGAAGAGGCTGACCCCCACCTCACCACAACCTCCTGCCTCAGGTAGTTGTAGAGAGCAGTAAGGTCTCCCCTGAGCCTCCTTTTCTCCAGGCTGAACAACCCCAGCTCCCTCAGCTGCTTCTCATCAGACTTGTGCTCCAGACCCTTCACCAGCTCCATTGCCCTTCTCAGGACACGCTCCAGCACCTCAGTGTCCTTCTTGTAGAGAGGGACCCAAAACTGAACACAGGATTCGAGGTGCAGCGTGAGCAATGCTGAGTACAGGAGGACAGTCACTGTCCTGGTCCTGCTGGCCACACTGTGGCTGACACAGGCCAGGATGCCATTGGTCTTCTTGGCCACCTGGGCACACCCTGGCTCATG